>CM061920.1:105043802-105274034 GCA_031002005.1 Vandiemenella viatica | reverse complement strand
TTAACTCAACATTGGACTCCGAATACATTTTGATTTTGACATTTCATGACATCGGAGTTTTCAAAAACGAAAAGTTATGGTTTGTAAAGTTTAAAGATAGGGTCCCTTTTTTTCTTCTGGCGCCTAACAACTTAAGGAATCAACAGGATCATATTTTTTTTATTTATTTCACAGTACACAAATACTCTCACAATAAGGAATTCACTAGAGTAGCACAAAAATTAAATGAAGCCTTCCTAACTGAGGCCGAATATGATCCAGTGGTCTTCGTAGCACAAGAAGAGAGGACTTCCGATTAAGCTACACCCTTCTCCGTACTTTGGAACACCACAAGTGCGTTGTGATTATTTTCAGAACTAGATTTAACACCCGTCAAAAATGGCAGGTAACACCTATGATGGAACTGGAAATTTGTTCTGTCAAAGTTTCTAAAAAAACGAATAACAATCAATCATTACCTTTTTTATTCATATTTTTGGTGATGCGAGAAGACTTAATCTAATTAGCTTCTGGGAATATTTGGATAGGATTCATTTTATTGTAATGAAACAGTTTCTAAATAAAGTATAATTTACAAAACGAATAACTATTTATTATTTGATTGAATATTTCGTGATTACCTACGTTTCGAATAAACATTTTCTGAACTTTAATAAACTTCCGTGTCTGCTATCTTCTATCAAACAAATTTTTAGGTTATTTTCATGGGCGTATCCAGTGAGGAACAGGGGGGGGGGGAGCTGCTGCACCCCCTAGAAGAAAAATCAAGTTACCTTCAGTACGAATGAAGAACTAGCTTAAGAGCACTATGAGAGAGGAAAGATTGACTGGATTATGCCTGACGAGTGTGCATCAAAATTTCGTGAAAGAATACCATGAGTAAGTGAAAATTTTTCTGAGAATCCGATACTATTAATGTTTACATAAAATGCTCTAATTGAGTTACGTTCTTAACTACATAGTAGGTCCTTAGATTTAGTGGTTGGATTACTATGTTAATCAATAATAAAAATAGTTCCTCAATAGGTTTGAGTTTCATTATGTAAGAAATCGTCATGTTTCAGTTCCCCACCCCACTCGTCAACACCAGTAGGAGTTGTCCCCTCCCCTAGTTCAAATCTTACCCCCCCCTAGATCTGATCCTGGATACGCTCCTTAAAGTAATTTCTGCATCTTGTGGTCGTAAATAAACAATAAGCAACAAATAAATTTAAACGAATGAGGTTTATCTCTGCTACAGATAAATCCATTTTCCCTGGCATCACAGTTAGACTTTCATTTACAATGTAAGTGTAAATAAAATAAAATTGTACATAGTGGATCTACATTTAGTGGTATACGAGGAATGCGAACCATGGACTGTCCTATCCTTCTTTGTTAAGAACAAAACAAATCTTTGCCAGATCTGAAGGTCACTTTAAGCCCCCGTAAAAATATCGGATCTGACTGTGGTTCTGCGGATCTCCTGTCAAGCACATTTAGCAACAATGGTCATGAAACTGTCAGACCAACATGCCATATTTGATTGGCTTACGTGATTCGTCAATAGTAGCTATGCTTTGAAGGCGTCAAAAACTCAGTAGTGTCACTGAAGCAGTGAAAAAAGCACATATATAGAATGTTAAGCCCCGCAGCAAGTGATCGATTTTGTGGCAGTTCCTGTTCGCCACAGAACAATGCGGACATTTCACTTCAGTCTCCACATTGATCAGACTCTGTAATTATAAGTGGTTATAATTCGCTTTTGGGTTTCAAGTGAATGGTAAATCGTCTCAATAAACCCTTTGAGCAGTTAAGATTTGTTTTCGAGCGGTAAATAATCTTCAAAACGATTTTCTTAAAATTTAAGTAATTTTATACTCCTTTCCTGCAAGGTATTTTTTAAATACCTTACTGAAAAGAGCTTATCCTTATGGCTTTACGTCTCGTCGACATCGAGGGAAATCAGGAAAGGAGTGGACACAAGGAGCCATCCCGGTATTAGCCTGGAGTGATTTTGGGAAATCACGGAAAACCGAAATCATGTTGGCCGGATGAGAATTCGAAACCACGTCCTCCCGAATACGGTGAAAGAGCGTTACCGCTCATCCAACTACGCTCGATTTACTGAAGATACATCTATACAAGACTAAAATTTTCTTTGTGCTTGGGTGAGCAGCTATTTACGAATCTAAATTGAAACTCGGATTATGATAGAATGCTTTCTATTCAAAACCTAGAAAAAGAAATTCTATTTGTGTTCACAAAGGGTCAATACTTTTGTCTTTGTTTGTATAATGTGAAAGTGCTGAACCCTTCGAAATCTATCGCAATAATCCTGAGTATTACAAAAATCGATGTAAGTTTTTAAATAAAAAATTCAAAATTTACTTTGTACAGTCTTCTTTTTTGCAAAACACGAATGTACTTATACGGATGTAAACACGAAAATTTATCTGAGTCGAACTGCTCACTCGGTGATGTGGCTAAGAACACCCGGAAATACAAATCCCAGTGGAGGCAACGACCGTTGTTCAAAGTTTCCTCAGGTTCATTTGACCTACTATCAAAAGACTTCCGCATGCAAGTCGAAGGACAGAGACGGAAAGCTGATATCTACCTCCACCATGTATTTTTCCCGTGCGTCAGAGTGACAATGTTTGTATTACCTATCCACGGAGAAGAGTCAAATGCTTGTAAATCTCTTTTGGGGGGGGGGGGCTTTACTTTTTAGACACCCTGTATGGCGTCAGCAATTGAAACATTTCTATCTTTCTCTATCAATATATCAATATTAAGCCTCGCACATGACATGTCTCAGGGGTTACAAGAATATGAAAGATGGGTAACAAAAGACATGAATTTATTCTACAAATTGAAAGACATCCAATTTTACATGTGAATTGATTTGCTGATGGCTAGCTCAGTTGGCTTTCTCAAACAAGTCTCTGGCTTCTCAGGGGTATTTTTCGGGCTCTTGATATGTTGCAACCATGTCGCATTGTCTGAATCACTTTACCGTGTGCACTGCCGGCGACGTTATCCGCACCTCAGACGCTCAGAGGATGGCGGTAGACCGACCACACGTCCACTCAGTTCCACACACAGTCCAGCAGTGTCCCGTCTCCACTCCCCCTCCGAGCAGCATTCCATGAAACAGCATACAAGAATATCCGAGTGGCGGGTCACTATTGTCTGTAGGTCGGCTGTCCCTGCTGTTATTGTCCACAGAGCAGCGGGTGGTTTAACGAACGGGCTCGCGGCTTCCGCTCGCAGAAAAATAGCCCTCCCTCGATAGGTGCACACAGCCTCGCTTTGGGAACGCGACTTATTACAGCTTGCCAAACAACCCACCAAAATTTAAATTCCATGGAATTTAAATTTGCTTATAAAGTCTTCTCTGCAACTTTGTTCACAGTTCAGTTCCTGCCCTCTTGATAGCAATACCCTTGATTTACAAAGCCACAAAACCCTACAAACTTACAATTTCATAAGATATTTATAAACTTCACCCATTTTCAAACAAAATTCCCCTGCGGAAATGTCATGCGAGGACACGTTAAAGGCGCCAAACTGTGAATGTTTACAATACAACTCGCTTCGTGTGCAAAACTCCCCAATGCATCAGCCATCCAAAGTGTACCATCCACATAACAGCAGGGTCCAGCCTTAATCTATCATTATACATTATACACACAACATAAAAAAATATACAACACTAAAAATAAAAAAACAATTGTTCACAGTACTTATGATAGTGTGTCATAAGCACTCACTATAGATTAACAATGGAATGTCTCTAAACGTTACAGGTCCATCAAAAATAAGAAACTGTGGACATTATTACGTGAGGTGTCCCTCCACAACTCTTCCTCTACACAGCTGAAGTCTTTCAGTACCTATTGTTCTTAACCTATAATATATGCATTTTCTACTATTCCAAAATATTAATTGAGAACATGGAGCTCTGAGGAATCGTTATGAACTTAAAATTTCCAAAACATTAATCTCCCATACAGAATAAAAGATAACCCTCCATAATTCCCATACACCTTCACACATAATACAATTACAGATGAAAACACGTGGCAATATCAATCAGTGCCACTCAATCACATAAAATCTAAACTTAATGCTCCAGTTTCTTAGAACATAATTACATCAGACTATAGGGGAATAATATTAATCAATGTCCTCTAATATATACACAGCGTAAAAGAGTAACAAAACTCATGCTAACAAAACAATTACACATAAGACAGATGATGTACAAATCACAACATTCGTACACATACTTCGAATCTAACAGCATTTACTAACACGACTCATCTATTTACCATACAACAGTATTAAAGACAAAACTTCAAACAAGCATTAATATGCGAAGGTAGTTGCCTCTTCACAAACAAATAGTCATCTCATCCCGTCCATTCACCCAGAACAAAGTCAAGGACACACACCTGCCGAGCTCTAACTCCACTCAAAACACAAGGGGATTAGTCTACCTGCTGGTTCCCCTATTCCGAGAAGTTCACACAAACACTGCTGACCCCCCTGCTGTCAGGGACAACATCCGCCCCAGCTGACATTCCCAGATTCGCAACAAGCTACTTTCTCCTGTTTCTTCTCGGCATTCCATATCCTCAGTAGCCTGCTTAACTTTTTGTCACTGCTATAATTTTGCTGATTTTAACATTACACTACTTCAGCATTTCACCAATCCTTTTGAACCGAACATCCTTGGGAAACAATATAAGTGCGTGTAGTGGGACATTTTACTCATCTAAGCGGCCTTTCATATGGAGATGGTGATGTTTAAACTTACGATCTTGTTTTTCTCGAACTCACATTGGTGTTCCCCTTTTTCATTTACATCTTCATGGGAGTAATTACCAGAACTTCAGGAACATAAGATAATCATGAATTTTAACAATTGATTGCTTCCTTTTCTTAGTTTACAAGTCACTGTTCTGCGAGAGGCTGTTCTTTATTTAATTAAAGCGACAATCCACTTCTGCCGCTTTTTGGCTATTCCAGGGATTGAGCTGCCCAGCTTAATGAGGTGGACTTATTTGCCACATTAGAAGACAGCTGTAGACACTCAGTTCCCACTTCAGCCTATCTGCACATAACACATCTGCGCCTTTCTGACGCCGTACCTCTCTCCGACACACTACGTAAACAAAAGGAAGTTCTCTTTTCATTGAAAAAAACCATCTTATATGTATTGGTTACTCCCGCGAGCGACATTTCGTTCACAACCTTATCGTCATATTTAATTCTGAATTTGGCCGCTAGATTATTCTCTTTCATGCAGATGAACACTTTTGGTTTTCATTCCCACGCCACTTGAAGCGCATTATTTATAAGGAGATTATTTTACAGGATGTAGCGTTTTCGTAGCCTATCAAGACATTACTTCTTCTTTATCCCAACTTTTATATTCCGATCTTTTTTTTCAGTATTTAACAGCGGTAGCGAAGTCAGTCAGGTCAGCAAAACTTACGTGAATTCTCATTACTTCTTCATCAGAACTCACGCATTTCATCTTGAATGTGTGTACACGATTTTCTTACAAAAACTACCGTTTACAGAATAGACTATTGTACTTAAATCCACTATACTACCTGCTTAAGTCTTAATTAAGGGCCATATTTACAACCAATACAAACAACAAGGTATCTTTAAACTCACATCAGTGTCAATTCCATCGAGAAAGCATAATAAGTCTGCTGATTATGAGTTGACTTTAATCGTCTGGAAACGATTTTCACACCATCGTCCCTCTCAACCTCAGAAGGGCGAAATCACGGCATTGAGCTCTTATTTTTCCAACCTTGAAATGAAAATACTTCACGCTTAAGTTGCGGCATGCTGCTTTTTGAACATGCGTCGTCATGGAACGCATTCCGTGAAAACCATTCATGTTCGGCACCTGTGCCGAAATCTTTTCATTCAGTGGAACACCGGGCAGACCCCTACCGTGAAATATCTGTTCATACAAGACACACTTAGATTTTCGGCCATCTGACAGGTCTAGTATAGAAATCCCAATCACACATGTCTTTGCTGTTTGAATGAAATGAATGTACTGCAAGTCCATACTTCACTTCCTACAAGCGTCACCTTCGGCGCCTTGACATATCTTAGGGCACATGCTTGCAAGACATTCTCTTTCTGATCCCCTAGGATATGCAGTTCATTTACAACTTGTCTGGAAAAACTCTTCTGTGTCTCACCGAGACTTTTGCATTCTTCTTTACACTCGGCGATACTCTGGCGAACCTCACTGATCTGCCCTCCGATATGATTCATCCTTGTTTCAGTGCTTGCTTGTACATCAGCGACTCGCAGTTCCAATTGGTTTGTTCGCGCTTCCGTCCGTTGCTTCCATTCCAACATCTCTCTTTGCATCTGTGTTGACTGCTCGTTAACGCGATTCACGGCGCTGGACATTCTGATTTGTTCTTCCTGCATCGTTTTCAATATTTTCTTGACTCCCCTGAGTCCTTCAGACACGGTATTCTTTAAGTCACCAACCTCCTCTTTTATGAGTACTGCAATTTCTTCTGTGACTTCGGACTTTAGCCGGTCTTGTCCGCTCTTTATCTCCGACATCATCGCGAACAAACGGTCAAATTTGTCGGCTTCGCTCATGATTTTTGGCTGGCTCCGGCTGTTGGGCAACCATTTCTCCAGAAAAAGACATGGTACTTTCATCCCCTTTTCTCGTTACGCCCAAGATGTGCGAAACGGGCATCGCTTCTTCGCAATTTGAAGTGCCGTCTTTGATTTCCATGTTAACTTATGTGTTATCTCCCATCAATTGAGAACACATGAGACTTGCAACGCTGATCTGTCTGACATTAATTTTACTTCCACAACAGGACAACAACCACATCATAAAATCTCCAATAAATACCGTCAAACAATAAAACACAACAAACTATCCATTAGCATAAAGCACATATACCAACTACAACGATGGTCGGACCGCCAGGCATGAAAAACTGAACTTACAGAACAGGACAGCACTACCAAAATCCAATTGTCTAAGCACCGAAACAAATGCGAACATCAACAAATATCTTAAAACCCACATATATCAGCTATCACATTTTTTTGTTGACCACCAGACATCCTTAACTCCAATTCTACCGCAGTATGACACAATGAACATGACATTTTCCAAATAATGTCAACCATATGCATGAAAATCAACATAGGTCACATCAATGTAACTTCGATATATATTATATCTCTCTATTCCCACCGTCAGACATTGAAAACTCTGCTTTCATAACCAAATTTCACAACAAAACACCATTATCCTAAAGAAAATACATAGATAACGAGATAACATATGTGGAGTCAACTGATAAACAGTTCTTCAGTGTATCACACATGTGCTAGCAATCATTTCATCGATCAACTCCCACACTCGGACAACACAACATGACATATTTCAATATACATCAACAAACAGTTCTTCAATGTAACACACATGTACAGCCTGTAACTGCGTCTTTATCGTCCTTACACATCCTAGCTGTTACAATATACAAGCATTACACATGACATAAATAATTATTGTACATGCTGGATTGCTGCTGTTACAACCACACAGGAAAATGCTGAAAACACAGAGAGTTCTACTCACTACTACGACTTGTTTGCAACATATCAAAACAGTCGGGCCGCAGGTTGGGCGCCATATGTAATAATCTCTTTTGGTGTGGGGGTGGCTTTACTTTTTAGACACCCTGTATGGCGTCAGCAATTGAAACATTTCTATCTTTCTCTATCAATATATCAATATTAAGCCTCGCACATGACATGTCTCAGGGGTTACAAGAATATGAAAGATGGGTAACAAAAGACATGAATTTATTCTACAAATTGAAAGACATCCAATTTTACATGTGAATTGATTTGCTGATGGCTAGCTCAGTTGGCTTTCTCAAACAAGTCTCTGGCTTCTCAGGGGTATTTTTCGGGCTCTTGATATGTTGCAACCATGTCGCATTGTCTGAATCACTTTACCGTGTGCACTGCCGGCGACGTTATCCGCACCTCAGACGCTCAGAGGATGGCGGTAGACCGACCACACGTCCACTCAGTTCCACACACAGTCCAGCAGTGTCCCGTCTCCACTCCCCCTCCGAGCAGCATTCCATGAAACAGCATACAAGAATATCCGAGTGGCGGGTCACTATTGTCTGTAGGTCGGCTGTCCCTGCTGTTATTGTCCACAGAGCAGCGGGTGGTTTAACGAACGGGCTCGCGGCTTCCGCTCGCAGAAAAATAGCCCTCCCTCGATAGGTGCACACAGCCTCGCTTTGGGAACGCGACTTATTACAATATATATATATGTGCATAATCATTTATTTGTTTGTTTTACATATCACCTTTTAATATGTAGATTAAATGCAGTTTGTTACCTAGTTAGAGATCTTTCATTTCTGGATCCCGAATAGTAAAAACTAATATTACAAGAAATTAGTGAATAAAAGTTAGATGACTATTACAATACATATGACGAATGAAACGTATCAGGCTTGTAACATTATCACAACCCACAATCATTTTTTGTTATTAATTTTATGATTACTTTATAACATATTTATTTTTGATTAACTGTAAGTATTCTGAGTAATAGTAGTAATCGTTGTAAACTGGTTGTATTATTTTTTGCGAGTTTCCACAGATAGTAGTTTGTATCGTAATCTGGGTAGCATAGTTAGTTTACTATCTTTAAGGATTAGCATCTTAGGCTTGCAGTGTGACGTTCATGCCACATTCAATGATTCAATGAATATATATAGCAGGGGTGGCCAACCTAAATGATCTTACGGGCCATTTTGAAATGATATCATAACTCCGCGGGCCGCATATAAAATTATATATTCCCATATTAGATATAGATATATTTTGGTGGTAAAAAAATTGAAACATAATGAGTTATTATTACTGTGTTTACTATTAATCTTACATGAAACACTGCGTGGCCGCAGACAGCCGGTGGTTGACGTGAAGGAGTCGCCTTGAGCACAATAGGGATGCCGGGTGTGACAAGCGAGTCCCGTTTGCCAAGGTCAGGGCGTTGTCCTCTCAGCCAAGACGCGAGGGTGTTGAAGGTCGTCGCTGCCTCAAGTGAGCGCGGAACGAAAATCTAATAGTGAGTGTTCAGGGCATCACGTGAATTTGGCGTACGCTATCCCACCAATGCTATATAGCGTCGTGGGTTACAAAATTTAGCCCACAGCTTTTTCCTTGTGACCTGGTCGCTGGCCTGCAAGGGGTGGAGACATAGCTTTCTTGGTGGCTGTAGGAAGCTACGTAGACACACTTTGCTGACCGGAGTGGCCTGATGCAGTCGTGGAAGACACTTGGACGAGACGAGCGGTACAGTACTGGCCACAGCTTTGAGATCGATATCTGACAGTAACACGCTGTGTTGCGCCCATCACGGTGCATGCTGCTTCATATGGCAATGTGCTCTTACGCCAGGCCAATGTTCACGGTGTAACGAGGCTTTAGTGACCTGTAAATGCCAAATGAAACTGGAATTTCAACTGTAACTGTGCAGGACCCATGAGCTAGCTGGCAACTTTTTCACCGAATATTGAATTCTGAAAGCTCCTTGTTTTTAATATGATTCAGATAATTTTCATTTTGTTTTTAATGGCGAACCTGGAATATTCATATGTGTATATTCAAAACATTTAACAGTTAGCCTGTGTCACCACGATGTTTCATTAATCACGTTGATACTTAATGTTCAATTATTGTTTGCTCTGATCAGGCAAATTGTAAGGTCTGGGTACTGCTTGCTTAGAATGGTGCATTATCTTGTGTTCGAGGTAAATACATCCAGCAATGTAAATGCCAGAAGACCGAATAAAACTTAATATTTAATTACAGCAATCAAAAAGTCTTGCTATCCAGATTATTAAAACTAATATTCATCTTAATATCTAACCACGCTCCCCACACAGGCCCGAAACAGCTGAGTGGGGAGTTCACTGTTTTCTTGGCAAGCGAGCGGCACCGTCTTAATAATGTCGCATTGTACGAGTTTGTACCTCTCTGTATGGAAGCTTCAATAGCTTATGAAATTTGTGAGAAACTTATCTGAATATAATACGATTGTTTAAAAAGCGATTCTAGAAGCAGAGGTAATTAAATTCAATAGTATTTGGTCAGAAAAGTGAATTTTCATTTTATATTACACAACAAAACCTCCAGTTTGTTTGGTGGTTATATATCATACTAATTGACTGGAAAGCTTGCACGCTGCTGAACATCAATCAACATAGATTGCGCCAAGGAAGAAACAATGTCAGATATCATTAGTTTAATTTGATCTTATACACTAAACGACTATTAGTTTGTTTTCAAATTAAACAATTCAAGCAGATAGGCTCCCCATGCGTTTCCTGCAAATAGTTTCACACATGTATTGTGGTATCAGCTTAGCATGACTCCATTCACCAGAGAAAAGATCATCTACTGTGTAGAGTGGTCCTTGACAGCCACCTTGGAGTTGACTATGAACCACTCCGATGCCCTATGAAATCGTGGACGTAGTATCAAGTAGATAACTAATCAGGGATCAGTCGCAGGGAAGTGGTCTTGGCCTAGTGGTGTGGTTAGTAACTCAATAGGAAAACTAATTGCTACTGATTGCAAAATAACTTTTAAGATTTAAAATCATAGTTATTAACTATTTTGCACCTTAATCCCATAACTCAAATATTTTCTTTTGGCTGTTTGTTGATAGATTAAGACAAACCAGTCTCTAAAGACACAAACAAGTCAGACAACATATTGATCCACTACGTTTGTGAAGTGAACTACACTTAATGGTTCCTTGAGGTTTATTACTATGTACACAAAACACTGGTAAACAATAACAAATGTGGTACAGTTAGCGGATGACCGTCGAGAAATTTAGCCTGGTCCTGATCCGGGGTAGAGAGAGACGGCTTCTACTTCTCGCGAACTTCCGGTGGTCTTCTGTAGTTGAAGCTGATTCCGCGGTCAGGCCGGAACTGGCGGTGGAGCGGCCGGCTACGCTTATATAGGCGGCCTGGCGCAGGAATTCCGTGGTGTGGTAGTACGGCGACCTCTGTAAGAAATAGTCCCACTTAGCTTCTAGATGATTCTATTTGTTTTCCTGGTTTGTTTTGATGTGTCTGCGCCTGTTTGGAGTCGTATATGTATCCCGGCGTGCAGGCGCGTTGTGTGTGAGGTCTGCCTGGCAGGGGCCTTTACTGGCAGACTGAACATACCTCCCTCCCGGGGGGGGAGGGGGGGAAGCGATGTCTGCGACGTCTGCGAGGTCGTCTGCCGCGGCGCCCTGGAGCAGACTATGAAGGCTACCTCCAGGGGAGTACGGAGCTGTTCCCCTGGCGATGCGAGCCGACCTGCGTCGTGGTGCAGGTTGTGGTGGAGGTACTTGTGGAGCTAACGGCATCGGTTCGTCGGCGTCGATGGCCGGGAGCTGTACGGGGGGCGCTGAAGATGGTCCCCGCAGGTGGTCGAGAGGCTGCGGCTGAAGGGTGTCGGAGCGACCGACAGGTTGTGGCGTCGTTGGTGGTGCTGTAACTGTCCCTGAGCAACGGTTAGACGGCAGGAGTGGTGGAGGTGGCAGGGAAGGAGAGGAAGAAGTGGATGGCCGTGCCGTGGTGGAAGAGGACGGTGCCGTGGGGTAGCGGGGACGTAGTTGGTTTCGATGGCGTCGCACTATCCGGCCATCCAGGCTGACGTCGAACAGTTGGCGGCCCCGGGGCCGCTGGATGACCCCCGGAAGCCAACCGGCCCGGGAGCCAAACCCGCGGGCCCAGACTAGGGAGCCCGGGGTGAAACGGAATGGGCCCGAAGGTACCTGTACTTTGGGCGGGGGTAAGAGGAGATGGAGGAGAGTGCGAGGTTGGCGGCCATGTAGCAATTCCGCCGGGCTTTTGGCCCCCACTGGAGTGGTTCGATAGGAACTGAGGAAGAGTGTCAATGCCTCTCGAGTTTGTGACTTGTGGTGTATTTGGTCATTTGGGTTTTGAATGTTCTGACTAGCCGTTCCGCCTCCCCGTTAGATTGGGGGTGGAAGGGCGGGGTGAGGAGGTGTTGGATATTGTTGGCGGTACAGAAGGATAGGAATTCCCGACTTCGAAATTGCTGTCCGTTATCTGTGACGATAGCGTATGGTAATCCTTCGATGGAAAAGATCTTCGTGAGGGCTGAAATGGTGACCTCTGTGGTGATTGTGGAGCAACGGACGACATATGGGAAGTGGGAAAAGGCATCCGTCACTAGGAGCCACTGGTGGCCTAGGAATGGGCCAGCGAAGTCGAGGTGAATGCGTTCCCAGGGTCCGGACGGTGCCGGCCAGGAAAGGAACTTTTGAGGGGGGCGGGGCAGTTGTTGGGCACAGATGGTACAGCGCCGCACCATCTTCGTGACATCCGTGGTAAGGCCGATCCAGAATACATGGCGTCTGGCAAGGGATTTGGTGCGGGCAATTCCCCAGTGTCCTTGGTGGAGAGTTTGGAGGATTGTCGGTTGTAGGGATCTCGGAACGACGACCCTCGGGGTGGAATTTGGTTCTGTGCGGAGGAGCACTCCCTCTACTACTGAGAGCTGGTGGCGGATGGAGTAGTAGAACTTGAGGTCTTGATGATGGCGTGGAGGGGAACGTGTTTGCCACCCGTGTTGGATGTGGTGTCGGATGACACGGAGGAGGGGGTCCTCCCCTGTGGCTGCCGCGACTTTTGAGGCCGTGACTGGAAATGTCTTCAGTGCTTCTTGTATGTCATCGTCGATCTGGAACACCAGAAGTTCCGACTTGTCGAAGGCAAGGTCTGGTCCCTGCGGTAGTCTGGATAAGGCGTCTGCATTGGCATGCCTGGAGGTGGTACGGAAATGCATGGTATATCTGAACTGGGACAGGAATAGTGCCCAACGCTGGATGCGGTGGGATGTTTTGGTAGGCAGACGTGTGGACGGATCAAATAGTGATAGGAGTGGCTTGTGGTCGGTAATGAGATGAAAAGAAATCCCATATAAAAGGGAATAGAATTTGGAGCAGGCAAAAACAATAGCTAGCGCCTCTTTCTCGATTTGAGAATATTTAAGCTGAGCAGCCGATAGGGCTTTGGAGATGTAGGCTACGGGGCGTTCCGTGCCATCTGGTAATTTATGAGACAGAACTGCCCCCACACCGTAATCGGATGCATCTGTGGCAAGTATCAAGGGGAGGTTTGGAGTGTATGGCATGAGGCATGCTGCGGACTTGAGCTGCTGTTTAAGGGTGTGGAATGCGGTCTCGCAAGCTGGGGTCCAACGGAACGGGACATTCTTGCGACAGAGGTGGTACAGGGGTGCTGCCACTTGTGCTGCTGAGGGTATAAATTTTCTGTAGTATGAAATTTTTCCTAAAAAAGATTTCAACTGATGTAGATCCTGAGGCCGAGGTAAGTTGGAAATAGCGTCCACATAGGAAAATGCTGGGGAGATGCCTTCCTGAGCGATGATGTGACCCAGGTAGGAAATGGATTGTTGAAAAAATTGACACTTGGAAAGGTTGCATTTTAATCCTGCTGCACGGAGGCGGAGGAAGAGTAGGCGGAGGTTAGGTCATGTGTTCGGCAGCGGAGGGTCCCGTGACGACTATGTCGTCGAGATAGTTGATGCATCCCGGAATATCCTGGAGAAGTTGTTCGAGATACCGTTGAAAAATCGCTGGAGCACTGGCCAAGCCGAACATGAGCCGGTTGAGTTGGAAGAGGCCAGAGGGAGTGTTGATGACTGTGTATTGTCGGGACTGGATATCCAAAGGGATTTGAAGGTATGCTTCTGCCAGGTCAATTTTTGTAAAGTAGGTACCTCCTGCTAGTTTACGGAAGAGGTCGTCCGGTCTCGGAAGTGGATAGTCGTCTACCAGCAGATGCGGGTTGACGGTGGTCTTAAAGTCACCACAGAGACGTAAGCGGCGTCCTGGCTTCTGAACTATTACCAACGGCGTGGCCCAGGGGCTGAACCGCACCGGCTGGAGGATCCCTTCGTCTTGGAGACGTTGAAGTTCTTCCTGAAGTGGTTGTTGAAGCGCTACGGGTACCTGGCGTGCCCGGAAGTATCGAGGCCGTACGTCCGGCCGGAGTTGGAGTGATGCTTCGAAGTCCTTTGCACAGCCGACGCCTGGTGAGAACAGGTCCTGAAACTCGGTGCAAAGGGCGTCCACTTCAGGAAAAGGAACATGCTGAGATACGAGGTGTATGTTATCCTCAATTGAAAATCCGAATAAGCGGAAAGCGTCCAGTCCAAATAAGTCTGCTGTGAGAGAACTGTTAACTACTAAAAAGGGGACTGAACGATGTACAGACTTATACATGACGTTTGCTGTGAACTGTCCCAGGAGTGCTATTTCCTGTTTGTTGTATGTCAGGAGGCGCTTGGGGGCCGGCGAGAGGGGGGGCGAGCCAATTTGCACATAAGTAGTATAATTAAGCAATGAGACTGCTGCTCCTGTGTCGACTTGTAGGCGCAGGGGCTTGCCATTGACCGTAACGTCAATAAAAAGTTTGGATGCTGTGGAAGTGTCTACCTGATTGATATCCATAGGTGCGCCGCTCAACCTGTCTTGGTAAGACCCTGGGCGGCGAGAGCCTGGATTGGCATTGGTGGTGTTGGTGCGGCAGACGGACGCCAGGTGTCCTTCCTTGCCGCAACGTGAGCATTCAGCCCAACGATCCGGACAATTTTCCCTCTCATGTGCTGAATAACAGGCGGGGCAGGAGGGTAGGCGGAGCGGGCTGCGGCGTCGGCGCTGCGGGATCCGCTGCTGCTGCCGAGACTTGGTGCCCCTGCCGGAACGGGCCGGTTCGATGTCCTTCTGTGGAAGCGGTCCCCGGTTGTGGTGTCGGGAGGAGCGCGACTGGGAGCTCTGGATGGCGGCGACGTCCTGTGTGTCCTCTACGTCGGTTCGGATTGCGGCCACATCCGCCCAGGACTCCAGGCGGCGATCTGCGGCCGTAGATATTTCGAATTTGTAGGCAAGTTCGATGACCTGCTCCAGGGATGGGTCCTCTAACTTGAGGGCGTCATGCCGGAGTGCGGCATCTGGTGCAGCCTGTATGATGTGATCACGCACCATGTCGTCGGCGTAGGATTCGTGGGAACAACGAGTTTGAAACTTACATTTTCTGCTAAGGCCTTGGAGTTCGGCCGCCCACTGGCGATACGTCTGATCGGGCTTCTTCCGGCATTGATAGAATTCGACGCGGGCCGCGACGACATGGTACCGGCGTCTGTAGTATGCATTCAGTGTCGTACAGATGGTCGTGAAGGTGAGGGTGTCGGGGTCTTGTGGCTGAAGTTTAGTGAGCAAGACATACATCTTTGATTGGTTCCAGGAAAGGAAATATGCACGCTGGTCTTCTTCTTTGGATATGTGATGAATTGCGAAGTGTTGTTTTATGCGCTTCTCGTAGGTCTCCCATTCTTCGACGTCGTCGTTGAATGCTGGGAACGGAGGCGGGGCCGTGGGTTGGCGGAGATTCCTGACTTCCGCAATCAGTTGTCTCTGAGATTCGAAGAACTGATGTAGGAGTCCTTGGAGGAACTGTTGCCATTCCGTAGGTGCTGCTGGCGTAGCCATGATGGTCGAGAGTTCTTATCCCAACCTTGTCGCCACTGAAGTGAACTACACTTAATGGTTCCTTGAGGTTTATTACTATGTACACAAAACACTGGTAAACAATAACAAATGTGGTACAGTTAGCGGATGACCGTCGAGAAATTTAGCCTGGTCCTGATCCGGGGTAGAGAGAGACGGCTTCTACTTCTCGCGAACTTCCGGTGGTCTTCTGTAGTTGAAGCTGATTCCGCGGTCAGGCCGGAACTGGCGGTGGAGCGGCCGGCTACGCTTATATAGGCGGCCTGGCGCAGGAATTCCGTGGTGTGGTAGTACGGCGACCTCTGTAAGAAATAGTCCCACTTAGCTTCTAGATGATTCTATTTGTTTTCCTGGTTTGTTTTGATGTGTCTGCGCCTGTTTGGAGTCGTATATGTATCCCGGCGTGCAGGCGCGTTGTGTGTGAGGTCTGCCTGGCAGGGGCCTTTACTGGCAGACTGAACAGTTTGTAAAGTGATTTACTTCTAAATGGTGATGCTTAAACGAGATTGTGGTTGTTAAATTAGAAATATTAGTTGTCCGTCGTCTGTGTTTGAGATCCCATTCACAAGGATGTCTTTGGACAAAACTTTTGTTAAATTACGAAATCCGACAAGATTATTATGGTCTTCACTCGACGCTGAATAATTTAAACTTAGTTGTTTCCACTAACATAACAGTTTTGCAGTAAATATCTAAACGTACTGTTTAATGCTGCGAATATACAAAATGGTAATCCTCCATACTTGTTGTACGGATGCACAGTGTGGGGAACGGTATCCAGATCCAACCTATGTCACATACAATGACTGCAAAACAGATTACTTCGACAAATCTTAAACGCCCCACGATACACATCGGTAAGGGAACTACACAATTTTACTTCCATACCATACATTGCAGAAAAAATTATTAAGTTGACATCACATCTGCATTCAAAAATAGATTCACTACGATTAGAAGAAACAAGATTACAACAGATTGGAACATCCATTCCGCTAATGATACACAAGTTCAAAGTGCCTCTATCGATTATACAACAACCAATATGAAATCAATAAATCAACATAATTTTATACAAGAAAAAAAGATAATTAGCAAAAATTAACTTTAACCTTAAATGTTTAGGTTATATAAGTCCTCTTCTACAGAGGACAAAGTTTTAACTTAAATTGTACCAATAAATTGTGTCCCCAAATTACCTAACCTGAAACTATAGTTTAGAGCAGCCGAAGGCTTGCGGAACCTGAGAAAAGCCGTAGAGGCAGAAAAAAAATAAAATCAAAAGGATATTTTAAATTTTTTTTTCATTCCGATTCTATTATGTATTTAATATGTCTCATTTTTTGTTAGTTGCTGAGTCGCATACTGTCAAAATACAGTACACCAGCGACCCTCTTTGTAGCAATAAGTAGTTTTGATAAATGGAACTAAGTATATGGTATAGAAGAGAAAATCGCAGAACTACAGTACCAGTCGTGAAGTAACTGTATAAAAATGCAGTGGTGTACAAGTGTAGTATGAATATACACCGGGTCGTCGACTGATCCCTCCACTAACAAATTAACCAATCCAAACACGACCTACCAGCCTGTCTCTTCTATCTGTAAGCTTCTTCCACAAACTTCTTTCCTCAGTCGTCATTTACAAAACTTGTTCATTTCGTACGTTGTCTGTCCACTTAATTTTCAGCTTTCTTCTGTAGCACCACATATACAAATACATAAAGTCGAAGTTTCTCTCACCGTTGAGAGATTAATACAGTCTTCTCGGGTGACTAGCCGTGAAGATGGTGACAGAGCATCCGATCGCCGAAATATCGAGAAAACAATCTGCTCACTCGGCTAGTCACCCGAAATGAATATAATAAATCACATTTCAAATGCTTCAATTTTCTTTCTTTGAGTCATACTGATTACTATATAGACTTGCTAGAACTTAGTCTTTTCACTCGGAGGGACTTGCAAGCTTCGCAGTATTATCATTACATGTCGGCTGGTGGTCGGCGTGTTTGTACTAGCTGCACTGTTAGAATAAAAGTGTGTGATTACGCCTCACTTGACAATGTGTGCATGTAATTTTACCATATCCTGTCACACCAGCCTATACAAGCAAATAGAAGGGTTTCAATTGGAGTAAATCACGCTTGCCAGCCAACTCTGGCTAGTAAATAAAATTGTGGTTTAAAAAACTAAAATCACGCTTTCGTAGTAATGTGAACTAAAAGGTTAAAAATAATATTTAAATACAAACATTTTGTTAACAGTGATAGGACGTCCCACAATTCAGGATAAATTAATTTTTTTGAATAATCTTAAAGCATAAAGTTACTGATTACAAAATTAATTTCAGTTGGCTTATATTTTTTGTCGTTGGCTGTTTGTAAAGACAGAGTCATTGTCAATAGTTATGTAGAGCGTACCCCACGCTTTTTTAACATTAAAGTTAATTTTGTAATCAGTGACTTTATACTTTAAGCTTATTCAAAAAATTAATTTATCGTGAATTGTGGGACGTCCTATCACTGTTAAACAAAATGGTTATATTTAAATATTATTTTTAACCTTTTAGTTCACATTACTACGAAAGCGTGATTTTAGTTTTTAAAACTACAATTTTATTTTTAACTTTTTAGTTCAGATAGTTTAAAAAGTATGTTTCTTAATGTTGGCTTTTCTTCGCCAATCTCTCTTTTTCTTTGAGTTGTAGTTTCATTTTTAATTATTATTCCCACGAGTAAAATACAATTAAATGGTCAACTCAACAAGAGATCCAATAGCAGGGTAAACGAGGAAGGCTACTTTTATATAATAGTATGAAGTAATATTTCGAATACTTACTATTCAACATCACGTTAAGCGACTGCAGACAGAGAAACCTTTCTGGATAGGAGACAGCGGAAGACGATCGTCTACAGCAACCAAGGCTCGTAAATCACACCCGGGAAACTGGAAAACGATGATGATGATGATGGCTATATTGGGCCGGAAACATCCGAAGGGTGTAGCCGCCAAATGACGAAGATTTCTCGATCGCACCTGTGCACTAATGTCGCGGCTGCATTTGCCTAACTCAGTAATCCCATTAAGTATAGGATACGTGTAGTTTAACTTGAAGTCCTAACCATGGGTTATCCTAATCTTTTCCATTTATAATATCCGCAAAAATGCGATCCAAAATCGGGATTCGAGCAGGAAATGTCTGCTCGCCAGTCACGCGCCTTAACCAACTAGGCCACAAAGACGATTCGGAAAGTGGGTGAAAATGAGCCACATCTTTCATAAGACGGTTAAATCACTTTAGTATTTTTACTGTCAAAGTAATGAGATTACCAAGACATAGATATGAAATTATTGGATTGTCATCGGTTCTTAATGCATGTACAAAATTTCAGACAATTCGGACTTTCTGAAGTGGGTGAAAATTGAAATGAAATTTCAATTACATTCAACCACTTTTAAGTTATTTCTGACAACGTGGTGAGAGTGAAATTATTGAATTTTTATCGGTTCTTAATAAGTGTGCGAAATTTCAAACGATTTGGACGTCATGAAGCGGGTAAACACTGAAATGAAAGATTCCATTACATGCAACCATTTTTGTATTGTTACCGTCAGAGTAGCGAGAATAGCAGGACGTTGCTAAGAGACTACTGTATTGTCAACGGTTCTTAAAACGTGAGCAAAATTTTTATGTTTTTACTGTCAACATAATCAGAATATCAAGACATAGCTATGAAATTATTGTATTGTAATCAGTTATCAATATATGAGCAAAATTACAAACAATTCGGATATCTGGAATTAGGTTAAAATTAAATTGCTAAATTCTACGACATTCGACCATTTTTCTGTTGTTACTGTCAAAGTAATGAGAATAGTAGGATATAGCTATGAAATTATTGTATTGTCACCGGTTCTTAATATGTGTGCCAAATTTCAAACAGCTCGTAAATGGGTCAAAATGGAGTTGTAAAATTCCGTTACATTCATTCATACATACATACATACATACATACATACTTACATACAAGTCAAGCTAATATAAAGCGTGTAAAAAAAAAATACAAAGTCTCTATACCATCCATTAGGTGGGTCAAACAACGTATCAGTGACAATTTAAAAAACTATAATTAATGCTAATTTCATAATACACGCTAAAAATTACCACCAGTAATAATGTGGACAAAAGTTGAGCAGTGTAAGTTATTATTTTTGCTGACTGCAAAGACATATCGCCGATTCGGGGTTTTGTGGGATCTTTGGCCCGGGGTCACGTCCACTCCATTATGGCAGTCGAGCAGGCAACATTATTTCCCCCGGCGGCAGAGTCTTGTTTCGTTTCAGCCGTCGCTCGATATCCGTCGCCGACTGACGGCGAGATAATGAAATATCTCGAACGGGGCGTCCTGCCATGCAGCCGTTTAATTAGGGGCCGGAATGACGGCGAGCGCTCACACACTGGCACCAGTGCTGCCAACCACCGAATAACGTTACGTCTCCTCCACGTTAAGTGAGCAGCAAAGTGTCTGGCCGCTATTAATAATGCTGTCCAACGCACTCTTTCTCCTATTAATTCAGGGATACGGTTTGAATCACACAGGAACAAATACGAAACCCATGATGGCTGAAGCAGTAACTTATTCGAACCTATAGTTTGTGGGTTTTCTCTGTTCTTTTTACTAACATTTTCTCTTGATACAAAAATATCTTAGAATCTGTAAGATACTTCAAGTTGAAATTTTCACCTTGTAACGTACTTAAATGTAACGTCTCTGTTTTCTATAATACTTTAAATATATTTATATACTATATTGCCTCTTATTTCCAGCACCAGATCAGTATATAGAGATTTCCTTAACCCCTCTTTGTCCGGCGCTGGTTTTAATATGATACTCACGCTGAAAAATCAAAATTATTATTATTCCAATTCGTATCACACAAACTCAAATTAATTCCTTTGTCTATATCTACATATATCCCAATCTCATATCAAAACACTTTCTACTTATCTCATCACTTTTATATTTTTTATTTAACAAACAATTCTCTTTTCTCAAGTCATATAACATTGTCTTTATCCATAACCCTAAACCTTCTGCCCTCAGGCTAATATTTTAATATTAATAATCCCACCAGGATTCTTGTGGCTTCTCCAGTGAGCCAAACTGTTTCATCTCTTCTTTCAAACTTGTTCATTCCAAAAAACCAAAACTCGTCCTCTCCATTCAAATCTTCTCTTCAACAACTCACTCTTGACTCTTCTTTTATTTTTCAGAGATCTCATTATTCATTTTGTTATTCTTTGACCTTTGAACTTAAAAATTCCGAATTAATACACACCATTACAATTTATTAAATAAAAAAATAGTTTAATTAATGTGAAATCACACAAATGTGAGGTTGTATACCTCACAACCTGTACAGTGCTTTTGTAAGTTTAAAAGTCAGAATGTATTTCATAGTTCCTAATACTTTCTGTATCAACACCGGATTTAATTTAATTGCAATGGAGCACACGCTCCGGTGGCAATTTCCCTAATACCCGTCATACCTCTTTCCCGCACCCACCTACATTTGTCTTCTACAAATTTTAAATTTAAATTCTTTCAATGTTTTCGGTAACGTTTTCCAATCCCTAATATCCTTACCTAAAAATGATAATCTTTCCACACCATCCATTTACGTAATAGACTACGTTTATTCATTATTACCTTCCGCTAACAGTCTTGGACTTATTTTCCAAATAGCTAAGTGTCGTTCAAGAAGTACACAAGTACGTCATCTATTTTCAACTGGTTGTGAGTATACTTCCACATTTTTGTATGCTTCTGTGTTCCTGTGGAGGTTACATAACTGCTACGCTGGATTTGGGGAGGCGTGATTTTAGATCAGCTTCCCACATGATGGCTTATGAATGGCTTTCAAGAATGATCTACACCAGGAATGATACGTTACCGGAGACGTATCTTACGAATACGCATTTCACAGCGGAATATACACCACTTCCAAAGCCATAGTTTGCGACTGTTCGCGAAAGTAATTTCTTTCCGCTAGTAATCATATATCTCAATGAACTGCAGTGCAATAAACATTACTGAATTTCAAAAAAAAAACGTCGTTATCCTTTTATAACCCGCAATGATGGTATTGTTCAATGTTTTAGGGATTTCGTGTAGGGAGAGTCTTTGAAAAAGAAATGTTGTGCATCATTGTTCCTGAATACTCCATATAAAGTGTTTATTGCAGTCCTAATCTTTCAACTGATTATATTTCGATTATGATTAATTTTTAGACTAATGTATTAGTAATTTAAGTAAGACACTGTAGTTTAAACAATATGTCTTACGGAGGACTCAAACTCACCTTCCACGGATATAAGCCATGTGATTTGACAAAATCTTCGTCCAGCAGTTCACTACTGTTTCTATTTTAACCTAGGCACAAAGCAAAAGCAAAGAGAAGGAATATTTCGTTCATGTAATGTACTGGTCATATAGCTACAGATTTTTACTCTGAACATTCATAACATTATACGATATATAAAATAAAAAACTCTTTAAAGGTAATCGAGCCATGAAATATTGTATTCTGTTAATAATTTATTCCTAACGGTAGCTGCTCGATGTTGTATGGTTGGAACATAACTATTGTGTCAAGAGCAAAGCAAAAGTTCAGAGTTTCGTTCTGTCTTTTAATCACGTTATAAGAAGATTACGAATATGAAATTTTAGAGGACTGCATTGTCAAATTATTGAGATACTAACGAAGACAAGAAGAAAGATAAGAAAACCGGCAAACTGTTTGAGGCATGAAGTATCAGTGCACCTGTTTGAGACCGACTGCTCTATGAGTTATACTAAGTAATTACTGACGGTATCCTAAACCTGTATCGCAGCTTGTCTTGTATTAGCCCATACACTAGTCGCTACGTGAAGCACAGGATCAGTGTCTGCGATACAGCAGTTCAGATTATGTGCGGCCGCCTCGTATTTCAGACACCGTCCCGACTCTCGCCAGGTAGTGGACGCTCTGCCGGACGGCCGCTATCGCTTCGCCGCAGTTGGCCAGCCTGCGCTGTTAAGCGAGGCGCAGTGCTTCGTCGTGACTGCGGAGGCAGTATGGCCAAATGCGGTAACGAAAAATCTCAAAATTCTGGATAGTATCAGCGAGGCGTGCGCTGTATCTGCTTCGGTGCTCTGGACGCCCTATTGTCTTGCGGCTGGAGGGTTCCCGATAGAAAATTAACAGCTGAGTTCAGTTGTAGAAAGATACATTCAAGCAGTCTTGCAACCACAAAATTTA
This sequence comes from Vandiemenella viatica, assembly GCA_031002005.1. Taxonomy (NCBI): domain Eukaryota; kingdom Metazoa; phylum Arthropoda; class Insecta; order Orthoptera; family Morabidae; genus Vandiemenella; species Vandiemenella viatica. The sequence goes on along the minus strand of CM061920.1, from coordinate 105,251,081 downwards.
ACCAACATTCTGTGGATTAAATGTATTACTCAGTACTACCAGTGTTTTATTCTAAGCATTAATTTTAGAAAAATGACAATTGTACAGATCTTTGTATGATAAATTTTGCGTCTTTTCAGATACAATGAATACATATTCTATCACGGTATAGTTTTTCAAAAAATGTTCATGTTGTAGGGATATATGATGATGGAAAACGCTTTTGCCTAACAAGAGGCAATTTGCGGGATTTTAATTAGAAATTCACAAATACTAAGTCAAATATAAAGTAACTTTACTAAATTGTATGTGCTTTACACTAGGTGATTCAATCGTAGCACTGTTTCTTATCCTTTAACGACACTGTTTTGCTTGAAATTGACGATAAACATGAACACGTTTCGTTTTAGTGTGAAAGGAAGATGAGCTACTTAGTAGCTGCACGACATACGTTTGAAACAAACTGCGATCTTAAAATTCTTTTTTTCTCTTCGACTTTATGTTGACATTTACTGTGAAGCCGCTGCACACAGAGCGTGGTATAGTGATAGCTCCTACGTCACAGCTCATTGAAACCAATTGCTTGAACGAAATAGAATTATTATAAGTAAAATTTTATAAAGGTCAGGCGAGAGCAATCGAACGTACTATGAGGCTTGGGTACTGTGCAGCTGCTTGTGCGAAACGCACAATATTAGAATCTAATATAAATGATAGTGCGTATGACTGAGCCTAATGATCAGTTTAAGTTACTCGCTACAAAAAAGTGTTGTTGAGGTAAATTTCTGTAAATAACAAAGATATTTTCATATAGAGGTGCCAATATCTACATCTACATATATACTCTGTAATTCACAAAATTGTGGGTGGCAGAGGGCACCAAAGCTAATCTCTTTGCTGTGCATTACAATCCCTAATGGTTCGAGTAAAAAAGAATTCATATAAGAATCAGTGCGGCACCTTATTTCTCTAATTTTATCTTCCCGTCCTTCCGACTTAAATAGGTTGGTGGAAGAAGTATTTCACTACACCCGAAAATGAAAGTGGGAGTACGCATGTTTACCAATAAGTTTAAACGAAACGTGTGTCATCTATCTACCAGAGACTCCCAGCCTAGTCTACTAATCAGTTCTGTGACGCTTTCATAAGGAATGTAGCAAGCGGTCACGAATCGAGCGGCTCTTCTCTGTACTTTCTCTATACTTTCGATCAACCCCTTACTAAACGGGTCCCAAATGGCACAACAATAATCCAAATGTGGACGCACAACATATTTGTACGCTATTTCCTTTGTTTGTTCGTTACAATTTTTCAAAATTCGACCTATGAATCGCAGCCTAGAATTTGCTCTACCTACTAACGAATTAATGTGTAAGTCCCATTTCATGTTCCTTTGTACTGTTACTCCCAAATATTTCATAGAATCGACCATATCAATAACTGTATTGTTTAACTCGTATTTCTGAACAATTGGATTATTTTTGTTAGTTATGCTCATTGTTTGCACTTTTTACAATTTAGAGTAAGTTGCCACTCAGCGCACCAAGCCAAAATAACATCCAGATCACGCTGAATTTCTAAACAATCGGCCATATTTCTTACTTCCCTATAAATAATCGCAACATCAGCAAACAATCTAAAAAGGCTTTTCACTTTGTCTCCTAGATCGTTTACAAAAATTAAGAAAAGAAGGGTCCTATTACACTTCCTTGAGGTACACTCGATGTAACATCTAGATTAGAAGAACTTTCTCCTTCAACGACGACATACTGCGACCGACAAGTTAGAAAATCCTTTATCCGATATACCGTACGCTGGAAGTTTTACTAAAAGGCGGTTGTGTGGCACAGAGTCAAAGGCTTTCTGGAAATCTAAAAAAATTGCATCTACTTGTGAACGTGCATCAATAACTTTCGTTACGTCGCGTCGTGTGTAAATAGGGCCAGCTGTGTTTCACATGATCTCTTCTTCCGAAATCCGTGTTGATTTGTTGTAACCAAATTATTATCATCTAGAAAATTCATAATGTTCGAGCATATAATATGCTCCATAACTCTACTACAAATAGATGTTATAGATATGGGACGATAGTTTCCAGGATCACTTCGATCACCTTTTTTGAAAATCTGAGTTACTTGCGCGATTTTCTAGTCTGAAGGTAGTTTTCGCTCTTCTAATGATTTACTGAGTATATGAGACAGAAATGGACCGATTTCCGCCGTATACTCTGAAAATACCCTTACTGGAATTCCATCCGGGCCCGGTGCTTTCCCCCACTTCAGGAGCTCTAATTGCTTAATGATACCTGCGGTATCTATTCGTAATAATTCCATCACTGACTCGCCACGGCGTGGGAACACGGGAATACTATCCTTATTTTCAATCACAATTTTGACTCAACTAGTGCTTTAATGCGGTATCTCAAATATAACACCAAATTATGAAACATGTAAATAAAATATCTCTTTGAAATCAGAAATTAACCTTCACAATTATTCCTAAACTATTTTAAGACGTGTCTTGAAGTATTGTAACATAAGCAATTATTTTTTTAAAAAGCATCAGTTTAAAAAGACGGTAGGTACTGAGTTTTTTCCTAAATGAAAGTGATTAAATTTATTTAAAAATTAAGTTTGCACTAGAAAAACACGCAAATATCCATTAAGAAAACAATAATTCAATCTTGTTTTACGGTAACGTACGAGGAAGTAAGTACTGAACAATTAACGTAATTGGTATCACAAATAGTAATAATTAGGCTGACTGCTGTAGCAATATATCCTCTATCTTTTAATGTATAATATCAGTTTAAAATCTAATTTATTATAAGACTAGTTATATACTATGATTTAGTATCGAAATAATTATAAAGTAATGTAACAAAAACGTAATTTGTTTTGTGCTGTTACTTATGTAATACCAACACATGTTTTATAAATTTAATACGTATTTTTGATACGTTAATGTGTATCCAATTAATTACAGCATCCAATTGATGTATTGTTCCAAATAGTATATCCATTTGCGTTCTTTACATACAGACTTTAGCTCAAGCAATATGATTCATAATTACAGACAGAACGGATATTTCACATATAAGGTTTACCTTTACGTTACTCACTAAGAAAAATCTGTGAAATTAGGGTAACTAAGCCATTTGTACACGATATCTGTAAGTAGAAAAGATGTGGTGACAAGCTTTGTGTAATTTGTTCTTAAATTATTTTAGAGAAAAAAGAAAATTACTAAGCCCTATTACCAACCCTCGCAGTATTCTGGATAGCCCACAAGTGAATTCGTGTTGTGATTTGTCATCCCATCTAATCACCACTAAACCGTTTGATGGCTGTCATGCTGCATCACCGAGGGGGCGATACTCGGCTCAACAGGTATCTGCACGGCTGACCGGTTGCCTGTGACAAAGGGAAATGCACCGTATACGGTGGTTCTCTGTACCCACTCTCGAAACATCGTCGCTTTCACGTAGTACGTGTCCGCTTTGCCAACAGAGACTTGTTTTGATCAAATAAATAAAGGCACGATAGCGAATGCCAGAGAGACAAAATTTTGCCACCAGGCGTCACGCATGGGCGGGGTTCTTATTCACTACCTCACATAGTAGTACTGATTGAGGATATAACTCGTATATAATTTTGCTGACAAATTTCACTAAAGCAGAAAGGAAAATAAGTGAAAGAAGGATATTAAGCGTTCAGAACACACTCTCAGAATATTAATTTACTTTTTTAAAATTAACGTTTTATGATTGTCTCGACATTATTAATAGCGTGTCCTTCGTTGCGTACGTATGGTTTTATAGCTGTGCTAGAATTACAGTTGGATGACGCAGTGCTTTTATAATTCTCATTTCCGACCTTCCATGTGGCTTTCAATTTATCTCCGTGAGCCATCTTTCTTTATTTAGTCCACTTGGTCCTGGTCTCGTTGGAACTTTGTTCTCTGGTTGCACTATGCTTCTGGTGAGTTTTGTACTGAATAGGTTCCTGTTTAAAACTTCCGAAGTGTCTATCTAAAGTTCTTTGTCCTTTTTGACTTGTTAGATCTATGGTATATTCTTCATCTTTCCGGCGTCATGATCTTGTGTGTAAACCTTGTTGTATTCAGTCTTTCAACGTATCCATAGAATTTTAATTCTTATTTTCTGGTGTTTACTGCAGGCTAAGGCAGTTTCCCCGCTGCTTTATGAGATTACAGTGTATAAACTGTGTAACCGTCTTTTGTTTTATTGTGGCTAAACATTTTCCTCATGATATTTCGTTCTTCTTTCATGATGTTTTCCAGGTCACGTTTTCTGTTGAAAATCAGAATTTCAGCTTTAAGAAATTTGATGTCTATATTTGGATTTTTTGTGAAAAAATGAGGGAAGCTATATAACACGCTGAATTACATTGCTCGTTCATGTAGTTTGATATGATCCGTGAACCATATATATTCATACAGCGTCTAATTTTAATAATGTGAGTGCTACTGCTTTTTAGATTGTTTTCTTCTTCTACGTTAGCTGAGGAATAACAATATTATTTTTGTCTCAGGGAAACGGTGTAGAAGAAAGTAATGCTGGTATTTTTGTCTAAAATATGAGCGCATGAATTTAGGTAAATAGTCTAAAAAAATCTTGCTTTTTTATATAGTTTTAAGACCTGTTGCCAAGATTGTTAATATTGGAAACAATAGTGATGAAGGATAAGGCTTAATTATAACCATTCGTAAAAGCTTTTCAAATTATCTATATAATGATGTATGTGTATTATTTTGACAACTGAACCTCCAACATGAAACAACACACAAGATTTTGTTTATGTTCCACGAGTAGCAAGTTGTCTGATTTAAACAAATATTACAACATTTTTGTTCTGATTTGTAGTTGGCACTGCCAGAGATACAATTGTGTATATTCAATTCAGACGGAATCGTACATAATTTTGAATAAGTATATACACTAATATTCAACGTGCTTATTACTGTCTTATTCGAGCACTACTTCTTGTTCATATTGTTATATAAAGTTGCATTTCCGTATAATATTGTAGGGACGACAAACAGCCTAAGGCTAGATTTAAAGTGGCAGCACATCTCAGCTAAGTCATGCGTCGTAATGAAATTACCTGCGAAGAGAAAAACAAACATTGTATTCTGAGAAATATTTGTAGTTAAAGAAATACTTTCTCAACGCTGTAATTACCTGAAACTCAGCTGGGAAATTAACTACGTCGCGTCGGTGCCACACAACAACGGAACAAAAAATGGACTACACAGCCATCAAAAAAAGAGTTGTTTTGTGTGCCGCTACTTAATAAACATTAAGGAAACTCGGATATTAGTAATGGCAGTAGAACAGGAATATTTTCAGAAGAGATAGTTCCGAAGAGAAATGCGATATTCAGTAACGGGAACAGTTTTTTGTTCTCAATTTTTGTTCTAAATTATTTAGTGTAAATTTGGGATTATCCTACTAGTATAGAAAACTTCTTTATCCAACGCATCACAGCAGCACTCAAAAATTCTCCTGGACATGAATAGTTAGTTTTCAATATCATCTCAGACACTTATTTAGCTAAACAAAAAACCAGCAAGAACACTAAAATTTGCAATAGGTAATATTTATATTCCGTTGTCAGCATCAGTGCATCTAAACAAGACTGAAAATAACATTTTGCGTCACCGCTCCTTTCCGAACTCATATAGCATGAAATCAAATACCGGACAATTAGTGCAGCTAAATTTGTAGTTGGTTGTTATTCATTTTTACAACGTCTCCCTGAAACGCAATTTAATGCACGATGTGGTTTTTGGTAATTGATTACACCCCGTGACAACAGCTGTTAATCTGGCAATACCGCAAATGGGCTGCTGGCTTTGTTGCTGACGATAAAGTTATACTTCCAATATTCTCTGTGAACATGTAATTTTGTTTTAGCACATATCAAAAATGTTCTTAAAAACAAACTTATAAAATATTTAACCTAGCCATTTATTAAGTGTCTCGTGGTTTATTATACGAGGGCTGTCCAGAAAGTAACAGAAGTTTTGAAATAAAAAGTAAACATAGTGAAAAAAATAACCATTTTCATTACATACATTTTGGAGGTAAACTCCTAAGCTATTTTTCTACATAATCGCCATTTGAATTAAGGCATTTATCATAACGTGGTAAAAGCTTTTTAATACCCATTCTATAGAAATCTGCCGCCTGCGTAGTCCAACCACTGGTCAGTGTCAAAGCGTCTTCATCGCTGGAAATACAGGTGGCAGTCTCTCGGCAACAAATCCAGGCTGTACGGCGGATGATTGAAAACTTCCAATCTAAAACCTTCAAAGAGCTCCTGGGTACAATTGGCGGTGTGTGAACGAGAGTTGTCGTGGAGAAACAAAACATTCTCGCTGAGGTTTCCCCGACGGTTGTTTTGTATCGCGCGTCTTAATTTTTGGAGTGGTTGGCAATACCTCTCAGAGTTGATTGTTTGGCCACGTTCAAGAAAATCAACGAGAATCACTCCCTGAGCGTTCCGAAACACAGTAGCCGTGATTTTTCCAGTTGTCAGCGTTTGCAGACATTTCCTCGGTTTCTTGGACGAATGCGTGTGTCGCCATTCTATCGACTGCCATTTTGTTTCACAGGTGACGAGCATTACCCAAGTCTCGTCGGCAGTTACGATACGATCGATAACTTGGTTTCCACTTTTGTCGTAGTCTTCCAGAAATATCAGTGCTGCAGATCCGAACTGCGTTCCATACTTTCTGGGTCTCTTACTAGTTATTAATAGTATTTCGAAGGGTAAGTATTCGACGTGAAAAGAGAATTCTGGAAAACGGCATACATTGCAGGTTATGAGATTTCCATAATTGGAATGGACAGCTGGCTGACAAAAATCAGTAGGTCAGCTCCCGGTGAATCAGATGGTTTATCAACATTTCAACTCTACACGAAAATACAGCATATTATGGACGAGAAGGACCATCTAATCGCCAACGCATATAGGCTGCTGCCCATTTAAATACTAAAAGTCGAATATTGTTAAGTAATAGAGGTCCACGAAAAACGATGGGGGCTGTTACTATGACGATGTGATAATCGCCGTTCCTAAAGAACCGCTCCACGTATTTTGTACTGAATCTGTTAGCGAAATCAACATTCGTTACAGCACTTATTGAAATAACTACAAATATACTATAAACTGTAGAGTGAAAATGTTCTATAACATCTCATTTTGCTCGCTCTGATCTGGTGATTTTCATCAGCTATTTATCCATTCAAATTAAGGAAAGCTTATAAGATGAGACTAAAATGCATATTGGAAGAAAGAATAGAAATGGAATGTTCAAGTGAAGGGATAATTAGTATTATCATAAGGTATTAAATCACTTTATCCACAATATAATGGATAGGGCCTGGAGTAAATTATCGAGGAATATCTTAAAAAATTTGTTTTAAAAATAAAAGAATTTTATGTGAAAATTCCTGTAATACAGAATTATGTAATCAACGCTTCAGCATTGCTGGAACGATTTCTTTATCTTATTTTAATGGAGATTTTTAACAGTATGATATAAATTCTGCAGTGAAATTTCATAACCCTTTGAAACAGAAATGACTCAGACAATGAGATGGTATTTCTCTAACACTTTTCGATGGAATACTTACAACAATATTAAAAAATCAAATGTAAATAGATTTTGACTAATGAAATTAGCATCTCACATGACAAAGAAAAAACAATGCCACTAAAAATAAAAAGTCGATGATATAATGTAGTAAAAACCATAAAAATCACTGTGCGGAAGAATATTTTTCTGCATGAAGAAAGGGGGAAATTAAATAATTACACGTTAAGGAGAGAAAATTTTTGCTAAATCTCTGCGACCAACGGAAAATGAAATGAAAAGAACACAGACTTTTGGATACTATAAGTAAAATAATAGTAGCTTTTTATCAACACATGTTGCGAATTAGTCCATAAACTGTGAAAAAAGTATTGGATTATTCTGATTAGACTGTCGAAGAGGTTATGATGACAGCAAGCCACCGAATGCGTGATTGTATGTCGTCCACAGTAGAACATATCAGGCTGCAAACCAGAGAAGAATTTCTAGAATATGTGTGCCGGAAAAGGATCAATTTACACACAAACTGATTGTTTTACTAAAGAAAAACCTTAATTGAATCCTAAGAAATAAGAAATCATGAAAAATATTGTGTCTCATAAAATGAGTACAGAGTTTGAGAGTTTCAAATTAATGGGCAGAAGCAGAGAAAAACAGTCTGGGAAAAATAAATAAGAAAACAATAAAGTGGACGGATGAAGAATTATCAATAGTTAAGAATATTAAAAAAAAAGAATATATGAAGTTATTTCCCGTAGTCAACAGCTATTAGAAATTGAAAATAAGAAGAAATATTGCATTATTTTGTTGAAATGAATTGTTTGACTTATTAGATGATGGTTTCGATTTGTTTGTCTGGCTTTGGGTGCCAACATTTTCAGCAATATTATTTCTGAATTTAGTGACTTGGCGAAGAGCGAGTTCAGGTGACCAACAATCTATATGTGTTGCGTCACTAGAATTCTGATCATTAGTGCACTACTAGAAACAATATTTACTGTGATAAGGTTCAACATATTTACTATGCTGAATTCTCATAATTCGGTGTCTCAATTTGAAAAAAATCATCAAGAGGTTTTTTCAATTAAATTTTTCTTTGCTCTCTGTATTAACTACTAAATTCCAACTGCAGTGGAATTCTGAACCGTCTCCGTATTGCTTATTAACACTCTTCAAATACATGATAATCAATCGAACAGCTAGCACAAAACACTTTTTTGAGTGTTCTACTAAAAATCTGCGATGTTAAGCAACGTAGCTTTATTAATTGCAAGCGCAGATGCAGTGAATAAAATCAGTGTTATGGAGCAAGAACCCTGGCGTGATTTTCCGCTATGGAGCTCCCTTTTGTATCAAAGGCGCCGCGTATGAATATTTAATGCGCTCTCGTACTTTGTTTTACAACGGACAACTTTCCACCCATTTATCTTACCCAAGCGTCTAAGAACAGACGAGAATTACTCGTATATTCTCGTGCGTGGAAAAATATTCGCATCCCAGATCGCTGAAAGACACACATTTGACGCAGTTTGTTATTCAGATTACAAACAAATGTGGTTAACGGCATTATCATTACAACTTTTAATGCGATTGCGTTGTTGATAAATTGCCCTCGTTGAAACTACAGGAGTAAACATTATGTAATTAAAATGTCCCTCGTATATACTGCAATGTTATCAGTAAACCAAAGCGTCTACACTAGCGCAGAAGTTACGTTAAGAGGCTCCTAGCAATTTCGTAAATAAATGAACTCAGACGTTCACCTTCCGTTTTGCACTACATCTCAGGAATGAGTTTAAAGGGCAAAGGCAAACGTTAAAAACAACCCAAGCTGTGAAACTCATTAATTAGCGAATCATATAGCCCACAAAACAGCGTAAACAGCTTTAGAAATTCCTTCTTACCTTCTGCAAAATACCGTTAAATGCTACATTAGTCTGAACTCACGGCAACTCAGTAAAGCCAGAATAGCTGTGAAGTTCACACTGCGAGAAAGACTTTACATCCTTCCAAAGCTTCCATTAGAGCCATACCTGTGAACTGTTAGCAAAGATATTTCGTTTGTCACAGAAAATACTATTTTTATTCATTTCTTTTGTTTGTAATATATGTTGAGACACTGTGAATTATTTACAACAGAAATCCTTTTTCTCTCATCAGAAATCACATTTTTATGTAAGTAATCTGTTGGCATTTAAAGTAAAAACTTATAATCAAAGTGTTCAGTTCACTTCTTGACTGCATCACACAGCGTAACATAAGAGGTGGTGAAATTTCTTTTAATACTTATCTGACTCGCTAATTATGCTCAAATGTAAGTTAGAAACTACTTGAAACTACTTTTAATTTACGATGGAGTAGGAAACCTTTTTCTAAGTCGTTGTTATAGTTTTGTTTATAGAATTGTTGTTACAGAAACACATTTTTTTCTTGTTTTCACTATTTCACAATTGACGATCAGAAGCGTATATTTTTTTTTAATTTACCTTTTTAGCAGTTCTCATAATACTGTGCTCACTTTATACCAGACTGCTGTGAATGCTGCTGATGTTAGTATCCAGTATGGCTGATATACCGATGACGGTATACCGTAGTACTTGTGTCCGTGTGTGAACCATTGGTATTATACAGCACACTTTTTCCATTAATTTTATCTGATTTTCAGCACAACGATACCGAAAGCTTCTATCGTAGTATGACCGGCAAACCTCATAATGGTGCAAGGTTGGGAGCCTCGTATCACTACTTTGACTTTTCGTGTGTTCCTGTACTAACGAAACATGGGTTTTATTTTAAGACAAAAGTTATTGTTTCATTTGAAATTGGACGGAATAGTCGAAGAGAAATGACGCAGTCGAAGGCAAATGTTTTGAATATACAAAACTGTCAATTGACTGCGTAGTTCGTAATGGTTATGTTGAAGTTATGGGAGACCTTGGCATAGGAGAAGATTGACAACTGCGTCAGACCACAGTAACTGATGTAGCGTTGGATGCACAGACAAGATTTCGCAATCACGAGACAAACGACCGGTAAAAACTGTAGAGTTTGGAAATAATTTCGAAACATTTAAACCAAGAAATGAATATGTGTCTTGTGGCCCAGTTAGTGGACTCTTAAGTTCCTAAGCGAATACAACACTCCGGGCTGCCTAATTTCCAGCACATCCCGCGCATCTACCGCTCCAATTAAGCAAGTACACAGTTCAAACACACGTTTCACGGTCCACTGAGCGAACCTGTAACATCCGGCACAAAGGAAACCGATAGTAAGCTCAAGTTAATCGCCTGAACGCTTACCTTGTCTCACTAAGACAATTCGCACCTACCCACATAGTGATATGAGTACTGGAAAAGAGGAAATTCGTGGTATTGAGAGTCGTCAGTGGATAACATATAATGGTTTACAGTAATTCAGGTATATCTAGAATATCACGCACTTACTTACTAATCAAATGAAAGGTCAGTATTACGCAAAATATATACGGTACCACCTAACTAAAATTGTATGAATCCAGTATAGAAAGAGATTTTACAATATCACTGGCTTTATAACGTATCAGTCTTTTGTTTCCAACTACACCCTTTCTAGAGAAGACATATAAAATTTCTCCAAAATTTCGAACATTCTAGGTCAGTTTATCAACACTCCATTTTCGCTTTCCATAATTGTTAATAATAATTTCAAATTCTGAGATTTATTTATAATTTTCGTAAATTCACTACAGGCAGACGCTCCCTAATACAAAATTGGAATACCATTTTTGTCTCCGCTAATTTTTTCGAAAATGTTTAGCCAAATGTAAATATTTTATATAATATTGTAGTGTACTAATTGATTATCTGGGTTAAAGTTGTCGGACTGAATAATTTCTCTGACTCTTACAGATTGGTGATTATTCACTGCAGAGAACAATTATTTTGATAATCATTTACTGCAGCTAAATGCGGAATCAGTTTTATATTTGGGTGGTCAGTTTCGAAGCAAAAAAAGTATACGGTGATATTCTCATCTGTATCCACAAAGTATCTGATAAACGAATTTATTTTATTTTTATTAAACTGTGTCAGTCTCAGATAGTATTATAATGTTTATCGACGTATTTAGTAATCTGAGGAATAGAACGTTGAAGAAACTTTAACATCACTAATAGTAAAGATACATTCACTGTTAATCAACCGAAAGGATTTAGAAATATTTTCAAACAATAGTAGTAAATTGTAGGACTTAAATATAAGCTCATGTCTGCTTGACATGTCAAATTCACAGCAGTGTTCGATTAATAATTCCCAGGGGTGGCTATAGGGTGGTGCGACCGCACCGGGCGCCGTCATATTGGGGGCGATAGATCGTGTGCGCGAAAAATGAAAAATAAATTCTACAATAACCCAGTTTGCGGTTCACATATTATTTTAACACACTGTTCATCAAGAAGAGTTTATAAACCTAAGAGATTCAGGATGATGCATAGTCGTATGTCGTCATAGAATCAGGTAACTTCGAGTTACTCTAATCGTCCCATAATTAGCACTTTCCGGTACCGCGCCTCCCGCACCTGTTTCCTACCTGTTGGGTTGTATTCTTGGAGTTCATTCGCATGGGGGTGCATATTCATGGGGAGAGATTCGACATACTTATATATTTCTACCACATTAGACCTAAGATGATTGCAGTTAACGTTCGTGTAGTACATATTTACAAAGCGTAATGTGTCTTTTATAGATATCTATAAGAGCAACATGTATGAGAAAATTTAGATATGACTTGAACGTCGTCTGCAGTTCAAAATATTACAGAATTGGGTATACCAGACATACCACCACTGTCGCCTTTTCAAAGTACAATTTATGATGATACGCTCGTTTATTCTGCAACCAAAGATGAAATAACTATTCGAGCAACGAAAAAATCCAAGAAAAAAACATAGACGTCATTTTTCGATTACGAATTTCCAAAGAGCAGAGCCAATTGAAGAAACTTATTAAAGAAGATGACTTGTTTACTTTAAATCTGCAAGTAAAGTATATTGTTATTTCTGTTGTTCATTCAACACTAGGTCTCGCTCTTATTTTGGCCAAGAATTGTTTGATGACTCGGTAATAAGAACGTCTCAAAACTCACGAAATTGCCTCAGATTATTAGCGCACCATACTCAGTTAGAGAGAAGCATTGATTCGATTAAAGAACTTCAGTGTAATAGACAAGCATTTATAAATACAGACTGAAGACGAAAAATTACGGTGGGTTGCAATATTCGAATGAATGTATTTGATTTATAGGCCGTAATTTCTTGTTCAGAGGAAGCTTTGGATCTGAAACACTAAATAATTTCAATAACGGTAACCTCCAAGTTACATTGTAACTGCTAGAAAAATATGAATCTCTGATGATGGAGCATCTCCACCGCGTTGCTAATAAGGAGACTAATGTCTATTATTTTGAAAACCGTATTCAAAATGAAAGAAGTTTGTAATAAAAATTTGACTATGGATAAGTCATGAAAATAGTTTTCCATCACACTGAACTGAGCTCCCGATGTCAGTTACTTGTAACAATTATCTTTAACATTGTTTTTGTTGACACTAATGAAGACGAAGTCCAAGTGCGTGAGTGTTTCACAGCTTACAATCCGGCAAGTGATTATTCAGGACCTGGGAGCTGAACTCACTGGCCTGTGGCTTGAGGATACTTTGCAAAATTTCTGTTTGGATATGAACGGTTGTCAAGGCCAAAGATATGACCGTGGCTCCCGTATGTTAGGAAGAAACAAAGAAGTTCAAAGCAGCATTCTGTACCAATTGCTTCGAGCATTTTTTAATCTAGATAGCTGCCACCAAAACGTCAGTTAAATCGGTTTCTTTGTCCAGATTTCTTTTAAAAATATTTGTTCTATTCTCTCGATCAACAAAACGATTTGAAGTGGTATCGAAGCACTTAAAAGAACTATCACCAAAAACATTTGCGAAACTTGTTTTGGGAATTGAGCTTCTGACTTCGCTGTACTCCGTTGTCACAACTCTTCAGTTCCTTCTGGAAACGAATAATTCAATTGCAGCAACAGAGGCCTTGTCCTGAGACAGATCATGGAGCAACTTGAGTTCGGAGTTACACTGGGCACTTGGTATAATACATTGTTTCAAGTAAATAATCCAAGTAAGGCTATGCAGGATGAAAGCGTATTTATGACACGCTTCACAATTGCTGGAAAACAGCTCTGAATTTGAGGGAGAGTATCGGGGTTATTCGTCTGCTCTGATAACAGCTACATAAATTGCTTCTGAGACTGGGACATATCCTATTACTAAGCCAGTCAGATACCGAAGAAAGCAGAGATTTTTTAGTATGAGGCCGCAGATGAGATAGCAACAGATCCAGAGCAATTGTTTACAATGAACGTTTTTTGGCACATGATGGTTACAATTGAGAATGCGTTGGTCACTCGATTAACACAACAGTCCAAATTTAATGATACAGTGCCGTTCTTACACATTATCAAAACAATTCCTGAAACGTCAGAAATGGAATAATTCTGTGCAGATTTTGATATAAGATTAACTGATGGAGGAAAAGTTAACATATTTCGTTGTGAATTGATTGAGGTTCTAACTGAAACTATTGCTGATGGGGCTTGAATCAACAGAACCGTTAAACGTTCAACTACTGAAACAAAAACGTTTGAACAGCACCTCGAATTTTGCCAACTATACCAGTAACTATCACTAAATTCAAGCTTATCAAATCTTATTTACGGTAAAAGCAGAGTCTAGATTGTCACATCTTGAAATTTTATCTATATAAAATAATATTGCCCAATGTGAGGAAGATGGCAATTTAGGCCTTTAAGTTATGATTTTATTTCCCCGTTTGTCGGTTTAAAAAAATTATTAAAAGCTATTTGAATATGACGGATACGTGATGTGAGCTTTGTTTACGTCATATTAGCTTAAATAAACCTTTCCATACATATAGTGTTCGTTTTTACAGTTGTTGTTTCTCATTCATACCACTACTATCATATACTAATCTTTCTGAGGTTTGAGTTGTTATTAATATTTAAAGACCATCTTCTGTCATCGGCTTTGGTCGAGTGGTATTCATAATGTATTCATACACGTATTCGTATTTGAATCCCACGAAAACTATTCTCGATCGGGATAAAAGTAGATAGCCAACACATTATTCCAAATTTTATCCTAAATCGTTCAGCCTTTTCGACGTGAAACAGTAAAAACATCAAAGCATATAAACATTTACATCCATAATGTTAGTAGGAAGTAAAAAATGTATGTTATCTTCAGTCTGTCTATATGGACGCCTTAATCATGAATAAGCGACTGCACATTTCGGGCGCCACATTGAGATATCGCACTAACTGAAAATCTTGCTAGCGCCACCCCTGACAGTTCCAATCAAACTATGAAGACCTCTAATATGTTAGTCAAACCAGGGATAAGCCGTCCTTTTTGTTTGTAAAGATGATTTAACGAAACCATCAAACACCAATACCAAAATGCTCAACAAAACATTTATATCGCTAAAAAGCTGTTTAGCCACAGCGAAAGGTTTCAAATCAAATAACAATGACTGATGTGAAAGCAAAAGGAAGAAGCTCTGATGCTACAGATACAACTGTCCTTTAGGAAAAGACGTATTTATCTTTTTTATTTAGTAACCATTCTACAAAATTCAATTTAAAAAATTTTAGGACTAATTTAAACATTGATTTAAGTAAGAGCAAACAAATTAGTACAAAGAACAGTTAGTATCAACATAGAAGAACTTCCAAGTGTCAAATTTCTACAATGTCTTTTGGAGTAAATTATTATCAGGATCGCTTCTGCCCACTTAATTAAATTCATTCGAAAAGTATAATCGTCGTTTCACTCCGAACCCTCCTGTTTGTAAAACGCGTGAAACTCTAGATAGAGGGGGGCACCTTCCTCTTATTCGTGGGTAATAATAAATACCTCTGGTATTCGATGTCAAAGTCTGTGCGAAAAATGGACCGCCTTCTCAAGTTGGTTGTTAGAGCCTTCCGGTCGTCTAATGGTATACACGACCTGCGCCATATGATAACTTCGTAACGACTATGTCCTGAATCAGTTAACTTGGTCTGTCCTATTGTGTCTCCTATCACAAAGCAGCCCGTCAATGATATTTCGTAAACTTGCCAAACATTTTTTTTTTTTTTTTTTTTATTAATTTATTGGCATCTAGGCATGCGCCCATACAGCCATTTTCATATTACAGGATAGCATCATTAACGTACAAATAATGATATATGCAACTAGTCATTTACATTTCACCGAATAACGTCGATGTTATAACAATAATAATAATAGCATGTCATTAGCCTTCTTCCTTTTACCGAATAACCACTATGGCATTACAATGGTAGTATACAATATACATTACAAATCAAAGTCCATAATATTACAGTAATGATATAATGCAGTTAAAACATATTGTTTGAGTTTGTTTGAATTGTGTCACTTAAAGGAGAGGAAAACATCAATAGTATAACAATAGTGATATACCGCAATTAAAACTTCTTACTTGACTATAAACTGTGTCACCCAAATTCTGGTATCCAGCAACTTGAGATTTTCATTTTTAAGAATACTTACAATAATATTCTACCAGAAGTATGATACGTTTAAAACTAATTATTTACATTTGTTGTGATTGAGTCGCCCATATGTTCAAATCACACAACCATTCATTTTCATTTTGCAGGATATCTACAATATTATTACAATAATGATATATTACAAAATGACATCCAGAGAGTATAATTAAAACACATATCATATCAGCTTGTTTAAATTGAGACACCAATGTTTTTCAAATGTTGGTATAGGAGCTGATATATGTCGTAGTCTTCCGTTGACAAGAGGGTAGCAGCACATGTGGGGAGAGGGATTCCTTTGTTCTTGAGAGAGTGTAGTAGAAGGTCTGTCTCTACTTTGTTTCGGCGGCACCCAAACAGCAAGTGGTTTGTATCCTCTATTTCCCCACATTGGCAATTAGGGGAGTCAGTGAGGTGGATTCTATGGAGGTGTTGTTTGTAGCAGCCGTGGTTGAATTTCAATCTCGCGATACTTATAGTGAAGTTGCGGGAGCACTTATATATCTCATACCACTGGAGAGGGGGTATTTCCGGGTGGATACGACCGTAATGTAGGCCTTTTATCGAGAGTGAGCTCTTCCACGCCTTATCCCACTTGGCTGTCATGGTTCTTTTGATCTGTCGAATAGCGTCGGGTAGGGGGATCGTACTGTTGCGTATCGCACCGCTGTGTGCGGTTTGTTTCGCGTATCGGTCTGCCATCTCGTTGCCTGGAAGACTGCAGTGTGATTTGATCCACTTAAACTCTACAGTCTTATTTGCTAGTTTTAATTCGTGAACTGCATTCACGATGTCGTGTACTCGTGAGTCGTTGTGCACTTTCCTTTGGTGGTTTTTTATTAGAAGCAATGCTGACTTTGAATCTGATAGGATTACATGGTTGCTATAAGGGGAGGTCTTTGCGTATTTTAGTGCTTCCAAGATTCCCATCAGCTCTGCACTCATAATGGTATATTCTGTTGGTAGCCGAAATAAACCCTTGTCTCCAGATCTTGGTATACAGTAGGCGCATCCAGTGGCATCTGGAAACTTGGAGCCATCCGTATATATCTGTTCCATGTGGGATCGGTTGTGTAGGTACTGATACACGTTTGCTCTGTAGTTTTCCAGCTGGGTGTTATCTTCCGCGCTTGTGTCTACTTCCAGATTCGTGACAGTTTCCCAATACGGAGTCTCGAAGGTAAGCATTTTCCTGCTTTGACGTATGCTGGCTCGTATCTTATATGTTTCTAGGTACTCCGCCGCAATGGGAGGCATTTTTTTCTTACTCCAGTAATTGTCAGTTAGGCATTGCATTGAGAGATTGTGTATAGAGTTGAGCAGTCTGGTCCCGGGGTACTGGCTATTCTTGAGCAGGAATTTTGCAGTTAAGAAGCTTCTGTGGATCTCTAGGGGAGGTTCGTGTGCTTCCACTAGGAGCGCGTTGGTAGGTGTTGATTTCATAGCGCCAATACAAATGCGCAGAGCTTTATATTGGACTTTGTCCAGTTCTTTAAGCACGGTGTTAGTTGCAGAACCGTAACATACACAGGCGTAATCAATATGTGGTCTCACCAGAGATTTATACAGCCTTAGTAATATTGAGGTATCCCCTCCCCACTTTACGTTGGCTATTGCGCGGATGAGGTTGATCGCCTTGTCGCATTTCTTGACCGTATTTTTTACGTGAGTACCCCTCTTGAGTCTGTTATCGATCCAAACGCCCAGGTACTTCACAGCGTTTTTAACTGGGATGGTAAAGGGTCCTAATTTTATGTTAGACATCGCGGGCATTCTGTGTCGGCTGTAAATCGATACTGCCGATTTCGCTGGTGATATGTCTAGCCCGTTGCTGAATAGCCATTGATTGAATTTGTACATTTCGGCGGATAGTACCATAAGGCATTCTTCCCATGTTTTTCCAATGATAAATATGCATATATCGTCGGCATATTGGAGAATGACGATTTTACTGTTCATGGAGTAATGAAGATCATGCGTATACAAGTTAAATAACAGGGGAGCCAGAACAGAGCCCTGCGGCAGGCCACGATTAGTTTTTCTGCTAGCAACAGTAGTTCCTCTTTGCGTTATTTCCAACCATCGATCCGAAAGTAGTGCGATTAGATTTCCTATAAATGTGTCCGGTATCCCTAGATGCCGAAGTTTTTGGCTAGGATCGGTACACAGACGTGGTCATATGCGCTGTTTATATCAGTGTATACGGCCATCATATATTTGTTCTTGGTAAGGCAGGAGTGAATTTCGGAAGTGAGGTGTGCTAAGGTGTCTATGGTGCCTTTGCCTCTTCTAAAGCCGTACTGCGTTTCCGGAATTAATGCGTGGTGTTCCAGCCACCATTCCAGTCTCCGCTTTATCATATGCTCCAGTACTTTGTAGGTGCATGGCAGTAGGTTTATGGGTCTATAGGATTCTGCGTTGTTGCCTACTTTTCCAGGTTTTTTCACAGGAACTACCCGCGCAGTCTTCATCTCTTTTATTTGTAGCCTTTCCGACCATATCCTGTTAAGTATTTCGCATTGCTTCGTTTTTGCGGAATCTGGCAGATTTTTTAGCATGCCGTAGTGGATGTTATCAGGTCCTGGTGATGAGTCCGTGCCTTGCTTTAATGCAATATTGAATTCGTTCAGCTGGAAGGGTTGCAGAAGGAAGTGTGATTCAGTTGCCCTTGGTTCTGTGAGATTTGTCTCTACCCACGGTGGGGTTAGCCTTTCAAGGATGTTCTCTAATAATTCGGTTGTTAGGGGTGATTTTGCTTCTGCCTGGGTGGATGAGAACTTCAATTTTCTGACCTTTTGCCATATATCGGATAATGGCGTTTCTTTATTAAAGGTTCCACAAAACTCTCTCCATTTTTCTCTCTTTTTATTCTTGGCCATCTTTTTCACTCTTGCCTGAGCTCTACGGTGTTCCAGATAGTTTTCGATCGTGGGACAGCTTTTGTATGCCCGTAGTGTCTCTCTGCGTCTTTGGACGGCTTCGTTGCATTCTTTATCCCACCAAGGAGTGCTTTTGTTCCTCATAATATGTACTGGTTTCCGAGCAGGAATAGAAGATATGGCAGCTTGGGTTATATCGTTGGTCATGGATTTATAGTCCAGCGCGGGGTTACCGCTACACTTCCATGAAGCTGTCAACCGTTCCATAGTTGTTTGGAATTTATTCCAGTTCGCCTGGTGTATTTTCCATCTATAGGGAGATCTATAAGGAGAGGATATCAACCGACTGGCTGGGGAGTCAGTCTGGAGGCGAAGTAGGATAGGAAGGTGGTCTGATCCCAGTGTGTCGTCTACTACTTCCCAGGTAATGTCTATAGCTATGTTCGACGATACGCAGGAGATGTCCACTGCTGATGGTGCTTGCCCTGGCGCATTAATTCTGGTTGGATTACCGTTGTTCAGTACCACCATATCTTCTTCCTCTAATATTTCCGCAATTATGTTCCCCAGTTTATCCGTGCTTTGGCATCCCCATACTGTATTATGTGCATTGAGATCTCCCAACAAGATGACCGGTTTTGGCAATTGTCTGAGGATATTCGTGATAAATTGCTTGGTTGTCTTCTTATTCGCTGCTCTATATACTGACACAATGGTTATTAATTTGTTGGTAAGACGTACCCTGGCTGCACATATGTTGAAGTCTGGGTTTCCAGTGCAGGGTTGGAGTTGTTCATAATAGATGGCGCTTCTAATTAAGATGGCAGACCCCCCGTAACCGTCTGCTCTGTCGGATCTGATGGCATTATATCCTTTGAGGTGGAATAGTTCGTCTGGTTTCAGCCAAGTTTCGCTTACAGCCAATACGGCTATGTTATTCTTTGAAGCATACTGTAGCAAGCTCTCCTTATTAGCCCGGATAGATCTCGCATTCCACTGAAGAATTGTGTCGTCCTGCAGTGTTGCTCTCGTGTTTCTAAAGGGAGCCGCCATTTTCCCATCTGTTTGGCGATAACGATCTTAGCAGAAGTTGTTTTACGCTTGGGGCGTATTGCGTTGGATTGAGCAAATTATTTCCTGCAAACTGATTTAGAATGCACATTATTATTTCAAACATCTTGTTCGCATAGTATTCTGTTATTACAGGGTCCTGTAGGTTATTGCCAGGGAGAGGAGAGTATGGATTGTGGCCAATGGGTTCAATGTTCCTATTAGATGGGATCCAGTATTCTTTATACGAAGTTTCTCCCCCACTACCTGTGCTTTTGTCAGTTATTCTGTGACTTCCGATGTTAGGAGTGGGCACCTGGTCCCAGGATCCGGGGTTTAGTTGGAAATTCTCAGGTTCATTAGGGGTGTTTGACTGCATAATTATAGGCTGAGGAAGTGGATCCTGTTGAGGTGGTTGTGCCAGGACGACAGGGGGAGCGTCTGCGATAATGTGTTGCCCGGTATTGTAGTTTCTTTTCTCATAATTTGTTTGAGAAGTTGTCATTTTTTGATGTTTCCTGTTAGTTCTTTCTAATCTTGCCGCGACACTGGCATACGATGCGGTGTTAGTTTTCTCTGAAGCTTGCTTGTACCCTACATTTTCTTGGGCCATTACCTGCTTTATCTTCTTTTGTCTGATATATTCCGGGCAATATCTATCAAAAGATGGGTGTCCACCATTGCAGTGGACGCATACTGGGGAGTTTTGTTTATCGCATTCTTTTCCGTCATGCGGGTCTGCACAGAAGGTGCAACGTTTCTTACTTCTACACTGGTTGCTAGGGTGTCCATACCGGAGACAGTTGAAGCATTGCATTACTGGTTTGACATACTGTTCTACAGGGCACCGCACTCCGTATATGTACACGTAATTCGGACGCCTTTGTTTCTTTAAACGTCAGTAGACATACGGGGAGTGGGATTTCTTTTGTTTGGCCATCTTCTTTAATTTTTTTTGTAAACCTTTTAACTTTTACCACGCGATATTCGCACCTTGCCACAGTTTTTATCTCCTCTTCCGTTAGCTCAGTCATAACATTTCTTATAACCCCTTGTTGTGAGATGCAGGAGAGAGGAATGTAGGCCAGTAGGCCATTATGCTGCCAGATGGTGCTCTGAACAAGGCTATTGGCCGATACGACCGATCTCATCTCTATTTTGACCCGGTTTCGACCCGCTGGAGCTATCTGTATAATATTGTTACTTATTTCGTGGCTGAGGGAATATAGGAGGCGCCCAATGGCCATGGGGTGGTCCTACCTATGTTTCTATCTTTACTTTCTATGAACACATAATAAGGGCCCAAGTCGTAGCTTTCATAATAGGCTGCCATTGCACTGTTTACCTGCAAGCCGAAGTTTTCGCTTGTCCCTGCTGTCTGTTGGCGCTGCACACTTTCCGGCGGCGTTGTCTCCATGTTGATGTCTGCCGATGATGTGTCTTGTGGTGTTATTCTGGGGACCTTGATGTTTTCACCTCCGCTGCCGTTGTCGTATCCCGGGATGCATGGGCGTTTCTGGGGTGCGTATGTTGACATTTCTTCTTCTCTTGATAGCGGTGCATCTCGTTGATCTAGTGCACTGTTGTCAGCTGGCAGCGATGTAATCGATGTGTTAGACGTTGCAATTATAACGTCCATGGTTGCTGTCGGTTCATCGTCTGCGCTGTGCAGATATTGCTGCACCTGACTACCTGTGTTGTTTTCTTCTACCGCTGGAACCATGTTTATTACGCCATTTGGCTGACGTTGCATCGTTGGCTGCATCAGGTATTGTCCGCCTTCGCCATATTCACCGCCGTACATGGCGGATGAGGGCTGGGGCTGAGCTGTATTAGATGTTATTTGCTGCTTCTATCACTATTTCGGTGGCTGTAGTGAAACACACGGTTAGAGTCCCGAGAGACTGTTGTGCGGTCTCGGGAAGAGTCAGACGGGTATACGTAAACACTTATCCACACAAGTCACTGCCTCGCGGATACACGGAAGTTATCGCTACGAAGGTTGAGACTCGACTGTTTGCCAAACATTACTCAGCATCAATACTACGGGACGGCGTTGCATGTTTTCCAATCTCTGTCAGTCAACAAGAATCATTTGACATGATTTACATTCGGTTACGACATGTGTTAGTTTTTATGAAGAACAGCAAATTTAATGCAAAGAATATCCTCACTAAGATTAACTGTCGTCAAGAAATTATTATTTAATTAAAAACGCCAATGCAACTGTTGGAATTCTTGTTTATCGCCTGCCTTCGAAGTGTCATCGGTGATTCAATATTTCCAAGTAATATCTTTCCGATTTATAATTATTTTACAAACGGGTTTGTTTCAGTTTTATTCCAATTGCATTTATGTACAAAAATAATAGTACATTTTTAATTACATTTGTGCCATGAGGTATTGTAGGTGATATCATACACTTTCAACCAGCATACCGCCAGTTGTAATGTTGTATAGTTGTATATGAAGGAATGATTGGAGGCCGTTACTCCCCCAGTCAGTTCTTATGTCTCATTGTTTTGCTTTATTTTCAGTAAATTGCATCAGATCTACCTGGAAGACAAATAAAACAGTTAAGCAAAAAATATGAAGTGATTGGCGAGTACATAAGAAATACTTTGAATAATATCGGAAAAACGAGGAAAAATTGGTTAGGACATTTGACAAAGCAATTAATGATTATTGTGTATGTATTGGAAGGTACTATAATTAAAAAAAGACAAGAGTACAGATCACGGATAACAGTATTTAGCAGATGATTTTTATTTTACTTATGGCTTTACACCTCGTCGACGTCGACGGGGTGGGATTGGGGGCATGGAATGGGAAGGAATTCGGCCATAGCATTTTTGAAGGAAGCATCCCGGCATTCGCCTGGAGTGTTTTTGGGGAAACCATGGAAAACCCAAATCTGGATGTCTGGACGGAGATTCGAACCGGCGTCCTCCTGAATGCGAGGCCAGAGCGAGATGATTGGTGACTATGCGTCAGACTTATTGCCCCTTTTTCATTTTTGAATATTTTTGGGAATATTAAAGTGTCGTCAACTTTACAATTTTACAATTTTTTTTTTTTTTTTTTTTTTAACGATTGGTACTGTTAGGTTCGATCTGCTGTTTTTGAATAAATGTTTTGAATATTATTATGTCTCTATTAGCACAGCTGCAAAGAAGGGAAGAATTAATTTGTGAGGTCCGATATGCATTGTTGTCATCATACAGAGCTACGGGTTCATATTCTAGGGAAGGAGTAGGGATGTGAAAAATGTGTAAAGAGTGTGGACCGCCCGGTGCCCTGTTGAACGCTGGCGTGGGAGTGAAAGAATAAGAGACAGAATTATGCATTATGATTAGTCGGATCCTAAAACAAAGAAAATTTTGGAGCAAAGTTAGTCGAAAGCCAAAAGGGTACAATTTTTAAATGATGCCATCGTACCACACCTTGTCAAAAGCCCTTTCTATATTCAAATATACGGCGTTTAGGACTTTGGTATGTGTATGAAAGTAGGAGGGCACATGCTGAACGATGGGGACGGAAGCCGACATGCAATAATGGGATTAAACTGGATGAGTTTCCAAAATAAATGTTTGAGCGATCGGAGAATTAAAAAAAAAAATATTTTGACAGGATCGGGTAATATAGAAATGGGACGATAAGAAAGAGAGTCCTGGAGTGGTTATTTGAGCAAATTTCGACAGCGGATGAGAGTTTTAGGATGAGAGACATCAGTTTTAGTGGGAAAGTAGGAAAGGAGTGATCACTTGTTGAGGGCTGGAAACGTGGAGGAATATAATAATTCTGTCATGGTCCGATGATGAACTTCTACCCGTGTGGAGGGTGGTTTCTTCTTCCAGATGTATGATTTCAGTGAGACGGGAGTTTTGCAATTAGTTTTGGACATCAAGTATGGAGGCTTTTATGGAAAAAATTTCTCATCTTGTTATTGTGTCTAGAGCGGTAGGCCTACTTACTTTACTTCCCGTTTCGAGAAAGACACTAAATTTCTTTCTACAACTTTGAGCAGATTTCTCAGTATTGTCCTTTGATAAACAAATTAAGTAGAGCGGTGTGGAACGTGGAGTTAAGCTATGAATAGAGATAGACAATGGCTGAAGATTTCCTGTCCTGAAATGGCCAAAAAAGAGAATCAGTCAGTATTTATATAAGGAAATTTTGACAAGTTGGCTTTGTAATGTGAAGTGATAGGTAAGATTTGATTTTGAAGAAATAAATTGAAATGGTAAGAAGAATATGGCAATTGAATGAAATTTATCAGTTATTTCTGCATACATACAAAACTTTCACTTCCATTAAATTATAAGAGTTCATTGGTATCAACATATCAATATCATTAAATATAGTTTTATCAGTTTAGTGTAATCATGAAATTCAAACCTGGCGAGAAGAATTGGTAAATAAACAATATGCTCAAAACATCAAAAGAGATTCTATGTAATTATGGAATATATTTTAACATTCGATACATGCAAATCTGTGGTAACAACTATTGAGGAAAACAATGTTTAAAACATGCTAAGCAGTTAACTGAGGACGTCAGACGAAAGAGTTATGTGGAGATGAAGAGATTTCCTTTCCTTCAGGTAGAAAGAGACGGAACCAGTCACCACGGAGATACAAGAAATTTAAGAAGAAATTTATGGCGCGATTAAGATGAGTGAAGCCGGGAAGTGCGGCAACAGTTGGCGTGGAAGGCGACAAGTGCCGGCAGAGCAGCGCACTCGTCGCACCCCGAGGTGCTCGGTGTCGCCCGGTGATAAATGCGGGCGCGGCGCATCCATCACCTGCTGTAATTGTTTCTTAAACTGGGCCAGGCCGGCGTGCCCGGCGCAGCACACGGCCACCACATACGGCGATTAATTTCCACCCACCTCTCCCACCTCTTGTGTCTGCTCCGGAATGCACCACACTTCCAGCCACTCTACCTGTGCACTGAAATGTGACCTGTCTGGAACGTTTCACACCCTAATGAAATAGCGGTTATATCACTTAAACGCTTCATCACTCCACTGTCAAGTGCTTATTACCGGCGACTATCTAAAAACAATAATCTACAAAATCCGTGTGTATATTTCCCAGGAAATTATCTAGAACATACATTTCGAATGTGCACGCTGTAGTTTTCAGCAGGGCCGCAGTCTGTTTTCTGCTCGATAGGCAGTCTCGTACTTTTCTATGTGGATGACTGGGTACTGGATTCCATAACCCTTCGACAGCAGGACAATTAGAGTAGGCCTAGAGTTTTTAGCCTGCCCCGCTGGCTCTGTTGGCTGCGGTACAGTGATTGCGTCCACACTGACACGGGGTTAAGTGGTTCGAGTCCTGGCGGTGGAAGAATATTGATCAGGGTAGGGAGGGTGGTGGTGCAAAATTCCTACTCACTGGATTCTGCACTAAAGTCCCAAACCCCTACAAAGTGCGTGTGGGATGAGTTCATACGCCACAGATGATGGTGATTCGTCCGTCGGATGGGGTCGTTAAGCCTGGCTGCCTATGGTGTCCTTCGAAACAGTAGGCCTGATCGTACAACCACTCTCCCTTCTCCATCTCTAATTTCATAAAACTTGAACAGCGCTCTATACTGAACCCACACACTACCACATCATCTATATCTACAATAACAAAGGCGAACAAGCAACGGAAATCGCCCCAATTTATCTTCCCAAAAGAGTTCCTATGGAGAGATGCATCCTCTATAGCAGTGTTTCTCAAACTTGGGTTCGATATGACGGTTCGGACGGCCCGCAGGCAGAATATTAAAAATTTAATTGTAATTAATAACAAGAAATAAGTTAAAATTGTATAAGAGTGGGTGCTTTCTCAGCGTTGTATATAGATGAAATGTTCTTGGGAAACTAACAGAGTGAGAACGTTTGTCACTTTGGCGGAAGAGTATATGACCATCAAAATGTCGTTCTTTACAAACTTTCTCACTCGGCTAGCTTCCCGAGAACATTTCATGTAAGTAAAAATTGTTCGCATAAAATGGATACAACACTCGAACTGTATAAGACAATAAGAGAGTATAAGCCATAATTTTGTAGATTAAAGTATTTTTTAAAAAACTTGAAAATTTCAATGACCAGAAAAAATATGATATTTGCGGGCAAGAGGATGTGCCTGAATTGTTGCATTAATAAAAATACGGCATCAAAGAGGAAAAAATTATTTTAAGAATTAATTTATTGTAGGTGTAGGTCTCAAGGCACCACGGTATGTACCGATAACATTTAGAAGAGCTTGTTACTAACATACACATAAGAAAAAAAATTTTACCCGTCGAAGTTAGTGGTCTCAATAATTATATTTGGCATTTGACTGATTCTCGGGTTTATAAAGGTTGAAAAACGTTGCTCTATGGTAATCGCCTACGTCTGCCATGGGACATAGCATAATAAGAAGATAAAGTTGTTGATAAGCAATGAGAAGGAAATATCAGGGCAGTGGATGACGGCTATTCAGATTACGGTTTTTCATGGTTTCCCAAAATCACTCCACGCGAATGCCAGTATGGTATGTTGAAAAGGCCGAAATGTTAGCAGCACTGCAAAAGTGACAAAAAAAATTATCGATGCAGGGATCATATTCGTTCTGCGGCATCCATCTCGTAAACGGCACGTTTGTTTACAACGGAAGCAATCGATTGTCTCCGACTGCTTGTATCGATTCTAAGATGGCGAGCCTTGTTGTACTGAATTTCTGATAAATATTTTGCATCTGTTAATTTCATGTGACGTTTTACAACGGAAACCAAAACGGCAAGAAAATATTACAACAAAGGATTAAAACCAACATTTCAAGAGATTATCATTGATTTCGCAGCGCTGGCGGCATCTACTAGCTGCGCTTCAATGTCATATGTCAGCATTTTAAATTTAATTCGTGGTGACTTATCCGAAAAAGGAGAGTGCAAAACGTGAACATATAAATCTAACGACACATAAAAACATCAAGCTGTTTTGAATACAGGACGAAACAAGAAATAAACATGTATACGTTCTAAAAACAAAAACTTCAGTTTGCAGTCGGGTAAAATGATGAAGGATGAATGCAGGACAAATTTTTGTTTGATTAAAAATCATCCTACAAAAGTTTTATCTGCTCATCACCAGATCGTTACAGGCCAATCGGAAAAATAATTAGAAACGGTATTATATGAATTAAACCAAGACGCCAAACTATATAATGTGAAAAATCTTAACACGAGAAATTAAAGTTAGACATTTAGAGTAACATAACGAATCAAATGTTGTAAAAAATGACATTATTACAGATCAAATACCTGATTGGTACGCAGTTTGAATTTCACGTTAGATGCATTGGATGATAAACTCGATAGATCTTGTAATAAGAGTTCACCACACTGTGAATCGTAAAGTAAGAGAGAAGAAAGTAGATGTATTGCTTCTGGATCGAAATTATGACTAAGAATCGAAACATATAGAAGTAATTTAAAAAAAGTCAAGCAACTGGCTATTTATTGCACATCATAAACAATATTCCGAAATTCTAGAAGAAATGATGTTCAGAGTATCAAAGATATGCTCTCACTTTATAGGATAAACTGGTGGCCAATTCATGCATCAAGGACAGCTCCAAGAAGCTAAAATGAAGGAGGAAAGAGGAAACTTAAGAAACCGGAACGGACAGACGGAACAATTCCTGGGTAATTAATGAATTAAATGATTCAATTTTTTTAAATAAATTGTCTGAATCTTGTGCAACATCAAGCTGAATGCCGAATCCTCCGACCACTACTCCTGTGAGATACTGTATTTCGATTCTTGGACTCCAGTCGAAGTGAAGTCCTGGCTATAGCGCGTACCTAAATTTATGGCTCTGCAGCGAAGACATCGCATGCACAGTGGAAAGGAGGAAAATTGACTGAAATCAAAATGCGATTCAAGGAGCGAAGAAGATAATCTCTTCTTCTCACGACAGTGGTAAATGAAAATTTTTCTCAAGATTTATGACTTTAAAAAACGCCATAATATTTCTATCATATTTTCAGATAATTAATTACCTTGTCTACATGAGGAAGGGTTATAATTCAGTTAAACGTGTAAATTTCAATTACAGCGTGGCATCCAAGAAACCATAAACTTGAAACTAAACTCTGAAAAATATTATAAACAACAACAGAGCTCCAGTATAAAATCCGTTGTAATTTCTGTATCATTTTACACTGTGTGCATGATACGCCCACTTGAGCCTAATCACCTGTGACATTCTTCCACTCATTCTTTATTTATTAAGAAACATCTGATTAATATTCTGCAAGTTGCTAAAACAGTTCACAGATAATTAACCAGTTCCCGTCTTATGTAACAAAACAGCGTATAAGACATTTAATTCTGTATTAATCCTATCTGTGTGTACGGAGATTATTGTGCAGCTTTCATTTAAGTGACCGTGTTCTTTACATTATGTTAACTTGTAGGTGTTTTAGCAAAAGGTCTGCATCTGGCTAACAATTTAAACCTGTTTTTGTCAGTATCAAAATGATAAACTTCTATCCAAACATTAAAATAATCCTTACAAGCAAACATAAAAGCAGATTATGCCTATCGAGTATAAATTGCATTCCCAATGAATTAGGAATTAGGAATGATAGGAATAGTTGAGGTTGCAATAATTATCGGGTATATACTTAAGCTGTTGGAGTATCCCGTTTGGTAGAGCATAGCAAAGACATTTTCATGTATCGTCACTCCGAACAGTTCGCTACACATCTGTTGCACTAAGATCCATAAGTCGGCGGTTTTCGGGCAGTTTAGAAACTAATGTGCAGTATTTACCTGCAGACATTGTAAATCTGCCCATTTAGAGGTTTTCGGATAAGATTTTTTTTTTATTAATACACTATTTTATTAAAGTAACTGAGAATACATGATGTATTTCACATATTTCTTTTTAAATAAAAAATCAGTCTTAAAAACATCAAACCATTATAGATCTTGCTATTTTATATGCACATTATAACATATTTAGAATACAATTGTATGTAATCACACGACAGAAAAAATAGACAGAGACAACCATGTATTAACATCTACCAGAACCTGTTTATTCGATAGTCACATCTAGCTCTGAGCTTATTCCATTGTTGTAATTCCAGAAACCATTTAACTCTTTAATTTTATTTTTCCTTTTCGCTTTTATCAGTTCCACAGTAATTCTCCACCTGATTCTCTTAATAAAAACATACTTATAGTTAACACTAAAGATATTGGTTTTAATGGAACAAATGTAACATATAGATAGACAGGCAGCTAATATTAACTTTGGGCCCATGTGAGAACATTCTCGTGAACAGTAACAATATCAACAACTCTATAACTGGTTAGTTACTTGAAATCTATTAGTATAATAAATTTCTACTGCGATGTGCAAATACATAATATCCCATCTTAATTACTACAAATGAGTGCAATTCCAGATAACGTAATTGCTGCATTTGTAAACAGTTTCAACACATATAAAAACCATACACCATTACGGTAATTATGAACAACTTTGTCATTCTTCCATACACCAAATATATAGTATTTTCTCAGTCATTCCAAATTACCAAATTCCAAGAAGAAAATTCAATCACATAGTAAATTTAGTTTTGAAACAAAAACTCTTTGTATTTAAAGCGGTTAGTTTTTCGTAGATAATATTTTATTTATTGTGGTAGGACAGTGAATAAAGATGCTTCAGTGTACGTTATCCCTTTTTGTACAATTGAGAATGACTTGTTGTGAATGTAATATACATTCATAATATTATAGCTATGTTTGTCAGCATTAGGATTGAAGTTTTCATGATTTTCCACTACGGAAGATAGAAGGGAGATTATATACTGCGCTGGCACTGTAAGTATTCTAAGATTTCTAGACAGATTTCCATGGGCTACCTCCACAAATAATTTTTAGATCACGTTTGCGTAATTTATATATATCGGTATATACAACCAGTAATTTTATGAAACTTCTTTCATTGATTGTTTTACCTTCAGATATCACATTACAGCTGTCTTTTTTTTTATAACAAATTCGAGTAACTGTGTCTTTTCTGTATTAAGTATTAATTTATTAGTATTGAACCATCTGATAATTTTCTTTATAGCATCATTTGCTGATTTTCGAGGTTTTGAACTGATGATATACTGATATACTATATACTATACTGATGATATAATGATATGCTAGTATCACCTGGAAAAAGCACTACGAACCTTATTTCCGTGGGAGAAATTAAGAATTGCAGAGGGCCAAGAATTGAACCATGAGGTGCCATACATTTAACTATTCCGCATTATGAGTTTATTGCTTCTCCTATATTAACATCGTTCAAGGATACACATTACTTTCTTCTTTCCAAATATAATCTAAATCAAAGTCCAGGCCAATCGTTAACTCCATAGTGTTCTAATTTACCTAGGAGAATCCTATGGTCACCATAATCAAAGGCCTTAGCCTGATCACAGAATATTCCTAGAAAATGTATTTTTATAGGCATTGCTTTCAAACACCATGTCTATAACCAAACTTGTTTTAATTAGTAGGTCATTATTATGTAGATGTGCATACATCCATTTGTACTTTGCTTTTTCGAAGATCTTTCAAAATGCTGATAGAAGTGATATGGGTCTCTAGTTTTAAGTTTTTTAGTTATCTCCTTTTCCATGAAGCGGTTCGATTATTGACTTCTTGAGTGAGATGGGAAAGATACCTCCTTCAAAAGAACTATTACAAATGTGACTGCTAACTCTGCTAATACTAGGTCTATCTTGTTTCAATATATGGGGCAACCTTATCGTAACCAAATGACTTTTTACTTTTGAGGGATTTGATATTTTTTTTCTATTTCATTCTGACTGGTGGGAAATAGAGTGCATAATCGGTCTTTGTAGCTTCTACATAAATTTATCTTTTATGCCTGCAAGAAGTTTTAATACCGAATGTTATCCAATTCTTGTTTACTCGTTTTTGACTACGAGTACTTGGAAATAGTCATGTGGGGAGGCACTTGGGATAAATTTCCAGAAACCTGTGATGAAAATAATTGAATTTATTGTTTATCCCTTTTAATTTAAACACAGTGCTCCACGTCTCTGCCAGAAATTCATTATTTAAGGTTTTTATTTACTTGCGCTTCAATCGCATAACTTTTATAAATAATTTCTTTGTGCTTTTCTCATTTCCAGTATATACAGAGTAATTATTTGAGATTGTGGTGTGACAAACTATTGGAATTGGTCCATATTTTTCTATTTTTTTCCTCTACAAAAATGTTACCAATAATGGTGCCACTATCTTCGTGTATTGTAGGTGGGAAATTTACAGCTTGACAGAGATTGAGTGATCTAAGCATTTCTAGGAGATAATCTGTCTTGTAAGATTCTATAACAAAATAGATTTTAAAATCACCACAGAGTACAATTTCTGTTTTAGTTGATGATATATTTTTGAGAACCGTTTGAAGTTTATTACGGAATACAAGAATATAGAAGTTTCCGGTAGGAGCTCTATAAACTGTCGGCACTGTAAAATAGTTGTTATTGGTTTAGATGAATGATATTCACGTAAAAACTGCCGGTCACATTTTCATGGGAGTTTTAACAATGTACAAAGATGGACGTAAGGGTAAAATAGGGTTTTTGTTTTACATGACGTCGAAAAGCTGAGAAATTGAGAAAGTGTCAGCAACGAGTATTCACAGTGGAAATAGCTGGCGGAATTTGTACCAATGCGAAATACGCTAAGAGGCTTTTGGTTTGGATTACACGTAAAACTGTAGGTCTCCTTTACCCGGCAAATCGAATCTGTCACTCACCGGCAGAACTACTCTTAAGCCGGGTACTCACTAGCGAGCTGTAACTGTAACCGAACAAATACAGTAACCACGTTCTAGTGTGTAAGTGTGAAACGAGCTTCGCTCGTGACGAACACCGAGCCATCTCACTGAGCGTACTCACTAGCGAGCTGTAACTGATACAGTAACGAGGTTCTAGTGTGTACACTAAGTCCACATCGCTGCAACCGTAACGACAAGCCGACTCTATCCGCAGTGTTCGTTTGGAGCACCGCGATGTCGGTAGAAGTGTCTCTCGCTTGTGGAGCATACTTACTTGTAGATGCTTTATTGGATGATTATAAACGGCCACGAAGATGGCGTATTTATGGAATGTATCGAGAAAGAAGTGATCTAATTCTTCTTTTAAGAAATCAACAAATGAGTGGTCATTGCAAAAATTTCAAGAGAATCTCTTCAACGCATTATGATTAACTTATAAACATAATTCAGCCCAAGATATAACGAAGAAACACTTCCTTCCGAGAAGTGTCGGGTCAAGACAGATTAGCTGTGACGCTGAGGTACTTAGCTACTGGCGATTCTCTTACAAGTTTACAGTACCTTTATCGCATTTCCAAACACGCCATAAGCTCAGTTGTCACTGAAATGTGCCAGGTGCTGATAGGACTATTGAAAGAATAAATCAAGTTAATCTTTTATTCAATAATAAAAAAATAATAATGTAAATGATTTTTTTAAAAAAATCATACATATTTTTCTAAACTAATTTCATTATAGACGTCAATTAACTGAAACATTTATCTTTTGTCCATTCACTCATGACGCAGCGTGCAACAACCTTCACTCTCGACTTCCACGAGCGCACTGCGAGCGCCCTTTGATTCGCAGCAAAACCGACAGTCGTCGACTCGCTGCGAATGCAACGCGTTACGCTCGCAGCAGGCTCGCGAGCCACGTACACACTGTGGTTCACGGTAACAATAACGTGCAACGGTTACAGATACAGATCGCTCGTGAGTACGCGGCTTTAGGGGTCTCCCGGCCAACAATACCATGCGAATTTTCTTCATATTATTTGGAATTCAAACACCGACTATCATCGAAGAAATGCCACCCAAAGTCAGGACAGGAGAAAAAGTCGAAGGTCTCAACCTCCAACACAGCCCATATGAACTGGATATCCATTAGCTATGACTGCTGCTTAAATTAATACTATTAGCTATATTTTAAAAATTGAATTCAGTTATACGCGTTCCGAGTTACCACATGCGAAAACGTCTCTCTTACGCAATGTCATACACAATAGTATTCATAATTAATTAATTTGCATCTTAAGAATCAAATTCTTTTAATGTGGTTGCAGAAACTTTCAGACATCTTACTAGTTGTAAAATTAAGTTAAATGTCATTTGAATAAAATGTTCTCCAGTCTGCATCTGCCTTTCAGTATTAGCGAATTTCCACTGGCTGGGTTGCCGGTTAACTTGCAGGCGCATTCCTTGTGATTAGTGCAACAGACAGGGACCCGGATGCGTGCCCGCCTGCCCGCCTGCCCGCCTGCCCGCCTACCTGGCTGCGGTGCGCCACCCCGCGGGATGCCTCTGCGGTCTGCCGATGTCGGCGGACCACTGTGCTGAGAGCGGATCAGCCCCTCGGCCGCAACATAGACCAGGAGAGCAGCTCACCAACGGCCGCCGCGCTATTAACTCGCCGTCAACACCTGCTGAGTACACTCTAAGTTGCAGCCTTAATTTTTTTGTGGTTCTGAATATTCTTACGGTGGCGTTGACGCCACAAGCAATCAATTAGTCTTGTCATCATGACACTCTGTTTTGGGTAAAAAAGTTTCTGAATGTACGGAAGTTTTACCCTCGCGAATAATTTGTAAGTTAGTCGTGAATCCTAAAAGGAAATAAAGGACATATGGCACTGTTGGCCGGGAGACCCTGATGGTTAGTTCGGCCGCTGGTGTGACACAGTTGCTGTTTGTCGCGTTGTCGTGGCTACAATTAATCTAACCCAGTAATCCTACCGGTTCAGGGGACCTTCAGTTTAACGTAGAATCCGAACCACGAAAGCATTCTTGCGCACTTCACCTTACACAGTAGGGTGGGCCAGAGGTTAAGTTCAAAATCCTCGCCCAGACGGAGATTCGAACCGGAGACCTTTAGAACTCAATTTAACCACTGAGCCACCAGACCACTCTGTCAATCCTTAAAGAAAGTAATGTTAACAACTTTTTTTTCGCCTTGACCAGTTAGCGCAACAGTGTGAGACTTCCACACAGCTAGGTACGGTGTTTAACGTGAAATCCGGAACACTTACCACTAACTACTTACTTAGTATCCATAAACCATGTTACGCCACAAATGAACGATAAAGGTCTTTAAAATTTCCCACGACACCGAGATTTCGGTGGGGATCTGTTGAACTAACGAAGCATGATTGATGGTTTAG
Source organism: Vandiemenella viatica (assembly GCA_031002005.1). Taxonomy (NCBI): domain Eukaryota; kingdom Metazoa; phylum Arthropoda; class Insecta; order Orthoptera; family Morabidae; genus Vandiemenella; species Vandiemenella viatica. Next base: position 105,216,638 of record CM061920.1, on the reverse strand, counting down.
TGTCAGATGTTTTTTTTGTGCATATTAAATAACATGAATAAAACTGGAGTGGATATTTAATACGAAATATAGACAGTGTTTCGGTATACAAGGATTTTGAATCTGCAGGAACTAGTGAAATAAATTCCACTGGAATTTCATTATTCCTATTTTTCCTCCTATAAGGTTGATTCCAATGTCATCACTGCGCTCGATAACTTGGCTGCATGTAGTGTTCACTGTATATAATTCCTGTGAAGTCGGTGAAGTAGCTAACTATACGAGATGCGATTTTTTAAATTCAATAGCGCCGATTCACACACTGATTTTTAATGCTGATATTTTGAACAAGACCTGTCTGAACACAAAATTCCGGATGGAGAACGCCCTTCGAATATGCGGTGGTTGTTTCAAACATTCTACAATTACTCGGAGTGGATGTCATAGCCCCAGTGCGTAATATGAATGTTCTTAACTGCCATCGATGTATTTTCTGATAGTTTCTTCAATGCTAAACCGAAACTAATACTACCGCAGTGAGAATGAGGTCGTAGTAGCGATTAGTAGAGCATTAATGTAAGTTTCACATCTGCACACCACAATATTTTTCGTTTTTAGGATAATGATGTTAATGGCAACCTCGCTTTTTAAAAAGTATTCTGTTGAATGTGGAATAATTATTTGAGATTTCACTCAATCGTTAGCTCAAGATATTACACTATTTTCTTTACTGGGAATGAACTTGGCTCCAGAGTTATATTTGTCATCTGTGCCAGCCTGTATCTTGTATATAAACTCGCAGAAGAATTCTCTGATTAAAGATCAAGGCAATAGCGCCATCACAATACAGACCTCAAAGACTGTAAATTTTGAAAACTTGTCTACACACACAGGAACATCGACAGCGTACTGAAGAAACCTGACGTCCGCCGTTGGATTCTCATTCAAATCGACAGCGCAGATGTTAAAAAGTAATGTCGTATGCATGAAGCTCTGCCATAAACATTTAGATCTAATTCTATGCAAAAAATACTTCTGCTAGGAATGAGCAATTTTTTGTTCCCTAGTAGCACTGTAAGGTTACCCATAAAGACTTCAAATAGCGCCATACGCCATAATTTCTAAGTGAGCTCTGGGAAAATAACCCATAGCCTGCAGTAATTACGTTGGATTCAATACATCAGCTTCTTGGATGTCTGTTTTGAATCCAAAAAAATGAGCACCAATTTATTAAAATATGACATTTTTTCAGTATTAAGCATATATTTCTGAAGTTAAGGGGTGAAGAGAGATGAATATCGTTTCGATAAAACTGAACTGAGCAGTAGACTTCAGTAAGAACTAATATAAACAAAAATTATGAAAACAGGAAAATATTGTTCACATTAACATAGAAATTAAATATATTGATTTCTGAACTTGATATAAGCACAACTGAAAGCCACAATAATTGTCTCTTGTATCTGTTTGGTGTCCATAAAATGTATTTTAGAGTTAGAACGTTATTCACATTTCACAAACTGATTTTATAGTACTAGGTGTAAATTATCTTTTCGACATGGAACGATCATTGTTTTCGTAATTTTACAGCGTCTCAGTGTTTTCTCTTTCTTCCGCTTTCCGTCCATTGGTCCACTGTTCATGGGCGTGAATGTTTGCCACTACTGTTCAGGCTCAATACGCGTCAATGCGTGAGGCGGGTTGCGGTCAGGCAGGTATCAGGCGCAGGCCACCCTCCTGCCCGGCTGTTGATTTCCCTGTGGACGCCCACTTTATGAGCGTCCCGAGATCCAGCTTATGGAATTCGCGCCCAGCTCAAAAGCTGCATTCCCATGCCAACATGCCGACGCACTGGTCTGTTAGTTCAGACTGTTTAATCGTAACTGCTGTGGAATATTACGTACACCGACCATACGTTAAAGGCAAAACTCAGCGACTTCCAGTGTTTCCCTTTTAACTAAATTATCACCTTCCAAATTAATTAGTTCAGTATTCAGAATTTAACTGATCCGTTACCCTATTGCAAGGATTATGTCCTTTATAACGTACGTTTAGGATCGTTTTAGATTCCATAATGAGAAAAAAAAACAGTAACTATCACTTATTCGGGTTTTAAAGGACAATGGATCAGTGGAAGGTAACTATTTGCGACTGAACTGTTATTTAAACCAAATTACTTCCCCCTTGACAAAAAGGTCCAGTTTATTAACTGAATACAAACATTCTTCTATAAAGTGACATCAACACATTTTTGTTCTGTACACTGATAAAATATTCTGGGCACCAACTATTCTCTGTTGTTTTATTAATTTTTCATCTACTTTTGCACAATTATCTAGCACATCGGTTACTAAAAGTTAGTCCGCCGAACCCTGGGGTTCCGTGGAACGGTCATAGGGGTTCCATCCGAGAATTAAACAAAATGTTCGTTGAAAAGAGCTATAACAACGCCGTGAGAAGGCTACCATGGTTCTGTTTCCGTTTGTGACGACTTACCAATGGTTTTTCAACTTATGCTTACACCAAAAACATGTACACAAACCGCCTGTATGCAGGTACAGATCTTCGCATTCAATTGTCAGACATTAAGCCTAATTCTAGTGCTATTATAAATAAACATGTGATAAAAACTTCATTAGTAACACTAAATAGTTACGTTGTTTTATCTTGTACGATAAATGTTTTATTATACTAATAATAATTTTAATTTATAATTTATTCTTTCTTATCAACTGAAAGTCACTTTTGTTATTATAAAAATTGGGATCTGCCAAAAAAGTATGATCAGCTAGGGTTGCATGGCCAAAAATAATTGGAAACCGCTGATCTAGCACATCCTCGTCTACCTATGATCTATTGCTCAATGACAATGTTCTGTATTAGTAGTGTTTTATTTTATAAACAACTGCACATATACTTACGGCTAGAGACAATACAAGTCTCATCTTAAAGATTGTCAGCCCACTCCATTGACGGAAGTATCCATTATTCTACAAGGTTATGGCAAAGAAATCTACAATATCGTTGAACGAAACATCCACTTTTTCTGTAAGGATATAGAATTTTTATGTGAGTTCGGGTGATTTAAAAAAAAAAATAAAGAAACGTTACTGTTTAGTTTACCCTCATGAAACCAACTACAGATGTCGCTCCAATGCGCTCAGGACCATACATAATGGTGTTTAAACAAATCAAAGGAAAACACATTCTAACAATCATCGACATTGCAACGCCACCGGTAGATGAGAATAGCATTGCAGAATCATACTGAAAATAAGTAGTTGCATATTTGCGGCTCGAAATTTCAGTATGGCAGTAATAATCTGGTAGAAGTTTGCGTCATCACAAGTAATACATTATTGTAAATGCACCAACATGAACCATAAATTTAATAGAATTGAAAAACCTAAAAGGGCATAAACCTACGAAATGTACGAGAGAAAACATCTGTTAAAGTTTTTAAACAATCAGTTGAGATATTAACTGAAACTGAACCCCTGTTGTGATGGGGAAATGCCTGATTCTTTGGTAACTTAAGAGTAACACTGGACATTCATATCTAGATAATTCAGCTCGGAACATCGAGCAGTTATTTTATGGTTCTTTTTTTCATCATGTAATCCAATGACAAAATTTTACTACAGACGTCATGCAGTAGGACTTATTAAATAAAACGTTGTTGGGCTTATGTACTAGTAACAGAAGGCAGTTCCTTCAAAAGCTGAAGTCTATTCATAACACAAGATTTTATATATTCAGTGGGAGAATAAATTTTATGTATGACCTGCTAGTGATCTGAATATATAACAATCATTTCAACGTAATTTACAGTTGATTTAAGACATGTAGGGAATTGATAATCCCTAATTAAATGTGCCATGTTTGGCAACGTATTGAACTGAATAAACTTACCGACGTATTTAAAAATAATCGCAACCGTGCTATTCAATCTGTATTAGTAATATAAGATCCACTTTATCCTAAATTTGGAAGAAACTGAAAAATAACAAACAAAATAAATACAAAATTGAAATTATACTAAGAGAAAATGCAGCAGATTGCGGTGTTAATTATTTCCAAATAATTATGAATTTACAGTTCACAGAATTTTTTTTTTATCTGTTAGTGAAGAGTTAAGATGAAATTAGTAGGTTTGGATGGTATAGAAACCTACGAAACCTGATTTCACTCTGCACATTTCTCAAGTGATACACATTGTTTTACGAAATTAATTTTTATCTGTGTGTTTTGATGTGGTTTACTTCGAACAACGTACCGCCATTGTAGCACTCCTCTAATTGTAATATTGGTTTCCTATTCTCACTGTAGCTACTTTCAAAACTTTTATGGGTTTAATATAAGCGTTATTCATAAACTTGCACCGCAGAGGTGTTTTTACTGTCAACAGTCTCTCGACTGGTTTGATGCAATCATCAGATCTCTTCCTATCTTGCGTTAACCTCTTCATCTCAGCATATCCACTACAACCCGCGTCCTCAGTTATCGGCTTCCAATAATCTCTGTCTTTCTTTACAGTTCTTACCTTGGACTGATCCCTCCACTTAAAAATTAATCAATCACACATGTCTCAAAATACGACCCTTCGTGTAATCTGATGTAAAGGCCAAATGTTTGGTGCAAAAGATTTAGTTGTGTGATTTATAATTAAACGAGTGTTAGGTGAGTCGTGACAGTACGCCAGAGTCGCGTGCCGTCCGCACACGAGAGTAATGAGTCAGGTTTTGCTGACGAAAACGATCAGCGCATACCACAGCCAGGAACACTGGTCGGTCAATTGCCGAAAGAAGTCTAGAATGTTCGATACGGGCAATAGAAGGAACGTAGGACATGCGTTCGGGCTTCTTCTCAGTGACGGATTGACAGTAGGCACGTCACTATGCCAGTTAGCGGATAGAAAATAGCCTCTCTCTCTCCAATAGCCTGGTCTCGCGTTAGGGTAACAATGCTGCAACATTTGGTGGAATCCTCCGATAGTTATTCTACATGTATGTAGGTAATTGTTCCATCATCTACTAGTACTTCAGAAGATGTAAATCAAATAGAAGCCTACGGGGATAGCCTCGCAGACGGCGTCAAAACGGATGATATGTATTCAGTCAAGAACGAGCAATAAACAGTATTGTACAGCAGTTAGGATATGTCCTCACTGGTAGAATATAAGAGATCCTGCTGGTTGCCATAGTAAGCCTAAGTTGGTCAAGCCATACTAACAACCACACAGGTCTGTGGCCTTAATCCACAGTGGTGTCAGAACCTGATATTAGTAAATAGCCTTACAGCTGAGCTGGAGAGTGGAGCCGAGGTCGCCGGAGATCAGCAGTAGCAACTCCATAAAGGTTAGTACCTGAGTTTTAAGACACTCTCTGCAGATTCCAAATTACGCCCACAGAAGAGGAGCTAAACCTCTCGACTAGTCCGTTACACCGATGACATAAATTTTGTTACGGGGCTCATGAAGTAGGACTCATTAAATAAAAAGTTGTTGGGCTTATATACTAGCAACTGAAGGCAGTACCTTCAAAATATTAACGTTGATCACACCAAACAAACAGCTTCTGTTTTTATCAACGTGTAAAATGCCTATGGTAACGTGCGACAAGTAAATTTGACACACAAAATAACTGGACTCACTGCACTCTATAAATAATTTCTTGAAAGAAATATCCGTCTACGTAGAGATACAAGGAGTACGATCCACAATACACCAAACGATGGGATCGGTATTGGCACCTGCAGTGTTTAATATCAATGTAAATGATGTTACAACTATAACCAACGTCAAAATTGTCCAACTCCCCGACGGTAGCAGAATGTAAGCCTTAGGAATAAATGCTAACGTAAATCACCACTGTAGCGCTATGTTTAAGCACGAGTGTCTTGAAAGTCAACAGGCACAGCAGACGCTATGAGGTATTTGGTATGGTCTGAACTAGGTGTGAGCAATTACTGTATCATTTCACTGAGCGGTAAACTAGCTATGTGTAAGCAAATAAGAGAAGTATAACACGTTCGGTGAAATCAGAAACAAACAATGTAACAGAAAAGTTCGGAATAAATAAAAGACGTGAATGCTGAGTTACATCTCAGAAGATGGGAAATTGCAAGTTCAAAAGGGCTGTTCCTGACCGACATGTAATATGTACTACCAACTCCTCACTGACGATGGCCATACGAAGATGACGAAACGGATCTGAGAATAATTGATTCATCTAAAACTGTTTCTATTAGCTGGAGTAAAAAAACATTTAATTCTTTTAAGATTAACCCAATTTGTTCGACTCTGATTCTCAGTACATTGATGTAACATTAACACTGTGGTGGACGAGCGAACTTTTTTTCTTTCTGTTCACCTTGCACCTTCCGAGAAGTACATATCCGATAGGAGTAGCTTTGAATATAGCACTCCGGCCATCCTGATCAGGGTTTTCCATGGTTTTCCCGGATCACTCCAGGCGAATGCTGGGTTGGTTCCTCACAATAGCCCATGGGCGCCTCCTGCCATACCCTGTATATCCCTTCCAAACTATTACTCTTTTCGATAGGTGCAATGCACCCTCCGCCACACACATTTAGTGAATCGTGGAGTAATAATAATAATAATAATAATAATAATCGTTGATAACCGCTCTGTCATGTGAGCAGTAGCACTATGAACAAAACTCTCAGTATGATATGTAAATATATACACTTTATTACATTGCTTATGTACTTCAAGGCCTCTCCTAGCTCTTTCTATAATCCCCCTGACTATCAGTCCTTCCTCTGACTTTAATCCCCGCTGACTACCTGCAAGAGCGAACCTCTCTTCAGCCACTGTAGTCCAGTTTTGTCTCGTCCTCCCCTCCCTAAAATTCGTAGTAGGGAGTCCTCCGGGCCAATCAGAATCCTTCTTATCCTACCAGCTGTCTACAAGTGACGTCTTGCTAACTCCTAATTCTGCTGACGATCTGTTCTACTTTGGAGGCGTTGATACTTCTTTTGCTTACATTCCTTAGCCTCTAACTGTTTGATTCTGTGTTGTAACGTGCCCTGGTTCCATCTCTGCTACATGCAATCACTCTCACCTTGATAACAGTATTAACTTTATTATAGAACTGTAGCCTAAAATTCCTTATCCAGCAACAACAACATGAATCCCGACCTCGGCAGCGCGGGGATTGCAAGCTGGCTTCGCGTTACAGAGGTCACCGATTCGAGTCCGTCCCTATATCTAAGATCACTAGCTTCAGTTGGAGGTATTGTATTAGGCATACAATGGTGGCTGAAAAGGGGAGGGGGGATTTATGATTAAATCCTGAAAAATGAAAAATACATATATATATAATATGCTATAAGGGGATCTAAAAGGTTACTAACTAGAACCATGAATTTCAGACACAAAATAAAACCTCATTTATTGAGTCTTAGGGCCTTATAAGGTCGGGTAGTAATTAAAGTTACGTTAAACACAATTAGATCAGCAAAAACAAGCAATACCCGACGTTTACAATTCGCCGGAGTAAGCAAACAAAACTGAATGAAATATCTCAAACAAGTAATAAAAACAGCAAAGTTAACATTGAAATAACGTGGCAACACAGGCCATCAAATTGAAGCTAACATTTTCTGTACAAAGGAAAATCCCAGGGGGCGCCGTATAAAGTGAATGAAAAGCATCAAAATTGAATTAACAAACAGCAAGATGCTTAAAAAAAAAATTGAATCGAAATATAAATTCAGCTAGCTCAGAATTTAAGTGACGGGAGCAGAGTCTTAACCCAGGCGTCGCTTAAGGGCTCATAAGTCTGTTAAAATCCACTGAATAGTGACCGTTGTTTCTGGTACATTACCATAGAATCATCGCCGTGATGGTGAGCGACAAACACAATGCCACTGCAGCAATGGAAGCTAAATAAGCGGCTACGCCCGCGTTATTAGCATAACTTCCAAATAATGGCAAGCATGCCACTCAACATCTCGCTTTTCCAAAGCAAGAAATGATCAACCACAATGATCATCAGAGAGCGTGCCGGCTGACACGTCTGTTCACCAGATCATCTTGGACCCAAGTGCAGTCTAAAATGGCCTCTTCTTCTTCCTCGGCTAGTTGCACTCCACATGTAAAAGAACTCCACGGAATTAGTATTGTAGACCCCAATAAATGTTCAGGATTGGCTATCTACACATTTCCGTCGTCACGTGTTTAATATCACGCGTCGCATTCGCCGTCTCCTCCGCGCGTTTTCTACTTGGCCTTCGGGGCAGCGGCAAGGTAGGGGTAGGTCGTTGTCCGAATTCGAACGGGACTCAAGCCGGGCTGGCCCGGCGCCACCAAGTCGCCTCGCCTGCTCCATTGTTCCGCCCTCAACCGACCGAAATGGCAGTTCCTAGCCTTCGATATTCAACCGTTCTGAGCCATGCGTTTACAGAAAAATTGATTTACAATAAACTATACCTTTGGCCGCCCTGGTTTAAACATACATTCAACCTATTCAGACAACCCTCATTATTTACAATTTATTTACGCGTTGCAAGATTAAACAATTAATAAACTTGAATATAATAAAAGAGAAAAAAGAGGAATTATGAATATAATTAATAATAATTTAATTATATTCATTGTGGGTGACGCTGTCACACCACAGTATTAATATATCAGTAGAGATAAACAATAAGAAACGCAGAGCAGACTGAATGCCTATAAGGCTGACTGACTCGTATATATAAAATGGAAATCAAATAGAAAATTAACACTAAAGCTATTAGTCAGTTTCTTTATTAATTATGTAATTTTTAAAAGTACTTAACAAAAATATTTTAATAAAGTTTGGTAAAATGTTTTTTGATGCGGATTATAACTGCCATTACATAACTGTGATTTAGCGTCCTGATACCATAAATCTGTTTTTCTTGAGCAACAAAAGCAGTTTGGTGCTATTTAAATTCTTTCGATGGGCCTCAGATTATTACCAAAGGAAATCAAGGAGAGATTAATGTGCCACGTGTAGTATATTTTACATGCACCATAATTATTTATTATGATTATCATTTTACGTTATCCTTCACAATTTATTGCAGCAGATAAGCTTTTGATACTGTATGTATTACGTTACATGAAAACATGTTAAGGATTTTATAGGGTCCTTCAGGAACGGTTAAATGATACCACGAAAGTCAAATAGTAGACATACAATCCAACGTCAAATGAAAAATGAATTTAACAAACTTATAAAGTCACAGTGGGCTACAAGGAGTTCTCAAGCCCCGTACCAACTACCTAGTTATTCTCCCTTAGTCAACGCCGAGGTATGGACACACAACAGACTAAGGACCAAATCACAAATACGTTAAAAAATATGAACAGACAGGTTGATCTACCATGGCACACGCGTCTTTGGAATGTCGCAATAAAGTATCAGAGATTGTAAGAATCGCTTATAGAAAGTAAGAAGTCCGCACCGCATGCACTGACCTGCGTAATGTATTCACTTGCTGCAGAAGACGTTGTGAAAGAATTACTTGTAGCCTTCCTATTTCTCTGTAAGTTGAAAATATTTAAAACTGTCACAGGACGCAAGGGCTAATAATTAATTTTTTTAACAATTTGTTAAAAGTAGGAAACGTCAAACCAACAGAGAATCATCAGCATATGTTTTAGGTTCAAACTGAAAGTACGATGAATAATAAATTGCTATAGCTGTTTAAAGGCTTTAAAAAGTGGTAGATGTGCAAACTATATTCGCACGTTGAGTAGTTATCGAGCATAATAATAGAGGTTTGTTTATCATGTTTGATTTAATAGCTAGGAATTGAAATATTTGTTTGTTAATCTAAGACAAATGGATGGGGAAAATGGAAGGTATCATGTGGATCTCTATGCGTGTTTAGGAACTGGTCTGGCGGATCCAATGGTTAAGTAGGTTAAATGTGAAACGCACGGTCCCCGTTCGAATCCTGGTCTCGGCTGCAATTTTTACTGGCTTTAAAACTAGCCTGCATCTCTGGCAAAGCTATGCTTCATTGATGTCAAGTCCGGATTCCCTGTAGAGCTGTAGGTTCCTTGACCCTGGAGGATTATCGGTTTAGGGCAGCCAAGGAAGAATAGCATGCGCGGCTTATCGAAACTGTCACTGGCGGCCGATCCTTCCAGCCAACAATGCCGTACGCATTTATAACTTCTATGTAGTTACGAATTATAATTTTTTATCATTTGAATCCCACACTGCTACTGCTTATTACTCTGCGGAATATCGGAATTCTACATTTGAATGGCCCTCCGGCTATTTGTTTACCGTGCCTAGCTACGGTCTCTTGATGTCGCAGCAAGCCAAGAACATAGAATATCAAGGTTGTATAAGCCCTGAAGTTGGGAATTAATTGTATCGCCGGAATATTCAGAAAATTAATGAACATATTAACATATACATCTTAAAAGAGATCAAGTAAAGAAAGCACAGAACGGTCTTCAATCACGTTAAATTAATCACATAGTGAAAAAGGGGGGGGAGGATGTAAAATTAATTCCGCAGTCATTTCCTACGACAGTCCCTAAACATCGTAAACGTGTGGAAATTAACGCAGCTGTGAGAAGTATTAAATTGACGTTGGAAGCGAAATTTTTTATGTAACGTTTAATGTTTGCCATTAATCAAGTTGAAACATCATGTCTATGATTACTGCTTAATTAGGTCGTTATAGTTGATAGCGACAGTTGCATAACATCAAAAATGTCTAAATAATTTAGTAATTTTTTTTCGTATTCAGTAAATTACTTACAATGGTTTACACCTGCCCATTCTAAGTGCTATAAGTATTGATAGCAAACAGCGACGTTTTAACTGCCTCCGTTTGTATGGCGAACTACTCACCGATCGCGTTTCTCAGTGGATTGTTTTATCAAAGTTTCAACGACGTTCTTCCTGCCCGGCACATGGCGTGTAGCTGATTCGGGATCTCTAATGGCAGCCTCAGGTGTCGTGACGATGGCGTTTCAGATTGAAAATAACATCAACTCCGTTACTACGTCAGCCACAATATCCGTCACTGCACGTGCGATGACGTGACTTGCAGCTATACAAACAACGTGTCTCCAGCAACTTACGCGGGTTTAATAGTCTCCTCTAACGACTGACGCCAGCAAGCGATATCAGGCACCACATCAGTTTTTTGTTGCTGTGCTTTCAGTATGGTGAAGATAATATTTTCTGAAGCAAACTGAGATCACAGCCTGCTTAATCGCCAGAAACCATGAATAAGAATTTTACCAGAGTTAAAGAATCACGTTAACTGTTTCTTAGTTAAAAACTTAATAAGCCACAGTTTCATGTTATAACTTACATCACATTTTTCCTTTTTCTTTTCCTAGAAAAAAAATTGTCTTAGTTGAAAATTATAGACCATTTTCGTTACAGAGCCTGTCTAAGTGAAACCTATTACTAGATCTTACCGTCATCAGTACCGACTATACCCTGCACTAAAACACGAAATAGATACGTCTAACAAAGTTTGTAAGTTTCGAGTAAAACAAAGACCAATATTTTTTTCCCATATATTATTACGGTTCAGAGGTTAAGGATTCTGACTGGAGATCGAAAGGTTTCCGGTTCAAATCCCTGTATCGGGAGACATTTTCACAAGCCTTTAACCCGACCTTCACCTCTGGCACAGCTTGCTGTGTAATGTAAAGTACACCAGAAGGCTTCCGTGGTCAGATTCCATGTTAAACTGTAGGTCTCCTTTGGAGCTAACAGCCCCAGATGATGTAACACGGATGTGTAGCATCCGCAGCAAATTTATGCAGAACGAAGGCTTATAATGGTCCTATTTGGCATAAACGGAAATACACACATACATTATTGCTTTACTGAAGGTGCTGTTAATTGAGACTATATCGCATCCTAATGGATGTGATTGATACTATCTAGGATAAATTTAATTATAATTGTATTAAACTTGTATTTAAAGCGTGAGCGTCAATGCGGCGGAAACTTTTGAGCTTCACTAAAAACCTGTCAACATGTCAAGCATTCATTTTTAAGCAAACGAATGCCATATAATTAACAATCCCAAAATGTGAGTTGATCATTAGATTAAGGAACCCCAATTGCCCAAGGATTGGCTTGCTCTTTCTCATTTTTTACACATATTCCGAAATGTAGCTATGCTGCGATAATGATTTCAGGCAGGCTATAGTTAAAAAACAATTAATCATTGATCAGACACTATGATCACGGAATACAATTTTACCTCCATTATATAAATTTGACAGATAATTTTTAAAAAAAAATGCATGAAGTATTTACTGAAAAATACCAATATTAATAGCAAGCGTAAATTTCGATTTTGGATGTAACTGTACATCACAAATACGTATTTTGGTTAATTACGCTTACATCGAGAAAGAAGAAAGCAATGTAGGATTTTGATACAAGATTATTATGGATGAAGAATTTTTTACGAAGCTTATAAGCATAAAACACAAACTGCGGAAACTTTTCTTGATTTACAATAATAATAATTGTAGTATAATAGGTGTATAATTGAAATCGAATTTAACAAATTATATGTAAACTAGCAGAGTACCCGGAGTTGCTCGGGGGCCGGATATGAAAGGCCTTATGTTTTATTCAATTTGGTCGTATTGTCTAAATATTGTTCATCACCATCCACTTTGACCAATACCCATGCCATTTTTGAGATATTAAAAAAAAAAAAGGAACGGAAAAGTTGCACTTGTAAATTTGTATTAAGAGAGATTGAAGGGGAGGAGAGTGGGGGCATTTTTGTAAATCAAATGTAAACATTATGTTTGCCCTAATTGTAAAGCACACTTGCGCAAACTTCCTTCGAGATAGGATAATAACTGGAGATTTGTGTCTCGCCACACAAACTGTAAAGTATTTTTAAAATTGAAGCCTAAATTTTTAGGTAACCGATTGTCCGACCGGAACCGGTCCGGAGTTAGTTTTAAGGGCTTTAAGAAAGCCACAACCTAGATCGGCCGAATTTCGTACCATGTTGCAAAAAATTAAACCAATGTAGCGTAAAATTTCATGAAAAAGGGAGGGGGATGGGAGCCGTATGTGTGCTCAAAGTTTCTTTAAGATTGGATCAAAACCATGGATTTATATAAAGAACACACAGATAAATATACACACATACAATTTTATGAGAGATGTGTTCGAAACTATTTTGAAACTAAAAAGCCGCATTTAAGTTGTTTTTGTTGTTGCTTTATTATTTTTAAAAAGACAAAAAACAATTTGTACGTTACATATTTTTCAATTGATGGGCAAGAAAAATATTTATGGTTTTAAATGTTAATATTGAGAATAATGTGTTCTGTCTTGTAAATACTATATTTTACCCTTGTCCTACAAAACTCTAGTAATAAAAGAAGAATATATATGCCAATATTTCTAAACTAAGAATAAAGATATTTGATTAAGCCAGAGAAATAACCTGCTTTAAGTTGTACAGATACGCCCGTGCCGTAACCATTAGACACTTCACAAAACGTTACTATTACATATCATTAACCAAGAGCTACAACTTCCGAGTTAATTTTTTTCATAGCAGTTAGTACCAGTGACGTTTCTAATAATAGTAATACACTTCACACAGATACTCTTAAATGGTAAAATGTTATTTCGGATGAAGAGTAAAACAAAGTAGATGTAATTTGGAAACAAATAATAGAAATTAATCATAAGACCCAATAAGGGAGCAGCAAATTGAAAATATAGAAAAACTTCAGTTAATGTTATCCAAACAATTTGCTCCAAGCAACCTGAAATAGACTTTAGGCATTCGAAAATATCAAGAAAGGTTAACATAGCAGGACGTAGTTTTCACGTAGGTAAATCCTTGTCATTTGTGAGCAATTGGTTAGTACGCTACATTCCCCGATAATGCTCCTTTCATAAACGTAATTCGTGTTGGTAACTAAATAAAACTCTATTAAAGGTTGCTAGCAATGTGAGATAAAGGAAATGTGACAAGTGCAAATCAAATCTTGAGTATTTAGGGTTCCATTCTGTAATGATCTAAACTCATATATTCCATGTGGGACAAAACTCAGTGCCAGATACTTTTTCACGTTAGGTAGTGTATTCCGCCCCAAGACGCGCGTTTTGTTTATGTTATTGGTTAGATACAATAAAACATAGTATAAACACTTTAGAATGCAATGCACTCTAAATTTACAGCATCTTACACAAAATTACGAGAACGGCGAGTATTAATATACGCTAAGATAACCTCAAAATAGAAAAATTTCCTTATTCTACTCAGTATTTATTGGTACATTAGATGGAATTGTTATCAATATTTTAAAATAAATATATATGTATGGTATTTTAGATACCAGGAACAAGACTTCATCGGTAATAGCGTTTTTGAGACACACCCTTTGGAAAAAAAGTTCCAAAATTAACATATTTGATAGACACTCATCACTTTATTTCCCAAAGAGAAACCATTGTAAAATCTTATTCCTCTATTAGGCGAAAAATAAATATCGGTATTTCGTGTGCTCGGGTAAAAATCATTTTTCAACCACTTTCATCTCTACTAGCTGTCCTACACTACAGTTTTAAAATTTTTAGATACTGTGTTCGTTATTGGTCATCGGAACCCAGCTCATGGGAAAATTCCAAATTTCTGTGAGACGAAGAGACGACAGCCACAGGGATTTGTTTCCATCTTCGAGCAGAACCGTAAAAATAGAAAATATGGAGAAAAAAGCATTAATTAAATGGTAAATAGAGAGACAGAATTTAGTTCTGTTGTAAAGACAAATTCCAATTAAGCTAACTTAGTTTTGCTGGAGAAACTAGCTTCAGCTTAGTATAATATTACTTTCTCTTTTAACTAACATAAAGCATGTCAACGTTGAGCCAAATTCTAACGTCGCTACTTCGTTCTAACTACTTACTGTTTACTGTAATCTATCACAAATTAATTATTTCCTTAATAGGAATCAAGTGCCTCTCCACACAAGGAATGGGACAGGGGCAAGGAATAGGAATGAGTAGGGATATAGCCTTTAAGAGGAACCATCTTGGCATTCACCTGGAGTGATTTCGAGAAACCAAGGAAAAACCGAAATCAGGATGGTATGTGTCATCTACCTCCCCTCCCCCATAAATGGAAAGGTTACTTTACCCGCTGTGAATAGTTCACCCCTGCTGAACCGAGAAAGCGATCACTGTTCATTAATAATTCATCAGCCTCATTGCCAAATATGGAAATTATGCAGATAATGCGTATACTGGAAATCAGTTAACAAAAGCAATTTCAGCAAGAAAGAAATCTTTTAATTAAACAGAGACGGACAGCTGGACTCTCTTGTACTAAAGCTCACTATTAAATGTCGATGATACTATTTCTCAAATACTTGAGTACTTGAATTAAATAATACTTGAATAACAAATGAAAGCTAATAATGTCTAACGTTTTCACTAGGTCACGTTCATTCAAAGCTTCAAGTAATTTTTGTTTTCAGAACATGAGTAATGTAATTTTGTCACGTGCGACTTAAGTAGTTAAACACATCAGTGAAAACAATGAAAACAGTGAAAACGATATAGGTGGAACAAAAACTGAGTTTTACTGACTTTTATGGAATTACAAGTCGTAGTGTGTTGGTACAACCAATGTTTAGAGAAAAAAGTTTATTCAAATTGGATTTTTCTTTTTTAGTATATATATATATATATACACTATAGTTCATAAACATTTGAGAGAGAGATTTACGTTGTTTTCCTTAGTATGCAACAATACCAACAAACTGACTAATTATATTGCTACCACATCGAGTAACCTTGCTAAGTAGTAACCCACAGATCAGACGATGATTCTTGAACAACAGCAAAGAGAATAGTATGGTATTTGTTCATAATGAGACTTTATAATTTCACACTTAACAGGATCTAAATGTGATTTTCTTTGGGGGTGCTCCTTCTTCGTTCAGACGACCAGCTTCTGACCAAACTAACATCAGACAAACATTATCTACGCCTTATGAATGTGTATGCTGGTAAATGAAATGTTTTTTGCTTTCCAACCGTCTGAGCTTAATTCCTTTTCCAACAAGCGCATCCCTTCCTAGTTCTACTACTGTCCCATTTTCTCTCTTGTACCCTTAACATTAAATATATATACCTTAACAAGCTGTATGCGGATTTTTAATTGACGAATTAAACTCATTATGTCGCAGTTAACACAACGCAAACGAGAAAAACCCGTTTTTCTTTTTTTTTTCTTATGGTTCTACGCCTCGTCGACATCGAGGTAATTTGAGGCGGGATAGGATTGGGGACAAGGAACGGGAAGGATATCGGTCATGGCCCTTTTGAACGAAGCATCCCGGCATTCGCCTAGAGTTATTTAGTGAAACCATGGAAAACCCCAATCTGGATGCCCGTACGGGGATTCGAACCGGCGTCGTCCCTAATGCGAGGCCAGAACGTTAACCGCTCACCCACCACGTTCGTTAAGAAACATGTAACTAATTAAAAGAAGACGTTGCCGTTCGCGTATTAAAAGTTTTTTTTTTTTTTTTTTTTTTTTTTTTTTTTTTTTTTTTTTTTAATAATGGCTTTAAGCCTCATTTACGTCGAGGCTCTTAGAGGCGGGAAAGGACTGGGTGCAAGGAACGGGAATTAATTCGGGCGTGGTCTATTGAAGGAACATTCCAGACATTCGCTTGGTGCGATTTGGGGAAACCATGGAAAACCCAAAAGTGCATGGCCGGAAGGGAATTCGAACCCACATCCCCTCGAATTCGAGGCGAAAACGTTGCCGCTCCGCCATCACGCTCGTTCGACTGCAAGAATTAACTAAATATGACCGGTACATCTTGCGAGAATTTATATTAATCTGTCAACACTTTTAGCTAACTAACACAGTTGTTGGTTCCTTCTCTGCAGGTCGTTAACAGTGCCCCTGGCATATTTTATTATTAAAAAATTTCGCAAATGTAAAGATATTTTCCGTTTAATAGCTTATCATATGTATAGATATATCAAAAAATACATAATATACACGTTAATACGAAAATACTGAACTCACACCAGTGTTACTTTAGATAAGGGAAGAATGGCTTTCAACAAAATAAAGTTCCGAAAAAACAAGTCGTATACGTATATCAATCACAAAGTTACGAGAACTGCAAAAAAATGAAAATTATTGGTTTCGTAATAGAACAGATGCTTAGCAGAGAGTAGCATTCACTTTTATATGTAGTAGACTTACGAAACTTTCATCCGGACAAGGATAGAAGGCAAGAAGGATTTTTTTTTACTTGTAAGTGTCGGGGCCTCAGTCTCAGATGATACGCAGTCAAGAGAATGAATTCTCGGTGCGCTAATTTGCCGACAAATTGAATCGGAACTGTCCGTTCCAGATTTTAATGAGTCTGCTCGTGGCGTACCTGAAGGAGCCGGATACTCGCGGGCCACACTATAGAGCCTGTGCTTTAGCGCAGAAAATTGCGCCCCATTGTCCACGAGGAGTGTTCCCAATTACGTGCGGCAGGAGGAGCGGCGTAGCCAGCGCTGCCTTGTGGCCGCCCCGGCAATTAGCGTGCGACGCCGCCGACGCTAGACACGGCCGCCAACCTCCCGACACCAATATTACGACTGCCACCGTGGGCACTATTACGCCCAGGAGCCGCCGCGTAATTGGCTAATTGCATTCCAGTGTAGCGCAGCCGCTATGTGGTGCGAGGGTCGTGGTATGACCGTCTGTAGCCTCTCACCTACCGCGACCACTGTCCGGACGTATCTGCGAAACGAACATCCCACGTGCACAGTGTCTCAGCCGTTAGAAACATTCTCCGTGACTCTGAACCCCGTGCGATGAGCTAGCAGGGCCAGAATCGTGAGGGGGGCTGCACAGCTACCACGGTGTACACACAAGTTGATTTGTAAAGTTACTTCGGCATCTGATGATTACGAACAGCTTTCGCATCAATAACCTGCAAACCGTCTATAGTGTCAATCATTTTTGAGGCAAAAACTTCTTTAGGCGCGTTAGGCGATGTTTAGATAAGGTTAAATCTCTGATTTATAACTTCCTGTCACCGAAGTACTACGAAGATTTGTGGATCTGATGTGAGGGTTTCTGGATGGGTAAAATCTTATGAACTCGCGTCACCAACACGCTGTAATAGCAGTACATCTGTAGCTATAAGTATAACGTGTTGAGCTAATATACAAAAATGAATGTTTTTGTTATTTTTGCTAATATTATTCATACTAAGACATAGTTTTTATTCGGTTTTGATGCAACTTTGCATACGTATATGTTCCGTGGTTCTGATTATACGTTAAACTGTAGGAGGAATTGCTCTTCCTGCCTCTGACACAATAATTTTCATAGACCCTTAATCCCACCTTCACAACTGGCACAGCTCAGCTTGCTGTGTTATGTGGAGTACGCCAGAACGCTTCTGTGGTTCGGATTTCACTTTAAAATTTAGGTCCCCTGTACCTGGTAGCGCTTTTTTTTATCTGCTTAACGTCTCTCTAACAGCGAGGTTTTTAGAGATGGGGATGGATGGGGGGCAAGGAATGGGAAGGAATTCGGCCATGGCCTTTTGAAGCAAGCATTCCGGCATTTGCCTGGAGTGATTTGGGAAACCATGTAAAACCCAAATCTGTCTGCCCGTATGGGGATTCGAACCTCCGTCCTCCCGAATGCTAGGCCAGAACGCTAGCCATTCTGGTAGCACTACCGGGTTAGGTTAAGGTGGATAAGACAGGATCGGAAACCTCAGCTATTAGAGACCCTGTCACCAGGTCGTTACGGCTACACGAAATTATTATTATTTAGTATTTCTGTATCTTTTTTTTTTTTTTTTTTTTTTTTTTTTAAATTGGCATTCGGCCTTGTAGCCATTTAGCCAGCAACTGTGTTTCTATTATTTCTCAATTGTGTTCATAGAATCTTCACGTGTTTTTGATTATCACAAGTAACAGGACAACACAGGACGGACCCAACACTTAATTAAAACCACCCATGCCCTGGGCCGGACTCGAACCGGCGACCCCTGCTATCTGTATCTATAATTACGATGTGTTGCACGTATGGTATTTATAGTTTTAAGTTTTAAGTTTTCATTTCTGTCGGCAGCCCTCAATGACTAGAATTTTTTTTATGTGTAATAATTTTTGGCACTTGTGGTAGATGAGATTAAGTATATTCGCGTGGTCGTAATGACCTGGTGACTGGGTTTCTTACCGGTTACGCAGTCCGCCCTACAGTGGGCTGCCTCGCGTAGGTCTAGGGGACCTGCAGTTAAAGGCGGAATCGGAACTTTACATTAGACAAACCGTGCCAGAGGTGAAGATTAAATTAAGTGTCTATCAAAATCTGCGCCGTGACAGAGATTCGAACCGCGGACCTCTCTCTCTCTAGTAAGCCGCCTTAACTACTGAGCCACCAGGCCGCGATAGACGAGATCATAGATCACTTTAAATGATGGATATAATACTTACTGTATATTTCTGTACGGTTTAAAGTACCGTATAGTTTCAAGTTTCATTAATAATCTGAGTTTTGGTTTGACCATTTTTAGCTCGCAGTTTAGCAGTTTCGGTTTTTTACCTTAAACAAACACGGATTGAGAGTAATTACCGGGTGTATCAAACAGAATAATCCGACATGGCACGTTTATATTTCTGAAACTAATAAACACATACAATGAATTTTGTTTTTTGATGAACGGGAAACTCAAAAAGTTTATTTTTCATACATTTCCATAGGTGTTCAATATGTCCCCCATGAGATGCACGGCATATGTCAGTGCGGAATTCAAATTTTTCCCACACTGCAGCGAGCATATCTTGAGTGACAGCTTCCACAGATGCTGTTTTGCTATGTCTCAGTCTTTTATAAACCCCCACAAGAAATAATAACATACATTTAGTTTTGGTGACCTCGGAGGCCAGTAATGTAAGGCTGACTCATTTGGTCCAGTGCGACCGATTCATCGTTCAGTAATTCTTTTATTTAAAAATTTCCGCACTTGCAGATGTAAGTATGGCGGTGCCCCATGCTGTTGGTAAATAAAGTCGTTAGAATCAGTCTCCAACTGTGGGAAAAGAAAGTTCTCAAGTGGCTGCGTTCAACGTCTGCGTCAGACACTCGGGGGCGACCGGCGATTTGCCTTTACACAAATAACCTGTTTCTATGAATTCCATCGTCTAATGCTCTGTGCTGTAGGAGGATACACACTATACCTGGTATTAAAGTCACGCTGAACAGTTGTCACTGACCCGTACTGTGCAAAACGTTGAACACAAAACGCTTTCTGTTGTTCCGACGCCATTTTTACTAGAACTGAAGCGGGCACTCACTGCTGCTACCTAGCGGGATCCATGTAAAACTCGAGAGTTTTCTCATTACAACAGTACGTTTTTTTTTTAATAGAAGGGAGATAACAACAATAAGTAGACTGATAACAGGGCACGCACTCCTACGAGACAGAATGTACACCATGAAGATTGCGGACTACCCGAAATGTCAACAATGCGATGACGTGGAAGATATATATCACTTCCTACTATGATGAAAGCAATACAGAAACATAAGAAAAGAGATAATACAGGGTGAACTCGGACTCAAGGACATAACAGACCTAATACAAACCTTATACTTACCACCGCTGAAAGCAATAAAAGAGACTAAAAAATATGTAACACAGACGAAAAATAGAATATAAAAACATAGGGGCATTCAGTACTTGATGATGGCTGAAATAGCCGAACGGCTAAAGCCAAAAAAAGTACGTTTTATCGCACATATCTCAAATAACATAATAGTTATGATTTTTTTAAAAATCGGATGATTCTTTTTGATACACCCTGTATATTCATCAGTATCAAATTTTTTCAACGTTTTAAGCTTAAAAGGAGATGTTTGTGTTCAATGCGAGGTGGTGTAAACATTGTATGCAACAGGTGAAGTATTCAAATAGTTACTAAATATAGAGGCTCATTGGGAATAACATTTTCCGAGTTCATAAGTCAGACTGCAATACTTTTACGAAAAACCTGAACGTCCTAGAATAGCGAGACGTTATTTTTATATGAATTGCGCATTTAATACAATATTTATTATTAATACAATATTTTGACACACGTCGACTGCTCGCAAGTGCAAGTCAAATACCTGAGACGTTATTTAATTTCCATAATTCTCCGAACAAAACTTACACATACTTTAATTGCAAAGTTCATCAGTTATAGCACTAAATGAAGTAGAAGAAGAACCAATCCATTTTAATTTCAAGTAATATTCAAGATGCTTAAGTTATCCATTTATTTGGTTTTCCTATCTGGCTTGCAAACATTTAATAAAGTATTAAAACACAAATAAAATCTAATTTTTTTGTTAATTCTGGAATACGTAATGGCATAAGTTGTAACATTCATAAATTATGAATGTCTGGTATTTCACTCCAGAGATTATAACTCTCTTGTATATATTTCGTTTTTTTCAAATAACTTCTGATTTAAATTTAACATTGCTAGCTACCTTTAATTTTAAATATGATTACCTTTTAATGTTTTCACCAAGGAGTTCTCATTAGCCTCTTTCAAATATTGAAAATATTATTCAGTTGAAATTTTAGAGTTTTGAAAATTTTCCCTTACAATAGGTACTATTTATCTCATAAATAGAATAAATCAATGAGTAATATCCATAAATGAAAATTGTAGATCCAGAAATGATCACAGCTTTAGTTTACTTCAAATTACTTTAACGCTACTAGTCGTTTTTCACGAATTCGCATCATTCGTAAAAAAAAATCATCATGCGGAACATCTGATATTAAATTCGTACGGCATAGCTACGATATCGGCAGTGCAAGGTTTTCAGACTCCTGTCACGTTTGAAATGATACATGTTTCCATTTCCATTTATACAATAGAGGCAAATTACTCATTCGTGTGGAGAAATCATTAAATGAAGTAGTAAAGCTTTCGTATTTAATAACGGTTACCAAATACTGCATTCATGGAATTGATATTTTCCATGTTCGTAGCTGTTAATGCACGACAACATTTCATTAGTTCTAATGAGTACTGCAAACTGGAGCTTCGCTCGCACGTGGAGCTGGTGCTGCTGTAAGCTGTTAATTAGGCCAATTTTGTATTACTGTGACGCCCTGCGCTATGTAACTGGCTTTTACTCTCATACCGAATAGCGAAAACTCGTTTCAGTTTGATGAATGCTTCACACTCATATTTGCTCTACCCTCCATCCCATATTAGCTGGTTGTGGGAACCTGGCCTGTATACGCGAAACTTCATGTTGATTAGAATGATGTAAATGATTTCCACTAACAATTAATCAAAAAAATCAGCCAAGGGCAAACACAGACAGAAAGATATTGTGTTTAATACGGTTTTGTCAGGTATTATTGTTATCCTGACTTAAATAAAACTATTAACGGTGTTTCACCAGGGTCATTGTGTTAGCATTAATCTGGAGACTACTACTACGAAATATGTGCTGTTTTAAAATTTCAATGGCATTGCAGTTAGAAATAAATTAATTCACATGGAATTCATGAAAATTATGGAGCACAAACTTTAATTATTTTTCCATCACAGATTTTATCGTGCACTAATATTGAACATCATCGTCAAGTCATTAGAACCTAATCGGAAGACTAGAAAATAAATCGAAAATTCAGCGAACTATCTAAACTCACAATTCTTGTATTTGTAGGTTTGAACGGTAATTATCAATATTTAAAACATATTTTAAATTACATTTATAAACTAACCCATAATGTAACTAGTTTTGTCAAACAATATTTAAGTTTTTAATGGCAGTTTCATGTTCTTTTTGCGTAATGTAGAATCTTATGTAATCACTCTAGCGTAGTGGTATAATCAATTCAATAAAAAATGCAGGAAGTTTCGTAGTATATATATATATGTATCTAAATAACAATATTCTTTGTAGGTGGTAGCATACTGAATTGATATCACCTTTTTAATGCTAAATAATTATTGATATTGAAAAATTAGACAGTCATATGTTCTTCCACACCTTATTCTTTTCGGATCTTGTATGCAAAGCAGCCCGACACATTTCCTTTATTAGAGAACACAGTAAAACATCAGTAAATAATTTAGGGATAATCTAGACATGGGTTTAGAAATTAAAAGTGTAACTGTTGCTAAATTAAAATTTCAGTTGGATGGAAAATGTTACGAAAACTGTTGCCCGATATTTTCTTTGGACGATGACAAAGTCTTCCGTTGACTTCATCGGGTATCTTGCTAACGAGAATCTGCAGTAACGGTGCGAACATGTGTTCCTGCACATTCTCGTTAGCAAGAGACCTTATGAAGACAACGGAGGACGTTGTCGAAACGTTGTCATCATTCAATGAAAATATCCGGCTGCAAACTCAAGGAAACTTTGTTGCATATACGCCGCGAAAATCTCCATTCGCATATCAGAAAAAATATTTCTCAAACAGATAAAACCTTGACTGTTAAACTAAGATCAGTCTGAAAGAGATTAGGAAGTAGAAAAATCTAAGCAATAATCTGAAAATGTAACGTAGACATTTTGGAAAATAGTAGGTGTGTAATTTAGTTTCAGGTAATAATTAACAAAACGAAGAGATGAAATCTTGAGCAATGCGGGGGTTGGGTTCATTGCTAATACAAGCAACAGTTGAAAGAATAAAGCTTACTAGAGGCGGAAATTACAACAATTCAAAAAGTGAATACAGATTGTTCGTGTGATATGGCTAAGGAAATTGAGATATCCATTTCAGCCTATTAAGAGCTGTGAGGCCGTATCAAAGCAGTATTATGACAAGAAGAATTCAACAACTTTTAAAACAAACATATTATAATTCGTCGATATTTCACACAATACTTTGAAATGAAATATTTTATCATTGAATATCGCTGTACATAGACTTTGCGTGAGCTGGTTTCCTGAAAACGGTTGCTGCCTAGTTACGGAATTTTTACATTCCAGGCATGTTGAAAAATCGTACGAAGTTTTCTCGCAGCTTGGCGTATGCACTTAACAAATAAGTAGAGCGTCGCGGCTGAGTGAATTGTCACCGAGATGGGAAGAGGCCGATTTCGGCCTCCTATCCATCATTCGGGAGGACGAGGGTCAAACCTCGTTCGGCCATCCTGGTTCAGGTTTTCCGTGGTTTTCCTCAACCACTCTAGGCAAATGCTGGGATGGTTCCCTACAAGGCCACGGCCGACCTTCCATCCCCCTTCCCTCCCCGTAGAGTAGATTGGCTGAAAAGAGTCTTCGCGACTCTCCAGCAGCCCGCTCCCAGCCTTCAGCTGGGAGGAATGAAACAGCAAAGAAAAAAAAAAAAAAAAAAAAAAAAAAATGAGTGAATTGTTGTGTGTCTGTAATTGGGGTTTAGGGAACAACAATCCTATATTTTAGACTGGTAACTTTCAAATATTGCTAAAAACTATATTAATTGCTTAAAAACAGTTAAAGTCTCCCAACAACCAAGATTTGGGCAATATTTGTGAGAATAAAGTCAGTCAGGGCTCACTGCCAGATTATAGCTACAACATCCACGAAACCCATGAGCATTTAACAGCAGACGTTTCTGCTCCCAGGAAAAAGAAGCTAATCGAATCATCTCAACTTCCTTGACAATTAATGATGGAGGTACTAACAATAAAGTAATAATGTGAAGGAAAGTTTCTATGAATCAGAAAAGAGACAAAATCTAAGTACCATTACAAAGAAACCTTGAAGATTGGTTAATATAAATACTAAACAACTAAAAACTGAAGTTCTACACATACTTCGTAACAGTATAGGTGAAAACTTTATCACTCTTTTAATTATAATATTATAGTTGATATCATTTTATTCCAGAATTTTAATTTAAATATAGAGTAGATTTGCTGGAACATATATTTTCGAAGTTAATATAGAAAATATCAACAAAAATAATCCTGGTCCACTTTGTAACGTACCCTTATCGTTACCTTTTATTTTTATAGTGAACACATGTGAGTGTTACTTTACCATACTTTTGAATTAATACTTTTACTTATATTTCCTGCACCAGACCAGTACATAAGGATTTCCTTGATCTCTCTTTGTCCGTTGCTGGTTTTATTCCGATACTCACGCTGTAAATCAAATTATTATTAATCAAATTCTTACCATACAAACTTTAAATCAACTCCTTTGTTTATATCTATATTTCAATCTCAAATAAAACACTTTCTACTTATCTCACAACTTCTATATTTTCCATTTAACAGACAATTATCTTTTCCAAAGTCATATTACATTATCTTTATTAAAACCCTTAACCTTGCCCTCAGGCTATTATTTTCTTGTTATTAATCCCGCCAGGATTCTTCGTGGCTTCTATCTAGCAATTCTGTTTTAGCTTTTCTCTTAAATCATATTCTTTGCAAAACCAACACGTCCTCTTCCTTCCAAATCTTTTCTTCAACTCTCTCGACTGTTATTTATTTTCCAGAGATCTCATTATATCCATCTTGACATGCTTTGACCTTGGAACTTAAAATTCAGAGTTAGTAACTTATATTCAATTACAATTATTAAATAAAAAATAGCTTTAATAATGTCAAAATCACAAAATGTGAGGTCGTGTACCTCACAACTTCTTAGGTTATTGTCTTCAAAAAATGAAGAAACTAATTTTCTTATGGTGGGACACCAGATGGCTGAAGGACGGGATTGTCCCTTTTGCAGAAACATTCAGCGTTATTTTTACGAGGCCGCAAATGCTGACAGCAAGTGCAGAGGGACGAGGCAGCGAGTTGGCAGTTCCATTAAGCGCGCTGCCCAGTGAAGCACCTGCTCCTCCGCACGCGACGAGCTTGTTATCCCGGCTCCCTCACAGCCTGCTATCACCGTAACTTTCAACTCCTTCAAAGGAGCCCTGCCCCACGGGCTTCTCCAGACGGCTCGCGAGCCACGGAAGCCTCCTGGAATTGGTTCCCGTACGTCCAGGGACTTTAGTGCGACGCTAGCGCCGCCGCCATGAAGCGCCGTGTTTACTGTCCCACTGCACTGGCCTCGGTTGATGCCCAGCTGTACAACACGTATCGGGAGACTAGAAATTTGCAGCTATCAGCCACCTCTTTCAATTAAGGATTAATTACAACTATGTCTCGTTCTGGTTTCTGAAGAGCCTTCTACTGAATCCGTGACCTTCACACGTTTGTTGTTTCTCACTTTAAATGATATTCATAAAATTATGAGTGATATGATTCTAACTCTAAACTGATTGCTTAACACGTTTTTAGGATTCCGTATCCCTGAATGACATATTTGGGAATCACTTATTTGTCTCTGTGTCACAGCCTCATAACTTACGTACCCTTTAATTTAGAAATATCTTATCGTGCGCTATTTTAGTTCATATTGCAATAAATGAAGTAAAAATTAGAAAAAATCTTTGGGACCGAAATAATAATGATTATTATTATTATTGCAGCTATATCAATCCTTATTTCATGATGTAGCCTAATAAGCTATATATTAGAATTTAATTCTACATAGTTTCGTTGTAGTTCTTTTCAGGCACCCTCTTCCAGGTTACGCCTGTAACTCGACGTATATCCTTATCCCAGCGATCCGGGAATCTTCCTCTTGCTCTTTTCAGGTTCCTTGGTATCCAGTGCCCGTTCGGATCTTCTGGAGAGGGCTACATTAATGTCAGCAGTCAAAGTTCCTAAAGAGCAAATCAGACCATTGAAAGAAAAACAGCAAATTACAATTAATTTATTGGCAAAAATTGGTTTCTCATTTTAAAAAAAAAAAAATCCTTGTGGATATCAAATAAATATGTTCGTATTAGTGTTTATTGCGTGATGTATACGATCTTTCCGGCATAAACGAAAAAAAAATTTCCTATTTATTTTCAAATCGTTGTGTCCGAAATTTCTTTTATAGTTTGCAGTAATATGTAGTACAGCAAATATTACACACAAACTATGGTGATACTTTTGGAGCTTGTGATTTTTGCGAAAAAAGATCTTCATGTTAGTATTTGATTTGTTTTAAATCAAATACATCAGACACAGAATTTCATAACTCAGTTAGTTAATGTTGCTTCTAAATTCTTCAGAAAAACTTATTTTTAACTGAATGTACATGTCTTTTTATTTGAGTTTGTACCATTTGAAACTCAATTTTAGAAAATGAAGTGTCAACTTTATTTCAGAATTAGTTCTCACCGATTTTTTATAACTTCTTATAAAATATAGTTGTAAAAAATTCAATTTAATAGCCAATCTGCGCACGAATAATTCCACTAATTGCTATTCTACTGGAGAAATAGGTATTATCAAATAATAATCGTTGATCCTAGATGAGTTTACAAGCAGCCTTATTACTACATGAGCTTCCCGCTAAGGCAACCGGTTTTTACGTGCAGAAAATAGAGGGACTCTACATGGGTGTCAACTCCCAAACACCAAATTTACCAAACATAAGGTACATATTTCGCCGTGCCAGTTATTTTCATGGGGAAGGTCACACAGATGCGGGTACTGTAAGCGGGATGGGCTTAGTACTGCGCCACGAAGCTCCTGAATGTCCATCCTTCATTGTTTACTCCAGAAACTCCCGTTAAAAGAGACTTTGACCCACAGTGTTAGCGAACACTCGCTCTTAATTCACCTAATGCGTCATTACTCTCGGTGATCAGTGGGCTCTCAGTGAATGCAGAAGTATCACCTCGTCGGAGCGTGCGTCATTTCGCTATCAGTCTCTAAAACCAATATCACTTTAACTTCACGTGACGTCATGAAGACTATGCAGTGTAGTGTAAATTGTTTGGTCATATGTTAACTGTGAAAAGACATTTTAAGTCAGCAGCTATGGCTGAATATCAGCCAATTATATTTGTGACTATTTGTGCACTCCTGTAGAGAGCTAGTTCCTAGCATTAACATAAATTTATTTTTATACCTCCCACAATGATGTTTATGAGAATCTCAACTACGTTCGTTCTTGTAACTGGTAAATAATTTTTTTGAGGTATTCAAAGTGTTACAGTAAATATGGGTATTACTGTTTACTATAGCAGGTCCAGATTTTTGTTTACGTAATTTATTTGGTCAGATGTTTTCAAAGTTTTATTGAACTTTATAAATTTTAAAGTGTTTGTCTTGTGTTATGGAATTATTGTAATAAATTGTGTTGTTTGAGTAAGTGAAGCCTATTGATTAGAATATAAGCCTCAACCGTATGTATTGGATGTTCTTGCAGAACACACAGTAAAAACGCAGAAAACTGCTACAAGAGGGGAGAATTTTAAAACGCTTCTAATATTAATTTAAGACCCCACCTCTAATGACCTCGACGTCGACGAGGCGTGAAGTTATAAGTAAAAAACAAAAAAAATTAAGGCTAACGTACCTTACGAAGTCAATCTTCTACGGATACTGAAGCTTGCAGTCCATAGTCTTCAAGTAGGAAACCTCTTTTAATTAAATAGATACCTGTAGAACTATTTACACAATACACGTATGTAATTTCTTCTGGAATTCTTGAAGTAGTGAATTATTATTTAATAAATACTGTAATGACCCGCGAGAGACAGAGGTGCGCGTGTTTCTTTTCTCGTCTGGTGTGTGTCGGTCCCCGGTCCCAGGGGAGGTTCTGCTAGTGTTTGGAGAACGCCAGCCCCTGAGTGGTTCCATTAAATGTGACTTATGGCATAACAGCCTCGTGACAAGGCCTGCGACTCAAGATGGAGTGGGAGCCTGGGCTGTTTTAGTAAACAAACAAAATAAGAAATAAATCGGTATCCTAGAACGAAGGGTAAGGGGAAGCCAGGAGTACAGCCAATAGGAACAATTTGTATTTTTATTACAAAAAAAGGGTGGTTTTGTTGCATGTTTCCGAGCCAACCAGCGGAAAAAGCTTCCCTCCAAAGACAGTGATTGGCAGACGTCATGAAGAGGGGGCGGAAAACGACGCTTCTTGGAGGCAGCGCGAGAAGACATGGGGGACTTGTTGTCTACCGACGGAAAGGTGTGGATCGACCGAACAGCTGACTACTGGGAACAGCAGTGAGGCAGCCGGCCGTGATGGAGAGCTGGCCAACCCACCGACTGCACAACGTAGATTCGACTGCACGGTAACCACCATTCAGAAAAAGGAACTTTTGCATCATCGTTTTTTTTTTACCCTAGTTATCGCCCCGAGACAGACTCTCTTGCTCCACCGATAAAGTTATGTACCCTTGTGTTGCAGAAAGAAAATTAATCTTTGTAAAATCTTGTCAAGCAAACAATTAAAGTAAATCGTAAAGTCAGATTGTGAACCTTGTTTTCAATAGATCCCATCCAATCATGTAATGTGTCTTTTGACTTTATTAATAATTCTAGTTGTTCAATAATTCATGTTTAAGTAACAATACTTTGAGATCTGGATGTCACTTCCCTCAGAATAGGGTACACTCCAATCTCTGGCGCCCACCTGATTTGTTTTTATGCTTAATATTAGTTGCAAATTAATAACTGGTAATGAACGGCCACAGTATGGTCGAGAAGTCGCTTTCCTAACATAGGGAACACTTCAATACCTACGCCGATGCAACTGTGGCGGAATTTTATTTATTCTTGGATGCGTTTTGTCTCTCGTCGAGGTATTTTCAGCATTTACTGTTTTTCTATATTACATGTACATTTTCGGTTATGTAAATGTAAATTACTCTATAACACAATGAGAGTGATATTCTGTACGAAAATATAAAAATAGAAAACATACATATGTTACAGAAAAACGGCTTACGCTGAAAATATTGACGTATTTATTAGATAAAAATCTAATATAATACAACATATAGTTACGTGTCGGTTGATTAATTGGGAAAAATTGTTAGTGTTATATTTCATATTTTCTATCATCAGCATCTTCACCTGCTGAGATGCTCTAGCGATGATGTTATACTGAAGTGAACTACACTTAACGGTTCCTTGAAGTTTATTACTCGGTACACAATACAACAGGTAAACTATAAACAAATGTGGGTACAGTTATCAGAAGACCGTCGAGAATTTCAGCCTGGTCCTGATCCGGGGTAGAGTGACGGCTTCTACTTCTCGCGAACTTCCGGTGGTCTTCTGTAGTTGACGCTGGTTCAGCGGTCAGGCTGGAACTGGCGGTGGAGCGGCCGGCTACGCTTATATAGGCGGCCTGGCGCAGGAATTCCGTTGTGTGGTAGTACGGCGACCTCTGTAAGAAATAGTCCCACTTAGCTTCTAGATGATTCTATTTGTTTTCCTGGTTTGTTTTGATGTCTCTGCGCCTGTTTGGAGTCGTATATGTATCCCGGCGTGCAGGCGCGTTGTGTGTGAGGTCTGCCTGGCAGGGGCCTTTACTGGCAGACTGAACATACCTTCCTCCCGGGGGGGGGGGGGGGAAGCGATGTCTGCGACGTCTGCGAGGTCGTCTGCCGCGGCGCCCTGGAGCAGACTATGAAGGCTACCTCCAGGGGAGTACGGAGCTGTTCCCCTGGCGATGCGTGCCGACCTGCGTCGTGGGCAGGTTGTGGTGGAGGTACTTGTGGAGCTAACGGCATCGGTTCGTCGGCGTCGATGGCCGGGGGCTGTACGGGGGGCGCTGAAGATGGTCCCCGCAGGTGGTCGAGAGGCTGCGGCTGAAGGGTGTCGGAGCGACCGACAGGTTGTGGCGTCGTTGGTGGCGCTGTAACTGTCCCTGAGCAACGGTTAGACGGCAGGAGTGGTGGAGGTGGCAGGGAAGGAGAGGAAGAAGTGGATGGCCGTGCCGTGGTGGAAGAGGACGGTGCCGTGGGGTAGCGGGGACGTAGTTGGTTTCGATGGCGTCGCACTATCCGGCCATCCAGGCTGACGTCGAACAGTTGGCGGCCCCGGGGCCGCTGGATGACCCCCGGAAGCCAACCGGCCCGGGAGCCAAACCCACGGGCCCAAACTAGGGAGCCCGGGGTGAAACGGAATGGGCCCGAAGGTACCTGTACTTTGGGCGGGGGTAAGAGGAGATGGAGGAGAGTGCGAGGTTGGCGGCCATGCAGCAATTCCGCCTGGCTTTTGGCCCCCACTGGAGTGGTTCGATAGGAACTGAGGAAGAGTGTCAATGCCTCTTCGAGTTTGTGACTTGTGGTGTATTTGGTCATTTGGGTTTTGAATGTTCTGACTAGCCGTTCCGCCTCCCCGTTAGATTGGGGGTGGAAGGGCGGGGTGAGGAGGTGTTGGATATTGTTGGCGGTACAGAAGGATAGGAATTCCCGACTTCGAAATTGCGGTCCGTTATCTGTGACGATAGCGTATGGTAATCCTTCGATGGAAAAGATCTTCGTGAGGGCTGAAATGGTGACCTCTGTGGTGATTGTGGAGCAACGGACGACATATGGGAAGTGGGAAAAGGCATCCGTCACTAGGAGCCACTGGTGGCCTAGGAATGGGCCAGCGAAGTCGAGGTGAATGCGTTCCCAGGGTCCGGATGGTGCCGGCCAGGAAAGGAACTTTTGAGGGGGGCGGGGCAGTTGTTGGGCACAGATGGTACAGCGCCGCACCATCTTCGTGACATCCGTGGTAAGGCCGATCCAGAATACATGGCGTCTGGCAAGGGATTTGGTGCGGGCAATTCCCCAGTGTCCTTGGTGGAGAGTTTGGAGGATTGTCGGTTGTAGGGATCTCGGAACGACGACCCTCGGGGTGGAATTTGGTTCTGTGCGGAGGAGCACTCCCTCTACTACTGAGAGCTGGTGGCGGATGGAGTAGTAGAACTTGAGGTCTTGATGATGGCGTGGAGGGGAACGTGTTTGCCACCCGTGTTGGATGTGGTGTCGGATGACACGGAGGAGGGGGTCCTCCCCCGTGGCTGCCGCGACTTTTGAGGCCGTGACTGGAAATGTCTTCAGTGCTTCTTGTATGTCATCGTCGATCTGGAACACCAGAAGTTCCGACTTGTCGAAGGCAAGGTCTGGTCCCTGCGGTAGTCTGGATAAGGCGTCTGCATTGGCATGCCTGGAGGTGGTACGGAAATGCATGGTATATCTGAACTGGGACAGGAATAGTGCCCAACGCTGGATGCGGTGGGATGTTTTGGTAGGCAGACGTGTGGACGGATCAAATAGTGATAGGAGTGGCTTGTGGTCGGTAATGAGATGAAAAGAAATCCCATATAAAAGGGAATAGAATTTGGAGCAGGCAAAAACAATAGCTAGCGCCTCTTTCTCGATTTGAGAATATTTAAGCTGAGCAGCCGATAGGGCTTTGGAGATGTAGGCTACGGGGCGTTCCGTGCCATCTGGTAATTTATGAGACAGAACTGCCCCCACACCGTAATCAGATGCATCTGTGGCAAGTATCAAGGGGAGGTTTGGAGTGTATGGCATGAGGCATGCTGCGGACTTGAGCTTCTGTTTAAGGGTGTGGAATGCGGTCTCGCAAGCTGGGGTCCAACGGAACGGGACATTCTTGCGACAGAGGTGGTACAGGGGTGCTGCCACTTGTGCTGCTGAGGGTATAAATTTTCTGTAGTATGAAATCTTGCCTAAAAAAGATTTCAACTGATGTAGATCCTGAGGCCGAGGTAAGTTGGAAATAGCGTCCACATAGGAAAATGCTGGGGAGATGCCTTCCTGAGCGATGATGTGACCCAGGTAGGAAATGGATTGTTGAAAAAATTGACACTTGGAAAGGTTGCATTTCAATCCTGCTGCACGGAGGCGGAGGAAGAGTAGGCGGAGGTTGGTCATGTGTTCGGCAGCGGAGGGTCCCGTGACGACTATGTCGTCGAGATAGTTGATGCATCCCGGAATATCCTGGAGAAGTTGTTCGAGATACCGTTGAAAAATCGCTGGAGCACTGGCCAAGCCGAACATGAGCCGGTTGAGTTGGAAGAGGCCAGAGGGAGTGTTGATGACTGTGTATTGTCGGGACTGGATATCCAAAGGGATTTGAAGGTATGCTTCTGCCAGGTCAATTTTTGTAAAGTAGGTACCTCCTGCTAGTTTACGGAAGAGGTCGTCCGGTCTCGGAAGTGGATAATCGTCTACCAGCAGATGCGGGTTGATGGTGGTCTTAAAGTCACCACAGAGACGTAAGCGGCGTCCTGGCTTCTGAACTATGACCAACGGCGTGGCCCAGGGGCTGAACCGCACCGGCTGGAGGATCCCTTCGTCTTGGAGACGTTGAAGTTCTTCCTGAAGTGGTTGTTGAAGCGCTACGGGTACCTGGCGTGCCCGGAAGTATCGAGGCCGTACGTCCGGCCGGAGTTGGAGTGATGCTTCGAAGTCCTTTGCACAGCCGACGCCTGGTGAGAACAGGTCCTGAAACTCGGTGCAAAGGGCGTCCACTTCAGGAAAAGGAACATGCTGAGATACGAGGTGTATGTTATCCTCAATTGAAAATCCGAATAAGCGGAAAGCGTCCAGTCCAAATAAGTCTGCTGTGAGAGAACTGTTAACTACTAAAAAGGGGACTGAACGATGTACAGACTTATACATGACGTTTGCTGTGAATTGTCCCAGGAGTGCTATTTCCTGTTTGTTATATGTCAGGAGGCGCTTGGGGGCCGGCGAGAGGGGGGGCGAGCCAATTTGCACATAAGTAGTATAATTAAGCAATGAGACTGCTGCTCCTGTGTCGACTTGTAGGCGCAGAGGCTTGCCATTGACCGTAACGTCAATAAAAAGTTTGGATGCAGTGGAAGTGTCTACCTGATTGATATCCATAGGTGCGCCGCTCAACCTGTCTTGGTAAGACCCTGGGCGGCGAGAGCCGGGATTGGCATTGGTGGTGTTGGTGCGGCAGACGGACGCCAGGTGTCCTTCCTTGCCGCAACGTGAGCATTCAGCCCAACGATCCGGACAATTTTCCCTCTCATGTGCTGAATAACAGGCGGGGCAGGAGGGTAGGCGGAGCGGGCTGCGGCGTCGGCGCTGCGGGATCCGCTGCTGCTGCCGAGACTTGGTGCCCCTGCCGGAACGGGCCGGTTCGATGTCCTTCTGAGGAAGCGGTCCCCGGTTGTGGTGTCGGGAGGAGCGCGACTGGGAGCTCTGGATGGCGGCGACGTCCTGTGTGTCCTCTACGTCGGTTCGGATTGCGGCCACATCCGCCCAGGACTCCAGGCGGCGATCTGCGGCCGTAGATATTTCGAATTTGTAGGCAAGTTCGATGACCTGCTCCAGGGATGGGTCCTCTAACTTGAGGGCGTCATGCCGGAGTGCGGCATCTGGTGCAGCCTGTATAATGTGATCACGCACCATGTCGTCGGCGTAGGATTCGTGGGAACAACGAGTTTGAAACTTACATTTTCTGCTAAGGCCTTGGAGTTCGGCCGCCCACTGGCGATACGTCTGATCGGGCTTCTTCCGGCATTGATAGAATTCGACTCGGGCCGCGACGACATGGTACCGGCGTCTGTAGTATGCATTCAGTGTCGTACAGATGGTCGTGAAGGTGAGGGTGTCGGGGTCTTGTGGCTGAAGTTTGGTGAGCAAGACATACATCTTCGATTGGTTCCAGGAAAGGAAATATGCACGTTGGTCTTCTTCTTTGGTTATGTGGTGAATTGCGAAGTGTTGTCTTATGCGCTTCTCGTAGGTCTCCCATTCCTCGACGTCGTCGTTGAATGCTGGGAACGGAGGCGGGGCCGTGGGTTGGCGGAGATTCCTGACTTCCGCAATCAGTTGTCTCTGAGATTCGAAGAACTGATGTAGAAGTCCTTGGAGGAACTGTTGCCATTCCGTAGGTGCTGCTGGCGTAGCCATGATGGTCGAGAGTTCTTATCCCAACCTTGTCGCCACTGAAGTGAACTACACTTAACGGTTCCTTGAAGTTTATTACTCGGTACACAATACAACAGGTAAACTATAAACAAATGTGGGTACAGTTATCAGAAGACCGTCGAGAATTTCAGCCTGGTCCTGATCCGGGGTAGAGTGACGGCTTCTACTTCTCGCGAACTTCCGGTGGTCTTCTGTAGTTGACGCTGGTTCAGCGGTCAGGCTGGAACTGGCGGTGGAGCGGCCGGCTACGCTTATATAGGCGGCCTGGCGCAGGAATTCCGTTGTGTGGTAGTACGGCGACCTCTGTAAGAAATAGTCCCACTTAGCTTCTAGATGATTCTATTTGTTTTCCTGGTTTGTTTTGATGTCTCTGCGCCTGTTTGGAGTCGTATATGTATCCCGGCGTGCAGGCGCGTTGTGTGTGAGGTCTGCCTGGCAGGGGCCTTTACTGGCAGACTGAACATATACCAAGCAGTTTTGGTGTAGAAAGGATTAAAGTAGATAGTGGAAATATAGAATAACTAATTCCTAAATTTCCTTTTGTCAAATAGGATAATATTTTGAGAATTCATATTTGTAAACATTATCCACTTCAGGTGCGTTAAGAAAGTCCCCATATTGTTACAGTAGCACTCTACTACTTTCAAGTATTTTAATTTACATAGCACTGTTGTGAAAATACAGTTCTTTTAACAAATATATGTTGTTATTACTAGGAGAAAATAACTTTTCTCATATTTAAAACACTAGATTCGAATACATAAACAATCTAACGCCAAATTAACGTTTTACAGGTCGGCTGTAAAATATTTTATGTTTTGTCGTTAATCACAAATACAACTAGATTTTTAATAGATCTAATTAATACCAGGATCGCCAAAGCGATTATAATGCCTATCTTTCGCTCTACAAATTGCTAAAATACATACTGAATCTTTAGTTCAGTATTTTACACAGTCCTTGGCGCCAGATATTACTGCGAATCATGTAACTTGAGGATATGGAAACTAAAGTTAAAACTCCTAAACTTTGTGATATTCTGAGATAATCTCATTCAGCCGAGAAAAAAGTGAACCCGAGTGGATTTACACATATTTAGACCGGCAGATCCGCATTAAACTTCGTGGCCCGCAATTGAATCTTAATTAATCGCCCTAACGGCAGAAGTTGAGTCGGCATAAGAAGAATTGCGACTGGCAAAAGAGGTTATTACGGAGCCATGCATAGTAATACAGACATTAACGAACGTTAACAATCCGACATACAGCGAACATTTCCATATAGATGAGCAAAGTTTTACGACCACGGCAGAACGGCATTCTAACGGCCAGCTGTCAATGAGTTTTTATACAGAACGCGACGAACATTAAACGGATATAAACCTAGAAATAACTGAAATTGCCATCAATTATTAAAAGCTGTTTCCAACATCGTGTTCTTGCAGGACGTAAAGTGTAATGCTCGTAATTTAGAATCTCGCATACGAAACGCATAGTCTGTTAATAGCAACGAACAGTTTACTTTCAGTTCTTTTTCTTTCTTACATAAACCCCATACACGTTATCAATAAGCGTAATAAAGCAATTGGAACCACGAAATTAATTTGCTGATTCACGCTTACGTATGGATATTGGACCTTTTAATGATATGGATAATTTGATAATAATTTTATAACTGAGGCGCTCTGGCCTCGCATTCAAGAGGAAGCATGTTCGAATCCCCGTCCAAGCTTCCAGATTTGGGTTTTCCATGGTTTCCCCATATTACTCTAGGGGAATTCCGGGATACTTCCTTCAAAAGACCATGGCCTAATTCCTTCCCGTTCCTTGTCCTCTGTCCATCCCACCTCTAATGACCTTCGCGTCGACGAGGCGCAAAGCAATAAGGAGAAAATATATGGATGTATATAACTGAGGCGGAATGATAAAGGACCTTCAATTTAGATTTACTGATTATTTAATGAAGACCTAAGAGGATTAATATCTAAAGAACAGAAGTAGTGTCGTATTCAAATTATTCTCTCTGTGTTGAATTTCTTACGGTGTGAGTACTAGAAATTCCAGAATAAAGACTCAGGAAGGAACTAAAATGTAGGAGGCAAAATCAGTACTGACCATAAACGGAGTAGGGGTTTTTAAAATGAATAAAAATACCACCATGAGGATGCATTAACTGTCACTAAATTTGTCGGTAGACAATCTTGATAGATATCAAAAGACTTGTGGCAGTATGAAAATTTCAGAATGTTAGGTGGCCTGCATATACAACCTAAATTAACGTAAACGACTTTAATTATGGCATTTATAATTTTAAGCTGCTTAAATGAAAGAGAAATTCATATCGATTTGGAATACTTACCGAACAAACCTTTTCAAACATTTGTCTTATTTAAAATGCAAGTTAATCGAACAGAATATGAATAGACGTTGCAGGCAGTGTAACATCCAGCATCTCTACTTTCCCTCGCCACAGAAGCCAATACTCTAAAATTAAGGGACACACACACGCTTGAAACGATTTCCGGCATTGCAGCAACGATTTTTGTAAATATATATCCCTATATTTGATTATGTAATCAAGCAAAAGTTACCGTTTGAAACGATTTTCTCTTTCTAACTGCGTGCCGCATATCAATTACTTTTATTCGTATGTTCTTTCACCAATATTAAATTTCTGTATCCACGATTATTTTCTACGTAAAAGCGGAGTAACTATTGAAATATATACCACCTGCTGCGCAATGATTATCTACAGTTTTTCCATCGGACCACAGAAGTTAACTCATGGAAAATATTTTGTATCTTCTACTTGAAGGCCAACTTCGGTGAATAAATAATTAGAGATGCCGCAGTCAGTTGCTGTTGTATTACGTTGATACCAGAATGTATACTTCATTTTCACTATTGATTATTATTTTTTGTGTGTGGATTATTAGAATATTGATATTTTATCATTACTTCTGAATTCAAATTTCGATTTTTGTAGAATTTTTGTCATTCCAACTTTTATTTTTGTTTGTTAGTAATAATTTCACTCCGTTCTTGTTTTTAATGTTTTTGTTAATACTAAAAGAGAACTGACTATTACAAGATGTTTTGGACATCTTATCATTTCTTTTATCTGTAATTTGGATATTTATATCAAACGGTCCGTTCTCTTGCGGATACGTTTAAATACTGATAAAACGAGGCTGCTTTGCGTCTACACGTCTATGAGACGCGGGTAGACATCTCCTAAGGCAACTATTTCTGTTAATGGCTATTAAACGAATAATTTATGCTTTAACTTAACTGTATTCTCTCGGGACAGTGGTTTCTATTCTATTCCGCTTCATGGGAACCTGATATCTGTGACGAAACAACATAGTGTGTTAATGCTTTGCTGGTACTGCCTCTTCTACTTGCTCTGCAGTTACTGGCAGTGATCTGAAATTCTTTATCAGAACAATCTACTACTCTCTTATGCCCGAAAGTGTTCTTTCAATGGTGACCTCGCTTGCGGTTTGAGGTTGCCTGGCCGACTGTCAAGAAGTCTTTGGAGGGACTCAGGGGAGAATTCTGTTCTCTCCATGTAGAATTAGATTTTCCGGACTAAATTATGACAGGTTAACAAACTTTAATGGTACATTTTAATGTTCTTCCTTCATTCTAAAATCTCCTTTATCTACATAACCATTTGCTGACTGAAATTATCTTCATTTGACAACCTGTGCATCCATTAAACTATCAACTCGGAGTTCATAATATCTCTTAAAAATGAAGGAAACACATGTTACCTCCTTTGTTGGAGAAGATTTAGTCACAGTAAACCAATGTTCCTGAAAAATCTTATACGTTTAGTGAGTAGAGCATATATTCCAAAACTAGAGGGGTTGGGGCGTCCCTCCCCCTGGGAGTTGCGAAGACATGTCAAGGGGACGTGGGTTGGGAGGTGGCTTCGCCGCCCACATGGACGTTACAGTAGCTCTACATCAAGGCTGTCCAACCGCAGGCCCGCGGGCCACGATTTTGTCTGCCAATAGCAACGATCTAGAATATGCTAGCTAAAAAACCTCTTCAAAGGTATCATTGATGGTTTTTACATTTTGATGGTAATTAAACTGTACTACTTATATCTTTGTTATACTTAAATATGCATTCTAACTATAAGCAAGTAATATGTGGCCCGCAGGCCAAATTAGAATCGAAATTGTGACCCGCAGACTAACTTAAAATCGAAATTGTAGACCTCAGGCTAACTTAGAATAGAAACTGTGGCCCGAAGGCTAACTTAGAAATGAAATTGTGTCTCGCAGGCTAACTTAGAATCGAAATCGTGTCCTATAGGCTAACATAGAATCGAAATTGCTGTCCGCAGGCTAACTTAGAATCGAAATTGTGGACCATAGGCTAACTTAGAATAGAAACTGTGGCCCGCAGGCCAACTTAGAATCGAAATTGTGGCCCGTTGGCTAACTTAGAATCGAAATCGTGTCCTATAGGCTAACATAGAATCAAAATTGTGGCACACAGGCTAACATAGAATTGAAATTGTGGCCCGCAGGCTAATTTAGAATCGAAATGGTGCTCTATAAGCTAACATAGAATTGGAATTGTGGATTGCAGGCCAACTTAGAATCGAAATTGTGGCCCGCATGCTAACTTAGAATAGAAACTGTGTCACGCAGCCTAACTTAGAATAGAAACTGTGGCC
The DNA here is from genome assembly GCA_031002005.1 of Vandiemenella viatica. NCBI lineage: Eukaryota > Metazoa > Arthropoda > Insecta > Orthoptera > Morabidae > Vandiemenella > Vandiemenella viatica. The sequence goes on along the minus strand of CM061920.1, from coordinate 105,177,172 downwards.
CGCAGGCTAACTTAGAATCGAAATCGTGTCCCATAAACTAACATAGAATCGAAATCGTGTCCAATAGGGTAACATAGAATCAAAATTGTGGCACACATGCTAACTTAGAATTGAAATTGTGGCCCAAAAGCTAATTTAGAATCGAAATCGTGTCCCATAAACTAACATAGAATCGAAATTGTGACCCACAGGCTAACTTAGAATTGAAATTGTGGCCCGCAGGCCAACTTAGAATCGAAATTGTGATCCGCAGGCTAACATAGAATCGAAATTGTGGTCCATCCAAAATTGGTTGTGCACCCTTGCTGTACATCGTAGGACGTACTATGTCTCCTTCACTGTCTCCTAGAGCTGAAAACCTTTATTCTAACCGTGTTTCGTCTCTGACGTGATTGTCAGTATAGGCACCGCCCCGCAATTACTCAACGTAGTACTTCAACAACAAGCTTTAGAAACAAAAAATGATTCTGCTGCCAAATCCGATTTTAATAAAATGGATAAATGAATGTTTCGTGTCAACTATTACAAAATGTACCCTACCATATCACGGCAAACGCTGTGACTATATTAACTATAAAAACAAAGTACCAAAGTATACTCGAAAATGCCAGTGATTTACGTCCTGCACTTTCTAATATCCAACCGAGATTAGGAAATTCAAGTTCATCAGACCATTTGAGTTTTTTTTTATGTAACATGTTTTCAGTAAATTTAAATTTTTTTTCAGAAAAATTTTAAAAATTTTTTTTTTACAAGAAAGTAAAAAAACATTTGATTTCATAATTGATTTATACCTTTTTTATAATAAAATTGTGGTGGGGGTAATTGGAATTTTTCTTTCGACGGAAGGGGAGTGCGGTAAGAAAAACTTTGGGAACCGCTTTGTTAGAGCTCCTCAGGAATAATTAAACATTCAACTGGTAAATTGGTGTCAATGATATGTACTCGTAAGTCTGCGCCAAATGAGATATATTTTTCAATATTACAAGAACAAATTACACGGAAAGAAATCGGTACGGATGGATTTTACCAATTGCTGGAGATTGTGCCGGAGACATGGTAGGTTGAGCGTGAAGGTAACTTGCTGTATGCACACTAGGCGACCGCTTCCACTTGCAGGGCTGACCTGCGCCGGGCTCGCGGGGTCCGGAGAGAGTTGACGTCCCGCGGCTGTTCATTCTGCAGGTAATTAGTATAGCCGACAGCGCCACGGCAGCGTCCGCTGGCGTTACGGTTTTAATCCACAGTAATAATAATTCATGCCCGTAGCGCAAATGACGCAACGAAAATACAATTTCGCAAATGTCCGCTATGACGGGTGGGTCGTACAAATTGATCATCGCTGACGAATTGGGCCACGCAACGAGCGTTACGCCGAACAACTGCCTACGCATAATAAGCCAGACAGTAACTGCCGACGACTCCACTCTCGTATGTAACAAACAGTAATTAATTCACTGAATACGCCTGGAGCCAAGGAATGCTCTTTCCCCTAGGTTGAAACATAATAATTACTTGTTAATTTATAATTCATTTACAATTTTCGATGTTAATATTGATATAATGTATATCATAAATGAATGGATAATATGACTGTAAGTGGCAAGTGAATACGAAATCAATTATAAAACTCACGGCGTTTTACTGGCAGATCAAGAACCTTCTACTTCGCCATCTTTTCTCAACATTTTTGGGTCAGCTGCCTTTGTCCACTTTTACTGATCGTTGTCATATTCCACTTTGGAACTTTGATTGTACAGCCGTATTCCCTTGACGACGCCAATCATTTTATATCAACTGCCAGGTCGTACTTGTACTAATGGGGAAACTGAAGTATTGCCATCTGTCCGTGAAACACGCAACTATGTTCTGTAAGTGATAAGTATAATTTTTGTGGCATGAGTAGTTTATGAAGCGGAGAATGGGCACTTTCTCCGCAATTACCTTGATTACTGAGTAAAAACTCCCAGAAATCGCCATCTGGATGGTCGGTACGCGGGGACCTGGGTTTGTAACCGTTCCTGTTATACCATCCCGATCCATTGTGTGGTGCATCAGACCACAGAGGCACAAACGCGGTTATAGACCAGTCAAGAATAAGTAATGAAAATTCATTGATTATTTGAACATCACCTCTGGAAGGAACTATGGCATATAATAGTAATTAATTAGTGTTGGTAATTGTAATAGAATGATACATTACTATTACATTATTTGTTTAGTGTGGTTATGCAGCAGATAGTAATTATTGTTTAAGCCTGCAAAAACTGCCTTCACACGGGTGGCCCGGCTGTCATAGAAACTCAGCCAGCTTCCAGGAAGACCAGCGGGGCATTGTGCCCCTAAAGGTGGATTTCCACGATCCCTTGTAGGAGAGGCGAGACGAGACGGGACGGGACGGGACGCCATGGGATCAGGGCCGCCTCTGCTAGCGGAGACGAGACGCAGCTGCCCATTCTGAGTCGGTAAAGATCTCAGGCGTGTGTAGCGGTGCGCTGTTGCCATCGGTTTCCAGCAGCGGTGCGCACCCCTTCTGTTGCTGTAAAGTGCTCTGTGCCAAACGACACTAGGCAACGTGGTGCGGAGGTGGTGGCAAGGTAAGCTAGGACTAACCTGCGGCCCGCGGTCGTCCCTACACTTCGGCTAATGAGGTCCCGTCCCGTCTCGCCTATCCTACAAGGGATCGTGGGAATGCACCTTAACAAGAGGACAGACCCTCGTCACATGTCACCCAGTAGAAGCCCCCAACAGAAACCTGTCTCTCAGAGCGGGATATTTATGTGGCTCCAACACTCACAGCAGTCGTTACAATTTAAAATTTGCTTGGATTTATGCAGAAGGACTGTAGCGAAATGCAGACACGGCGTGTTAGCATTTTCTCACGATCAACGAAAGCCAAGGAAGTGCCCCAAAACTTAAACTCGAGGCCAATCAGGCGAGCCTGAATGAAGAGAGGTTGTGTGTTTGTGTGAGGTTGACTGTGACCCTGCAATGACAAAATTAGTTACTATTTTATTTAAACATTTCTCTCATGTCTGGACGTATCCGGAGATGGCAGAGCCGGAGATGAGACTGGATTGGCAGAACGGACGTCCAGGGGTCTCCCGAACCGCGGAAACGAGCGGGAATGATGGCAACGGGGACGCAACCGAGAGATCTCGAGGCGAGCGGGTAGCCGGCAAGAGGCGACCCGTACAAAGTCAGAAGTGTTTGTGTCCACAGGGACAATTGTGACTTGAGGTGGTTTATGTGAAGACAGAGGTGCGGGCGTGTCTTCCCCTGCGCTGACTCACGGTAAACACCTACGTTATGAAAGTGCACTAAAATTCGAAGGCGCCAAATAGCGACCTTGGCGAGGAAACCGCAGATAAAAGTCTCAGTCTGCCGAACTGTAATGAGTTTTAGCCGGAGCAATAAATTTAAATAACTTCTTGTTTATAACAAAATCAATGACGTGCTTTTGTCTTTTTGATTAGTCAATTTGTTTATATGTCGTAAATATTTGAGTGCTGTGAGAAATGATATGTTCACTTCATGTGTAAATACCTGAATAAATGTCCAGGTTATGGAGGTTTTATTGATGAATCATGATGTCATGCATTTTAATTGATTATGATCCCTTTCTCCATTGAAATAACTTTAATAAAATTTTACCTGAGGTTAAAAATTAAATTCACATGTTTTTTAAATTAATAAGGCATCCAGACCCGCACGTCACAACATCCAATGAAACTCATTTTTAGCGTTATCTATACAAGACGTTTACGTGTAGACGTGTGTTCCGTCGTAGACCACGGGCGATTGGTGGATTACCAAATGGTGATTTTAATTCTGCCTCGCATGACGTCTTGTATGTAGGCCGCCGTTAGCAGATCCCAATAGGCTGTGCAAGTACTCCTGAAATTTTCGCGCGGGCCATCTAGTTTACGTTATTATTAGAGATTTAGGTTCCTGTTTCACTCTGCACATCACTTAACCGACGGAAACCATACGGAGGTAAATTTCACTACATATCTGATCCACTGTTCAGAACGATGATAGTTACAACTTGAGATATCCCTCATTACTAATAATCACCATTTTCGGCCTTTATCGAAGATACATCAAATCACAAGGTATTCGGTAGTCATAGAGCGCAATCAAACTTTAAGAACGCATATTAATTAGCATTAGTATTTCTGAAAAGAAAAATTAAAATCCCTATTTTTTGCACTAAAAATTTCGACATATTATTTACACCATTGAAAATCGTGCACTTTCGGTTACAGGTAGAATTTCAATGGAATATATAAGTGGTTGTATGTTATATTAAAATATTTGTATGTTAATACCTAAAAGCTTTACCATTGAAGTGTCACCAAATAATTATTATTAGATCTACTAAGAAGTTTTGATTGTTGTCTGTTAGGTATATCCTTTTATTAGGCAAGCAGCTTAGAACGCACGTAGAAAAATAATCCCTAAGAAAGTTACAATTCTTTTTCTCCTTTCATCGCTACTCTGAGGAAGTACGGAAAGTCATTTCCTACTGCTGCGATTCTTCTTTGGGGATAATGCGGTCAAGCACTTAAAAAGTTTTGCGTATTAATATAACTTAATTCCGCAACTTTCAGAGAAGCAAAATTATGACTTAAAGTAAGATGGAGACTGGCAGTATGAATTATAATCAGCTGCAGAGATTTCTTCGTCAGGCTTTTAAGTTAACTCTTATACTGTTACGGAAATCGATACGATAACAATGGTAATTGAAATCGGAATCTGTTGAAGTAGTATTGATATTTTTTTTCTTATTCCTGAACTCCTGCGGGCGTGGCTCAGTGATTGCGTAAACACTGCGATCTCAGACAGTGATTATGTCCCTGACCGATACTCTACGCTTACTGCACCGAATTGTGATATGAACATTTGGCGATACCGTATAATCAGTCCATAGGGTTCGCATCCCTTCAACGTCATTTAAATATATTTATGTTTACGAAATTTACCTTACTTTTTATTATATACCTGAGAAAAAAATAACTCCCAACATGGGATAAAATTAACCAAAATCGGGAGCGTTAATTTTATCTATTTATGCCTTTGAAATTAGACTTTATTGTTTACACGTAACCGTTTTGGTGGTAAATTATTGGATGAAGGGGACTATGCTGTTTTGAAATGAATTGCTCGATGTGAGTACGTCATGAATTAGGATCAATATTGAACTGGTATTCGAAATTACCACTGAACGCAATGAATTGGAACTTGATTACTCTTACTCTAAGCTTACTCTTAACTTACTCTTAGGAGTAACAGGACAAAGATTTCAAAATAATGTCCTGTCAAGCAAAGAGTTAATAAACTGGTGCATTGTTCCATGAAAAATATTGATACTTTTCATTCTTTTATGCACGACGCCAACCCATACGCAGTTTGCGAAAACAGATATAGTAACTAATTTTGTCTCGTTTGGATCAACCATAACACAGTCCTGAGAAAACCGGCACATCATTAAGTGAATATTTGAAGGGTTGTGTCAAGTAGTATGCAAGGTTCTCATACCTCAGTGAATAATCTAAGTATTTAATTTTTGATTCCATTGGTGTAGACGTAAGTCAAAGTTATAGTGGAAAACCACTGGCGAGAGATCTTTTATATTAAATAAGTATTTATTAAAATATTTTAAATTCACGCTATAGTAAACGTAATTTCTGATTTAAATATATGCAATTTTTTGTAATCTACACTCCAGTAACAGATCTGCCTGGAAAATTAACATCAAAACAATACTTTTCGTACACAGTAAACACCATCGTTATAAATTGTTTTTTAGCAATTTCATAAAAATAGTACACATGTATATACCAATGTAAAATCACATTAATTTTGATAGAGGATACTGTTAAAAAGTTTTAGTTTCATTTCAACTACCTAGACTATCAGTATCTTGTGCATGGATTTATACTTTAGAAATGTACCTCTCTTAGTAGCTAATGTTAAAAATGAAAGAAAACATTCATGTCTACTGTATTTCTCACGTGCATAGGAGCTATTGGAAGAGATAATCAAGTTAGAACTTTATTTAGTTAAAAAGCGGAGATAACTACATGTTCTAAGGAACACTTCCCCAGAAAAAAGTTTAGTATAAAGTTTAATAACTTCTTCTACAGACAAAAAGTAATTTCAGAGTTTCGCGATGTGTATCTCACAGAATATTTCCCCCAACGTGAGGTTATACGTTGTAATAGTTTGTTACTATGAGAAAAGTTAATCCATCCATTCGCAAGGTAGCCTTTACGATGGATTTATAACGGATTAAAGTGGGAATAATTCCAGATTGTTCAAAATTAAACACGCATCAAACATTTTAAATATCCATGTAATTCATCATCCTTGTGAGGCAGTGAGCTTTCTCCCCTTAAAATATATTCCTTTTTTTAATCCTTGCAGTGTATTGAGTGAGTTTAGGTTTTCAGATTTAGGAAGAACGGATAGCGCCGTATACTGGCGAATTGTTAAATAAATGAAGAAGGCAACCTGGTTGGCTAGAGGGTGGATGATTTATCAGCTGAGATTAGAGAAACTTTTTTAAAAGCGGGGAGAAGAAATGGCAACTAAGTATTTTCACGTATTGTAAGAAGTATTTGTGAAAGGTTTTTTTTTTTTTTTTTTTTTTTTTTTTGTTACTGTTGTGAATGAAGAAGTTTGTGAGAAATATCTTATTTAATAAATTTTATTAGTTTACATAGCTAACGACTCGTAATTTCTTTCAATAACTGTAATATACCGTAAAAGATACACCATCAATGAAAATGAAACTATCAGTCGTATCTTACCCTTAGTTCCAGTTTCACTCCCTCCACCACACAAACACACAAAATGTCTGCCCATTTGTTGAATATTAAATACTGCAAATAAGGCAAGTATCCTAAACAATTGAAAATTTTTAAAGTTTCTCTTTTTTTACTACAGAAATCTAAATAAGTTTTGTTTGTAAATAGAGGGCAAAATGAATATTTTAATACGGAAAGCCGATGATTAGTTAGCCCTGTATATTGACTAGCTTATGGATAAGTAAAAAAAAGCATTAAGCAAAGAACATCGTAAGAACAAAAATAACGAAACACCCTTACTACTTCATTATTACTAGATTTATGTGCCATATCTTTGGTCCAGGCTACGACATTATTTCTTTTAATTTAAAAATTCGAAAAAAATAAAACGATTAAATAAAAATTTAGTACACGATGTATACATATGTTATAGTGTCGAGTTGAAAGAGGATAATTATTGATCACAGCATTGCTTGCAGACGCCGGTATTGGACAATACACTGAATCATCAGCTACCGACTCTTGAAGGAAAAAGGGATAATACCGATCAAGATTTTCCCTTTTTTGGCTTTTACAAGGTCCATTACTTTAACGATTCAGGAAAACGTGATCAAGGCATCAAAACGACTGGTACGGATATAATCCTAGACATAAATTCTCATTCAATATACCCAAGCACATAATGAGGATATATACCGGATAAAGGCATTAAAATTATGGCGCCGAAATGTCCGGAAGGGCAATGCATACTAATGATACGCAGCAGCACGTTATTGCACATCACGATCGATCAAGAAGTTAAAGTGACAGTATGGCACAGGGTGAAGTTTGTTAAAAAGTATGTGTGACAAAGACATCAAAGAAATAAGATTTAAAACAATGCTGAAAGGACGCCGTTTCGACATCACGTCAAAGAAATTCGTCACAGACAATAATGGGCATATCGAAGGAAGCTTATTTGGACTCATATGTGTAGAAGAAACACCACTGCACACAAGTATGAATAGGTAGGGTAGTATTTTTAAAGGAAAACGAACCAACAATCTATAAGTTCAATATTAATTAATTGAACTGCCGTTATCAAGTGTAAGTTACTCTCGCGTCCTGAACACAGAGTTTCTATTAAATTAAATTCACTAATAAATTGAAAAACCTTTAAAAAAATCATAACACGTAATTTTTGAATGGAGTTCCTTATACGTTCTGCGAAATTGAATTTTAAATTACATTTACAGAACTAAAATTAAAATCAACTGAAAAAACTTACTTTAGATCATAAATTTTAAAAATTAAAAAATTAATTTGCAGGAGAATTTAACTCTTCAAATCAGGATATTATCCATCGAATAATACAATATTTTTAGAAAAAGTATCTGCAGAAGTATCAAATTTGTTAATATCACCTATTTAGCAGTCCAGAAAGATCGATAAAGTTTTCTGTAAACTGATTTTTTTATGGTTTTATGCGAGGACATTAGAGGCGGAAGAGGACTGAGGAAAAGGAATAGGAAGGAATTCGGTCAAGACCTTTTATAGGAACGATGCCGGCATTCGCTTAGAGCCATTCCGCGAAACCATGGATATTCGAAATCTGGATCGCCGAATGTGAGGACAGAACGTTATCTCTCACCCACCTCGCCCGGTTGCAAACTGTAACTGACTCCATATAACATTAAATTCCGGAAATATGTTCTCATTAGTAGTTTCAGTTATTTAAAGGGCATCTTTTATTTAGCACTCCCAGTGAAACACTTACAACTATATTTGTCGTCCAATAATTCTTGAAATTTTATACTGTGCATGGTGGGTGAGCGGAAACACTCTGAGCTCGTATTCAGGAGGACGCTGGTTCGAATCCTCGCCCTGCCATCCAGATTTGGGTTGGAAGGTCTCCCAGAAAGTATTTAAATTTGAAAACATACCCCAATAGCAAACGAAATTATAGTTTTGAAAACAAACTGAAGTGTTTTTTAGAGTCATCTGAGAAACTATTTGACGTTGCTGCTTGTAAATGCACTTAATTTGAATCTTGTTAGTGTTTTATACCTAAGAAAGTTCCCATCAAGGAGAGATTTTTTTTGTTGGATCAAAGAAATGTCAAGAAAATGGTTATAAGTGGTGTTGATAAGAAGGAAACGGCTAGATTAATGAAACAGCACCAGAGAAAAATTGAAGAGTCAATAAGGGCAGCAAAAAAGTCATGTTCTACTCAAGAAATCGATTCTGCCTTTAGCAAATAGTGATGAAGATTCGGTGTGTGAATCTTCCCGAGAAACGTATCCGATAACAGAGGCATCCCCGACAAATACGCCCTCGACAGAGACACCATCGACTTCAATGGCGAATCGGAATACTTTGCCGTTGCCAACAGTTGTTAAGGTCTGTGATAGATACGGAGTATCGATGCGCTCTGCTGCTTCTGCAGTTTTGGCTGACGTCGGCATGGTCTCTACCGAAGATTTAACTCTGTTAATTGATAAAAACAAGATCCACAGAGCAGTATCTAAAGCCCGGACAGAATCTTTAAGGAATCTTAGAGGTATTGTTGTAAAAAGCATTTACTTTGATGGACGAAACGACAAGACTCTGATAAATGATAAAATAGGGGATCGTTACCATCGGAAAGAAGTTTTAGAAGAACACGTCTCAATTTTAGCAGAACCTGGAGCAATTTATTTGGGACAAACAACGCCAAGTAATAGCACTGCAAAGGGATACTTACTTCGATCACAACTTTATTAGAGGCTCAAGGTTCGAATTTAGATGACGTAATTTGCATTGGATGTGACAAAACTGCAACTAGTGCCTCGTCGGTTGGAAGGGCGGGGTGATTCAATTTTTAGAGGAGTATTTGGAGAGACCGCTAGAATGGTGTGTTTGTATGCTTCATGCCAATGAGTTACCCCTTCGTCATTTATTCTTAACCTTAGATGGCTGCACTTCGGGTCCTAAAGAATATTCCGGACCTATTGGAAAACAATTAGCTGGTTGCGAAAATAAAACCACGGTGTCTTTTAGCGCGGTGGCTGGTAATTTGCCTCACTTGCCGAAAAATTTGGTCGATGAACTAAGTACCGATCAAAAATATCTTTATGAGATATGTCAAGCTGTGTCAGCTGGTTCCTGTACTACTGAGCTGGCAAACCGTCAACCAGGAAAATGGAGCACTCGAGATGGGTTACTTCTGTCAATCGTATACTTAGACTTTACGTAAGTACGCTTAATCCATCAGAAAATTTGAAAATGTTAGTCAACCAAGTGGTTAAAGTACACGCTCCGATTTGGTACTTAATCAAATAAAAGACCTCTTTTATAGACGGAGCCAAACATCTTTTTCAATTGATTATGTACTCTCAATTTTTACCAGAAAATCTTAGATCTCTTGTGGATTCTGCTATCGAAAGAAATGATTTTTTTGCGCACCCGGGAAAACATACTTGTCACTATGTTGTTTGATGATAGAGACCACATTCGCGAGCTGGCATTGCGAAGAATAATAAAAGCGAGAGAAGCTGAAAGTAGCACTGAACGCAGGGTATTTAAACCACCAAAAATTAACTTCTCTGCTACAGATTACACCGAAATTATTGTGTGGCACGAGTGTCAGGTTACAGCACCGCCAGTTGTTCGAAATATTTCTAATGAGGACCTTCAAATCATGGCAAAAGATTAGAGCTTGGAAACTGTTGACTTTCCTTGTCACACACAATCGGTGGTAAGATGTGTGACACTGGTGACAGAGGCCTCACAAAGTGTAATTGACGCTACTTCAAGAGATGGTTTTATTAGAACCAGAATGAAATGTCGAGCAGAAATGCCACATTTTGGACATAAAATGTTTTTGTCATTAATTAATTAATTGTCATTAATTATAAACTCGATTTTATTTATTTTGTTTTCTTGTTTCATTAGTTTCAATAATAAAATACCATTTAAACTTGATTTTTGTATTATTTTAGGCAGACGGTTTAAGTCTGTAAAAACGTAAAATTTACAGAACTTCAAAGAGTTGTGGAGCCCTCAAGATGACATGCATTTCTAGTTTTTTTTTTTACCCTTTTCGTAATCTGTGTTAATTTACTCAAATTTTGATACATCTTGCGATAATGTAGCTTGAAAATATTTTTTCTCAAACATGTACGGGACACCCTAATGTGCATGTCCACCACGTAATTCCTTGTGGCTTTGGTAATTCTTTTTCTGGGCCAGCTCGTATCATAATCTAACTACCTAAACTTCGAGATACGATATCTCTACAAATAAGCGAGATATCAAGAACTGTATTGATTACTTTTGATCTGTCTCGATGAGTTACATAAATATCCATCATCAAACTTGACTTTGTTGAACTTTTTCCTTTGGTCCAGGCAACATTTCAACTTAACCAACTAAATTTACGGACATGTCAAATATAGATTTAAGTGAGTCGAATTACATAAGAATCTACCATCAAATTGCGGCGCCACTTTTATCGTAGAATACACCCCTCTCCCCCTCCAAAAAAATGTGTACGTCTATTTTGTTGTCATGTTGCTACTAAATTGAAATGGTTACTTCCATTTACCAAAATAAATAAAGTCCACGGCAACCGAAATTGTTCATTTTACCTAAATGTTACTAATTTGGTCATCGTAACCGTATATCCGTGATTGGTTTTGCAACAAAATAAATTAACTGGGTATTAGGTATAACGACTTTGAAGTTTTTATCACATTATGGAGCGTCCGTGGTAGGAATTTAATTATTCCGGAAATTTAACTATGAGTTTCCAGCTCATGAAATCTGCCTTAAACAGATAGCAACGTTATCAGCTTTAATACAAAATTTAGCAGCATAACATAGGTAGGCGTATGTTTTAAGTAGGCTGTAAACCAGTTAAATCAATAGAGATTGTGTTATATGCTATGTATGATGCTGTTCCTAACAGTAAACCAATCATCAAGATTTTTTTTTAAATTTAATTTAATTGCAATGGAGCACAGGCTCCAGTGGCAATTTCCCTACACACCCATCTTCCCCCTATCCTGCACCTACCTACATTTGCCCTCTACAAATTATATCTTTAAATTCTTTCAAAGTTTTCGGTAAATTATTCATCATTTCTCTTGGTAATTCATTCCAATCCCTGACACCCTTACCTAAAAAAGAGAATCTTCCTACACCCTTGTGCCTGAAATCGAGTGCCAGCTTGTGGTCATGGTCATCTTTTCCCTTCCATGCACTACTTATCATACCTTTTGCAATATCTTTCCATGCCTCATCGCCAGTATATGCTCTGTATACTCCCATGACCCTCCTCATTCTCCTCCTGTCTTGCAATGAATCCCATTCCAGCTCCTTTATCATATCCGTCACTGATTGTATTCTGCGATAGTTTCCAGAAAGAAATCTAGCAGCCCTTTTTTGCACCCTCTCCATCTCCTGTATTTGATACGTAAAATGAGGGTCCCATACTACACTACCATATTCGAGCAATGGTCTGATCAAAGTTTTGTAACCCAATTCCTTGACTTCTCTCGTACATCCCCTCATCACTCTCTCCAACAAGTGCAGAACTTTGAAACCTTTTCCTACCAGCCTGTCCTATGTGTCCTGCCCAGTTAAGTTTGTTATCAAAAGTAATTCCAAGATGCACAGACGGAAAAAAAAATCCCAACACCAAGAAAGACTTGTGTTAGATAAACGAAATTTGGTAGGCGTGTTTATACATCTGAAAGATGACATCGATTCAAATTTCGCGCTTCGCGCATAAGTTTGGCGCTAGTAGCGCTACTCAGAGCTTGCAAATCAGGTTTGCTTTAAATACGCGCTGTAAAGTTTGTGAACGTTATTTACCGCTGAGATTTGACATAGTGAGTTGATGTTAGCCAAGAATGCCTTTAAGAAGACGAAGAAGCCATTATCAACAGCTCACCGAGTTTGAACGAGGTCGTGTAATAGGGCTACGAGAAGGTGGATTTTCATTTCGCGATATTGCAGAAAGACTTGGCCGGAATGTATCCACTGTGCATGATTGTTGGGTGCAGTGGTCAAGGGATGGTACTGCCTCAAGAAGACCGGGTTCCGGGAGGCCACGTGGCACTACTGAGAGGGAAGACCGCCGTATTCGGCGTACAGCTGTGGTGCATCGTACTGCGTCTGCGGCAGAAATTCGAGCTGCAGTTGGTACCACAGTGACACAACGAACTGTTAGAAATCGGTTACTTCAAGGACAGCTCCGAGCCAGGCGCCCTGTAGCGTGCATTCCACTGACTACAAGCCATCGCCGTTTGCGACTCCAGTGGTGTCAAGCCAGAGCTCATTGGAGGACGGAGTGGAGATCTGTTGTGTTTTCTGATGAAAGCAGGTTCTGCCTTGGTGCCAGTGATGGCCGAGTGTTGGTCAGAAGGAGGCCAGGGGAACGCCTGCAACCAAACTGTCTGCGGCCTAGACACACTGGACCTACACCTGGAGTCATGGTCTGGGGAGCAATTTCCTATGACAGCAGGAGCACTCTTGTGGTTATACCAAACACACTGACTGCAAATTTGTACGTCAGTCTGGTAATTCAACCTGTAGTGCTGCCATTCATGAACAGCATTCAAGGGGGAGTTTTTCAACAGGATAACGCTCGCCCTCATACCGCTGTTGTCTCGCAACGTGCTCTACAGAGTGTCGACATGTTACCTTGGCCTGCGAGATCACCAGATCTGTCTCCAATTGAACACGTATGGGATATCATTGGACGACAACTCCAGCATCATCCACAGCCAGCACTGACCGTCCCAGTATTGACAGCACAAGTACAACAAGCATGGAACTCCATACCACAAAGTGACATTCGAAACCTGTATGACACAATGCATTCACGTTTGCAGGCTTGCATTCAAAATTCTGGAGGTTACACCGGCTATTAATTTAACAGTATTTCACATTTGAAATGCATTTTCTTGAGCTTAAATTAACCTGTGATCTTGAAAATTTAATCAATTAAACATGTTAACTTGACAAATGCATTGTCCAAATTTCATTACTCTACAATAATTTTTTCTTGGTGTTGGGATTTTTTTTTCCGTCTGTGTATTTACATTTCAAGTCTTCAGCAAGCAATTCTTTCCCCACCTTATATTCATAATTATCCTTCTGTTTTTTATTTGTGTATCTAATAAGCTGACTCTTCTTTGCATTTATCTTCATTCCATGTTTACCAACCCAATTAGATATTCTGTACAGATCACCCTGCAACTGTTTACAATCCTCTATCGTTTTGATTCTTTTATACAGCATTATGTCGATTCATAGCTACAGACAACATATTATAATGGGCGTAGTTAAATATCATGTTGATGTATATATATGATGAGTCTTACATTTGGAGGTAAGTCATATTAATTCCAATCCAGCTAAATTCAGTAGTTAACAAGTAACCATTAATTTCAAAGCCATGCAAAACATTTTAGGTGTAGGTTCTATATAAAGAATGGGAAATAAAACATTTCCTTTCTTTCTTAAGGAAACTACAGTTTAATCGTAATTTTGTTAGTAGATTTGTCAAATTTGTTTTTTCTTGACATGTTAAAGATTTCTTAAAATAATTATTTAAAAGTTACGTATTTTTTCAGGTATAACAGAAAAATTGGTACAATTAGGTAACTGCGATATTCATAATCTTTCCAACTGTTAACCAAATTTGGAAAATGTATTGCTGGGTTCTCCCTAGAACGACTTTTCAGTTATTTGAAGATGCTTACAGTTACACAATTAAATAATATTGACTTGTGAATAATCCTCGGGCCTGACATTTGGGGAGACGTGAGTTCTAACCCCTGTTTAGCCATCAGATTTTGTTTTTTCCTGGCGTTGAACATTGATATATTATTCACGGGAAGCTAACTGAATTTAATTGTTGCTAAAACACAATATTTCGAAGACTGCAATTTCCTTCGTCTTCAGATAAAGAGTGAACAAGTCGTAAAATGTGAAGTTAATGCTTGCACAGAGTGCATTGTAGATTGACTGACATGGCGGGCGTTGTTACGTTGCATAGCAGTAGTCTCAGACATCAGTATCACCTCGTGCAGCGAAAAACACGGAACACTGACGACGAGCAGACTCAATAGCCGGTATCCAAAGCTCAACGTTTCGTGCACCGCGGTGTTATACTGACTTCTGATAGATAACTTAATAACGCCCACCGTTGCTACGTCAGTCTATCAACAGCGTACTCTTTTCAAGAATCAAACTTCAGATTTTACGACTTGTTCACTCTTTATCGGAAGATGAACAAAACGAAAAAACAACATGTATGTTATGTAGCAGACAAATACAACAAGAAGCTTACAGTCAATATTTCAATGGATATAATGCCAAGTGTTTAGTCAGAAATATGTGTAAGTGTAAAAACTGTTTTCTACTTGTGAAAAAGAAGATCTATAAAATGCATAAAGTTCTGTTCCAGACCGCCATGTAAATATCATCACCCTAGCTCCACTGACGATGTCCCACACCATAAGTGCGAAACGCATATGGGAATAAAGTAACATTAACATCAACAGTTATTTCCAGACGGAATTGTGATTTATAATCTAAGAAGTTACAGTCGTTGAAATATTTGGTTTTAACAAAAATTTATCTCGGAAAGTTTCCCGTAAAAATTATACGAAGATTCTGGTTTCTAATGGTTTCCAGAAATCGCTTCACAAGGCTGCTGATATAGGTTCCTATAACGGACTATGGCCGAATTCATTCCCATTCGTTGCTCTACAATCCACTCCCGCCTGTAACAGTCTCGTCGAATTCGAGACGCAAAGCACACAAAAATTGACATTGACTAATTGTATAAAAGCGTTTTTAGCACAGAAATATGTATGCCCTATCATTTGAAGAATAGTATTAAATATTACAGCATCGTAGACATTACTGGAGACTCTTATGCATAAATAAGATAAATATTGCAAGAACAAAGAATATGCTTAAAGTTTTTAGGATCCTCTATCGCTGACATTTGCTACGATGTTTCATGTATGGCGGCCAGGACCTTAATTAAGCATTCCTTCCGGGATGCTTTTGAAACGGCAAAGAACTGAGGAGCTGAAGCAACTTCTAATGATTTAACTCTGGAGCAAGGCAGCAGCCAACGTAACACCATTAAAAAAAAAAAATATGGCCGAGTAGAGAAGAGGAGGAGAGAGGTAACAAGTGGAAGAGCGCATGAAAGAGAGAGTTGCGGTGTGGTGGACGGGGCGAGTGTTTTTAACGAGCACTCCGCGAGGTTGCATTTTATGAAGTAACAGGTGAGGGCCGAGCCGGGCTGTCTGCCCGCCGGCTTGTCAATATTTGATGGCGACGAGCACTTGCCGCACGGGGGAGGCCCTCGACATAAAAAACAGATCGCGCGTGAATCCCGGCGACCGCCCGCCGCACCATGAATCATGAATGCGGGCGGCTGCGCACGTGACTGACAAGTTGGCAGTGCGGATTCGTCCTCTCTTCCACCTACTCTTTCCTAACGTCAGCGGGAAAACATCAACATTGCTGCTGCAAATGAGTACTGGGGCAGTGAGGAGCGGCAGATGAAAAAAGGAAAATCAGATGGAGCGTGCTGCTGATAACTCCAGCCCCATGGTCATTAATGTTTGCTTACATGTACCACCTCCAGTCTCGTTCCATGTGCCCCAACGACTTGGAGAACAAATTACATTACTTGTTTGCAGTTGTACTAACTAAGTGAGGTAGTGAAGTTGGTAGAGGAGGCTGCTTTAGTTTTAAAAGAACCTTATGCCTAACGGAGAAGTCATTATAGCTACTTGAATATTGTATCTTTTATCATTCTTAAGAAGAACAACACGTTATCAGATAAAAAATGATAATAACACAGTTAACAATCTATAAGTATACTAATATTATAAATGCGAAGGTAACTCTGTCTGTCTCTCTGTTACGTTTTCAATGCTAAACGGCTAATCCGATAGTGATGAAATTTGTCAAGGAGATACTATTTTCCACTAGGCAGGACATAGGATACTTTTTTCTGTATATATAATACGTGTTGTCATGGAATTTTTAAAAATCAACTGAACAATGATAGACAGATCCATGCCATGTATAAGACTCTGTAATCGTCCACAACAAAACGAACTGGTAGCGCGGTGATTAAGGCACTTTCCTTCTAACGTTTTTTCTGTGGTATCTGATTCAATCCCGGTGAAGAAAAAAAATTTTAAGAATTGATTTTAATCGTATGAGCCAAGAATGGAAGTTCCTTTGTAAGGATTGCGTGTTAAAATCCAGGGTTGGAATGCGTGGCAAATCGTAGGCGGCAAAACTGTTCCGTAAGCATTTACTGTTTTACGCTTTACTAGTCCCGCAGGTTTTGTTTCTCTCGCAGTCAGTTTGTGTGTGGTCTACACTAATAATATTATAAATTTGAAAGTAAGTCACTGTCTTTCTGCATCGTTTTGACGGCTAAACGGCTATACCGATATTGATGGAATTTGGCAACGAAATACTCTGTATCTTTACGAAGGAAACAGCATACTTCTGTCTGGGTAAATAACAGTTTTAGTCTTATCGAATAGTGACAAAGAGACGGATGCGTTTGAAAATTTGCAATCTAACATCGGTTGCTCAGTCTTTCCTTCTCTCACAGTTAGAATCTGTTAATAAATTTCATCTACAGAAAACTTATTGTTTAGTATAGATGACGATTTCCACTACACTGCACTAAAAGTTTCTGGTATCAGTATATTTTGTCTTATTTTTTGACATGTCTCACAGGAGTAACCAGACCTAAAGTGTAGCTCCAGCAGAGAACAAACGGCTAAACTTATTAGAACCCAATAATCTGATACTCATTCTGAAAAAAGATGAGAAGACCAAGCTGGATTAAAGCTGCCCTCAGTTAACACCCCCCCCCCCAACCTTTGTTTTATTTTTGTAGTTGTTGTTGTTTTTAAACAAGTTGGAAATTGATTCTCTTTAAGAGACAGGTTCGACAATAGAATGATATAGTGATGGCTTTCCTGTCATATTTCGCTGACACGGTGTTGTTTCGGACAAATCTTATGTTACTAACAGCTTTCTATATTCAATTCTAGCAATGAAATTCTAAGTCCACGAGTACGAAATCGCGGGTAACAGCTAGTATGATTAATACGAATGAGATTTGGATTAAACTGAGAACTCAGAAAATAATATAAAATTAGTTTTACTAAAATTGTTTTGAGATTAAACTGAAATGGTTTCACAAAATATATTTACAATAAAGTTAGTTCGGTACCATAATAAAAGCATAAAAATTTGAAAATTATATGAATATTACTTAAAGATAGACTGACATACATGAAATGCGTACCGCACTCAGATATCTCAATTACATAAAATAAACAGCCAATCAAATATGTTAGTTATTTCTGTCCACTGCTGCATGATATCAAATTTGGAGGTATAAATAGTAACTCAGCTACAGGAATAGAAAGTGAGAGTCTCCTGTAAGTGCAGAAGTTTGATTACTACAGTTGGTTTCACGAATTGTCATTGGCATTGGCCAGTTTAGAGATCGGGTGTCAGTATCACCAGTTCAGATATTATTGTCTTCGTCCAGGCAGTCATCGATGTTATACAGATTTTCTGGTACTTGTAATGCAAAGACGGTGTAGCAAAAGTCCCTGGAACCTAACGAAACCTCATTTGCCTAGGCGGCCAAAGAAACTTCAGACACTAACTGAATAACTCGTGCTCATAAAAGCCTCTGGTCAGATTTGAAAATACATGTAATCTCTTCAACATCATATCTTTCACGTGGCGAATCTTGTCCATCTTTCCCTTAAAGATGCGCCTACTTTCACCATCCGACGTGTAAATGGAATAGCCAAAGCGAGCTCGCCTCCGCCGTCGCATGGCTATGCTGTCCCATTATCAAGGCGTCTAGGGTGGGATATTTTTCCTGCCAATTAAAATCACATGCAAGGATTAACATTAATAACAACTAGGGTAAAGCCCGTTACATCCGCAGCGTGCGTAGCTATTTAAATATGCTGATAATCACCTTATAAGTTGTGATAAAAGATACCTTTCTACATAATAACAATCAACTTTATTCATCGTTGTTACGCTTTTTATTCCACAATAGATCCACAGTGAGAAAATGAACATCCCATCTCTGCACGACATTATAATGATTTTTTTTTTTTATTTCTGCTCTCATTTCTTGTACTATTTGCAATTACTTCAAAAAAGCCGGTAAAAAATAACGGAGATTTTTATTATTATGAAAAAGATTCTAATCAAAGCATGATTTCAAAAACGAATAATGATTTTTATTTTTCGATGTATTTCTTGATTTCTTACGTTTCGTATAAATTTTTCTGTATCTTATTTTCTATCTAAAAATTCTTACGTTATGTTGTGACCTGTATTAAGTAACTGCTACAGAGAATACAGGATGAAGATCAGATGCTCATCTCCTTACATGATTTTACGCATTTATTTGCCGGGAATAAACAAATAACAACATTTAAATTTAAAAAAAGTCTCGCTCCCATTACAAGTGTTTGTCTCTGCCATTCGTATTTGTGTGCAGTTAATTGCCTTTTAGCTGGCACGGCATTTAAACTTTCTTGTAGCAATATGAATGAAAATAAAATCATCTGCAGTTATTTATTTGAAGTTTTCTGGTTAGCCCAGGAGTGATGTTAGAGTAACTAACTCTACCTGTACTATCGAGGCTCGCCGATGGTGGCTTAGCTATTCAGTTTACGTCCATTGTCCAGAATCGACGCACTTTATTAAAGTAAACAAGAAAATCTGTAAACAGATATCTGGTTGGCTATTGCTAACCGAGTTTCACATACAACGTCACTGTTTTTCTGGCATACACTTCACGGCATCAACCAATTTCATACCGCCATCTATAAGTATAGACTTTCACTAAATTCGATTTTAAAGTAAGCGGGCTTTGGGATGCCGCGAAGAGGGAAAGCATGGACAATTCTTTTGTATTCTGCAACAGCCCGAAGAACCGAAATCGATTGATGGTAGCCATTCAATCCTTACCGCTATCACATGGTTAGATTCAAAACATAAGCAACGCATTTAATCTTGTATTTGTGGTTATGGATAAATTATTGACGTAGGTTTTTCTGCAATTTGCAATAAAACTGCAGAAAAGTTGTGTCCGTACATTACGTTTATTTCAAAAAGAGTAATTGGAATGTAAACTATTGATGACAAAAGTGCCAAGAGTCTAAAATTTAGAATTTTAGTCGGTCTGTCTATATTGTAATGACTACTTGGGGGTTTGTTGATTTTAACTTACTGATCACGCTCTACTGGGCGCCATGCTGCTAAAACTTTGGCATTGATTGCAAATATTTATGATTTTAATAATATGACACATGATTTTAGAACATTAAGGAAAAATTGACACAAGTTCCCAATATTTCTTCTTCTTCTTCCAACGTTATGCTCAACTGAGGAGCGCGATTGAACTTATTTAGCTGATGTATTTTTCTTCTTTTACCAAAATCTCTTCTTCCTGTCGCTGAGTTGTTTGCTCCGTTCCTCCGCCTAGGTATTCCTTCTTCTAATATACCGTTTGTTGGTAAATTGCCCGTTATTGACCATGCTACTAAATCTGCCTCTGTCCTGTGTGATAACATCTGTGATTATGATTTCCTGGATATGTTTTTCGATTTCAATTAGCCAATTGTTTATCATTTCCATTGATATGGCCAGGTTGAGAATTCTTTTGCTTCAAAATATTTATTAAACAAAAAAGTATCTTAATGATTCAAGTGTATTTTTACTAAATTAGGGTAAAGAAAACTTTTTGTTCTGACTAAAGAATACGTTCCCAAAAACCTAAAATTTCAATTTTTGTCTGTTAGTAGGGTGAAAACGCGGGTCGGTGACGTCTAAGGGATTAATTAGCATATTATTATCATAAACGCCATTAATAATGTCAGAAAGAAGTCACAAAAGTCATTAATTATCGTGGCCGCGTTACGGTGCTAACCTAACTCAAAGGGGTCACCGCCTGGTCGTAAATCGTCGTGATGGCGTCATTAATTATGTTCTAATGAGACCGCCAAAAAGTCGCCACCTGTACCCTCTTATGGAGGCGGTTCAGAGCCCAGATCGTAAATCATCGTAATGGCGTCATTATGTATGTTCTCAAACCACCGTGCACGTGTACTACAGACTGGTTATGCTAATTAGCCGCCTGCGTGTCTAGACCTTTTTTCCGCCCTCCACCTACCCTCCCGGCGACCCGGAGTCAGTTTGCCAACATTCCTCGTATAGTGTTGATGTTCTCGTCTGTGTATCAGCTCAACGCAGGTGACTAGGGTTATCGTCCAAGCATGAGTTTTAACCTGTTGTGGATCTGGAAAAAGTGGGACACAGTTATGTTGTACTGACATATGAAGAATGTAACGTCCTAATCCAGGTATTGGCCGTAGTGTCTGATTTATTCAACACTGGCACCAACAGCGTCCCACTCGGCGAGCTCACCTTCTCCTGCCGAACGATTGCCAGGGTGAAAACTGTTTGTTTTCACCCTAATGATGATCCTGCTAGCGACGTCTTCTTCGACGATTCGACTTAGAGGAATCTCATCGACACGCAGTCGGTAGTGACCGGCGCCTTGATCGTCAAGCAGAAGTGGAGCTACATGGTTGCAAGTTATTACATTGAATTTGAGGACATCTTAGCTAATAAAGTGATGCGTGATTATCACACGGCTACTGTGCAAAAGTTAATCGATATGCATATTAATAATGTTCGTGTATCTCATGTGACACACTGTTCATCATTGGTTTATGCGCTACTTAGACTTGAACTCATTGCGTATAAAAAATTTTTAGTGTCTGATGATGTCAAAATAGCGTAATTAAAAATTATGAGCTTGGATATGATGTTTCTGGACCTATGCATATGTGACTAAGAATACTTGTATGTGACATGTTTAATTAAAATAATATTTTATTTTATTTTATTTTATTTTTATTTCACCCACCATTGAGCGGTTAAAAATACATTTTCAGCTGCACATATAGCGTTACAAAATAAATGTTCTTTACAAAGCTTAGCAAAATTATTTTTCTTGAGTTCTTGTAGTGGCTGGCATCCTAAATCTTAGCAGACTTTCTTGTGGATAATCTTATGGAACCATGGAGCATTCTCCCGTCCTTTAATATTAATATAAACATAGTTTAGTAAAGGTTTCACAATAAGTGTTCCAAAGTATTCCATGGTATTGTTTGTCGACTATTTGACTGTTGGTTCGTTACCTCAACGTGATGCTGAGGATACAGTAATGAAATATGTAGCGACAATTTTGTATGATCGTATTACACACACAGCTACTTCCTTGAAACTAAATGTGCCATCTCTAGTCTTGAATCCTTGTGCGTCTATTAAGATGGTTGGCATGATACTGAGTGACAATGATGGTGGCTATCTTGTTTTATGTCAGCATACGCACAACACTTGTTAGTGGTATGTATTCCACAATGCGATCGTGCAAGATCAGGCAGTATACAGACTTGTATGGATGGAAATTTTCACTGCTATAAAATTCCATAATAATGTCTACAGGTCCAGTCTTAACTGTTTATTTTGCTATGAATAGTCAATTGCAGCTAGAGGCTCAGTTGCGACAAATTCTTTACGATTTAGTAGTGGTGAAGGATTACCTCATTCATAGTAAGACTGTTCAAATCTCGTATACTTGTCGTACAGCACTGTGGTTCTGTTTTTCTTAAAGTCTAAATTCATGCTCTCGTACGGGTATGCAACTTCATTTAGGAACAATTTAACATTAGTGAGATTGCAGTGGTTAAACTCGGCTTCGCTTGTTTCTGCGTTGCATTTCCTGTTTGTTTGTAATCCTAGAACAACGAATCTAGATTTGTCCAGCTGCGTAGATATCTTCAAAGACCAAATTTGTATCTTACTTGTAGGAAGTAATGGATACTCAAGCATATCCCAACTCTGAAATTAATGCGAAGTGGCTTCCTACTGTCCACAATCTTAAGCTATGCAAGTTTCTCTTTCTCACATACCAGCACATGGGGCATCACCCATGCGAGTTACTCTTTTGGGGATTTGGATTAGCTTGCATGTATGAATTTGTAAATTTGTATAGTCCCTAGGACGAATCAGTTATCTTACTAAACTTTGTAAAGGAAATTTATTTTGTAACGTTATATGCGCAGTCAAAAATGTATTTTTAATTTCCCAATGGTGGGTGAAATAATAATAAAACAAAATAAAACAAAAATGTTATTTTATTTTAACTTTTCACATACAAGTAGTTTTAGTCACATATGAATAGGTCCACAAACATCATATCCAGGCTCCTAATGTTTAATTACAATATTATTGACATCACCAGATATTAACAAATTTTTATACGCAATGAGTTCAAGTCTTTGTAGCTCATAATCCAATGATGAACTGTATTTCACTTGAGCAACACGAAAATTATTAATATCAATTAACTTTTGCACTGTAGTCATGTGGTAGTCACGCATCACTTTATTAGATGCCCACAAACTCAGTGTAGTAACTTGCAACCAGGTAGCCCCACTTCTGCTTGACGGTAAGGGCGCCGGCCATTGCCGGTTGCAAGGACGTTCCATTCTCCATATGTTAATACAACTTTACTGTGCCCCACTTTATCTAGAACTACAACAGGTTCATACTCACGCTTGGACGATAACTCTAGTCACCTGCGTTGAGCTGATACACAGAAGAGAACAACAACACTATACGAGGAATGTCGACAAACTGATTCCGGGTCGCCGGGAGGGTAGGTGTAGGACTGTAAACGGGTCTAGACACGCAGGCGGCTAATTAGCATAACCAATCTGTAGTACACGTGCACTTCGGTTTGAGAACATAAATAATGACGCCATCACGGCGATTTACGATCAGGGCTCACACAGGCCTTCATAAGAGAGTACAGGCGGCGACTCTTTGGCGGTCTCATTAGTATATAGGTAATGATGCCATTACGACGATTTGCCGCAAGGTGGTGACCGCTCTGAGTCAGGTTAGCGCCTAACGTGGCCTCTATGATTAATAGCCTTACTGACATGATTAATGGCTTTTCTGACATATTATGACATGATTGATGGCTTTTATGATAATAATACGCTAATTAATGACCTGGCGGCATAGTTTGATGGCCGTCACTCTCTTATGACAACTAGCATGGTGATAGATTTTGTTAATAAGTAACAAATAAGTAAACTTTTATCCCATTAATACTATATTTGGTCCTAAATACAGAGGAAAACCGTAAATTTTGGAAATTTTGTATATTCATTTCATATTGTCTGGCGGATCATTCTCGCAGTCGAAATTTCTAGATTAAATGTTAAATCAAACTTTCCTCCAATCGACTCATCATATCCGGCTTACCCGTTTTGAAATATTTCGATCAGGTAACCCTCTACCGATTGCTCGAGGCGGTGTAGCCTTCTGCTATCACCGCAATATCCCTGCAATAATACATCCACCTCTAAACATCAGAAATGAGCATCTATTGGTTACAGTCTTCCTCCCATATCTGACAGTCACCCTTGTTACTATTTACATTCGTCAATTTTTTTTTTTTTATTTTTTTTTAATATCCTGTTACTATTTACATTCGTCCATATGAACCCCTCTCCTTTAACTTCCTACAGTATATAGATAACACATCTATTAATTACATAATAATGGCCGATCTCAATATTACACTCCCGATCAAACTATGAAAAAAGAACTCTACGTGACAACATCGAAGCCTTACGTGGACAAGACATTGACATACCAGAGCCTACACGACCAGCTACTAATACGACACCTGACATAATCATAGCATCCTCTTCTCTCCTTAGGCGCACCAGTCTCATAGTGCTCGATCCTATCGGTAGCGATCATCTACCAGTGCTCATCAAAGTAGCATACCATACTCGACAACTCAGAAATCATATCGACCCATCACAAATCCGCAAAATTCAAGATCATAACAGAACAAACTGGACGGAATAGAGACGACATATAGACGATGGTATGAAAAATTTCCATCCCTACTTCCAATCGGCATGATGATGTAAACGGAACAGCAGACTTCCTCCATGACACGCTAACTTCCGCAATTGAAACGCAAATTCCCAGAAAATTCGCAAATCCTCATGAGCCCGCTCTCCCTTCTCATGCAGTCCTGCTCCTCAAAGAATACCGCCACCTCTACCGAACGTTTCTAGCCACGCGTGACCGGGATGCACTCAGCCGACAGAAGCAGCTACAGCGACAAGTACGCAACTATCTCACTGCCAAAAAAAAGACTCACCTGGCGAATGACTTGCGACAGACTCAACTCAACTATGACCACCAACTCGGGACAGTACTGGAATGCTTTCAACAGACTAAGTGGAACAAAAACTGCGGTTTCCTACCCTATCATCCACAACAACCGCTCCATTCCCGATGATGAATCAAAAGCCAACCTGTTCGCAACCCACCTTGAGCTAACCTTTTCGTGCCCTCCTGAATCACACTTCAACTGCGAGATGACTGCCGACATACATGAACGAACCGACACCAACCTACCACCTCTAGCGCCCGACATTCATTATTATGAGACCATGCCACTACAAGATCTAAATTCACCGATAACAACCGAAGATATCCGACAGGCACTAAAAAAGAAACGAAACACTGCTCCCGGTCATGACACTATCACCTACCGCCACCTAAAAGAATGCCCCCTCTCCTTCCTACAAATCCTATCTCTCCTCTATATCGCAATCTTATACACAGGCATATATCCGAAAAAATTGAAAATATCAAAAATACTGTTATTTCCTAAAGCCAACAAGCCCAAATCTGAACCCTCCTCGTACCGCCCTATTAGCCTCACATCCATATTCAGCAAAGTCTTTGAAACAATTCTAACTAACCGCATCCACCAACATCTGCAACAATTCCTTCCACTCCCACCCACCCAAGCCAGTTTTCGACCAAACTACTCTGTCGACGACCAGCTTCTCTACCTGACGCAACTAGTGAAAAATCAACTAAACAAAAAGAAAGCAGCCATCCTCATCTCATTAGACATGGAGAAAGCCTGTAACAAAGTATGGCACGCCAGACTATTGTTCAAACTACAGTTATATGCGCTAACGATAACCTACGTCCACCTTATTGCATCCTTCCTTACTAACCGTCAAGCCTACGTAATCATTAATAACTCCCGTTCCAGGTACTTTACTCCAAATGCTGGTGTGCCTCAAGGTTCCGTCCTCTCCCCACTCCTTTTCCTATTATACACAGCTGATATTCCCCAACCTCTCTCTCCAATCTACCTCCTACAATTCGCCGACGACACCGCCTACCTCGCTTGCTGCAATAATCTTCAACAATCCGCCAAAGTATTTCAAAAACACTTAGATAGCTTTATAGAATGGTGTAACAAATGGAGACTGACAATCAATCTACAAAAGACACAAGCAATAATTTCTGGACGAACTACAAGACGATTTAGACAACATGATTTTAACATTACAATCTACGACAAACATATTAATCTCACAAAAACAGTCAAATATCTGGGATTGCCTCTAGACCGCTAACTTACTTGGACTGCCCACATAATGACAATCAAACAGAAAGCTAAAACACGACTTACCTTGATAAAAAGACTGACAGGACATAGGTGGGGACATGTGTGGGGAAATGAAATAACAAATAAATAAATAAAATTAGTGATTTGAGAATAAAGCATACAAGCATTGTATATTTAGTTTATATGAGCACAAAAATAAAGAAATTGTGCATACAGACACCAGACTTCACAACGTGATAGATGTTATCTAAGCGTGAAACTTCAGAATGTAAACTTTAATTTTCCTGTAAAGGGCATGACAACTGATATATAAGTTAAATATCGTGATAATGTTTACAAAGATTGCTGAGAATAGTCGGCTTTAGAGTTTGCAAGTAGATGTGATGATAATCTGTTTACATTGGTTCATATAAATGGTCCCTGCTGGAAGGTCTGGTGATTCTCGACAAGTAATCTTTCGCGTCGGGCTCAAGCGCCGACTACAATGTGCTCAGTTTCCAAGATGTGGTTCTGCAGCATCATCACATAGCAATCCTGCGAGAAGCCCTGTTTTCAATTCCACAGTGTTTGATAATTCTATCGAAAATCAAAAATAATGTTGAAAGCAAAATATTCACCACGTCGATTAGTAGAATGATACGGTTACTTCACCGAGCGTATTGGGTGAGTAGTAATGCTGTGGCAAATCCCCGTCAGGGTATCCACATTTTGGCTTTCCATGGTTTCCCCAAATCAGGCGAATGCCGGAATACTTCCGTCAAAAGGCCATGGCTGAATTACTTCCAGTTCCTTTTCCACCCTCCTTTCTCGCCTCTAATCACATCGACATCTATTTGGCGTAAAGCTATAGGCAAAAAAAAAAAAAATGATTTCAAGCATTTACTTATTATTTATATTGTTAGTGGCAGGGATAAGGTACCTTAGATGCACAGAAAACTTAATGCAGAACGATAGAATCAGAAACGAATTAAAAAGTTGTTAGAGCTTTATGATTGAGGCATTAGAAGAAAAGCAATAGGAAAAAAGGCTTCAATGTTTGTGGTTATGTCACGAGAATGCAGGAGGGAAGAATTCTGAATTTAACATTCTTGAGCTATAACAATGGAAGGAAAGCTATTTGAGACCAGGGACAAAGTTCAACAACCAAACGTGGAGAAACATAGAAACCGATGGTGTTGACTGGAGACAGATAGTGGAAGAGGGACCTAGAAAGAGATTGTTAAAAATGAAAGAAGATTTGTAGGAACCACCTACGCTTGTTAGCCATTCTACCGGGTAGACGTGTAACGGGGGACGCAGTTGTGGCTGTTGACAATAAGCTGGTGCAGTCTGAGTGGCAGGGTGCTATCACAGACCCGGAGGTCCCCGCGGAATAAACGAAGCCCGTGGCGCGCAGCCACCCACCGGCGGGTGTCGTTATCTGTAACGACCCACCGGCCATAAACCCTGGACGACGAGCCCGCCCGCTGTAACGCCCCGAGTGCCACCGTGCTTCCACGCAAATGCAACGAGTATTGCTGCTGTTATACGTAATGTACGCAAATTAGCCATCTCAAAGAATGGCTGAATTCGGCCACAAAACGTTGCTAGAAATAAACATGCTTCTAGCCATCCTAAGTGATGATCTGCGGGTAACAAGACCGGATTACGTCTGGATACCGTTGCTCTCAAAATTTCAAGACGTAATCAGAACGTTACTGTCCTTACAGAAATTTCAAGGCTATTTCCTTCCATACAGAAGTGTTAAAAGAAATAATAATTATTGCAGATCCTATTTTCAGACTATACAAAAATGTGTTATCTCATAGTATGTTTTGTTCTAATATTACGAACGGCATGAGAAATGAAGCATTCATTGTCATCAATGTACCTAGTGAATTGACTCCTACGCTTATTGAACTAAACTTTTCTTCCAAAACACCTTATCAATAGGCTTCTTCGCATATTTTAACACTAAGCTTTTAGATTTGTAAAGTTATACCAAATGTAATGTAATTGTAAGAGTCAGGTGCTATATGAATCACCTTCTGTGTAAAATCCTAGGATAAGTGAAGTATTATCAGTGAAACTTTTTTTTAAGGAAAACAATATGGGATTTCACTGACTAAGCCATACAGCCAGCTACTAATATACTCACCCATGTTGACAACCACTTCATTAAATTACATCAGTAAAAGCAGATTAGTCTCATTTGTTTTTAAATAGGTTTAAAGCAGTAATAAAAATGACGGGTATGAACTAAAAAAAAGGAGAATCAAAACCAGTACAGAAATATGTTCCTCAGGGTGAACCGGAGTCCTGAAACTACGTGATGAATATAGTGTATTTCAGTTTAGCAAAAATCTTTTAGATACAAATAAATTACCTAACAAAACCTAAAATGAATTCAGTTGACATTCTGATATATGATTTCTTTCATATCTTCAGTGGTAGATAAGTTGAAATGGATACTAAAAATCACAATAGAATTTTCTACTTAAATATCTCTTAAGTATAAACACCAATATTGTTAAGTAAAACAATAAAATTATTCCAACTGACATTTGTGTTTAATATTCGAAATTTTATTCCAGCAGATAGCTAACGTTTGATTCTGAATCTTCATTTTGGAACAGTAAAAAATTCTCTATTAGATTTATAGTTTATTGTGAGCACAGGACATAAACCAGCGAGTTCCGATTCCTTCTTTGTTATTCTGCAGACTTGTTGGCTGTGGGAGGGGCTGGGGTTACGAGGGCCCTCCTCCTGGAGAACGAAGTTGTCTCGATCACGGCCCAGCCATCCATCATCGGCGACAGAAAAACAGGCGACGCCCTCTCCACCCGAGGCGCTGCCCACTATAATCCTGCAAACAAATAAAAAACACAGTTCAAAACTTTGTTTTACTATTCTGTCAACAACACTTCTCTTACTAACCGTCCAAAATGTAGTAGAATGATGGTTTCGTAAATCAATCACAAGGTATTCATTGATATAATAAAAGTCTCAACAGTTACCATATAATCATGAAATGTTGCCTCATCGTATATTGAAATATTTGGAAATTTCTGCAAGATAAAGGAATAAAACTATGAACTGTAACATTTGTACGACTTCAGCGTTTACTTATTTTTAACGCAGCAATGTGATTTTCAGAAGGTTTGAAGCCTGAAAATTCGTGAATGTCATAGACTGATACGTTTTTAAAAGTGCGAGCCATACCCGTCTGAACAGTAGTCTTCACTTTACAATGCAATAGTTATTATCTATAAGCTACACTTTCTAAGAATGGTTATCCAAGACATATGGTCGGAAATTTACATCGCTTTACTAATCCTAATTTGAAACACCATCTTTTATTCTTATGATAATTCAGCTGACATTAAAAACCCACAAACTTTATCGTACTTCAATTCTCGAAAGACTGTCAGTTATTGTTGTGTCTTGTCACTCAAGCAATATGTGAAGGATTAAAACTGCAACCTTCAGATTCTTTACAAACTCAGGATGCAAGTAGTGAATGTTGGAACTATTCCATCACCGTATAACAAACAAATTTAATAAGAGACAGCAAAGGAAGATGTTGATCATAATTTAATAATTTTAACAATAATTAATATCGTACTGCATTTGAGCAAAGGTTTGCTCAAGGAATATTGAGAATAGAAGGCTGTCTAAAACAATGAAGATGAATAAACTATAGAAATGTGAAGAAAGTTTTTTGGTATAAGCAAGAACAAGAATGGACAAGTCTGGATGATAATTATTTACAGAAAAATATAGACTAACAGCATGTGTAGCGATCGGTTGAAACAGATAAAGGTTATAAAGTGTTGTTATTTTATTGTTTATCAGATCCGAGTTAAATTATGTAAAACTGGATAGTTTACTAGAGGTAGTTCTATGCTTATTCACTATTGTACTAGTAGTTGAAAGCAAGGTATTAAGGAAACGGGAGGACAAGTATTTTCGTTTATAAACGGAAAAATTAATATAACTAGCAATAGGTAATCTTTCCTGAAACAATGAACAGAGGAATTCAGATTCCACTGCGTTTACGTAGCACAGAAATGGTTACTATCTGAATATATATCAATTTCGAATGAAGAAACAAAAATATATTACACAAAGGTACCGATGAATGAAGAGAGGATAAGGCATTTAATTGATTTCTTACTAAATGACTGAGGAGAGACAGATAACTACATACATACTAACATATCTTATATAAATGGAAGTTTTTCTTCCTTGTCAATGTGATACAGCTTATGTGGTTTTGCGACTGAATTGTGAAACTACATCGCTTCATATTCACAGAAAACAACGGATTACCCACAGCCCAAACCAACTTAACTTAAACCTGCATCATCTTCCACGTAGTGTGATGCACCTGTATCCGTGAAACTTGTTCCTACTCATCGCGGTAGGGTATCGATGCTTGTTTTTTCTGCTGATAAACCAATTTGAAAACACGCTCGATTTTTCCTTTCTACAAATGTCCAGTGAAACTAATTGGAGGAAGTAGTGGGAGCCTATTAAAAAAAATACACTAAAAATAAGGAGTAATAAACAATTTAGTTAGTAAATACATTATATATAACCTAATGAAATTGTCTTTTGGTGGCATATGATAAATTAGTTCAAAATAAAATAGGATCCTGGTACCATACACAATAATCGACCGGCACATATAGTATCTTACTAAACAGACTTTGACAGACTTAAATTACTACTTAAGCAGATTTTTGTTACTAAAGAATTATGATTTGACAGGTTCATAACAAATCGAAAAAGAGAACCACAACTTCATGAATCAATTGTTTTGATGTTATTTAGGAAGAACATTGCGTACTCCACTTTATACAATCACTGGTCATCACACTTAATTTTTAATTCTAAAGTTGTTCAGACTTGCGTTTTGCTATTTTTGTAATTAAAACTATGTTAATAATATCCTTCAAAATATATTTTTAAAATTTATGATCTACAACTTTTGTCTATGCATAGTGTGTTATCTGTGCTTTGAACAGCTACAAGCTCTGCTGCACACAAGTTAAAGATGATGGATAAACAAATATTCGCTTCAATAAATCCTACAACCTGTAAAATAATCGGGGCAAAGATCATTATGCTACCGTTTAATTCGCTCTTCTTTATGTATTGCATCATATAATTTTAATAATAAATGCAACAAGAATGTAGATACCAGAATTAAGAGTATTTTGAAATATTTTTTGAGATAACATCAAAAGAATTACTTATATAACGGAACAAGGCAAACAGACTTCCGTTTGCCGAATTAAATTTTGTAAACGTGTTAAAGATGAATTTTACGAACAGATTCGAAGTATATACAAACGGATTGGAGGATTTATTATAACAATGTCCTTTATTACTCAATTAATTTTGAAAGTTGAAAATTTGAACAAACTTTTATGTAGAAGTACAGCCCAACAAAACGTTTGATAGGCGGACAGCTTGCCGCTTTTTAAAATAGTTAAAGAAAGTATATTGGAGTTTACTTCTTCCGGAAATGAACAGAAGTGTTTATCGTATCACCAAACGTAAGAAATTTAGAAAGAGGAATAACTAGACCGATAAGTAATAAAGTAAAATGTGGGATATTAGTTTTGACAAACATTAAATATTTTAGCGAGAGAGGTACAGAAACTGTGTGATAAATAAATTCAGTCTCACGAAAAATTTGCGAATCAGCTAATTAATTCTCAGAAATGTGTTATTGATTAAATCCCTTCCATGACTTTCCTACAAACTAAGAAAGGTTGAATAACTGCTAACACATTTTGGTGACAAGTATAAGTTTTAAAGGGATTGTTTATTTCAGTAAGTGAACTGTCATCGGACTGTGAGTATTCATTCTTCGTAGTTGGGACAGTGGTACCATTTTCCAATCATCTATCATGAGTACTTGTTATAGGTTTCCAGAAAAATTTCACAACGAACTTCTTCGCGCTGTCTCACAGTCTTAGCATTACTTATTCATTGATTTTCTTCCATAATGACAGCCTGGTGCCCTCGCAGCTTGAGTCTCCCTTCTTCCATTCATCTGGCGTCTTTCTGGTGCCTCATTACTTTCGGCTTATCGACGGAGACTCTTCATTTAGGACTGACGGACTAATAAGTGGAAGGCGTCCTGACAGCTTTCACTGATTGACGTCGGCATCGAGAAAATTGATATCACTCAATTACTGAAAAATATTCGCGACTGAAAATTTGTATGCTCGTCAGGTTCCATGTATCAATAAGATAAAAAATTTGTAACGAAATCTCTACTCTTTTCTCACATGTAGGATGAATTTTATTTAGGTTTTCTTAATTTTTATGACGGAATTCCATTTCTCCAACAGATCAAATATATGACAGATCTGAATTTTAAAATCGCTTATGTCTTACTCCAAATCAGTTTTCCTCTGTTCTTACCTTGTTTCTCAACTTGTTCTTCTACTCTGTTACATATGTTATTGTGTTGTGAGATTACCGGTCAATAATCCAATCTCCAGGGACTCTTCTGCCATTGTATTCACTTTGATCTGCCCTTAAGAGTTAGAGTTTGGTTGTAACATTTACACGCGGGCAATGTGCCGCAGTATTTTTTAACGTTTAACGTTTGCTCTTGGTCAAAATCAGTATAGTCGTCAAGTCAAAGCCATGAACCGTTCACCTTCTTTGCTTTTCTTGATCTGGTCGTAGCCAACGGCGAAATTCAGCAGTCACGTTCTACTAAATTGCAATGTGTTACTGTTTACATTTAATGAATTTACTTGGAATATTATAATTAGGATTCACGAGTATGAATATTCTATTTTTCCTCTACATTTGTATGTATTTTTTTTTTTATTCGCTATACGGCCATTGTTAATCTGGTTGAGAATCATCCATGCATTATTCCCCAGTCAATCAGTCGAAGATAGTGACTTTGTTTTATTTAGTTTACATAAAATAATTCTGATGTTAAAAGCGATACGAAAAGTTGATTTCAAATTCATTAAGACTATCTTCAAAAAATCGTTTTTTTAAGTTAAGCTATTATTACAACTTAATGTCTCAGATTTACATAGAAATTATTGATGTGTTTTAATACTTTCAATTTCTTCACGGTCTGGATTTCTTTTCATTAATACTTTGGAAAAGTTTTTAATTGGATAGTAATTTTCCAGTCCGCAATTTTTCACAGCGAAGAAAGAAAGTTATTAAAATGGGCTTATGAAATAAAGATTACAGTTTCTGTCACCAAAAACGCCACCCTTCTGCTAGCACTATATATAACAGTAATTTAGGCAACCTCTTTATTAATTCAGAGGGTCTTAAGAGAGACGCGGAGAATGGCGATTTGCATTTTTCGAAAACACCGCTGCGGAATCGGATGACTAATGTCGCTGCGCCTGAACGCCGTCAGTTTGCATATATTTCGTCTCACCGCATTGGCTGTTCGGAGGTCGGGAGCACCGCCGCCGCCGGTTCGACGCGGCGCGATAAGGACGTCTCGTGTCGCGCAATTAGGACACGTCGTGGCGGACGACTCTCATGCATTATTCAGGCGGCAGATTAAAAGTAGTCCTACTTGCGCACCTGCGCCCCCTCAACTTTGGTAATAAGGCGACCACGCCCCGGGTCACAGGTGCTGCTGCCAGCTGACGAGGGACACAGATATGTCGTCGGACGCTGCAAAAAAAGTGGTGCGGAATACTGCTGTAGGAGCAGGTGTTCTATGTACCTCTGTATATATTACGGAACATATTCAACTCTAACACTATCGACTTTCTCCATTAACGTCCTAGATCTGATGGTAGCTGCTTTAGCAAATACTGGCTGACCCAGCATGCTTCGCTATTGCTAGATTCGAGTGTAGATACTGATTAAATGAACACAACAGAAGGTTTGATATTAACTTCTGTTAAAATGAGATATTTACATATACATTATTGTTTCTATGTTTTGAATTACATAAATTGTAATTATTTTTTATTCAATTTAAATTTCATTGGAATGCTCTTTGAATGCAATGTTTTGATGGTTTCAATTTCGTATATATACAAAAAAATTGGTTATTGAACGCAGGAGCATGTAACGTATAACTGTTCAGAAAATAATTTCCCTATTTCCAACATGCAATAATGTTACGGCAGAAAATACTGCAGAAGGAACGTTTTGTAATTTAAGAACCATAGCGGAAATATATACAAACATTTCCTTACACAATCTGTTTTATCAATTTAGTTTTACTTACTTTCTATACGACTTTTCGAGGAATTCAATAACTTTAAACCTTCTCCAGATATCGCGGACCATTTTGCAAAAACCGTACGTAAATCGGTACAATGTTTTTTTTTTGTTTATAATGGACACACATACGAAAATACTGTAGGAGGAGCAGGCATTCTGTGTACTGTAACTCTGTATATATTGCAGGATATATTCAACTCAAAAATTGTCGAGTTTCTCCATTAACGTCTATGATATATATACCAGCGTTAAAGTACCACTAAGGGTCCACAACCTTTGCATTAGCTCATAACTAAACTAACAAACTCAAGAAGGACTAGTTATTATTTTACGTTGATATGTCATTTTGTAGTGCGGCCTGGGAACTCAGCAGTTAGGGCGTCTGACTGGAGATAAAAAGATCCCTGGTTCAAATCCTTGTCTTGGCGTGGATTTTCGAAGGCCCTTAACCCGACCTTCTCCAATGGCAGAGCTTGCTATACGCCAGAAAGCATCATTGGTTCAGATTCCACTTTAAACCGTGGGTCCCAGAGGAAAGAAACTTGTCGTCCTACCTCTGACACAATGATTTAGTATGCTTCTTTGGGCACATCCAATCATTCTTCGTTGTACCGACAAAGTTTTTTTAACTTTCTGTATGATAATGAATTATCCTATCCAAAAGAACTGAAGACGTGGTTGTCCACACTTGACCTAATGCAAACGTAATATTATATGACTAATTATAATTGCTATTATTATTCTTGTATCAGAAACTCAATAAATTTAACACAGGTACATTACAACCATTTTGACCAGTACTTTGCAACGTTACATTCATTCTGTATTGCTAGAAACAGTTTATATTCTATGCGAGAAAATAAGCATAGAAGGCTCTAGAGCATATTTTACCGAACCACTTGGGTCATGTCCCTTCTATGGTGTCTATAACAGTGGTTTTAATATTCCTTTTTTGTCTGATTGTGTCATTTCTAAAGTTATCATATTTTGACGTACCACTACCACGTCTCCAAAAATCCATTTTAACAATCTGTCTCCATTTTTTTTTTTTTTTTGTTATCTCCTAAGACCCTTAGCCACATATTCAAATACTTTCCATTATACTGCCAAATACGTATGTAAGTTTTGATATTTATTGTAAACTTGTTGTTCCAGAACAGTAACGTAAACTGACGGATCACACTTCTCCCTTCTTGGTGCGTACATTTCCGATACCTTTGTCATTAAAAGACATCGTAACACTTAAACATTAGTAGTGCTTAACTGTAAATGGTCCAGTGTTGGGATCACTGCTAAGGTTTTCTCTCACTGTCATATACTCAGTCATTTTCATGTTTATAGTAAATCCATGCATTTCAAATTTTTCATTAAGCTTCCTCAACACATTGTTTGTGGTATCTTGATCGTCAACCACTTCGACCAGATCATCAAAGCAGGGGACACAGAGTATCATCCCCGATCAGGATTCCCATGCCACTGTAGTGCTATTTCCATTTTTTAAACGTCTTTGTACATACATTTCAACTGAAGAGGTGCCAGAGGGCATCTTTGTCTTAGACCTTCTGTAAAATCAAACTTCTGTGCAATTTGTTCTTCTTTCTCTATAAACTGCTCGTCAATTCTCTGTCTAATAACTTATAACTTTCCCATGACACTTATGTACTTATAATTTTTGCTTCTTTCCATTTACACCTTTTTATATATACAAGTAATTATAGTATTTTCGATTCATCTCTCCGGTTTTCGCCTTGTAATCGTATCCAAAACATAGTTTCGAGCAAATAAATCAAAGTATCGAGGATTATGGAACAGCACAATAACAACGTTCCAATAGGACCGGTCAACGGGAGTACCGAAATTGACAATTATCGCTATCTCACGGATTCCCCCCCCCCGAAATCATCCACCACCAGCATCCACCCCCGCAGCAGAAGTGGACTCTTCCGAACTACTTTCAATTGCAGCAGGGATGGTGAGGTTACGCGAGTTTCGCCAGCCATTAAGGGCTCCCACGGGGAGGCACGCCGAGCCTGTGCCCGCCACGAACCAGACCAAAGACCCTTCCAAAGCCTGGCCGTTTAGCTAAAAACCTCTCTGTGTAACCCGCCCCCCACCCAGCCACCACATGGGGCGGCCAAGCGCGGCGCATGCATGCCCCGATGTGCATTCAGCCACTAATGCAACCTCTTGCACAGGGACGTGCTCCGAGTGCGTTTTCACCCACACCCACCAGACACATGTGTCCTGTATGAGTTCCCACACACTCGTCCAAGCTCCACAGAGCACCATCATAACGCACGATCCCGCTGCAGAGCTCATATGTCCCCACAGCGCTCACATCGTGACGCTGCCCCACCCAGGCAGGCCCATGCACTACCAGTCCTCACGTATTTAGAGGACCTATTACGACAGCGTCAATAATGCTGGCAAGGTTCTCCTCGCCGTCCAATGAGTACAGATGAAGCCACTTTCATGTTTCCTCTCCTCCACTTTTACTTCTGAAGTATGCATCCTTTTCCCGCTATCATCGGGATTGGGTTGTATCACCGCCAGCTTTTCCGGGTAAAAGCCGTGGAGTCTGCACCGGGATTTCAGTCTCGGTCCGTGCTCTGCCACGTGTTTTACTCGTTCAGGGGATGCCAACCACTTACTCATCTTGAGAAGGTTCCCCTCCTCCCCTGGATGAGTAACGGTCGATGGGGCTTTCACCATAACCTCTACTCCACATCTATTTGAACGATGCCGCAACCGCTGCCCGGTTCCACTCGGGATTGGGTAGCTGAGCTCAAACTTTACAGGCGTGTTCGTGGAGTCTACAGGTCTAGGGGGACACTGCCTAGCCCAGACGCCCTGTCCTCCAACCACAAGCTTAGTACGCATTAATTGGGATACAAAACAGGAAGTCGGAGGGGGAGGGGGGCTCGGGACTCTGGGTGCGCCAAACCCATCCCGATTGAAATCGAGTGGATGTAACTATGGAAAAGTTGATATTAAGTGTGTAAGAAAAATATGTAGTTTTACAATGCGCGATATCTCAGGCGCGTTATAGAATATCGCTGGTATTTTTCAGTTGTTGTACGGTAGCGGGAGAAAGACGTGGCAAGATGGCAGTTGTTGTACGGTAGCGGGAAGATGGCGAGTGTTGTGGTAAATTAGCAGGAGAATGTGAACAAGTTGGAATGTAAATCGTAATACACACACGTCGCGGAGTATCTATCGAGATATTTAGTAAGGATACAGTGCGAAGAGTGAAGTTATGCAGTGTGTGAACGGTGCTTTCAAAAATAACCACAATTATGTATTTGGATGTCACAACTATCTTAAAGTATTCGGATGATTCTTTATGCTCTATTTTTGCTAGCGCATGTTCAATTTCTTTTACTGATATCAATGTTCATTGTTTCTGATGTCAATATAAGTTTGGTAGAGATCTTTTAGCATAATTGTTTATTTGCAAGCATTTTCTGCTGTGTCCAGGAATAACGCAACCAATCATTTGTTATTAGTGTCTATTAATCCGTGTCAATTGCACGCTTCTAATAATCTGTCTCCATTTCCACTGACGCACAGTGGTTCGGGATTGGAAAATAGTGGACATTCGTACTAAAGTCATAATATCGATCCAAAAAAATTGATTTAGATAGCATTTGTTGTGCTGATCAAAACTTGT
This sequence comes from Vandiemenella viatica, assembly GCA_031002005.1. Lineage (NCBI taxonomy): Eukaryota > Metazoa > Arthropoda > Insecta > Orthoptera > Morabidae > Vandiemenella > Vandiemenella viatica. Next base: position 105,138,870 of record CM061920.1, on the reverse strand, counting down.
TATCGTCAATTTTTTATAAAAATGAGTCCTTCACCCTTAAAATAAATAAAAATTATAAGAAAATGTATGGGTAAAAATCTATTTTATTTTATTGTCATGGCATATATCAAAGTGTCAAAGTCAAACCTTATGCAATTTTAAGTACCTATCCTTCTTAATATTACAACATAAAACTTTCTTGCATATCCTTGCCGCTTTGACTACAGGGCGTAAATGAAGTTATAGGCTATATGTTCAATTTCTTGGAGAGTTTTTCGATATAAATAAATTGAAAGTGAATTTAATTCTTAATAATATACGATTCTAGCACAAATATTATCTTTTTTCTTATATCCTAACTAAAATATTTATATTACAATACTGTACATTATTAAATTCAACATATATATCTTCATTTAAACCCTGTAGTCAAAGCGGCAAGGATATGCAAGAAAGTTTTATGTTGTAATATTAAGAAGGATAGGTACTTACAATTGCATAAGGTTTGACTTTGATATATGGCAATGACAATAAAATGAAATAGATTTTCACCCATACATTTTCTTACAATTTTTATTTATTTATTTATTTTAAGGGTGAAGGACTCATTTTTATCAAAACTTCAAGATAACAAGTTTTAATCAGCACAACAAATGCTATCTAAATCAATTTTTTTGGATCGATATTATGACTTTAGTTCGAATGTCCACTATTTTCCAATCCCGCACCACTGTGTGACGTATCCCCTAATAATATTATTTCTTAGATTAAATCCAACGTACTTGTCAGTTCATAGCAGAAGGAATCCTTCTTCTTCATTAAAGCATCTTCATTTTATACGTGGACAACCACAGTAACTACAATGTTGATTTTTATTTATTTATGCGTGGAAGAGCTTGTATTGATTTTTTCCAGTATTTTCTGTTCCTTTTTTTCAACGTCCAATGCTGTTCCACAATGGGCTCTTTCCTCTTTCGCACGCCACTATATATGCGTATGTATCCTGGTGTTTCCACCTTACCAGACTTTTTTGTTGAAAACTTCTACAATTTTAGTGGAAATACCTTGCACATTCCATGTTGCCATGTTTCTTTGCCTGTTTTGGTCTTCGTATCTGTCCACAGGTTTTCTCTCGAGAACCTTTGCAACTGAGGTGCTGGTTTTTCGGTTCAACCCCCAAACTTTAGGACCGAGTTATTGTTTTCTTACATACACTAGCTATTTCACGGAACGAAGAGGCAGGTCACCTCTTTCTGTGTACTAGTTTTGGCCTGTCCCGCATATTTCATTTCCACGAAATCACCCATTTATGGGAGAAATTTTCCTAGCCCCACATGGGAGACTAGCAACTCCCAAGAGGATATAAACATGTAAAATATAGCATAATAATAAAAATAATATTTTATTAAAACTACAGTTATTTTAAGGATTAGAACCATGGGCACATTTTTAATTCAGTAGTATTATTATTCATATTGATGTATGAGGCAAATTTGGAAGGTAATTAACCAACTTCAAAAAAGGAGGAGATTCTCAATTTGTCTGATTTTTTTTTTTTTTTTTTTTTTTTTTTTTTTTTTTTTTATGTATGTCCAGTGATATCTTCGCCAATTTTGAACCGATTTAAATGAAATTTTTATAGTGCATAGGGTATACCTCCAAAGTGGTGCCATATAAATTTCATTGATAAACCGCCCCTTCTACCCCTTTTCACACCTTAATATGTGTACAAACCCACATTTTTTTTCCGATTTCGGTGGAACTTTGGGCATGTATAGTCAAACATAAACAGGAAAATACTGTCAACTTTTGTTTGAAAAAACTTAAACCCTCTCCCCCTATCCACCCTTTAATTTTTTCCAATGTTCTTTATACAAAGCTACAGTCGACACCATTTATGGTTGGCACATACATGTAATTTTACATGGAGAAGGTTTCGGATCAAAATAAAAAAAAACACCCCTCACTCCCTTTACACCCCTTAATTTTTATACAAACCCACATTTTGTATCAGATTTCAATGGAACTTTGGAGATGTATAATCAATAAAATAATTGTTTAAAAAACATAAAAACCGCCTTCAAAAAAAGGCACCAAAAATTTTAAAATAACTTTATACCTTGCTTAGAAGAAAGTAAATCTAAATTGACAATATTTTACATTACTGTTATTGAAATTTTTACATTAATTAGTTATTTTTGGAGTCGGTGCCAGCTGTCAGATGGCTCAGATCGAATTACTGAACTTCATTTGGTGTTCAAGGCGAACCGAGAGTACGAACAAAAATTCCAAATATTTTACAGCATGTCGTCAGGAAGAGAGCTTTACTGCGGGAGACAGCTTAGGGAAACAAATTAACGGTATGTTATCTGTGGCTTGGCCTCGTTGGTCATCCAGGCATATCTCTGGCACTATAGTGTCCGTTGGTAGGCTGCATCATGCAGTAAACACTTTATAGTTAGTATAACATCGGTGTATCATCTATATGATTCAGTTTTGTTGAAAAAAATTTCTAGAATTAATTGTAGGTAAGTAGTAACATGATTTTTTTATGTATTATTGTTATTTATTATTGTTTTTATCTTTTTGTTTTTCTTGTTTTGGCTGGCACCGACTCCAAAAATAACTAATTAATGTAAAAATTTCAATAACAGTAATGTAAAATATTGTCAATTTAGATTTACTTTCTTCTAAGCAAGGTATAAAGTTATTTTAAAATTTTTGGTGCCTTTTTTTGAAGGCGGTTTTTAATGTTTTTTAAACAATTATTTTATTTTTAAATTTTTAGTGGTATTATAGTTAATTTGTATTTAAATATGCCGCAGCAGTTTTCATTTTGCTAACTTCCTGGTAACTCAGTGGTTAAAGTAATGCTTAAAAAAAAATCTGTCTTTGCAACAACTTTCAGAATGGGGTGAATTGGTGCAGTTTACATTTTGGTCCAGGCTGTGTTTCAATCTAATCATAACATCTGTTAAAAGTGCTGCTCGATAATCGAAACATGTAACATCTGGACATTAATACATACCACATACACAATTCTGACTCTGGAATATATCTGTTCGTTCCGGCATCACACAGAAAATATAGATATTTAATTGGTTTTCACAAAGTAAAAGCTCGGGGTCCAAGTTGAAATCTGAAGTACATGTTGAGACATTAGGACACATACATTTTATAAATATTCTGCAATGACTTAAAAATAGCTTAACTGATTTTGACAATACTTAAAACTGTGGATTTTGTAAAGTACATTGGAAATTATAAACGATGGGGGTAAAGGAGAAGAGGGATTGGGCTTTTGTATACCAAATGTAGACTGTCTTTTCTGATTGATTTAAAGTAAACGTTTGTAAATTTCTATTGATATCATATAAAATTTTTAGGTGTGTATAAAAAAATAATTAAGGGGTGTGGAGGTGAAGAGTAGTTTGGTTTTTGTTAAGGTAGTGTGGACAGCAGTTTTCTCTTTGTTTTAAAGTATACATGTGCAAAGTTCCATCGAAACCAGATAAAAACTGTAGCTTTGTGTAAAGAACATTTACAAAAATTAAATGGGGTAAGGGAGTGAGCGGTTGGGTTTTGTAAACAGAATGTTTCTCTTTGTTCTTAAGTATACATTTGAAGTGTTCCATCGAAATCTGATAAAAACGGTAGGTATCTATAAAGAACATTGGAAATTAGCAGGGGTGGGGGTAGAACGGAAGAGGGGTTGGGCTTCTGCAACCTAATTTAAACACAATTGTTATGTATTTTTTAAAGTATACGTGTGCAAATTTTCTTCAGAATCAGATAGAAACTGTGCTTTGTGTAGATTAAAGGGGTGGAAAGGGGAAGAGAGGTTTGGCTTCTCTAAACCAAATGCAGACAGTATTTTTCTGTTTGTTTTGAAGTATACATGTGCATACTTCCTTCAAAATCAGATAGAAACGGTAGCTTTACATAATGAACATTGACAGTAATTAAAGGGGTAGAAATGGGAATAGGGTTTGTGTTTTTGTCAAAGTAATGTGAGTAGTATAATTCTTTTTCTATTTGCTTGAAAGTATACACATGCAAAGTTCCACCGAAATCGAATTATAAATGTGGTTTGTACAAACATTAAGGGATGTACAAGGGGAGCTACGGTAGTTTTTTTTTATTTTTTGGTCAGAAATCTTCTCCATAAAAAAATACATATATGTGCCAACTTTCATAAAGATCGGTCAAATGGTGTCAACTGTAGCTTTTCAAAAAGAAAATTGACAAAAGTCAAGGGGCGGAAATGGGTGAAGGTGTTCAGTTTTTGCAAACCAAAAGCTGACATTATTTTTCTCTTTGTTTTACAGTAAAAGTTTGCTAAGTTCTATCTAAACTGGATAAAAACTGTGGGTTTGTATAAAAATAAAAACGGTTTAATGGGGAGTGGGGGGTGTTTTTTTTTTTTTGGTCTAAAACCATCCTCGTGAAAAAATACATATAAGCGCCAACTTTCATTTTAATAGGTAAAATGGTTGCGACTGTAGCTTTTTATACAAAAAACATTGACAGAAATTAAGGGGTTGGTAGGTGGGAGAGGGGTTGAGCTTTGGCAGACCAAATGTTGACAAGATTTTTCTGTTTGTTTGAAAGTATACATTGGCAAAGTTCAATCAAAATCAGATATGAAATATAGGTTTCTATAAAATTAAGGGGTGTGAAGGGGGAGATGGGGTGGCTTTTTTTAATTTTTTGGTCAGAAACCTTCTCCATGAAATATTACATGTATATGACAACTTTAATGGAGATCAGTTAAATGATGTCGACTATAGTTTTGTATAAAGAACATTGGCAAAAAATTAAGGGGTGGATAGGGTGAGAGGGGTTCAGTTTTTTCAAACCAAATGTTGACAACATTTTTCTCTTTATTTTTGACTATACATTTCCAAAGTTCCATTGAAATCGGATAAAAAATGTGGGTTTGTATAAAAATTAAGGGGTGTAAAAGGAGAGAGGGGTGTTTTTTTTATTTTTTGGGTCAGAAACCTTTTACATGAAAAATTACATGTATATGCCAAATTTAATGGAGATCAGTTAAATGGTGTCGACTTTAGCTTTGTATAAAGAACATTGGCAAAAATTAAGGGGTGGATAGGGGGAGAGGGGTTCGGTTTTTTAAAACCAAAAGTTGACAGTATTTTTCTGTTTATTTTTTACTATACATTCCCAAAGTTCCATCAAAATCGGATAAAAAGTGTGGGTTTGTATAAAATTTAAGGGGTTTAAAGGGGTAGAAGGGGTGGTTTCTCGATTAAATTCATATGGGACCACTTTGGAGGTATACCCTATCCACTATAAAAATTTCATTTAAATCGGTTCAAAATTGGCGAAGATATCGCTGAACATACATCCAAAAAAAAAAAAAAATTCAGACGAATTGAGAACCTCCTCCTTTTTTGAAGTCGGTTAAAAATAAAAATAAAAGTACTGTCAAGTTTTGGTTTGAAAAACTGAACCCCTCTCACCCTATCCACCCCCCTTAATTTTTGCCAATGTCCTTTGTACAAAACTACAGTCCACACCATTTAACTTATCTCCATTATAGTTGGCATATACATTTAATGTTCATGGAGAAGGTTTCTGACCAAAAATAATAGAAAAAGCCACCCTATCTCGCCCTTTACACCCCTTAATTTTATAGAAACCTACATTTCTTATCTGATTTTATTATTACTATTACTCCGCGATTCACTAATCTGATTTTGATTGAACTTTGCACATGTATACTTTAAAACAAACAGCAAAATCATGTCAACATTTGGCCTGCCAGAGCTCAACCCTTCTCACTCTTTCCAACCCCTTAGTTTTTGTCAATGTTATTTATAAAAAGCTACAGTCGCCACCGTTTGACCGAATACAATGAAAGTTGGTGCTGATATGTATTTTTTCTCCAAGAAGGTTTCTGACCAAAAATTCCAAAAACCACTCCCTCTCCCCTAGTAAGCCGTTTAATTTTTATAAAACCCACAGTTTTTATTCAGTTTAGATAGAATTTAGCCACCTTTTACTATAAAACGAAGATAAAAATAATGTCAACTTTTGGTTTGCAAAAACTGAGCCCCTCTCCCCGTTTCGGCCCCTTGACTTTTGTCAATTTAAAAAAAAATCTACAGTCGACACCATTTGACCGATCTTTATGAAAGTTGGCACATATACGTATTTTTTTATGGAGAAGAATTCTGACCAAAAAATTAAATAAAACTACCCAAGTTTCCCTTTTAAATCACTTAATTTTTGTACAAACCTACATTTAAATCCGATTTCGGTGGAACTACGCATGCGTATACTTTAGAACAAACAGAAAAATACTACCCACATTATTTTCACAAAAACACAAACGCTATTCCCCTTTCTACCCCTTTAATTACTGTCAATGTTCATTATATAAAGCTACCGTTTCTATCTGATTATGAAAGAAGTATGCACATGTGTACTTCAAAACAAACAGAAAAATACTGTCTACATTTGGTTTAAAGCAGCCAAACCCCTCTCCCACTTCCCACCCCTATAATCTACACAAAGCACAGTTTCTACCCGATTCTGAAGGAAATTTGCACAAGTATATTTTAAAAAATACATAACAATTGTGTTTAAATTAGGTTTCAGAAGCCTACCCCTCTTCCCTTCTACCCCACCCCTCCTAATTTCCAATGTTCTTTTAGATACCCACCGTTTTTATCAGATTTCAATGGAACACTGCACATGTATACTTAAAAACAAAAAGAAACATCCTATTTAAAAAGCCCAACTACTAACTCCCTTATCCCATTTAATTTTTGCAAATGTTCTTTACACGCAGCTACAGTTTTTATCTGGTTTCGATGGAACTAGCACGTGTATACTTTAAAACAAAGAGAATAATATTGTCCACACTGGCTTCACAAAAACCAAACTACTCTTCACCTCCACACCCATTGATTTTATACATACCTACAATTTTTATATGATATCAATAGAAATTTTTCAAATATATACTTAAAAAAATATAAGAAAATACAGTCTACATTTGGTATACAAAAGCCCAATCCCTCTTCCCCTTTAACCCCCATCATTTATAGTTTCCAATGTTCTTTACAAAAATCCACAGTTTTAAATCCCGTAAATATCAATTAAGCTGTTTTTAAGTCATGGCAGAATATATATAAAATAAATGTGTCCTAATGTCTCAACATGAACTTCAGATTTCAACTTGGACCCCAAACTATTACGTTGTGAAAACCAATTAAAAATCTATATTTACTGTGTGATGCCGGAAGAAAAAGATATATTCCAGAGACAGATTTGTGTATGTGATATATATTAATGTCCAGATGTTGCATGTTTCGATTATCGAGCAGCTGAATTAACAGATGTTATGATTAAATCGAAACACAGTCTGGACCAAAATGCAATCTGACATTCCTTAACACAGCATCGAATTCACCCCATTCTGAAAGTTGATAGGATATATAAAGACATTTTTTAAAAGCATTCGCTTTAATAACTTAGCTACCAGGAAGTTCGGAAGATGAGAACTGCTGCGGCATATTTAAAATACAAAATAAACTATAATACCACTAAAAATTTAAAAATAAAATAATTGTTTAAAAAACATAAAAACCACCTTCAAAAAAGCACACTAAAAATTTTAAAATAACTTTATACCTTGCTTAGAAGAAAGTAAATCTAAATGGATAATATTTTACATTACTGTTATTGAAATTTTTAAATTAATTAGTTATTTTTGGAGTCAGTGCCAGCCAAAGCAAGAAAAACAATAATAAATAACTATCATATATAAAAAAAATCATGTTGCTACTTACCTACAAATAATTCTAGAAACGTGTTTGAACAAAACTGAAACATACAGATGATACACAGATATTATACTAACTATAAAGCGTTTACTGTATGATGCAGTCTAACGACTGACACAGTAGCGACAGAGATATGCCTGGATGACCAACGAGGCCGAGCCATAGATCAAAATATTCTCCATCTACATCTACATATATACTCTGCAATTCACAAAATTGTGGGTGGCAGAGGGTGCTCAGCACCAAAGCTAATCTCTTTGCTGTGCATTCCAATCCCTAATTGTACGAGGGAAAAAAGAATTCATATAAGAATCAGTCCGGCACCTTATTTCTCTAATTTTATCTTTCCTGTCCTTCCGACTCAAATAGGTTGGTGGAAGAAGTATTTCACTACACTCAAAAGTGAAAGTGGGAGTACGCATGTTTTCCAATAAGTTTAAACGAAACGTGTGTCGTCTATCTACCAGAGACTCCCAACCTAGTCTACTAATCAGTTCTGTGACGCTTTCATAAGGACTGTAGCAAGCGGTCACGAATCGAGCGGCTCTTCTCTGTACTTTCTCAATACTTTCGATCAACCCCCTACGAAACGGATCCCAAATGGCACAACAATAGTCCAAATGTGGACGCACAAGAGATTTGTACGCTATCTCCTTTGTTTGTACATTACAATTTTTCAAGATTCGACCTATGAATCGCAGCCTAGAATTTGCTCTACCTACTAACGAATTAATGTGTATGTCCCATTTCATATTCCTTTGTACTGTTACTCCCAAATATTTCATAGAATCGACCATATCAATAACTGTATTGTTTAACTCGTATTTTTGAACAATTGGATTCTTTTTGTTAGTTATGCTCATTGTCTTGCACTTTTTACAATTTAGAGTAAGTTGCCACTCAGCGCACCAAGCCAAAATAACATCCAGATCGCGCTGAATTTCTAAGCAATCGGCCAAATTTCTTACTTCCCTATAAATAACCGCATCATCTGCAAACAATCTAAAAAGCCTTTTCAATTTGTCTCCGAGATCGTTTATAAAAATTAAGAAAAGAAGTGGTCCGATTACACTTCCTTGAGGTACACCCGATGTAACATCTAGACTAGAAGAACTTTCTCCTTCAACGACGACATACTGCGACCGACCAGTTAGAAAATCCTTTATCCATTCACAAAGCTGATCCGATATACCGTACGCTCGAAGCTTCGCTAAAAGGCGGTTGTGTGGCACAGAGTCAAAGGCTTTCTGGAAATCTAGAAAAATTGCATCTACTTGTGAACCTGCATCGATAACTCTCATTACGTCGTGTGTGAATAGGGCCAGCTGTGTTTCACATGATCTTTTCTTCCGAAATCCGTGTTGATTTGTTGTAAGCAAAATTATTATCATCTAGAAAAATCATAATGTTCGAGCATATAATATGCTTTATAACTCTACTACATTGTTAATTTGTTTCCCTAAGCTATCTCCAGCCATAACACTATATGCCTCACAACATGCTGTAAAATATTTGGAATTTTTGTTCTTACTCTTGGTTCTCATCGAACACCAAATAAAGTTAAGTAATTTGATCTTCGCGATGTGACAGCTGGCACCGACTCGAAAAATAACTAATTAATGTAAAAATTTCAATAACAGTAATGTAAAATATTATCCATTTAGATTTACTTTCTTCTAAGCAAGGTATAAAGTTATTTTAAATTTTTAGTGTGCTTTTTTGAATGCGGTTTTTAAGTTTTTTAAACAATTATTTTATTGGAAGTATGTCGTATCTATTTCTGATTTCAAACATTAAAAATAAATATTCGCACTAGCTTGTATCCCATTTTTTCCTACCTACCGTATGTATTTTGCTTCGTCTTTAAATCTTCTTTACTGTATAATCAAACTCTTGACTCTTGTATTCTGACCAACTTCACTGAAACCCATTACTAATTGATTCGATTTGGATTTAGCCCGTTACATCTGCACACATGTACTGTTTCCGGCAGAATTGCCGATATTGGTTAAAACTTATATTTCAGTTAATTCGCGTTGTCTCGGCTTGGCAATAGAGAGAAACGAAACGGCAGCGGTGGCACTGCATAGCAGGCAGCGCAACAGCTGTCCGGCATTGTGAGGCCGCCTGCCCGCATAGCGCGCCGCGTAATTGCGTTCCGGTGTGCGTGCGTTGCGGTTAGCCTGTCGGTCAGGCGGTGGCAGCTCGGCGATCCAATGCGACGAGTGGCGTGATGGACACTTGAAACCTGTTACAGGCACACCTCAATACGGCAGACTTTTAGAAACGATTCAGTCTCCTAACTTCCCGACGAGTCATAACGACCATGACTGAAAAATCAACTTTCACTCAGCAAGCTGCGTCCACATGCGACCATACATTTTACCAGTTTAACGACAGCAGTAGCTACATGCACGATCCGTTAATTATTCCACAATTTATTAAGAAATAAACAGTAAAATACTATGCTCTTAACTACCTACAGAGAGGTCTAAACACAAATTAAAATACGTTTCACTTATGGGCTGGTTTCTTTCTTACTAAAGAGGCTACCACGTCTGTTATTAACTTTCACTACCAACTTCTTTAGTTGATGATACTAACTGGCAGATGTTCTGTAAATTATGAATGTATCTTGAAATTTAGGGAATTGTTTATACCACAGATTATCTTAAGTTGAGCTCTGAATGCACAATCAACTTAATTTCCTAATGTTCGCAATTCTTTCTCGTACTTGAGGCAGATATGGATTCAAGAGATATCTAATTCCCACACCCTGCGACAGCGGAGCTATAACGTGCAGCTGCGGTAAATAAACCTGAAATATCAGAAGTCTCATTTTATATTGGCGATGAAACATCATTCATTTAATTGGTAAATTACTTCACAAAGTTTGTCTTCAAGGCGTCCAGATGAAATACATAATTTTCAACGTAGCATCCAATACAACGAAAATGAGCAAGTTGTCTAACTAGAATTGAATAACATTGAAGAACCTAAAAAAGAAAGATTTCTATGTTGTTGCTGGAATTACATCGCAAACAACGTGGTTTCCACTAACAAGTGGTGACTTTTGTTGAAGTATTCTGTATGGACATTACAGTTAAATCAATGTTGTTGGTGGCTGAGGAAATACGAGCAGTATTGAATAAAATCCTGCCGTCCACAAATCGTTAATTCTGAAAAAGATTACCAGCAAAATAATGGAATGGTACCCCATTTCCTCGAACAATGAACGTCTCATAGATGATTTGAGAAAAATGGCAAATTCGTATAACATTCTCGGATAAAAGATACTGAAGAGTTGTTTGGCCACCTAGTCGACAGTTTAGATTTTCCCTGCGTTCGTGAAATCCGAACCACGGAGCGTGCTGGTATAGCTTATATGAATAAACGAATGCCTCTGCTGCATCGTTATTCGAACCCTGAATTCCGAATATAGAATGGACGCTCTGAATAACGGTGTTACCATAGTGCTCAAAGAATTCATTAATATTTGACGATGCCACCTTTTCATCTTATAGAGATCTATGTCGTCTACAGGTATAGGACATTAGACTGCAGACTATTGAAAAATTATTAAAGAGTAAATTAAATCAAGTAGCTTATCGAAAGTGCTAAAATTGGCAGGAATAGATTGTTATCGATTTGGTTGAGGGTATATTGGTAACGAATGAATTAATAGACGATGGTTCATTACAGATAAACTACACAAATCAGAATTGGCTTTGCCATTTGCACTCCTGTGTCGCCTCTATAGGGAGTTGTCAGTCACAGAGACAAGATAAGCTGATGGTAGTGTCGATGTAACGACTGATTTTTCTGCATCCCAATGCTGCAAAACCAGTTCACTGACGATCAGGCTCTGTGACAAGAAAGGCCATGAGCAACAGTGCCGGGAAATTATTCCTCTTGCGTTTGATTACAATAGGAATTTATGCCGGTGAATGCCCTCGAGGTATTTCAGGTTAACAGGCTGTGGCATGTTCGGATTCCACACAGTATTCAGTCAGCCCGTTCGATTACTCTGACAACAAATGCTTGTGCTAAATGTACAGGTTTGTCTTTTTCGATAAAATAACGGTGTCGAGAAAAAAAAGTCGCTAATGTAAAAAATGAACGTACAGTATATACGTTACTTAAACCGACAAGAGCACAGTAACCGTAATTAATTCTTCATATGGGCGTCATTAAGCCAGATCAAAAATATTTATGAGTTTTTTCCCATTAAGTTTATATATAAGGAATATTACTAGCAAAGTTATTTTTTTGCCTGTATTCTTCACACTCAAGAGCGAGCCACAACGCATCAAAAATTAATGAACTAAAAATAAAGTAAAGGATAAAGACATAAATTAAGCCCTTAAAAATATGTTTCGCGCATTCCACCAACAATAAGTAAAAAGGGCTAAATCATTGACATTTATCCCACCATTTTCACTGCTTCATTTATATCTACACTGTATTGCTCTTTACAAGGTTCACATTAATCAAAGATGCTTTCAGTTTTTTCGTCGCCTTATAAAATCAAGATCAGTAATTACTGTTATTTTGTACGAGTTACGAGATCCATTAACATCTACATATTTTTTTAATGGTACTTTCCATTGCATCACTCGATGCAATCCTCAGAAAAAAACTGTGAAAAGCTAAAAATTTAATCTTAATAATTTGCTTATTTATTTCTCTGAAAACGTATTAATTTTGGTAACCTCTCACATTTGGTACACTATTACCATCTATCAAGTTTAGAAAATGAATATCCAACGCTTACAAAATATTGGATACAAACCATCACCTTTTTTTTAACTATTAACATGATAAGATATTGTTTATCTTGTTACAAAATTTTAGTTCCAAATTTCATACAACACTTTAACTTTCCAACCCCATTAAAATTTCGAATGCAGTTTTATGTTATGTCAGATTATACGTATAAGAATTTAACGTTCATAAAATTCTGATTTCATGCTCCGGTGGTAAGTGTTGTAGTTTGATTACACAAACATCTATTTTAAAGCAACCATTCAACGTGTCAAACGTGGTAACCACCTTCGAAATTGGTTCAGTATGTTTCAGTTATAGGTGAAAAAGATTTTGTTTTCAGAACAGATTTTAATTTCCATTCGTTAAATTTTGGGTCAGGCCCTCAGCTTTGTAAAAATCCCCACTATAATCTGATAAGCAATCTTGCGTTATATTGGAACAAATATATTCAGGCCCATTACAGATATCTGTAATAGGATAGACAGGCATTAAAGGAAGATGAAAATAGAGACTCCCGCGCAGTGTATTGCTATCACACCGAGCGTGGCGGTGTAACGGCTAGCGTTCTCACCTCGCATTCGGGAGGACGGCGGTTCGAATCCCCGTCCGGGCATCCAGATTTGGGTTTTCCATGGTTTCCCAAATCACTCCAGGCAAATGCCGGGATGCTTCCTTCAAAAGGCCATGGCCGAATTCCTTCCCATTCCTTGCCCCCATCCTTTCCCGTCTCTAAAGACCTCGCTGTTGAGAGACGTAAAGCAGTTAAAAAAATTGCTATCACTTTTCTGTTCTGTTTACTGTATTATTGATTGATATTTTATAACTGGTTTGAACCTCAGTCAGCTTTAAGAAGCATATGGTCTGAACTCCAGTGAAAATTCAGAGGACTACTGCATGCAGAATTATCAGCCAGTTTAATCACAGCAACTGTCAACTGAAAAACGTAATTTGGAAATGTGGTACACACAATTTCATTTCTAAGTAAAGGACGTAAAACCAAACATTATGAACTGTTACTTAGTATATGAAAATAATTTTCTAGAAAACGCAGCTGTCATTGTTATAAATGCAGATGTAGCTCATCGAGGATTTCATTTCCCTAGCCATATAACTCGGTCCCTATCACATGAATGAGGTGTAAAACTGAAATATTGTATTTGTTTTGTTCACGATGTATGTTTTTCTCTCGTCACAGCTTTCAACTTTGCTGAGTGATGAGTCATTTTTCCAATCTTTTGTAATTTATATTACCTAAAAGCTGTTTCATTTTTCCTTCATATCAGCACTATTCTAAATAATATGATGAAGGACAAGAGGTGCATCCAAACGCAGAGTCCTTGAGAGGTGTAGCAATGGTGCGAAATAGGTTAAACGTTTTCGTAATTCTGTGTCAGTGGGTTGTGGAAGGTTTCACCGCACCTAAAAGTTTCTTCACACTTGGAACTAAACAGTACTAAATGAAGTATGTTATGCACGATCTTTTACTGCACGGAGAAAAATATATACAATTAGCTTTATAGGGGCATCGTGCACTGCTGGTCTAGCACAGAGCAACGTTGAAGTTTTTATGGATATATTGCTATGTGGTTAATTTATTCGTTCCCTTCCCTCCTATAGGCAGTGGAAGCATCACAAAATTGTTACTACTCTGACTTGTTTTATTGTATTTTGTGCATTTTAGTTTTCCTTTGTCGTTTACAGATGATGAAACAATAGTAGTCAAATTCCGAAGCCTGCAAGAAATCATATAATATGCAGTATCTTCATTTCATACGAACTTCATCATGTGTGAAAAAATATTTTAATTAATCGAGTCTATATTATAGTATGGGACATGTGTTTAATCTTTAATCGATTCATTAACTGTATGCAAATTTCTAGAAACCGCTTCAGTTAACATTTATGTTTCCCTTTTTCCAGAAACTCAAAGATTTTCATGATCTTTGGTAAAATAACACTTTGCAGTGTTATAAGTTATACCATACAAGAATATCTGCATCTGGTCGTCGTAAATATACAAAAGGAAACATATCAGTTTACAAACTTCGCAGCACCTTTTTTAAATCTCTTCCTTGTAATATGTTTTTTTCGTATTCTTACCGGTACTTTTACTTCCTGAACAAACAATTACTATTCAGCTAGCATCGCAGTTACACTTTCTTTTAAAAATGTAAGGGCAAATAAAATAAAATAAAATTAGATTATTTATTTGGAATTCACAGTTCCTCTCAGCAATATAAGCGCAAATAAAATCAAATATAGTTATTTATTTGAAATTTACGGTTAGTCAAGCAGCATTGTGCTGCTAGTCAGTGTAACGTCGGGCATTATCGATACTCGCCGAAGTTTTCCCATCCTTTGAGGTGAGTGCAGTCTCCAGACAACGCATTTTATTGATGAGGATTGTTCTATTTGTAATACAGAATTAACTGCTGAAACAATGTGTTTATACTAAAAAAAAGTGCATGTTTACAGTCAGAATAAGAATTCAAAGATCAATGTGAAAGATATCTGTAATTTTTTATACTGTTTCGTACAGAAATTTAGCATTAACTGTTACGAAGTTAAATTCTTCAAAAAAAATGTTTTTGCTAATATGTGTGTACAAATTTCTATCAGTTGGTACAGTTGCATAGTTTATGGAAGACAACGCATCAGGGCGAATTTTTTATTTAGTAGTTCCAACATGTACTGTTTCATTCAATAACTATGCATGTAAGTAGAATTTGTTGCTCCTTTTCTTTTCAAGACTACTACTAAATATAGTAATTTACTTAATAGCGGCATAGTATAGTTAACCGCGGAAGTGCACTTGACATTTTCCATCTCAGATTTTTTCCAAAAGCGTATTAATCGCTTCCGAATACAAAAACTTAGAACTGAGTCCTGATCTTGAACAGCTGCATCTTAAAGGTTTACATTACTGAGACGATACTATTATCAATAGCGTTTTTTTGAGTACTGAGCTTTGTTAGTGGAATATATGAAATGTACCATTATGGGAGTTGAAATATTTAGTAACAACTACAATGAGTAGAGTGCTCTACTGTCGATATCACTGTATGCTGAACACGTCTATATTTTAATGAAAAAGTTCTATGTAATTTCTTGAAGCGCCCTTCAGTGTACTCTAGGCAAAACCTCAATTTTTAATTGGAATTTACAGAAAAATTGCCCCTACATAAAATGTATTTTTTAAAAATTTGATAAAAATTGAAGTATAAGATTCCAACAGGCATTATCACCTCAGTATTCGGTACTCTGTACACGGATATCGATTCCTTACTTGTAAATAGTAAAAAACAGTTGCATTTCTGTACTGTAGCACAGTAGCACTCAACTACTGGTTTTTTCTGCAACATGATTGTTATATTATTGGTACTCATTTCCAAAGACAGATTTCTAATTGTATTTAACTTCGTTTCAAATATTCCTAGTTTACCATTCTTCTTTCGAAGACGATCCTAGGCTGTCTATCTTCTCAGTAGTCGAGACCCGTTACACTGAGGTCGCATCCACAGAGCGCGTCGGTTCTCTCCACTCCATTAAAGCTGAACGGATCCTCTGCCTTCGGCCGAAAATCCAACCAGGAATTCAATCAGCATGCGCCACGTAGAGTCCGGGCTCAAACTCGCAAACAAGAACGCATGACGTCACACGCGTACAGCCCCAATACTTCCACAGTTGAAAATGCATCACGTTGCGAGTATTGAGAATTAATGGGGTACTACCGGAGGAAACTGATGTCTCCCCTTCATGAATTTAGCCCTCAGTTTCCTTTATAGAGGATCTTTCTTTTTAGCCTATAGCTTTACGCCTCGTCGACGTCAAGGTCATTAGAGACGGGAAAGGACTGGGCCTTTTGAAGGAAGCATCCCGGTAATTGCCTGGAGTGATTTGGTGAAACCATGGAAAATCCAAATCTGGATGACCGGACGGGATTCGAACCGGCATCCCCCCAAATGCGAGGCCAGAGCGTTATCGCTCACCCACCACTCTCGGTATATAGAGGATCAAGAGGATTTATTTCAAGGAATTAGGATTCAGTCACAGATATTACGCCAATTCACTTGCATGTCAGTAACAAACCATACACTAATATTATAGATGCGAAAATATCTCTACCTCTCTATCTGTTTGTCATGTTTTCACTACTATACGGCTGAGCCGATCTTGATGGGATTTGACAAGGAAATATTATGTATCCTTACGAAGGACATAGGATAAATTTACTAACAACTTTAGACATTTCCACTTTGTATAATGAATACAAATTATATTTAATCTTTTATACACATCATATTATAACACTTCGTATAATTATAGTCACTGATGATGCCCTCTCCAAAAGGGCGAAACGCGTGTGCTGACGAACATTAATAAAAACAGTTGCTAATAGAAAGTGTTTAATTTGAAACCTTTTACGTAATTTACAGCTTTGTATTTCAATTTCTAACAATAAAATTCTAAGTTCACCGGTAAGATGTAGCTTCTAACAGCTGGTGTTGCATAAAGTAATATGAATGAAGAAGACTGTCCCAGGCGAAACACAAATCATTCTTTCTCCACTCCTAAAATACATTTTTCTTTACAGTGTATACCATTCTCAAAAAACAGGAAGATTACAATAGAGACAGAGTTAGACGTTTGAGAATGTGCATTTTGTATTACCAGATACTTACCTGTTGTTAAGTGTTTTAGAATTTGCACGGTGTTTCAGCTGCTTCCCGTTTGTACCAGAGTATTAAAAATGTTTCAACGAATCTGTTGCAGGATAGAGCGAAATATTATGGAAATGGCAGTCAGAAAATGGTCATCTCTTTTAATTACAGATGTGAATATACTTGGCACTAATTTATTGTGAATTAATAACGGTCTTAACTCTAAAACTAACCAAATATTTTAGGATAGAAAATGAGTATGTCCACAATAATCGTAGCCCTTACAAATCACAGTTCAAAACAAATGGAGGATATATAGCATCGACAGTCCAAAACCACATTACCGTTCAGAATATCCTTATTGTTTGGGAGCAGCATTCCTTAACAACTCACTTTTATATCACAGTTTACATTTTTGTTCTCGACTGGTCGTTAAGTTCAGTTTGTTTTGGTCTCAAGATGCAATATGTCTTCTAAAATGAAAAACTGTTACTTCAAATGGAAGTCAGAACGGAGGAAAGTAAATCATGAGCTGATAGGAATTTTACAAAGCTTATAATGAATAGTTAATATAGTTAGCTTAATGAACTGTGTGTTGAATGAAGTCCGTGACTTTAGTAATAAAATTATTTATGAAATAAATGTTCGAATACAGAAATTATGGCGGGTTATTAATCATTCTTTGGTCAGGCCTTAAATAATGTCAACACTAATTCGTTACAAGTAAGAGTAATAGAAACAATATTTCAATCCAACATTGCTTGACCTTTCTGCATATTCAATACTCAATATTGTCACTAATTCAACACTGTTATTAAAATCGCAGAACAAACACGACGTGAAAGCACAACAGGGATACAGTGGGGTGTGTGTCCGGTGGACGCACGGGGACTGTAGGCAACCAGGCGGACAGCCGCGTAGTGCGGTGTAGCGACCGTGACGCCATTAGGAGGACTGGACCCCGGCCCCGGGGACAGCCTGCCTGCCTACTCCGTGTTAACGTGATAAACTGATTTAGCGAGCGTGGGCCGTAATGGCTGTCACAGACTACTGCTCTGTCTGCGCACACCTTTAGCGTCTTCAAGCAGATGGAGGCTTAAACGACATCAAATACTACCAAGACCTAAGCAATAACATAATAAGAAAACTACAATAACTGGGAGACTAAATCGTTATTTTTCTGCGTGACGGTAGCAGGACTATCACGTCACCGGGAGCAGTAATAATGATGCCTCCTCAGAATTGTAACAAAAGAATAAAGTATAACATTGCGCTGATTGATTGCTCTCTCCGAATCCCCATCGAAAACTTAAAGCTTCATATAAAATTTCGAAAATCATGAGTTTTGGGGAAATTATTACGGGTTATTAATTATTCTTTGGCCAGGCCTTAAATAACGTCAAGATTAATTCGTTACAAATAAGTGTAATAGAAAGCATAAATGCATTGCCAATTCGGCTATTGGAAATAATAAATTTAATCTATCCTTTTTTTCTTTTGATTGTTGGTAGGATATTTTCTTAAAATTTAATATTTTGCGTCTTTATAACTATTAGATCATGATACAGTCGGTTATACCATAGCGAATTATTGTCATATTACAGCAGAATTTCCTTATTTTGAATAATGGCCAGTTACCTGTTTATTCATAAGCCTATGTCGAGAAATTTTCTACAGACTCGTTAAACTATATTACCTGCTGTGAAAAATGAAATTCTTACTCGGTAAGACATAATTAATTCTCTTAGAGAAACGCAGATGTTTCCGAATTGAAGATCTGTTAATGTTATTGAATAAAATAAAAATTTTATGTTTCTCTTCCAGCTTAATTTCATCCTCCACTGAACCATCGTATGATGATCTGTCACATTTGTATTAAAAACATTACACAATGGAGTTTAATTAAATAATATATATATATAATGTGTGTGTGTGTCAGCTAGAAACACGTTAAACCTTCGTTTGGTTTGATGTTTTGATGTGTATATCTGTATACGAATAATATTGCTATCCATTTAGGGGACCCACAATTTAACGAGAAATCCGAACTACGGAAGCATTGTGACGAACTTCAAATTACATAGTAAGCTGTTCCAGAGGCGAATGTCGAGTTAGGGGCATATGAAGATTACCGCCGGTAGAGAGATTGGAACCGTGGAATTTATCTGGTCGTCGTATTAATAAGTTTCTGCAAGAGCCACATTTTGCAGTAGAAGCTGCTTATTGGCTGCCAAATATAGTAGTTATCATGAATACTAATTTTGGTATTCTAATAATTTAAGGTGCTTCAGTATTTTACATACATTATTCCAACAGAATTCAGTATGATGGAAACCACCAATTTTGATTTACTTCAAAGTGTAGGTTTTCATAGTCAGCTGAGTTCAGTGCAAATCTGGGAAGCAGCTAATATTTTTAAAACTGCATCTGCAATCTTTTCACTTTCTACTTGTCGGCAATGTAAAGTGTGAGTCTTTTTTAAAATTAAATACTGTATAACTCTATTTGTTCTCTTTAATACGCCGTTATTTTTTATTTTTTTACCATGGAGATATTACTTAATTCCCTGAATACACAGTTTCATTCTTGTTTATTGTTCATTACAGTATAATTTTAATTCAATTGTGTAAATGTTTTGTAGCATCATACGCAAAATAAAAATAAATAAATAACTGAATGTTGTTCTCCGTTGAGGCAGTAACACTATTCGCTTAACACGGAGAGAAACGGGACAGAACGTTAAATAAAACAAGCAATATGCAAGCATTAAGTATTGGATAATAAATAACAAGTATCGAGCAATAACAGTGATGAATATAAATCAGAATGGTAACGGAAGAAATTTAAGTGTTCTTCGGATACGTGGTGAAGAATGTAACAAATGAAAATAAACACAGGCAAGTCAGTTTCGTTATTGATTGACATTTTTAGTAGTTACCTGTTTAAGAAAAGAACTGGTAAAAAAGATAAATATTAGCTTGTATTAAGATAATGAATTAAGGACTCATGTTGTAAATGCTACCTGATGATGCCTATATTACTTCAGCAACTAAGTCGAAAAACTGAACTATCACCCGTAAACTCAAAATGTAATGCTACTGATTTAACATACTTGAAGAAGTTTCAAGTTTGAAAATTCTGACGTATCCGTCTAACATTTATAATATTGTATATATGAAATTCAAACTCACTTATGAAATAATTTTTCAGTAGCTTATTCAGAAGTTGACTAGAATATGGGAAGCAAATAATTGAAGAAGTATGTTGTAACTGAAATGGTGAGATGAAGAGGTCAGCTTTAATTATGAAAACGTGAATAAATGCAAAATAAGCAGAGACAGAATAGTCAATTCAAGTAGGTTGTGTCCAGTTTTAGTTTGAGTCCTTTAGGTGGGAAAAGTACTGAACATTTTCCATTTCTCCTTGTGCGATTCCACTAAGTAGGACTATTTTCTTCCTTTTTCATAGGATTTTACGTCTTGTCGGTTAAAATCGGGAGGGGATTGGTAGCAAGAAACAGGAAGGGAAACTGGCCAAGGCGTTTTGAAGGAACCATCCGGGCATTCACCTGGAGTGATTTCGGGAAATCACGGAAAACTGAATGAGGGTGGCCGGACCGGATATGAAGCCCACGTCCTTCCTAATGCCAAGTGGTGAAGATCCAGGTCAATAGAACACGTGAAACAACGCATTAACAGTGAGATGTGTCTTCTGGTGGAGCTACAGCCGGTAGTTGTTTCCTGGTTGGCAGGCTGTGGATTGGCAGTCCGATACTTTTACCTCGTAACAGATGGCGTGGAGACTTTCAGTACGGTTCCTATAACTGAGGCGCTCAAATACAAGATTTGATGCGTATCTACAATTACTGGGACGATACTATTCTCAGTACGTTGATGGGTGTTTGCACAAATTTTATGACGCCATTTCTCGCCATCTGTAGTTTGCTGCCGTCAGTTGCTACCTGTTCTTAGTTATACACAGATGGCGCTAATTCTTCGGAAGTTCTCAGTAGCACAGAGTACTTCAGTTTTAATTGTTGGTCATACGTAGTTAGGCCTCGTATCTACTTGAGCACGCTGAGGCAAATGAGCCACTCATTCTTTCGAGCACGCTCGTTTGAGCGGGCTCAAGAAAAAGGAAATTTTGATCGAACGAGCCTGGTGCCAGTGCTCAGAAAACGCTCGACGTGTCGTCACGCGTGCGTGCGGCAGCTGCGGCCTTTTTTTATTACCTATGCAATGTCTAAGAAGAAAAGAAAAGTACCAAGGATATGGATTAGAGAAAGTTATCGTCAGCGAAGAAATTATCTTAATAATTTAATTCGCGAATTGACTTTTGAAGGAGATAATGAGCCTTTACAAAACTTTATGAGCTTGTCAAGGAACTATTTCGAACATTTCCTGCATTTAGTTGAACCTCATATTAAAATTCACTATGCCCGAGGCGATTCCACCAAGAAATAAATTAATGGTAACTTTAATATTCCTGCCTTTAGGATATTCTTATATCAACCTGCAACATATGTTCAATGTACATACCTTACAGAATCAACCGGTAGCCTGTGAAAATATTGTGTGTCGCTCCAAAATTATATTTAGGTAGGTAATTATTTATTATTTTTATAGACTTTTACTACCAATATATATTTAAAGATTGTTTTATGTTTTTTTAATCTTTTTTCTTTACGTCATTAATACCATGGTTTAATACCGCACTGATTTTACGCCATACATCCTTTCATTTACTTCGATTATAAATACCGATCGCATTACCTATTCCGTACCTTCTTTGATGCATACCGATTAATTGATGTCAAGCAGGTGTTGTTGTTCCTCGTGCTCGCGCTCGTTATAAAAACCACCAAACCACCGTCCACACTGAGCGCCGAACGCACACTGGCTAGGTTTTGAACATTCTAAAATACCGACACACGATCAAATCGCCTTGAGCGCGCTCGCCGTCATTCGCTGCGAGCGTGCACAGACGTCCACACTCGATCGGCTCGCTTCACTGAGCGGCTCATTCGCCTGAGCGTGCTCAAGTTGATACTAGGCCTTAGACGTGGTTCAATAGCCTGATAATTCTTTAGTTTTGTAAGAGAATTTTCCAGATGCTTTATTTAAAGAAGCTGGCTAAGTAAGAACTCCCCCGTCATGAGATTCAACTAGATAATTATTACTTGAAATACTTTACTTTGTACTTGTGTAAATTTCATCAGTCAAAGCTGTGTATTATGACCAAGTGTGTATTTATTAGTTAGCAGCAAAAAAATAAAAAATAAAAGGATAGTTGGGTCGGTTACTTTTGAATCAATTTTGTGCAATGACTTCTTAGACGATTGTAGCTATGAAGTGTATTTTGCACTTCAATAAGTATCATGCATTACAAAGGGAGAATTTAGACTTTTTAGTAGGACAGAAACAGAACGGAAGTATGAGGCTGTAAATAGAAACTCACTATCAAAATTTTATTATGCAACTGTTCTAATCGTATATTGTACAAAATCTGCTGAAAAAGTAACATCATTATTTGCTTTCGAATATAACGTCTAATACGTAAATGCCATCTGGCTATAATCAGACGCACTGTCAAGAGACCCATTTCCTTAAAGTCAGTCTCAACGCGTTAACTACTGGAAAACCTTTCTCTCACATTTATCGACTTTAATAACAGCGTAGTCAGTAATAAAATCTTAATAACCTTAGGTTATAACGTCGTGCCTCTGCATCATTGTTTTAAGATACTGCAAACTGTTTGGCAGAAAGCAAGCATTGACCGAAAGAATTACGAGGAGGCTCCTTGGTGTTGGTAATACCTCAGGTTGTCAAGCTAACAAAAGGGGGTTCTGTTATTTTGTTTGTGTTGCTTTTGCAGTTGCCTGTGTCTCTGTATTTCGACTCATATTCGATGGGAAAGGTTGCCGGAGACCACGGAAAGTCGCCTTGGACCACGGTGAGACTTCAAGAGGTCGACTGAGCTGTAACCTGGTGCCTCGGAGGTCCGTTGCAGGACTTGTGTTCATAGTGCCATCCATGGGGTGCCAGGGTTTCTAAACGGCGCTTTGATCAATTTTATTTGCTCTGGTAACTGCGAAGACAAGTACGGCTGTATATGCTTCCAGTCTGAAATGAAACGTCGGATTCTGTGCATGGTTCATGTGTTAGGGGAACAACATTGAGCTTAACGGCAGATCGCGCTGCAAGAACTCAATGCAAACGGTGCGTCTATAGCTGCAGCTTCCACAAGTAAAACTGAAAGTAGTATTTTTTTTTCTTAAGGTTTTAACAGGAGCCAACAACAGAGTGCAATTAATCAAATGAGATGTTAGCAAGGTGCCACATACTCCAATTTTTTTAAATATTGATGACCTTCCTAAATGTGTATTTTTGTTTCGAGGCTGAATTCTTTGCATCATAATTAATTTCTTCATGATTATTGTTGTTAAATTTGCTCTTTGAAACAAATTTTTCTTATCGATAACTTTTTATTCAGTTTTCTTGTCATTATTTCTGTAATTGGAGTATGCAACCTAGAATTTTCACATAAATTTTACCAAGTGATTTTTAAATCACAATCATTATTAATAAAGTGCAGTGTGGTCATGATGATAGTAACGTTTTGCGCTGCCGGCCATTTCAGAGGGTTAAAGACGAGTCCGACATGTTGTCACTCTCTGTCTATAGACATGGCTGCTATAGCATGTAAAGAAAGAAAATTGCCTATTCATGTTTGTGTACTAGCTTAATATGTTTTACTTTAAAATCGGAAACCATTCCCTGTATGTATTTGATATAAATCTAATTTTTCATTTATTTAATTATTTTTCTTTTCAGCCGTCCATCTATTTTGGCCATCAACATGTATTGTTTATCCCTTGGTTTAATGTGCTGGTACTACTGGTTCATATTTGTGATATACACCTTGTTGGAGGTGGTGCTATTACACCTTCAAGTAATATATTACACTGTATATAACAATTTAATGTTTTTACTGTTGCAAACCAACTATAAAGAAAGGAATGTATTTAGTTTAAATCTGCATGATAACTACTGCTTTGTAGCAGTTACTTGAACCAGATCACAAAATAACCCAAAAAAATGTTTTTCGCAAAAAATGAAATATTCAGTGAAAGTACACACGAAATATATGCTATCACGAAACATATCAATACGTAATTGTTATATTTGTTAATGATTAGAGTATGTAATGGAGGCTTTCCCGGCGTATCGGCGGTGAGAAAAGTTCTCGTGCCTCCCAACGGGGAAGAGCGTCAATTTGAAGCGACGTTTCGGAGCCACTCACTGACTCCATCTTCTGGCGGACTTCAAATAACTTCGCGCGAGAAATTTTCGCACATAATTAATTGTTATTCATTATTAAGCTAATCTTTTCCTTAGGAAATTTTGGAGAAGATTAAAAATTTCCGTCATTTTTTAAATTTTTGTAATTAGTCAAATCATAACAAATAAATGGATGTGTTAACTTTTATATTAACTGAAATATCATAATTTATAGTATGGAATTATTAAGCGAAATACACGTCAATCCTCAGATATTTCAGCCTCAACAGTGTTTATCGTCAAACTCAAAGTAATAGTCTTCAGATCTCTGAAGTGGCTTTAGACGAAACAGATGTATGTCTTCCGCCGTTTACTGATTTCTCATATAGGCTCTAAATGCCTGTTTTGTCGTAGTCGTTGTACTGGGTCAAATGTTGAACAAGCAACGGTAATTATTATTGTGCCAGCTATTTCGTTCACCCGGAGAGTTCAAATTCGAACCCCTCTCTTAAAGGGATTATGTCACAATTAAGACATCGAAAGCGACAAAGAGAAAAGAAGTAGCATATATATTGACATAACGAAAGCGTATGACGATGTAACCTCACTGTATTGGACCCAAAACTTTCCCACTTGTGAGTACTACCCTCATTTGTGAGAAATCTATTGACGATGTTGCAGAGGAGGGTTGTAATCATAAGGCACGGAAACGAGAAAATCTGGCAACGAACTAACTATCAAGGGCTACCACAGGGCTCCAAACTCTCACCACTGATATTAGATGTTTATACGAGTGACCAAGGCGATATAGCAATAGAAAACGCTTGCTTATTACAATTTGCACACGACATCGGAATTTATGTGATTGGAAACACGTTACGAGATGTAATGGACATAATGTCTATCGTAGTTGAGAAATTCCGACCGTGGCTGAAGACAAATGATTTTGCAATATCACCAAAGAAGTCGAATGTTATCATTTACACCAGACAGCGAATAGATGCTAGTAATTCTGTCATATTAGGGGGCCACAGCTTTTTGTGCAAGAAAGTCGTGAAATATCTTGGGCGAGCAAACAAAACAGATAATTAGAAACTGTGACTCGGCACTGAGTATCATGCGCACCATATCAGGAACAGCATGGGGTATGAACTACAAAATATCTCTCACTATTTATAAGACATTAATTCGCTCACACATTGATTATGGCTGTATAATCTTTGGAGCATCATCGAAAAGGCTGTCGGACACGCTTGATAAATACCAGTATAAGGCACTACGACTCTGTTTTTGGGCGATGGCATCAACACAAACAAACGCACTTCTGGCGGTGGCAATGGAACCACCTCTTCACATTAGGTAGGAATTTCTTGCATAAAAATTCCTAATGAAACACGTGCAAACTTATCAAAAAGATCGAGGAACTCAGTGAATCATGTGCTCACTAACGATATTGGAGTCACAAAAAATCACCTATATACGCAACCGCCTTCCAGAAAACGAAGCAATACCAGAGATATGTGTATACAACCAACAAACTACCTTACTTCGAAGTAAAGTATGAGACAACTACTGTGAATATTAATCTTATCATTTGTCAGAAATAATTTTAGAAAAGTTTAATTTTACTTTGTATGGTTGTGTGACAAAAAGGTTAAATGACATATATAAAAAAATAAACACAAAAATGCCAATCGTACGCTGAAATAGCGATAAACATTTCTACTACCGGAAGTAACTAAATCCTACGAGCAGTTTCTGCGTGAATAGAGTTCAACGGAAAAATGGACACTAATTTGTGGATACTTTCATGTTAAATTTCTCAGATTAAAATCAAACATAACTATACTATTTTATCCTCTTGACCATCATAATTTGAAATCTCATTGAAATGAAGAAAGAGAAATAGAATCTCAACTAAAGAAACATAGGTAGCTACTCGCAGTTGAAAAGTTTGTGGTTTGTTATATAAAGAAGTGGAATTTAATTCCCTTTTTTATATTCGTTTTATACTATCCATGATGATGTCCTTGGTTTTCACAGACTTGGGTTAGTCATAAATTGTTTTAAAGATGTTTTTAAAGAACGGGTTTTTGGGTGATTACCACGACTTGTCAGTTTGCGCCTTCACTTTACTCTCCGGGACACATTGGTTGCTGCAGTTGTAGTTGCCGGAGGCCATGCAGCGTGTTCCGTGACCGCCGCACATTGTCGCTCCGTATGTATTCTGTGGCGCTAGTTAATGCATGGCGGCAGCTTATCTTGCTCTCCGTCTGCAGCCAGTTCCTTATCTATTCATATATGCGCATGCAGAGGGCCAGGCGAACAGCTAACATGTTTGCAGTCTGCAAGCGGTTATTTTCGCCATACATGAGACCAAGTTGGCGAAGGCGTGAAACTATCAATAATAATAATTGATAAACTGTGATGGAGCGTATGCTCCGGTGGTAATCTCCCTTCAAGAGGCAAATCGGTGGAATGGAATTTGGATTCGAGGATTCTAAAGGACGCTGCCGATTGGAATTTAAGACGGAGAACACTAAATGCAGTAGGAGAATCTTTAGAATTTCCTATTTTTCATTTTTTTGTTATGAGCCAAAAGAAGGAATGTCTGCTACATCGTATTTTGAAGTTTTTTCAGTTAACTATACTAAAAATTTACTCTTAACGAAGTTTTCCTTTTTCTGAACTGGAAATTGCCCAAACATATTCCCTTCTGAGATACGTAATATCATAGAAAATATCATATTTCTTGCAGAGTAATGTTTATCACATACATCGTACCAGCGAAGATTTCTACGTAGTTACACGCCAAGAAATGGTTTATTTGCACATAACATATTCCATGTTGATTGTTGCATTAATTATTAAATTGCTGGACTGATTGACAAGTTTCATAGAGGGATAGATGGATTGACGAAAGATGAGGAGAAACAGAATACACGAGTAAGTGTCGATATATAGATTGAAAATTCCGCTCATCGAAGGGACTGAGTACGGAAAGATATACAGAACAGATGCAACCTTGCATACAGTAAATATTTTAGAAGTTTCTGCGTATATTGGGAGTGACTGAATAATTTTTTGTATTACAAACAAGATTTAATCACAAAATTAGTAGAACTGAATTATATGATAGTAGTCAGATTTTGTCAAAAAAATTGAATATCAGATTCTGAAAACTCAATCACTATTCTAATAACTTGTTGGAAAGTGCCAAAATTCGTAATTGGCAGGAGACTACATTTCACACTACCAGAACACTAGTAAATTTCTATTGTAGTGACGCAGGTTTTCATCTAAATCTTAGAGTTGTAACAGTAACTAGAAATTCTGTACCCGTATGTATTCGTTACTAAACCAATCAGTACCCGTTACTTTCGAATCGTTACTCGTTACTTTTGATACAATCAAACACTAGCATGAAGCATGGCACCGAGTCGCGTCGCATACCGGACGACTTCGTTCGTACTTGGTAAAGTTTAAGTAAATTCTTTATTTAGTATAATAAGCTTAGGTAAGTTGTTCGTTTGGATAAAACTTAAAGTAATAAGCACATGTATCTTACGGAATACCTCTGAATGTACACTTGATTTACTGTAACGATTATTATATACGGAAGAATAATCTAATTTCAAAATAAACACCTGTTTGCATACAAAAAAAATCTCACCTTTCACCTGAGTGACAATAACTAATGACGGTTATTTTTTAAAGTAGCCTACTCAAACCCTGCAAACAAGCCTCGTATGATAATGGGACATGTATTTAACACTTATTTTAATATTATAATCTCATCAAAGTCTTTAGTTTTTGAATAGGAGGTTACATCACTGTCTGCCTTTACTGTTTTCATTTATTTTTGTAAATTATTCATCTTTTTTGCGATTAGATTCGTAATTGTTGTTGTGTCGGGGTTAGAACAATCATTCAACATCAAAGTCAGTACCGTATTGATCACATGGACCATGCGGTAATAATACAATCACTAACACTAGGCACAAAGAAGAAAGTCATTGTACCTTGTTCTTTCTTTATGGAATTCTGGGACATAACAAGTGCAGAGACTCTTAGACAACTCTTTTATATTGTAAATTACACTATAAAATAAAATAGAAGGTATCAAATCTTTAAATAAACAAATTTCATGAATTTTTAGAATCAATAAACCTCACTAATAAATGATCAATGAAAAAAAAAACAGTAACTATCTCAAATTTAAATACAAATTTTGTATATTCAAATTATGCACTGTAAATTGTAATGTTAAACAAAATAAAAACTATAAAATTATTATTTAAGTTGTCAAAATTAGTAACCTCATTAAAAATATCAAAACTTAACAGTAAATAATATTAATTACATCAAAATAATGTTCGCACAATGTGTTTGTACATAAACATTTGTAACGAAACGAAATCAAATCGAAATTCCCACAAATATGCGCATATGTATACGACGAAAAATGTTCAAACTTCATTTTTTCGTTCACATTCAAAATATGTTTTTTTATTGCGATAGAGCACATGCACCTGTGGTAATTTCCCCAACCATCCGCATTTCTGATTAATGATGTTCATTTTTTAATCTTAAAATTCATTAATTGCTATGTCGCATTACCTCTGATACAATTGAGCACTAGCATGAAGCATCGCATGAATGACTTCGTTAGTACTTCGTGAAGCTAAAGTAAATTGTTCATTGAGTAAAGTAAATTTAGGTAAATTGTTCGTACATTTGATTTACTGCTCTGAATATTACATACTTAAAAATAATGCCTGATATCAATATCGCAGCACACTTAAATCAACTAATTTAAACAAAAATATGCTTATTAAATCACTGGGCGAACCTTCCCAGCTCCCGCATGACGCATGATACGTCGTATTCGTTCGTTTATCGAATCAAACTGAGATCTGCACGACAAATGCGAGTAACGAAACATGCGAGTAAAGAAATGAATTTGTGATTAATGATTCGGTATTTCGAGTCAGGGGACGAACCCGTTACTCAGCAAGGAATACATACGGTCTGCTACAGCTCTACTACATCTACATCTATACTCTGCAACTCACAAATATTGTGGGTGGCAGAGGGTGCAAAGCAACAACCCTAAATCTGTGCATTCCAATCCCGAACAGAAAGAGGAAAGAAAGAATACATAAAAGCATCAGTACGGCATCTTATTTCTCTAATCTCCTGTCATTGCGACCTAAATAGGTTGGAGGAAGAAGTATTTCATTCCAATCATAAATTAAAGAATTTCGCAGATTCTGCAATAAATTCAAACGAAAACGACATCGTCTGTCTGCCAAGCAATCCAAACCCAATCTATGTATCAATTCTGTAAAACTTTCTTAATGACTGTAACCAGCAGTCACGAATCGAGCGGCTCTCTTCTGAACGTTATCTAAAGTGTCAATTAATCCCTCGCGATACGGATCCCAAACCCAACAACAGTAATCAAAATGCGGACGCAATAGTATTTTGTACACTATTTCCTTTGTAAGAGTATTACAACTTCTCAAAATACGGCTTATGAATCGTAATCTAGAATCAGCTTTGCCTACGACGGAAGTTATATGCAACTCCCATTTCATGTTGCTTTGTACTATTACGTCCATATACTTCAGGGAATCAAACGTGTCAATAACTGAATTTTCGAGTAGAATCACGGAGTTCAACGAGGAGAAATGAAAGAAGACGCTCTTACATTGTCTCGTGCGATATGGGGGAGTCATTTCTTTGCGAGATGCACGAGCTGAAGATCATTCCGCCGAGGGGAAGCAGTGTGGAATCAGCTATGGGACCGTGGCTTGCTGACAGCAGAACAACCCCAGAGATGTTGCATAAAGTCACGAGACTTATTTTTTACGATGCCATGTGAACAGGAGCAGAACGAAATGTCTCTTCAGCCCCGTAACAACATAGAATCACTGAACGGTAATTGGAGGAAGGCGATTAATTGACTCTGAAAACAGTCGTCCAAAATATGTAGCGACACGCATTTGCCGACTGTGCCTATTCACATCAGAGATGGACTCTTAATTCTTAATGGTTACACATGTTTTGATGGTCCAAACATTTTATTGGTTTATTTATGTCCTTGTAACACTCTGACTTAAGCAATTTTGAATGATAAAATTCAGCAGTAACTTTACCGACTGTTAAAATTAATTAATAGCAACTAGCAAAAAAATGAATCACAAGTTGTACTGTATTACATTGTATACCCCACCCCAAGATGCATTAGTACCTGTGTAACACTATTCCGTGAAGTATGACACGGCAAGGAACTTCAATGGATGTGTTAAGTATGTGGTTTTTACTTAATTAGGATTTTGTATTTGTACCATCTTCGCAGAGATACATAATCTATCATATAAGTATCAAATTTGGAATACTTTGTTTGGTTTAAATCAGTCAATGCTGTATCAAGTGTGTAAAATAGCACATTCAGATTTAGAAATTCCAGATTCAGTTGTGATGAAATGTCACATGATATTGTAGACATGAATATCAGTAATTAAGACGTGGCAATATTTTTGAAGAAAAACTGCTGAAAGTAAAAATAAACAATTTCTTCAGGTTTAGTATAATTATTAAAATTTTACATGCCTATGGTCTTTCAATCGATTATGTTACATTAAGAAAAAAAGGTCATTCAACAACAAGAATACAAAGCTTGCTAAAATTTATTATGTATCAGATTTCGATTGCACTACCAAACATGAGATTCCTAGAAATTTAATTACTAACATTTGTTGTGTTCCACGCAAGAAGAACTCATTATGCAATATCACAAGAAGCCATATGGACATTACCATGGCGGTGTGAAGTACCTAACATAATGCACGGCGATACATTTACCGAAAATTAAAATTATTTGAACATAGCGTCCGTAACTTTCTGTAATAAACGTCCACGGGTTATTCGCGTAGACGGAAGGACGCATGTCCTGTAAATATTACCAAGTATTATTAGAATAATATTTATGCAGTGAAGATTTTGTTTTGTCAAACACTGAACAATATTCTTCTTCACTATCCATTGGTGATGATTTTTTGCAGTATATATATATATATGTATAAGCTGATTTTGTGTGATGTTACTATCTAATTTAACTAATAATATTCCCAGAGAGAAAGAGACAGAGAGAGAAAAAAAGAAAAAAACCACACACATTTATTAAAGTAAATAAATGTGTATCAACAGTTGTGTATTTTCGTTTCTAATAATCTACGGCTTATGTACTGTACATACTGACGATTGTACCATAACTAGCAATCCACTTAAGTTATTCTTTTGACAGATGAGCTTAGAGCCTCCGTGTACACTTTGGTTAAAAGCAGACTTCAGCACATGCGCATTTTATCCGCTTACCGGAGAGTCGCGACTTGTATTGGGGGGAGGGGGATCTTCCCAAAATAATTAATACAATAAATTAAATAATCAATGACATCCGTATATAATCTTGAGTTACGAATTTATCCGTCTAGACGCAAAAGACATTTTTTCAAAGGAAAAAAAAAAACTAATAACCAAAAGTAAAAGCGTAAGGGAAAAATTCAAGCTGCTTCTTCTGTAGCACATCTATCGCGTATTTAGCAAAAACATCCATCATTTCTTAATGACAAATGCAGTAATGAGGTCATAATAATATATTCCATGCACCTTTCTGGGACAAGGAATTAAAAGGTTAACATACAATAGATGTTTGAAAAAAATATTAATTCGTTCTGTCGGATCGCACATGTTTTCAAATTAAATTTGATGGTTTTGTTTTGGTAATTATAATCTCAATAGTTTGCGAAAGTGTGTACTTTGGTTATCACTTAGCATAAATTATAGCAATACGCATTCTACAGATGACGTGAGTTTTGTGTAATCCTATACGACTACAAAACTGACAAAGGATCTGTCCACTTTGTCTGTTTGTTGAGACTGGAATTAATTTTATTTCTAGTATTAAATAAATGATGCAAGAGTGGCGGACTGATTATCGTGTTTCTCTCCAAACAAATTTTAATTTCTTGGAAAAAGGATAAAAAGTTATTTTGTCCAAATTCATCCTCCAAGAATAAAAGTTTTTGTAAACCTAATTCATGAATAGTTAATCAATATTAGTATTGCAAGACTTTTGAGACTAAATTAAGCAATAATCATGAACAACGACTACTTTCACTATTTCGCCGATGAAACATTGCACTCTAATATGGTGAACAATGTCTGTAAGACAGTGTTAGCTGCCATGTGTGTCACTGCATTCATTATTTCGGTAATGTTGATGCTTATTGTGGTTTACTGCTCAACATAGTCTGCACACCCAGAATAATTATATACCCAAACGGGGTGGATCAATGGTAATACTTTGCAGGGAATGTCTTGTTTTGAATCCATGGGCGCCCACTTTAACGACACGGAGGTTGAAAGATGAATAAATTAGTGACATATAAGTAGAAATCACTCTTACAACCTCCAGTAAGTGTGGCAAATTTTTCACACACCTTACCTCTTTATTAATTTTTCTGAAGAATCATTATCCA
Organism: Vandiemenella viatica; assembly: GCA_031002005.1. Classification (NCBI taxonomy): domain Eukaryota; kingdom Metazoa; phylum Arthropoda; class Insecta; order Orthoptera; family Morabidae; genus Vandiemenella; species Vandiemenella viatica. Next base: position 105,105,823 of record CM061920.1, on the reverse strand, counting down.
TCACAAAATCCCCATTTAAGATTGAGGTGTTAAATTTGCAGGAATTTCGTGTAGTTCCACAATAGAAAATAGAATTCAGAACAAAACGATTGTCACTTTAAGTTAGAGCTAAACAGACGTTTTACCCAGAGTGATGGGTGAACGGTTAACGCTATGGCCTCGCATACAGGAGGACGCCGGTTAGGATCCTCTTCCGGGCATCCTGAACTGGGTTTTCCATGGTTTCCCCAAATCACTCCAGTTGAATGACGAGATGCTTCCTTCAAAAGGCCATGGCCGAATTTCTTCCCGTTCCTTGTCCCCAGTCCCATCCCGCCTCTAATAACGCCGATGTCGACGTGGCATAAAGCTATAAGTAAAAAAAAAGATACCGATTTAATGAAAAAAATCCTTTTTAACAGCATTAAATTTAAATGTTCCAATTCAGCTCAGTTCACAAATATAAATAATCAATCGCTACAGCTGCCAAACACAATTTCAAAATTATTTTCAGTGAAAGTTGGAATCTTATTTTATGTCGTTTTCTGCCACATGTCTTTTGTGTGGCTTTCAGTTCATTGGATCTGTTCCCGAACAGAGCATCCAGATGCTGGCATTCTGTTGTTATATATTCAGCACTACGAGTCGCACAGCGAAGAGTCTGTATTCCATGTCCAGAGGTCATATAATAAGAAAGATTCCACTACCTATATTTTACGTACCCACGTATGGTCTTGCCAAATGCCTGCCATCAGTCTTGAGTCCATCAGTTTACAAATGTGAGCACCACATCAAGAACTCGGCTCAATTCGTCGAAAATGTACAACAACTGAGACTGTCCCACTCTGATCTCATGGTCAGTTTCGACGAAGTGTTACTTTTCACCAGAATTCCTCTCAAGGAATCACTGGAACTGATTGGCGAGATATTTGGAACTGAGCTCACTAAACTGTTCAGTTTTCTTCTAACATCAACATATTTTCAATTCGATGGACAGTATTATGAACAGACGGATGGAGTAGCTATGGGTAGCCCACTGTCACCTGTGGTTACCAACATGTACATGGAGCATTTTGAGGATGAAAGCACTGGAATCGGCACAGTTAAAACCAACGTGTTTCTACAGATACATGTATGACATTTTTTTCGTTTGACCCCAAGGAGGTGAAGAACTTCATTCTTTTCTGCAACACCTGAACTCCATCCACAGCCAGATACATTTCACGATGGAGGTGGAACAGAACTACCAACTACCCTGTTTGGATGTGCGGGTAAAGAGAATTTTTTTTTTTTAACGTCTCCTATAACAACTAGGTCTTTAGAGACGGGACAGGATGGGGGGCAAGGAATGGGATGGAATTCGGCCATGGCCTTTTGAAGGAAGCATCCCGGCATTCACCTGGAGTGATTTGGGGAAACCATGGAAAACCCAAATCTGGATGCCCAGACGGGGATTCGAACCACCGTCCTCCCGAATGCGAGGCCAGAACGCTAGCCGTTACACCACCCTGCTCGGTGGTAAAGAGAAGACCGGATGGCACATTAGGACACAGTGTTTACCATAAGGCTATTCACACGCACCAACATTTACATGCTGACAGCTACCACCACCCGTCTCAGTATGAAGGAGTGCTAAATACACTGGTACACAGAGTGCATGTGTTTTCTGACAAAGACAATCTGTCTGCAGAACTAACACACCTCAAGAACGACAACCGCCAAATTCGGCGCACCTTGAGGCGGAAGACGACTCGTGAACCAACTGACAAGAAGGACAAACCAAGAGCCACAGCCTTCATCCCGTACGCCAGCAATGTTTCGAGCAAGACTGGCAGAATTCTACGCCGACAAAACATCAAGTACGTTTACCGGCCGCCATCCAATATTAAAGCATTACTTGGCTAGGTTAAAGATGATCTGAGAATTATGAAACCTGGCGCATATCACATACAGTGCGAGTGCGGAAAATCATACGTCGGACAGACCATTAGCACGATCGAAGAACGGTGCAGAGAACATAAACATCACACAGAGCTACAGCAGCCCATCAAAATCAGCAATTGCTGAACATTGTCTAGAGACACGGCACTCTATTAAACATGAGGACCGAAGTTCTGAGAAACACATCTCACATTTGGTACTGTGTAAACAAGGAGGCCATTGAGACCCGGCTACGGAGTAATCTCATAAACAATGATAACGGGTTCCAACTAAGCCAAGATTGGGACCCAGCACTGAAACAGCTCCGCTAACACCAGAGCCAAGGCACAGTGCGCGACGGAGGTGGCATACAGACTGATGGTCACTGCTCGACGCGTCGCAGCGTACCACCCCCACCACCGCTATCGGAGCGCCGCGACGGGAGTGGAAGGGATGGTTCGTAGGGTATAAATACCGACCCGGCAGATCTGACCCAGCAGTGGCGTCTTGGACCGCGCTCCTCAAGCCGGCCAGCAGACGCAACCTGAAGATGATGGTTCGTTACGCCGCCTAAAATTCGTTGGACTGCGATCATTATTATTAATAACTTGTTACAATCAATATACGATTATTTCTAAGTTCCTCAGTTTAAACAGTTTATTTTCAGTAGTCTTCCTCTTTGACGGAACTTTTTTATCTTACCCAATTAGTTTTGGGTGGAAGCCAGGTGAGTTTTAACGATGCCAAGTTAGGCATTAAACTGACCTATATCTCCAACCAAATTACGTATTATAGAGATGGGCAGCTACTGTGTCTGTAGGTACTGTGGCTTTTCTCTCCAAGGGGGCTAATTTTGTTTCTGTCAAATTCGAGAAGAAAAGAAAGCGGGATAGTTATCGGATGAACCAAATATTTGGCTTCAATTAGAGCGTCTTGATATAAGCATCACTCTCTTGTTAACTATAAAATGGTTCCAAGTTTTACGTGCTTTCTCTGAGATGATCCGATGCACCCGTGTTCCGTGGTCAAGATTTCCCCCTTCCTCTCGATCTGGCTAGCAAAGTGCACCTACCACCGGTCTACTGTTTTACACAAGTGGTCAGTGTAAATCATTAGGAAAAAGCAACAGTGTCCGGTCAGAATACAAACAGAGTTTGTTAGTAGCGGCGTGCTTATCCTATAGTAAAAAACTGTCTGTTGCTATTTGTCTGTGAAACGTGTAACATTTATGTTCTTTAAAATAAGGATCGGAGCATATACAAAAGTCTTTTATGGTTTATTTTTATTTGGAATGCGCGTTGTTCCCACTCAGTTACGCATTTGTCGTGAACGCCATGTGATAACAATTCGAAAGGGAAAAATATCTTAAGTAGTGTTATATTGTCTTAGCTGGGACAAAAGATCTTAAGCCGGCCCCGAAAGAGACTCCACTCGTCCGCGTTTGTGGCAAAGAAATGAAATATTTCGCACATCATGTAGCTATTCAGTCTGGACCTAGGTTGTTCAGTCCTTTTCCTCCAGTTACGTGTATGTGTGTGGTGATGTATGGTAACTGTGTGTATGCATGGACATGTGAGTGTGTGTCTTTCTATGTGGTTGTGTGTCTATCCCGATAGGATTCTACTCGACTTTGAGATTTCACAATGACTGGCTACCTATGTGTTGATGTAATTAATTGATAATGTGATAAGTACTGAGGTGTATGGCAAAAACATGTCATCCATTGCACACACTCTAACGTCTGTCTGATGGTTTTTTGGTCAGTTATGTTTGTGTGTGAGACCTAGTATGAGTATGGGAGTTATGATATTTGTCTGATGACCATGTGCCTACTGATACTCGTGGTACGTCGGACAAATATTACTGAACAGCAGAAAAGGCTTGTGGCGTGGGATAGAGGTGGTGCTGATCATGTGAACAGCTTTGTACATATTACCAACGATACTGAATGGCAGAGAGGTCTGTAGTGTAAGTTAAATGATATGATTTTGATGTGAGGAGTTTGTTACTTGGAACACATGTTAATGATGATTTTTTTTGTCAGTCTTGAGCCATGAGGGTTCTGTCCCACTTTTTCTTTGCCATGATTGGGCTGGTTGTTGTGTTGAGCTCGCTGTAGGCATGGATATATGTGTCTGTGTGCGTCTTTCTCTGTGTCTGTATGCGTAAGTATGGTGATACCTTCCTTAAACTCATTTATCTGGACGTATGAATTGCTGTTCCTCCCATATGTTTGTGCTTGTGTGGAGACGTATGGGTTTGTGGGTGAGACCTAGTATGAATATGGAGGTTATGATATCCGTCTGATAGACAAGTGTCCATTGTAACTCATGGTACCTGGGTCACATGTTACTAAATGACAGAAAGGGTTGCGGTGTGGGAGAGATGTGGCTGTGATTTCAAACTTCACACATCCTGTAACTCTTTAGTTGGATCTAGCATGTTCAGTCTCTTTCCTCCAGTTATGTGTGGTGATGAATGGAACTGTGTGAATGCATTGACATGTTTGTGTGTGTGTGTGTGTGTATGTGTGTCTTTCTATGATTTTTGGCCAGTCATGGGTGTTCTGTACCACTTTTTCGTTGCCACGATTGGGCTAGTTGTTGAGTCGAGATCGCTGTAGGCATGGAAATGTACGTGTGTATGCGTCTCTATCTCTGTGTGTGTTTTTTTTTTTTTTGCGTAAATGTGGTGATACCTTCCTTTATCTCGTTTGTCTGGATGTATGATGTGCTGTTCCTGCACTTATGCTTGTGTGAGGTGACATATGGATTTGTGGGTGAGACCTAGTATGAATATGGGAGTTATGATATCTGTCTGATGACCAAGTGTCTACTGCTACTCGTGGTACATGGGGAGCACATGTTACTGAATGGCAGAAAAAGCTTAGGTGTGGGATAGACGTGTTGGTGCTGATGTGAACAGTTTTGTACCTAGCACACATGATACTGGATGGTAGTGAGGTCTGTAGTGTGAAATAAATGAGATGATGTTGATGTGAAGAGTATGGTGCCTGGAACATATGTTACTGATGATTTTTTGGTCAGTTATGAGCCATGGGGGGTTCTACCCCACTTTTTCGTCGCCATGATTGGGGCTGGTTGTTGTGTCTAGCTCGCTGAAGGCATGGAAATGTGAGTGTTTGTGCGTCTCTCTCTGTGTCTGTATGTGTAAATATGGTGATACCTTCTATAAACACGTCTGTCTGGACGAATGATTTTGCTGTCCCCTCCACTTATGTTTGTTTGTGCTAGTGTATTGAGATGTATGGATTTGTGGGTGAGATCTGATAGCCAAGTGTCTATTGCAACTCATGGTACCTGCGTCACTTTTTTACTGAATGGTAGAAAGGGTTGCGGTGTGGGAGAGACGTGTTGATGGTAAATATAATCAACTGGGGCGCGATGAACACTATTTATGGTATAAACACTTAGGTTTATGGTGAAAACATGTCATCTTTTGCGCATCTTCTATCTCGCCAGGCTGATGATATGTAAGGAGACTTCTGTTTTTCAGCCAGTCATGAGGCAAGAGAGTACTACACCACTTTTTTGATTCCATGATTGGTACCGGTAGTTGTGTAGTCTTGGACATGTGTATCTGCGTCTCTCTTTGTGCATGTAAGCGTAAGTAACTCGTCTGTCTGATGATTTTTGTAACGATAGTTCTGTCCAGTTAATCAGTTGTAACGACAATTCTGCCCCCCACTTCATCGTTTCCGTGATGCTTGCTGTTAGTTCTGTCGACCTCGCTGTATGCATGTACAAGTGTGTGCGTGTGTCATTCCTCTGTGGATTTGAGTCTAAAATATATGGTTATAGAATTATCAACGTGTGCTTCTAACCATTGTTTCAGGGCTTAGGCAATCTCCCATTTCGATGTGCTCTTTACAGTTTACTGCCGTTTGTGTTGGCATGTGAATTTTGATTCTCACTACATAAAAATCATTTAACAGAGAGGGGTGATGTACCAGAGAAGCGAAGGACTTGGGTACAAACCCACAGTCAGACCATTGCTTGTGTGGTGTAGTATGGATGTCATTGGAAGATAGGAAGAGTGTTGAGGGGCTGTAGGTGGCGTATAATGCTGTTAGAATGGATATTGGTGGAATAATTCTGAGTGGTGTATGGAGCCTAAGTTGACCATGACCACAATCTCGCACTAGACTTTAGGTGATGAGGCCTGAGTGGAAAAAATATCTAAACACCCACTTTGACCTAACAATTTACGACAGTTCAGGTGTGAGCACTATCTTAGGCGTAATAGAACCTATGGTGACGTTTTGGATACTTGTCGATGTGTGGGGATCTTCTATGAAAATGTGGGTTATGATGTCTGTTTGATGACCAAGAAACTATCAGTTAGCTAAGAGCATTATGGTAACTTTATCGTGGTTACTTGAACGAAGCATGCAATTACAAACAAATGTCACACTTGGCCCTGAATCCGAAGGTTGGCGTTAGATGGGAACATTTTAAACCGAATGGAGAACTCTCCTGGGTCCTGATTTATTGAAAAATAATTTCCTGGAAAAGGGGAGAATTTTCCTGGAAAACTGCAGTAGAAGCACCTTAAGTGAACATTTTGGTACCTGGCTACTGATTAGGAGAAGACTTTGCGAATTTTGAATTTTTGGTTTACTTTAACGCACGAACAGAAGGTAACCCTGTCTGTAACTGATCAGGGGTTTGAATGGGAATCATTGGAAAACAGAAGGTGGTTTGACGAAGTGCTGGGCGTATGTTGGCGATGAGGCTAGGGGTGGATCTTGGTGAAAGAATTAGGAATAGTGCACTGGATTTCTTCTATAAGGAAGTGGGTAAATTTTCTATATCTCCACCTTGGTCACAGGCGATGGTCTCAGGCATGTTCTGTGCTTAGCGTGACTCGATTTTTATCACATAGGACTGGCGTACTTCGATTCGACAGGGGTGAAATTAGTAAGATTAACAGACGTATTTCGTTCCTGGAACATACGTGCTGTGCTGTAAAATACAGTTAAAGGTGTCAATCATTGATGTATCACAAGGGATTTATTGGAATTTTAGACAAAGTGCAGCTAAGGACACTCAATTTGTGATTGCTTACGAAAGCATAACAGAATTGATACATAGATTGGTCTGGATTGACAGACGACAAAGGTTTGACCTTGGTGGCAACAATTACGAGTGCAATGAAATATTTTATACCAATGGCAGCAGATATAAGTTAGATAAATAAGGCGTCGTACTGATGCTAATATGAATTCTATCTTCCCTCACTGCATTCCATGAGCTTTGCCATGGTCATACTGGAAACTTTGATTTTTTCTAGCTTTGATGTGGGAAAGGCTTTGTCACAAATATTTTCAAGTGGCCTCTTGTCCAAAGACAGGGTTGAGAAATAGGCTTGAAAAAAAATTACATGCTGATTGGTTTGATATAAGTGGAGAGATTAACGTGTATTCACTTCTGGAATGTCTGTAGGGAAAGAAACTGGTTTTCAAATCGACTGTCACAAGTATTTTCATGTGGGGCTCTTGTCGAAAGACTGAGTCTGCAGGGTTGAGAAATAAGCTTGAAAAAATTACAGGCTGATTGGTTTGACATCAGTGGAGAGATTAACATGTAATCACTTCAGAAATGTCTGTAGGGAAAGAAACTGGATTTCACATCTACAACTTTGCATTAGGCAATGATAATTATGTGAATCTAATTTAGTAAGCATTTTTCAGATAAAATGGGCAGGGAAGTTAATGCCATAGCAATAGGATAGAAATACACACAAAGTTCATCGAGGTTGCAGACACATCCATGAGGAAATCACTTCTTTGAGTTTAAAACATTAGTTGGATTCTCGCTTTGTTTCATTGCACATAATTTAATATATTAAAATAATGGGGGTGTGACAGAAATTCGCGAGTTATCATTAACGATTAATTATATTGGAATCCCACCGTACTGACGCTTATTTCCTCTTGTTATTCACACAGAGTTATTTTTTGTGCAAAGCACCCTCTGCCAAATTCGAATATCAGAACTGCATTGTATAGATGTGAATTTGAGCTATGTCAGGACATTCCATGGTTCATTATCACGTTTTAAACGTAAAAGTTACGCTTTCACATGGTCTATTTTTTAATTAAATACAAAGACTCAAGCAGTTTATCTGTTCACCCAGAATGAAAACAAAATTTTCGATTTTCGTTTTGAAAACACGAGTGATTCTTAGATTTGTACTACGAAAACTGACATATAATAATTATTCTCATCTCGTAATAATTTCTTCTTGAACCGAAGTGAATGCTGAAATATTTCTATGTATCCCGCTGGGGCGGTTTTGCAGTGCAATGAGCATATGGCGCAACCTGAATTCCTTATCGATAGCAGGACACCTGAACAAATGCATACGAAATTCGCTGCAAGCCTGAGACTCTGTACAAAATTCTGCAATCATACGAACGCTGTGTTGGACGCCCTACTTTCTTTGTCCGCCAGCCAGGCAGCCAGCTATGCTTTCATAATGGTGGATGGCAAACACACACCAGCCAAGCTGTATCGCTCTGTAATGGAGACATTTCGTAACCTGTCGGACTCCCGAGCAAACAATAGCCGCTCACGCAAACATCGAGATATTTCTCTTAAAATGCTTCTCGCGTTGAGAAATGAAGCATGCCGCGCCATCTATCGGGAAACGGGATACTATGCACCTCGGCAGTCGATTTTTTTAACGTCTCTCTAACAACGTGGTCTTTAGAGACGGGAAAGGAATGGGAATGAATTCGGTCATGGCCTTTTGAAGGTAGCATCCCCGGCATTCACTTGGAGTGATTTTGGGAAACCATGGATGACTGGATGGGGGATTCGAACCTCCGTCCTCCCGAATGCGAGGCAAGAACGCTAAATAATTTCATGAAAACAGGTACACATAGAATTCTTCCTCGGTTTTATATCCGGAGTTTATGACGGTTTTTTTTCCCCATATCGAACGTTAAAAGGAAACATTTATGCTTTTCGACTTATTTTTTATTCAAGGCAAGCTGGCGCCATACTCTCTAGGTGTGGAAACTAAAATTTTGATTTTCGTTTTGAAATTGGCGAGTTGGAACGGCTTTTTCAATAAAAACACCGCGGCCGGACTCGAATCGGTGACCTTCGGCACTCTAGCCCCAACGATACCGATGTCTGTTCACGTAATATCCGTTGATGTGGACTTTTTTATTTTTTAGTAAAAAATCGCAATGGTTCACGCTTAAGTATTTTTCACGACACAGAACCGAAGAAAATATTTTACTGTGTGTCGATAGTAGCCAAGATGTTCAGTGCTTGCTTAACAGGACGCTAGGAATACTCGCGCGGCACATATTTCAGTCACGTTTAATGGATAAGCAAACAGAGATAACAGTCGAGTGGGAATTTTGAAACAGTGTACACATTTCGCAGAGCGCGCCGGAAATACTGTCACCGAACGCCATCTACCAGTCAGTCAAAGAACTAACGGGGGCTGCCATCTAGCCGCCGATCGGTGAACTAACGGTCCAGCGCAAGCCCGCCCGGTGCTGCACTCCCAGCGGCCGGCCAAAGAACTAACGTGTGACGTCATACGACCTTGGCCGCCATTGGTCCATTAGAATTTCCCGCCATCCAACTGTGACGTCACGCGGACGAGTGGAGTCTCTTTCGGGGCCGGCTTAAGATCTTTTGTCCCAGCTAAGACAATATAACACTACTATCTTAAGACCGAAGAGAATTTGTTTCAGATGAAAATTTTTATGGTTGGGTCGTCATCTTTAAGCTGTTTGTGCTTAGATTAAAATAAAAAACAAATAGTGAAACACGCAACAAAGTTACAGATCTCGTACAGACTATAACAATAATAAAAACAACAAAAGGAAAGTCTGAGGTACAAAAATTGTTCATGTTTTAGCCGATTCTAATACCGAACGGTGAATATTTAGGCGTAGGCACATTTGGAATGGTGTATTGCGTTAAATGCGCATATTATCCATTTGTTGTAGTAGTATGGTGTGGGATGTATGCACTAGCTGAGGGGTCCTTCTTCCCCGGCCACTCGTGGCTGCCGATCGTCCACGCAGTGCTCGTCCGTAATCCACTTTGGGAGTTGGTCCAGTCAGCCGAACGGTCGCGTGTCGCCCTCATTCACTTAGTGGCGGGTCCCAATTAGGCGGAGAGACAGGCTGCGCGAACCGACTGCCAAGCGACGGAGTTTGTGCAGAGCAACAACAAACGAAATACTACAGGAGAGTCGTACCGAGTACAGGTTCCAACGACAGCGCGTCAGCAGGTGAATAAAGAAACATCAGTCGAGTGGCCGATAATCATAGGCGACGAGTATCATTAACAGCGCCCACCTCACTGAAAATAGACGCAGGTTACTAGCCTCTGCCATAAATACAAATACACAAAGTTATTTAAAAAGGTTTTCCTGATTTCGCAGCCATCGTGCTGTTGAAAATATCTTAGCGAGATTTACTCTGCGTCACAATCACTCTTCTTTCTTCCAGAAGTTTCGAAGAAAAGAAGTTTCGGCCAATCTGTTTAGGGGAGTAGTCTCCTGCCAAGTTTGCTAGGACTCTGCAGACGACCTTAGGCTTAGTCGAAAAGTCGTAATGAAGGAGAAGTGTTTGGGAAGAAGCGAAAATCTCGTGAAGATATTTCCAAAACACAATGTGGTTGTCACATTATAGGCCTACGCCGTCTGACAAGCACCCAGTAGAAGAAGAAAAGAATAAAGAAATGGAGGATATGTGATGTTATTTCAATGATTATTAAATTGAGTAAAATTTACAAACAACTTGGCGTTATAACCTCACTTATCAATCTGGCCTGGATTCAGGAATTTATTCCCTTGGGATAGGTGTCAGAAGGCCGTTGTATCATATTCTGTGCCAACTGGCCCACAACCGTTGTAGTGGACTGGGATGGAATTGACATCCTAGCTGCTCCCACACATGTTATATCAGGGAGAGATGTGGTGATCTGGCTGGCCACAGGAGTACCTTAATATCACGTAGACAAGTGCCATGTGTGGATGAGAGTTTTCCCTATCAGTAGCAGCCATGAACATAAGGCATACTCAGTAGCTTCTAATTCCATTAAGCCAGGAGTAATACCTGTGACTCTCCAAAACATTGGAAGAGTGGGACCTCTCCCCAAGTTTCCACCATACTCGCCAACGGTGGTCATCTAAGGTATTGCAGAATCGGTTAACACAATGAAAGGCGTCGTATAATGTTCAGCGATTCAACAGGTAGTGTATTTGTAACAGAATGGCAAGAATGAATGTTGAACAAGGTGGATGTAGCTTCAATGAGTTATCCAGTATCTTGGAGTGCAGAGACATGCTGTGCGTTAGGAGTTCATAGCCAGAAATATTCATTCTCGCCTACAAAGAACATTGCTATTTCTTCTTTACTGTAATAATTATGTAATGAATTTGATATTTCCAGCCTCACAGTTAATTCATGGTTCCCACGAAAAATTAGTGTCTATATCTTGCAGCTATCTCTTTTTGATTGATATGTGTGTCTAGGGCACAAATTCTGGATAGCGATTTACCACGTTTTCTCTCTACATCGTTCAGGAATAATGGTGCAAGTTTCCATTTACACGTGCCAAACGTTACCTTGTTAACTTTACTGAGGAAATTTTGCAAAAGTGGAGTTTTACGCGGAGAACTACCATTGTATTACGCTCGCGACAAGATACACTGTTAGTAACGGATGGGCATTCACGTTCGGACATTCGGTAGTTGCAATAGAGAGGGTAGATCAAATAAGTCATGCAGTGCATTCCGTATCATCAAGGCAGTTCTTTTCGATCTGATAAGAAAAGTAAATTTTCAACAGTTAGCAAGTTTTTACTAAATTATACACCGCAAATATCCTAGTTATGAAGAAAGTACACAATAAGCAGAAATTGTGTGGCTACACAAGAGAACGTGGGCTACCTGAAATTTCTCTAATAAATTTCAATCATTTCACTTAGTGCCTTACCCGCTGCAGCAGAAAATGTGCTATAGACGGGAAGAGCTCTTGTCTTGACGGTACTGTGAATATTAAACTTCAGCTGTTGAGTTATATCAGTTATTACCCAATTCACCTGCTGCGAACTGTCACAAAACGTAGCCCGAACATTGTTACATTTCGTTGATGTAGTTGATGAACGCTGCCCTAATACTCTTCTGGTTATCCTCTCCTCTGTTGACGTTTTGTGAGGACTAATCGGAAATAAAACATCCAGCATGATAGTTAGATGGTCAGACGTTTCTTTACACACTGAGAATGTTTGAATCAAAATGGTTCTAATCAGGGACAATTCATTTAGTCCCGCAGGCTGCTGAACACCTGTTATTACAACAGATGTTAAACAGGAATGTACCACTTCTTTCTTGGAAAAAACCAGAAAAACATCCCCCGGAAATTGTTTTACTGAAACAGGTAATTTTCACGACCGTGATTTAGTGGGAGATTGTCGCAGCTGTGGTTGCAAGACTGGCCATCACGTCTCTCCGTAGCAAATTATTTTTGTTTTTATAATATAACAGCTCAATATCGTGGTTATTATTTTATCAGTAACTATGATTAATTGGTATAGACTACTAGCTGTACCCCGCCACTGTATCGTGCCACTGCATGTTTCAATTGTATATATATAATTTCAAAGTGTAGTCTATATGGGTAATTTCAAATTGTATGTTGGTAATTTTAAATTGTATGTTGGTAACTCTAAATTGTATGTTGGTAATTTTAAATTGTATGTTGATAAGTTTAATGTAATAATTCACTGACAATTTGATAATTTTGATGTAGAAACATTAAAATATTAACGAGATGAGAGAGATGGTATAAGTAGCCAGACACCTGGATGGTTTGGTGGGAGAGGGGGCTGAGATAGATCAAAGGGGGCATCTTTCAGTTGGCAGCGGTTGGTTCGGGAGGACGCGGGTTCAAATCCCCGTCCGGGCATCCAGATTTGGGTTTTCCATGGTTTCCCCTAATCACTCCAGGCGAATGCCGGGATGCTTCCTTCAAAAAGGCTATGGCCAAATTCCTTCCCGTTCCTTGTCCCCAGTCCCATTCCGCCTCTAATGGCCTTAGCCGTCTATAAGGAGTAAAGCAATAAGTACAAAATAATAATAATAATAAAAGGCATTGGTTGGAGTGATGGTGAGTGCGTCACCTGCAGCCACGAGGTGGCCAGCAAGACACCCACTACAGTATGATGTGACGAGTGAGTTGAACATTTATATCTCTATCTCTCTCTATCGCTCTCATAAATAGATAAACTGAAATTTCACTAACAATAATTATTTAAAAGAACTTTTGAGAGTGTATAAGACTTTGTGAGTTGAGTTGTGCTGTATTTTGAGTGACGTTTGATTGTGCTATGTTTCATTGCAGCTCTCTCTTGGAACGGCCCCGGCACTCGACAGTCCTATTCGCTAGAAGCTTTCGTCTCTCTGTCACCGTTATAGTTTACACATGTTCATCACATTTATTAGCTGTAGTCTCAATTATTAGCTGACTTATAACTTCTTTTGGAAGAATGATACTTTATAAATAAAGAACACACGTGTTTCCGGATTGAATTTAACCTAGCAGAGAAGTCAATACTGAAAATAAAATAACGAAGCAGATGAAATATTACAAAACAAAAACCATGTAGCCACACCATATGCGTCATTCGATGCATTGTTAATGCGTGCTGGCAGCAAACCGTAAATCTAAATTAAAGTAAAACTGAACAGTGCTCACAACGGACCTGCGAGCTTGCTGTTAATCTTAATGTTGTCTGCCACTTAAAACTAGAGACGCACTCAGTCAGCCAGGTTAACATCACGGCTACCATAAATTAAACGATACGTAAACTGTCTATCTTTTAGCAATGTATTCATTAGAACTTCATAAGACAATGTGCGAAAGGTAAATTTCAAAGACAGTCAGAGGCTTCAATGAAGGTGGAATAATTTTTGGGCTTGAATGATAAATTAACACTTCAGCATAGTTATAAAGTTACTGTTATTAAATTGTGTCTATAATGTGTTTCCGACGAAACAAGTAAGAAAGGAGTATATCTAAATTGTAATCCCACCTCCTTCAACGAAAGATGATATCGAAGGTTAGAGAAGAGGAATTATCATACGAGTTAATTCCATAGAAAATTTTGCTGTTTCTGTTTCTACCAGCCTGAAGCCACTATCTAGTATTTGTAAATGTGAGAGTAACTAATGTTCCTTCTAGATAGAAATTGCATCATGTCATTAAACATTTATCGGCTTCATTAAATATTCAAAACTATAATATGAAATCTTCCATTGGAAGAAAATTTTATGAAGGATAGAAATAGATACATAAATTACTGCGCTTTTTAATTTTAGGTATTCACATAAAGTACTTGAACACTAGACTCATAAGGTTAATTAATAATTTTTTGATTTTTCTAATTGTGTCCCCAGTTGAGTGTGGTATCGCTAAACAGGAAATAAAAAAACTCGCTAGATGGTCCTTTCAGATAATGCTGAATAATACTTAAATAATTAGTTCTTTAATTAACAGGTTCAGGTTGCTGTAGTCTGGTCGCCAGGTGATTTTACCTTCCACCAAAGGGTAATGACAAACGCAGCTTCTGAACTAATTAAGTAGTTCAATGAAATAACAAGACCGATGACATACTTTCCATCCAGCTGTTTTTATTTCGGCGAAATGCTCATAAGAAAACACGAATAGGCATCAACTTCGTCCAGAGATACTAAAGAAAATTACAAAATTCTAGCGAATAAAAACTGTCGAACAGCACTTAAAACGAATCCAGCACCTTCTCAAAAGAAATTACCAAACACTTCTGCGGCTCAAGTAGCCTCTAGACAAACATCCAGAAGACAATAAAGGTTACCGACAGACGTTAATCAAGCGAAATCATACAGCAAATATTATAACTGGTACAAAATAACTTTAAACACTTTAAAATTTAAATTAAAGCTATTTACATGAATTTAATCATTAAAATGGTAACATCAGACACTCCAAAAAGATGAAAATCGTCCTTAAATCACTGTGACTTAAGACAAAATTTATAATTACCAGCATTCAATTGATGTTTCACACATTATTCTACTTCTAATCAAGTGTTTTAAGTTTTTATAGTAAATAGTAGAATTCCTTTTCTGTTACGGATACGGTGAGACGTTATGTTTTAGGAAAAAAATCGGTTGTTATTCTTTATGATGAGTTAGGTAATTGCTCTAAGTCATTCCCAAATGCCTCTTACTCTGCAGTAGGTTAACCTAAATGTATCGACCACTTTGAGCTGTTAACAACATTCCGGAGCTCGCTCGTTCCATCGTAAGTCCAACCATATGAATTAGATTTACTTTCCTAATTAGTAGTAGAATTCCCGATGACTACTTTAAACACCCCCAGACAACAAATATCGGCGCAAGTAGATTACGGATGTGCGACCACTGATTTTTCTCTGCAATGAATGGTGTAACATTCCTACCCTCTGCGTTTATAATTCTAATTAATTTACTCCAACAGGACTCCTTGGAAAAGATTGATTGCATTCATTTGAAGATGATTACCTGCTGACTATAGAGTAAAAGTCGAGAATATTTACCATAAAATAATTAGTGGATTGATAAACCACACTATTAAAATCATTTTCTCTTCTAATTGAACAAATTGGATACAAAGATTGACACCAGAAACTAGTAAACTATGGCGCGGCTGAAATTAAACAAGTACATAGGAATATTCCAAAAACCAGCAGTTCTAAATACCAACAATTTGTTTTAGCGTGTTCATTCACACAATCACACCGATGCAATTGTATCTTAAAAAAAAACCAAAAAAACCAACAGTTCAAAATACCAGTAATTTGTCTTAGCGTGATCAGTTTAATTCAAGTAATCACATAGCGAGAGTGAGCACTTTTACAGAGACATAGAGAAGCACTTCTCGACACTGGAAGTAATGACGAAGTACTAACACTCAGGGATCCTATTTTGTGTGGGGGAAACTAAACGTGTAACGTAAACTTGTTTCATGTTGTGTGTTTCTAACAGTGGCGCTGCCAACCTCAACTTCTTCAATTTCAATTGCTTTTTTGGAATTTCTCTGCATTACGCAGGATTATACAGGATTCCAAAGATAATACACTTCTTAGCCCTCCCATAAGATGAATTGTTGCTTCCGTGAGGTTGGTCTAGTGGAAGCTTACTCTTCGCGCCAGCACGTTTTGGGGAACAGAGTTGAATAAGAACTAAGCGTCCTTCTGTGATGTCACAAGAGATTTGAAGCCATAATTACGAACATTAAGAAGTAGTATTTAATTAGAATAAGGATAAGATTAAGTAATTCCAATTAGGTAGCGATAGTGAGGCGGAGAGGTTTCATTTTAAGATTTCCAAGTGGCTACTGGCTACTGTCTGGCGGTTAAGCCATGCTGAAGAAGTTCTGGCACTCTGCTCCCGACCAGAGTTTGCCGGGAATAAGGATGGTACAGTAGCCACCCAACAAAACAAAAGTTACCTATCGGGTGGGGTAGTATCGGTGGAACTCTGTGTTCCCTTCCATTTGGCAGAGATGGTCCTCCCGCCAACGGGGAAGTAAGAATCCAATGTTGGTAGTACTTCCCCCAGAAGAAGATCAGCCGACCCGAATGCCTTTAGGCGAGTATTATATAAGGCCCCACAATGAGACCATGGGTCCTCAGTCTTGGTCAGTTCTGCTCGATGTGTTGTTCAATCTGTGCTCAATTTACGATGTGATCGTAGTGATGACTGTCTGCGCCGCCGGCCTGTCTATATGATGCAAGATAAATTTTTTCTCTCTCTGTACTGAATGCTCACTCTCACTAGAAGTTATGGTGTAAGAAACATAGAGCATTTAAGGGAAAGTGTATGATTGCCTTGTGTTTACTATCAGGAGAACTGTATGGAATACCTAATCGTGTTTCGATTTCAATTATACACCTGTGTATGAATGTAATGATCAGAATACAATTTTAATATTGTGTGATTCATGATTATCCACATACTTCATTTCTTTGTGACTGTCTCCCCCCGACGCTGTCACTAGGTGATAATGATGAAAAGAATGCAAGTCAATCTTCGGCAAAGAGGTCCGATAGTAAATCACTAATAAAGTAGGCGGAAATTAATTAGAAGGTTGGGTGGGAACCTTACACTTCCCTGGGGTACAATGGCTGCTATTCACCAGAACCCTTAACTTTATAATAAAATATTCCCTGTAACACACCACCGCTACAACAAAATTTAGATTTCTTGATTAATGTATTACTATCTATTTAAATGTAAATGTTATAGTTCCTGATTGTAATTGTTTGCACTTTTATTACGTATTTTTATCGCAGTGGATACTTCGATATATTTTTTTTAATTTTGTGGATGGATGTTTTGTAAGACGAAAATAATTGAATTAGTAGTAACGTAAGAGTACTGCCCAAAATAATCGTTATTTGCCGGCGGGCCAACAGTAAACGTATAAAGAAACAGTTACAAGCATTTCCTTAGTACCCATTATTGTTACTACACTGAACACATAGTAATAGAACTACTAGGAGAGGTAACGTAAAGTTGACAAATATATTCCCAGCAATAAACATTGCTTTATTAATTATATAGTTCACAATGCGACTATCACCAATGTTTAAAGATTAGATAAGAAAATTAAAAAAATTGCTGCAATTACTAATTCTTTAGGGTCACATCAAAATCAAGGGATGATATACAACGGTGGCCTCGTATTCGGGAGGAATCCCCGTCCGGGCATCCAGATTTCTGTTTTCCATGGTTTCCTAAATAACTCGAAGCAAATGCCGGGATGCTTCCCTTCAAAAGGCCATGGCCGAATTCCTTCCCATTCCTTGCCTCCCCCCCATCCTTTCCCGTCTCTAAAGACCTCGCTGTTAAGAGATGTTAAGCAGTTAAAAAAAATATATACTACGGAAACCGAAAACAGCGTACAAATATAATATTTAATAAATAAAATAACAGTATCATTAAAGTAATACACTTTTTACTGTTTTTATTCTACTCTATTACGATTTGGATGTTAAAAGTCAATATAATCTACGCATAATGAAGTGGTATAAATTACTAAACCCGTGAGAAATGTCCCCATTTGCAACTACATCCGTGTCCATTGTATGCAGTCATTCCCTTAACTATGCTCCGAGATTCCAGTTTAATGTAGTACTTATTTGTTTTAGCAAAAAAATGTTATGAAGACTGTTTAAATAATTGAAAAAGGAATCATCTCATCGTCTTCATCAATAGAAATTGATACTGAATTTTCAGGCAGTCGAATAGTCTGCCATGCAATATGTAGTGTCTACAAACATCACGTGTCGTTAAGCATACTATCAAACTGTATCTCAAATTTCACTAACTACTTTTCATATCTCCTTGATATTATCTCACCACATGGGCTGAATCATATCGCGAATACGATCTAAACGTAAAGTTCGTAAAGTGCTCATAAGCCGTCGTCGGTAGCGTAGGGCTGGCCGTCCAGTGGACGCATATTCGCGCGAAAAATCTTCGCGCGAACAGACGCGAATACGCGCGAAGAATTCTCTCCAATCCAAATAAAGGTAACTTAATGTGACTCCGTCCACTGCGAGCGCTTGAGTCGCGCGAACATAGGCGAAGGCGACGAGATCCAAAATTATTTGGATTTGTTCGCGCGAACACACAGTTCGCGCGATGGATATAGACAAAATGGTTGCTCTTGTTCAAGAAAGAGCTCCTTTGTGGGATCAAAAATTATCTCAATACCACCAGAGGAATGTCAAAATGAAGATGTGAGTAGAAATGGGAACAGAAATTAATTTACCAGGTAATTAATTCTATTATTTATTCATTTATCTAAAGAAAATGCAATATTACATATATATTATTTTCACATAGTATGTGCTTGCTGTCATCAGTTTTTCTACTGGTTTGAAGTGATAGGTATTTGATGGTTAAATAGAATCTTCCTGGCAAAAATTACAGAAACATTACAAACACATAAAAACAAAAATTACTGGAAATCGTCAGTAAACGTTTAAAGTGAAAATGGAAAATATAAACAAGCATTCAGCAACATTTTTACCAAATCAAACGCTTTCAAACATTCAAAATCTCATTCATAACCAATATTCCTTGCACTATACTGTTTTTTATACAGGGTGCGGCAGCATAACTTCCTTTTCTCAAAACTTAATAAAACCCATTGTATGAATCAGAAAATTTTTATTTGTTTTTTTATAATGTAGGCACATACATAAAGTTTTATTTTACTTAGTTTTGAAGATCAAATCAGGTAGGTGACGTCCCCCATTCTGCACACACCAAGTAAACCGATTTCTGGTGTTTTTCGGGACGCCCACCAGCATATGTATTAAAACACAATTTTGGGTGCTCAGAAAAAAAGGGAGGGGGGAATTATTAAAGTATAATATAATTCCTGAAAAATGAAAAACATTTAATAATGTAATGATGTTATAAGGGGATCTAATAGGTTACTAACTAGAACCATGAATTTCAGACACAAAATAAAACCTCATTTATTGAGTCTTATGGCCATACAAGGTCGGGTAGTAATTAACGTTACGTTAAACACAATTAGATTAGCAAAAACAAGCAATACCCGACGTTTACAATTCGCCGGAGTAAGCAAACAAAACTGAATGAAATATCTCAAACAAGTAATAAAAACAGCAAAGTTAACATTGAAATAACATGGCAACACAGGCCATCAAATTGAAGCTAACATTTTACTGTACAAAGGAAAATCCCAGGGGGCGCCGTATAAAGTGAATGATAAGCATCAAAATTGAATTAACAAACAGCAAGATGCTTAAAAAAAAAATTGAATCCAAATATAAATTCAGCTAGCTCAGAATTTAAGTGACGGGAGCAGAGTCTTAACCCAGGCGTCGCTTAAGGGCTCATAAGTCTGTTAAAATCCACTGAATAGTGACCGTCGTTTCTGGTACATTACCATAGAATCATCGCCGTGATGGTGAGCGACAAACACAATGCCACTGCAGCAATGGAAGCTAAATAAGCGGCTACGACCGCGTTATTAGCATAGCTTCCAAATAATGGCAAGCATGCCACTCAACATCTCGCTTTCCCAAAGCAAGAAATGATCAACCACAATGATCATCAGAGGGCGTGCCGGCTGACACGTCTGTTCACCAGCTCGTCTTGGACCCAAGTGATGTCTAAGATGGCTCCTTCCTCTTCCTCGGCCAGTTGCACTCCACATGTAAAAGAACTCCATGGAATTAGTATTGTAGCCCCCAATAAATGTTCGGGATTGGCTAGCTACACATTTCCGTCGTCACGTGTTTAATATCACGCGTCACATTCGCTGACTCCTTCGCGCGTTTCCTACTTGGCCTTCGGGGTAGCGGCAAGGTGGGGTAGGTCGTTGTCCGATTTCGAACGGGACTCAAGCCGGGCTGGCCCGGCGCCACCGAGTCGCCTCGCCTTCTCCATTGTTCCACCCTCAACGGCCGAAATGGCAGTCTCTAGCCTTCAATATTTAAGCGTTCTGAGCCATGCGTTTACAGAAAAATTAATTTATAATAAACTATACCTTCGGCCGCCCTGGTTTAAACATACATTTAACCTACTCAGACAAACCTCATTATTTATAATTTATTTACACGATCCAAGATTAAATAATTAATAAACTTGAATATAATAAAAAGGAAAAAAAAGAAATATGAATATAATTAATAATGATTTGATTATATTCATTGTGGGTGACGCTGTCACACCACAATATACCTGCCACCCAATCAAAATAAAATTATGCCAATAATTTTATTTGAACTATTGTAACCCTACAGTTGCATCAAAATCATTGCCTACATTATAGTTTCATGGTTCCAGCTCACTCAAACTATCGCATACATGTGACCTCTTTAAATATGTAATACGACACGTGACTCTGGTTAACATAAATCATAATGAAATGTCTTATTCTAATATGCAAAGTAAAACGTCATAAACATTGACAGGTACATAGATGTAAATGAACAACAAAATAGATCTGTTCAATCAATAAACAACAAAAAAAAGATGACGTAAGCACAACATATTATCATTAAAACTAGACAACTCAATTAATTATTTACAACAGACTATGCAAATCTAGCACATGTGTTGAAGCTAGATTTATCAACAACAAAATAAATAATGCACCGAATGTCCGTTATCAAAGGTTGACATAAGCATGTCGAAACCACGTAACATGAAAAACGAATGGAAAAGAAAAAAATCTCTCCGCGAATTTACATAATTTAGTCTCTCCGTGAATTTACATAACTACCCATACAATTTAAAAGAAAGACAGTTCTCGCAAAATGAACGACATTATGCTTTCCAAATTTCTACACTCGTAGCAAAGACATCATAGCGGTGAAATTAAGCAATCAGCTGTTTCCACTTTGTCCGCTTTGTTGTTGCCAGTAGGCGCTGTCCCGTTAAGCTTGCGGCTCAGGCTATCTGCTTCTCGGTTAACCCTGATTGCAATCTTTCAGGGAAAACTGGCGGTCGGCACAGCTGCTATTCCATACAGCTGAGTGTCGCTACCGGTTCTCGCTGCGTTAGCGCTAAACTTGTTAGGCAATTACGTGTCTTAAGACTGACACTCTTACTTTCTGAACATATGCTCTATGCTATTACCTAACTAAATGTACATTGATCCTTAAGCTATATTTACAAACATCCGTCTAGAAACTTGTAGTCTATTCTGTGCGAAACGGACGCAAATTACAGGCATTATGCGGGCCGATCTCCGTTCTGCCGTCAGTTAGCACGTAGCAGTTTGGGGAGATAATCCGCGCTACCGAGAACGGTCCCGAATACAGCAGAAAGAACTTGGAAATTAATTTTCCGCTGTGCGTCAGACGGGGTCATAGTCCTAAGTAGCACCTGCTGCCCGACGCTAAAACGTTTGCGTCCCGCAACCCGTCGTGCTTGCGTTGCCGCTTCGTAGCTTTCTCTACCAAGAATTCATGTGCTTTCTTGATGTCATCCTCGGGATTCTTCTCGGGTTGATCCTTTGGGTAACGCAACATCCTCTCCGCCAGCATGGGTGCTTGCGTTCGGAACTGTAGATCCACGGGACGAAAATTTGTTGCGCAATTTACGGTGTTATTGAAGTATTCCTCAATCCTCGAATTGAGCAACCGCGCATCCAGACACGGACGAACAGATCCGTCCTTCTTCACGACAAATGTCATAGGATTTAAATGCATTGACGGGCGGGGCGCGATAATCCCATTCCTCTCCATTTCCGCGATTGCTACCTGGGCCGCCTGCCGCAACTTGTGGGGCAACACTATAAGTCCGTCCCCGCAGTGGCGAGGTATCCGTCACTCGGAAACCTGTGCGTGTAATCCTTTATCTCCCCAGGGCGGTAAGAAAAAGCCTGCAAATTGCTTGTCAGCATCTGGCAAAGCTGTTGCTTTTGCCCTGGCGTCAAGTTTTTGTCTCCCCGCACTTTACCGGTTGGTCCTCTAATATGAGATCTCGCTCGTCAGCTAATGCGCATATAGCTCTCCCTCCGTGATTCAAATCGCCTTCGCATTCCGCGGTGTCTTGCATTGGTTTGGAACTATTTATTCCAAGGCTCTGCTCACAGGCCTCATGTTTCCAATGCAACACCTCCGGAACCCAAATTTGTCACCGTCTTATTTCCCCAATCCAAATGACTTGACGTTTTGCTAAGAGGTCGCATCCAACGATCACATCTTGCGTCAAACCGGGTACTATAAGTAGTGGCAACATTAACTCGCTATTCGCGACTTCTCACGGGGACTAGCGCTTGCGTGCTAACGATCTTTTCTCTCTTTCCTATTGCAGGAAACCACCGTAACTTGCGTTGTGGGAATTACTTTTAGCCGCGGATTCTTATCTTTCAAGCGTAGCAGAAATTTCTTAGACATTACGGAGACAGACGATCCCGAGTCAATTAAAATATTCGCCCGTATGCCATATGCAATAATATCTACACGGGGACACTTCGCGCGCGCCATGAGGCTGTCGCCGGATACCATATCTTCTTCTTCGTCGATATTTTCTGGTCCTTCGCCGCGCCAATATTCCAAACTGCCGAGGCAAATGCTGTCGGCGTTTGCAGCGTCCCCCGAAAAATCTCATTGTGACGGCGGGGAGTTCGACGCGTTGCTAACGCCGCCCACATTTTTCCTCCGTCGCCTTTGCACACATCTCCGGCTCCGCGTTTTCAATCGAGATCGCGTTCACTGGAAATTCTTGCGGGTACGCGGATCGGTTGTTTCCCGACCGCTGATGATTTTTATCATCCTTCCACCTGCGCATCTCCGTTTTCCATTTCTTCCCTCCATTGCGATTGCCGGAATTTTGATTGGAAGATTTCCCATTCTGTCCATCAGAACAGGAAGCTTTATTGCCGCCATGCGGTCGCTTTAGACTCGCTTTGCGCTTCGCCATGGTTTCGTTCCGCGTCTTGTCTCGCCAGATTATCGGCCATTTTCCCGATTCTGTCAAGGTTGCCGACGGTTTCTAG
The DNA here is from genome assembly GCA_031002005.1 of Vandiemenella viatica. NCBI lineage: Eukaryota > Metazoa > Arthropoda > Insecta > Orthoptera > Morabidae > Vandiemenella > Vandiemenella viatica. The sequence goes on along the minus strand of CM061920.1, from coordinate 105,082,350 downwards.
CAACTTCTGGTATCGTACGAATGACCACGGGTGTTAATGAGTGACTGCACTTGTGCGACCAAAGTGCGCGATCACCATCTCTATGAACTTCTCCGTCCGTCATTTTGTCGTCGAATTGCCTACACTGCACCAGCAAAGTTTTCACGTAGCTTTCCATGAATAATGCCACTTGGGAATGTACCTTCCTTGGTACAGCTTTATCCTCGCCTGGTTCTGGATCTTTTTCGACCAGAAGGTCTCAAGAAACAGGACTCTGAACTCGGCGTAAGATAAGTTAGTTTCGGACGCAATTTTCAGCCAGAGTCTGTCTGTTTCTGAAAATGATTCCTCGACTAACACAAGCTTCATGGAATCAGGCACTCCTTTGATTTCAAAATACCGCTCCATTTCGGTAAGATAAATCCTAGGATTTACGTCTTTGCGAGACCCAAAACGTGGCAACTTAAGCTCGATATTAGCTGCTGCGTACTGTGCGTAATTCGCGTGAACAATACTCCCGCTAGCGTTGGAATTACCCACTTCCTTCATTTGGATTCCAACTGCGCCAGCTTTGAGTTAGTGTTCTGCACGAGTGTTTGCTGTGACGCTTGCAAATCCTGTTGTGCCGTTTGTACTTGTTCAACCGAACTTGCAACCTCCGACACCTTTGCATTTACAGCCTGCAAGCTTCGTTCAGTATTATCCTTAATCTCGTGGACAAATTCCGAGATCTGACCGAGACTCTGGTGGCTTTCTTGCCGCACGTGCTCGACAGATTTTTCGGTCGCGTCCAAACGCTTCGAGATTTCCGCGCTTGATTCCTGCAATGCAGTGCATGTTGCCTGAATCGTATCTGTGCGTCTCTCCAACACTGAAACATTCGCTCGCATCTCCGATTTGAATGCACTCATTTCACGGGTCATTTCCTCGCGAAAAACGGACAATTTCCGTCCATGCCCTTCAATAAAGCACTTTGCGATTCAAATTTGATTTGCGCATTAACGCTTATTTATGTCCTCCCTCAATGAACAGAATTTTGACTTTGTGCATCTAAACGCTTGTTTATGTCCTCCTGTTGTGAAGCTATTTGTTTAGTCAATTCCTGCCTCAATGAACCAGAATTTTGACTTATTTGTTTACTCAATTCCGAAGCTAATTTCTTGTTCATGTCCGCCATCGCGTCAAGTATGCTTTGAAATTGTAACGCGGGCTGTGGCAATTCTGCCGCGCTTTGCGACGCACGTGTTTCAACTTCTGCCCGCATGGGTGGATTTTGAACGGTTTCATTGTCTGGGGTTGGAAAAATTCCTAACTGTTCCCCATCTAATGATGCATTTGAATGGATGCTACGCGTACTAGGAGTATCATTACACTCTTCGTCCGCCAACGGCATTTCGCGTACTTCCGGTGCTTGATCCATCGCGTTAGTTTGCTCGGAAATGTTATGAACAATAGTTGATCTGCCCTATTAATGGTGCGCGACCTCAACTTCATAGATTTGATCGTAAGATACAAAATTTCAACTCCGAACAATTTGAACAATCGACAACAAACAAAAAAACCGGCACGATTTAACTCGAAAAGTACAGCATTAAACAAATTTCGCGCATAAATCCCTTCAACATGAAATAAAACCCATCCAAAATTAAACAACAAGGAAAAACAACGATGTTTCATGCGACACAAATACCTCAACACATGAGCAAAATCAGCATAAAGAAAAATCTTAACTTTTACCATGCATTAAAATTTCAAAAGCACTGACTCTATCTTTAATTTTAAACTAACCATGCTTGATGCAAGTGAACGAAAATATACTTGAACAACTGATTGAAATAAATCACACATTTAGATTTAAATCAAGCATGGCAAACAAAAATTCAACACAAAACTTATTCTAAAATAATAAAATGAATCAACACAGGTCACATCCATGGATTTTTTTAAGACTTGTAAAATTCTCAAAATAATTTCGACTTGGGAAATTAATTTGTTGGAGCCCCAGGTTGGCAGCGCCAATTGTATTAAGATACAATTAGGGGCTGGCTAAATGGCCTAAAAGGGGATCCACAAAAGCCCGAAACGTTGGGTGCCAATTGTATTAAAACACAATTTTGGGTGCTCAGAAAAAAGGGAGGGGGGAATTATTAAAGTATAATATAATTCCTGAAAAATGAAAAAAACATTTAATAATGATGTTAAAGGGGATCTAATAGGTTACTAACTAGAACCATGAATTTCAGACACAAAATAAAACCTCATTTATTGAGTCTTATGGCCATACAAGGTCGGGTAGTAATTAACGTTACGTTAAACACAATTAGATTAGCAAAAACAAGCAATACCCGACGTTTACAATTCGCCGGAGTAAGCAAACAAAACTGAATGAAATATCTCAAACAAGTAATAAAAACAGCAAAGTTAACATTGAAATAACATGGCAACACAGGCCATCAAATTGAAGCTAACATTTTACTGTACAAAGGAAAATCCCAGGGGGCGCCGTATAAAGTGAATGAAAAGCATCAAAATTGAATTAACAAACAGCAAGATGCTTAAAAAAAAAATTGAATCCAAATATAAATTCAGCTAGCTCAGAATTTAAGTGACGGGAGCAGAGTCTTAACCCAGGCGTCGCTTAAGGGCTCATAAGTCTGTTAAAATCCACTGAATAGTGACCGTCGTTTCTGGTACATTACCATAGAATCATCGCCGTGATGGTGAGCGACAAACACAATGCCACTGCAGCAATGAAAGCTAAATAAGCGGCTACGACCGCGTTATTAGCATAGCTTCCAAATAATGGCAAGCATGCCACTCAACATCTCGCTTTCCCAAAGCAAGAAATGATCAACCACAATGATCATCAGAGAGCGTGCCGGCTGACACGTCTGTTCACCAGCTCGTCTTGGACCCAAGTGATGTCTAAGATGGCTCCTTCCTCTTCCTCGGCCAGTTGCACTCCACATGTAAAAGAACTCCATGGAATTAGTATTGTAGCCCCCAATAAATGTTCGGGATTGGCTAGCTACACATTTCCGTCGTCACGTGTTTAATATCACGCGTCACATTCGCTGACTCCTTCGCGCGTTTCCTACTTGGCCTTCGGGGTAGCGGCAAGGTGGGGTAGGTCGTTGTCCGATTTCGAACGGGACTCAAGCCGGGCTGGCCCGGCGCCACCGAGTCGCCTCGCCTGCTCCATTGTTCCACCCTCAACGGCCGAAATGGCAGTCTCTAGCCTTCAATATTTAAGCGTTCTGAGCCATGCGTTTACAGAAAAATTAATTTATAATAAACTATACCTTCGGCCGCCCTGGTTTAAACATACATTTAACCTACTCAGACAAACCTCATTATTTATAATTTATTTACACGTTCCAAGATTAAATAATTAATAAACTTTAATATAATAAAAAGAAAAAAAAGAAATATGAATATAATTAATAATGATTTGATTATATTCATTGTGGGTGACGCTGTCACACCACACATAGCAGGCGTTATGTTGGCAATTTCTTCCTGGATGCTGGTCTTCAAATCTTGTAGGATCGTTGGACGGTTCACTAAACACGGGATTTCAAAAAACCCCATAGAAAAAAAAAATCACAAGGGGTCAAATCGAGAGAGCGGGCCGGCCACTCCAAATCGCCCGTAATTGAGATGAGGCGCTCTGGGAAGTGTTCCATCAAAACAGCCATCGATGCTCTTGAAGAGTGTGCCGTTGCACCGTCTTGTTGGAACCAAGTGTCCCCTAAGTCCAACTCATCTAGCCGTGGGAAAAAAAAAATCCTGTAACATGTTTACATACCGGTCAGAATTCACTGTCACTGTGACTTCATTTTCCTCAAAGAACCAGGGACCAATAATTCCACCTGAGGAAATTTCACACCACATTGTGACTTTAGGTGAATGCAAAGGCCTTTGACGCAATTGTCGAGAATTGGTGTCAGCCCAGTAGCGCATGTTTCGTTTGTTGACGGATTCACACAAAAAAATGGGCTTCATCACCCAAAAAACAATAGCGTCCTCAGGAACGTCTTCCAGAAGAACCTCACACGCGTTCCTCCGACAATTGAAGTCACGTTCAGAAAGTTTCTGCACAATCGCCATCTTGTATGGATGGAAATGAAGATTATCATGAAGAATTCTCCTCAAAGAACGATCGAAATTCCAAGGGCAGACGCATGTTTGCGCGCAGAACGCCATGGTGATCAGCAACATTTAAGCTCTCACTGCCTCAATGTTCTCAGGTGATCTGATGGGCCCAGGGCCTCCAGTTCGTCTTGTCGCACTTGCAGTTTGTCTGAACGTAGTGACCCACGTAACAATTGATTTCCGGTCCGGGGCAGGGGACAACGGGGTTAAATTAAAGCGATTACGAAAAGCGCGCTGGGTTGCGATCACAGAACATCCGCTCGAAAAGTAGGCCTCAACGGCCAACGCACGCTCCTCACTGTTCCAACGCATGATGGCGACTGAACTGTGTCGGGACAAAACCTTATAATCACGTCTCTCGAACGAGACCACCAGCGCTGCGCTACGATATCAACCGAGTGAATGGCACGCATTTTAAAAAAGGAAGTTATGCTGCCGCACCCCAGTCATTCAGTTCATTCAAACCACTTACATCCATTAAAACACAATGTTGAAGGAATTGCAATCAATCTTTTTGTTTTTCACTTAAGCAAAAATTCAATTAATTACGCGGATTGCAATTAGTAACAGAACGTATAGTATTTGTTATCGTTTCTAATAAAATTACAAAATTACTCAACATTATGCATAATATTACGAAACAAACCATCGTCAGTTTATAACGATTATTTGCGGCGTAGTTCAATTCATCTAGTTTAGCTTTGAGACATTTGTTTGAGACGCACGCGCCACATCAAATTACTTTCTTTGTGTCCCATTTTCTAATAATTATTTTTCTCTTCAGATGAAATTATTTTTAAGTTTATAAGTATATTTTAATATTAAAATGAAAGGGTTCAGGGATACCTTTAGAAGAGAAGAAAATATTTGAAGAAAAATCAGGAAAAGTCTCAAAACAATGGCCCTATCTCAACCAAATGGAAAACTCCTTTCTTTTGGCAAAAATATTTCTCATCTATTTCTCTCTCCTTTTTGCAGTTCATCTTCTTGCTATAATCGTTGATTCCAATGCGTATTATTCCAACAACTGAGAGAAAGGCATTGCTACTATTCTTTCTGGCACAAACAACAACAGAGAACTGGCGACAGAATCGCGCGAATCTGCTTTCAGTGGACGGGGTGTCTTCGCGCCAACAAAGTTCGAGCGAAAATAGGCGAGAATACGCGTCCACTGGACGGCCAGCTTAGGGGCTAGAGTATTAGCTTCGCGTAAGGAAGGTCGCTGGTTCGAATACGGCCTAGGGAATCGTTGTTTACGTTTTGGGTATTGTGTTAGGTGTTGTGCCCTAGTGCTGCCTGTATTTAGTGAAAACAATATGGTGTAGGAACTGAAACACTTGATGCATCGCAATCACACTATAGCTGGCTATATGGCCTAAAGTAGCCGTAAGAACAAAATGTTATCGCATCAAGAGATCATAATTGTCACTCTGTTCCTCAGAATCAAGACCAAAAAGAGTAGTGGTCCAATGTGACAAATTTCTTCAGAAAAATACGTAGAAAAACGAACGAACTACCATCTAAACAGCAAACCATAATAACTTCGACTAGTAATTGCCTAAGGCCTGAAATTTTATTAAAGGGAACTTTAACTGTAAAGTAAGGTCATATACGCGAAAAATTCAAGGCCCTCTTCACACCACGCAGTTCTAAAGCGACGGGACTGAGACTTGAGTATCATCAATTTGAGTTGCCTGCGAGTACGATAGCCGCAGGCGACCTAGTACCACACACTGTGAATACTTCTTCTTCAGTTTGCATCTAGCCGCAACGTTCTAATAAACATCCTTGTTGTGGCTTCTAACAGAGTTTTTTTTATCTAGTGATGATGATGTTACTGTCGTCCATTCTTACTACAACTATTACAGAAAAAGAAAAATCCGAATACGTATATGGGTAAATACATTTAAAAAAAGATATCGATCACTTATCAAATCTTTAAGTTAATACTAATGGTAAGAAATAATAAAAAGTAAAAAAAAAAAAAAAAAAAAAAAACAACAAAAATCGTACAAGGTTTTTAACGTGGTATTAATTAATTAAATTATTCTTGTTGTTAAACCACACATTCCCAACAAGTGTCGATACTTACTACGGAAGAAAGCATTCCGTCACAATACATAATTATAACTACCTGGATTTCTTTATCAAATGACACGTTGCAACTGTACAAATGATCACAAAAAATAACTTCTATTTTTGCTAAGCTGTTAGTAAATTCATTCACATTTACACCTGACTGATTACTACGAACTTGCTTGCTGTTGATTAATATTGCTTTTTAACTATTTAAAATAACCAAACAATGAAGGCTGGAAGTTTCCTCCATACTTTGAACTGAATAACGTTGGGCTACCCCCTACAGTATGTACAAATAATAAACTAACATTGTCACAATCTTACACAATAGTCTATTAAGCCAAAGAGTGATGAGGGGATGTGCGAGAGAAATAAAGGAATTGAGTTACAAAACATTGGTCAGACCATTGCTTGAATATGGTAGTGTAGTATGGGACCCACATTTTGAGTATCAAATACAGGAGTTGGGGAGGGTGAAAAAAAGGACTACTAGATTTGTTTCTGGAAACTATCGCAGAATGCAATCAGTAACTGATATGATAAAAGAGCTGGAATGGGATTCATTGCAAGACGGGAGGAGGGTGAAGAGGGTCATGGGATTGTACAGTACAAGATGTATAGTGGCGATGAGACGTAGAAAGATAGTGGTGTACATATGAAAAGTAGTTCATGGAAGGGAAAAGATGACAATAACCACAAGCTGGCACTCGATTTCAGGCACAGAATCTCTTTTTTTTTAGGTAAGGGTGTCTTGGATTGGAATAAGTTACCAAGGGGAATGATGAATAATTTACCAAAAACGTTAAAAGAATTTAAAGTTAAAATTTGTAGATGGCAAATGTAGGTGACAGCAGGAATGGGTAAAGATAGGTGTGTAGGGAAATTGCCACCGGAGCGTGTGCTCCATTGCAATTAAATTAAATAAAATATTAATCAAAACCCGCTTGAAATAGTTTTAAATGATAAAGAAAATTGCCGGATACTAATTACACGAACTCTTTTCTCAAATTCACCCACAAACTTAACATGAACGAGTGTTCATCCGCCATGGCCATGTATCACAAGACGCTTACGAGAAGCGACTGGCGGCCGACTGCCCTGCAGGTCGCGTGAGACTGGTAGGATACGCGTCTCTTGGGAGTCGCACCGTTTGAGCCTCCCCATTACACAACATTGAAAGTGATTTACTGGATACTGTCAAGGTAGTCGAGTCTCCGTCGCGTCGCCTGAGAAATTCGCAGTGTGAAGAGGACCTTACAGTATTAAATTGTTAAATACGAAATTTTATAAATTATCTGACCGTCAACGCTCCAAACATAATTTGGCACAAGAACCGTGTTGGAGATTAAGAGTACTTGCGTATCATCGGTGGACCAAATTTAGAGCAGTTATGTATTATCTGTGGACTCTGTTTCTAGAAGTTGTTAGTAAGAGAGATTAATAAAGAGTGAAAGCACGGTTGTTTATATGATTTAATACGCTACCTTGTATGGTGCCAAAATCACGAGTAAGAAGCTTATTGTTATACGAAGCACGACTTCCATACGGTTTCTTCGCTACGAAGAAATATTTTGAGAGGAAGTAAATTATACGACAGCTTCAGTCCGGTAACCTACGACGCGTAAGTTATAGATGCTATAGCAAGTTTACTATATAATACGGACATTCAGTAATTTAACTGCAGTGCATACTTGAATTTGTTTCATTTTAAAACACGCGTAACCTGCGATATTACAACGACAATTTGCATTAAACTGGTAAATAATACGACGCCTGCGATATCTTACGGCCTGTGACTATCTGCTGAATTTTTATGACGTCTATGAATTAAAGAGTTGTTTGCAATGACAGAAGACGCCCAGTTACGTAATTTGAGGCGCAAACGGGCGACAGAATGAAGTTTAATAACTAAATTCAGTTCTGCTATTAATGATGAGACTCCCGAAGACGACCAAGAATACAATTTGATAAGACTTCAAGAAGAATTACGTGAACTGGCAGTACTTGATGACAAAATACACGATTTTTAGTCTGACGAAGAATACTACGAGGATGTCATACGATGTGAAGAGTACGTGGACGTGTTTGAAGAAACACTGAACGCTTCGCCAGCCGTATCTGAGACGCCCGCTCCAGTCCAACCTGTGACAGCGACATCGATTACTCACACTGTCAAGCTCCCGGCCATTCTATTGGAGCCGTTCTCTGGTGACGAAGAGACGTGGTCAAGGTTCTGAACACAATTTAAATCCTCCATATATGCATGTTTTCTTGCGCGGCTGTTTAGAACGTGAGCCTAAGAACTTTGTCGACGGTATTCCAGTAAGCGCTGAGGCCTACGAGGAAACAAAAAGGATTCTTATTTCACGCTATGGGGATAAAAATCGAATCCTACGGCTACAAGCCCATCTTGACTACTTAGAAGGGCTAAAGCCTATATTAATTGCATCTCCTGAATCATTTAATATGACATGTATTGAATGTAATCGAAGGGTTCAAGCATTGCGGACCTTGGGGGAAAAGGTTGATGACTACGGGAGAATGTTTGCTCCAAAAATTTTACGGGCCTTCCCTGAGGACATCGTCCGACGCTGGATCACCTACTCCAGAAGACAAGGGGTTCCTGAAAGTAACATCAAGCAGCTGGTGGAATTTCTGAATGATGAAGTGGAAGGAGCTATGACAACTCACAAGATAAAAGGAGACTACAACATAGAAATGTTTCCTTCCACAGCTGCTACAACAAGGAGACACGATGCAGAATAGGGAAGTAAGAAGGCCGAAGAACGACGAAGGCGACGAGTAAGAAGTCCCACTGACTAGACACTCTTATCCTGCGGCTGGTGTCTCACGCTGGAAGACCACGCTGCGTGAGGACAAGTGCGAAAGACGAGACTCTGCTCCCTCACAAGCTCGGCAATGTATTCCGACTAAGATGACGACAAAAGAGGAGGATGAAGGGCTGGGCGAGCAGACCACAAGAAGCCATGCAGACAACATGCTGAGCCACATACTTGTACGGATAAACGAGTTCACATTAACAGACAATGACGCAAATTCACTACCGTTACAAGGAATTTGTATGACCGAGAAACAAAACCAGAAAATACTACAAGGGATACATTCTTTATGAACCACGAAGTCCTTACAGATAAAGTAGTGGAGGGACGGTGGCCACGCTTGATGATCCACTTTGTTTAGCATCTCCAGTTAAAGGCATAACTACAGTTCAGCTGGTTTGTAACAAAAATACACTTGCTCCCATGAAGATAGCCACGAATTGACTTTAGCACTGAAAGATGTCAACAAGCTCTGGAGGGATTCGTTGCCATACATTGCATACCACACGCGATTTACAGGGACAATGCTCTTGTCTTTCATTTCACCAATAAGGAACTGGCTGATGTTTGGTCAAAGAAAATTTATCAGCATCTCGCCCAGCAAGAAAGCAAGTGGAAATTTATTGCGCCACGTGCGGCTAGGTGAGGAAGATGGTGGGAGCGAATAGTTGGCTTTACTAAACGCTGTCTACGAAAGGTGCTTGGACATGATGGACATACAACGATTGCAGAAAGTACTGACCAACGTTGAAGTCCTGACGAAAGACGAGGAAAACGGAGATGTACTTACTCCGTCTCACTTCCTGGCCGAGGCCGACTTACATTACCGCCTGTAAAAGAATTTAGATTGCCGGCCTCGGTAGCGTGGGGGCTAGAGCACTAGCCCCACGTGCCGAAGGTCGCCGGTTCGAATCCGGCCGTGGGCATGGATGTTTAAGTGTTGTGTGTCTGTGTGAATGTCCTGTCCGTCCTGTGGTGTCTATACATAGGAATCATAAAAAATAACGTACTGGAGAAAACTAAATTCACATGAAGAGATATCATAAACACATTGAGCTGGCTGAATGGCCTAGTCGCCGAAAGCCATTAAATTAAAAAAAAAAAAAAAGATTTAGATTGCAGCAGCAATTGGAAAATTAATTTTGGAACCGGAGGAGAAAGGAGTACTTGTTCCACCTTCAACGTTTCCACAAAATGGGAAATCATTGGAAGACACCAGCAGACTTTAAAGTATGAGATGTTGTCTTCTTGAAGAAGATCTGAGGCCACATCACGTGGAGGAAGACAAGAACGCTCAAGCTGAAGACCGGGAGTAAGAGTACGTTTGTTTATATGATTTAATACGCTACAAACCGACCAAGAGAATAAGGTGGGGGAGGGCAGTAATGGAGCTGCAAAACCATGGACGAGTAATAATATTTGGAGACGGATGATGATAGCAGTCTATCTACAAATGGCGAGAATATATCAGAAGTTTCAGTTATACCGAGCTGCACATAAGAGTTCTAAACCAAAGCAACACATGCAGTTAGAATGCATTACACCTGTATGTTACCAAAGAAAATAGGGTGAGGTCGAATGTGAAAAATCCCGCATAGCGATTGCAGCCCCACCTACAGACGTAGCTGGAACGACTTTTTCTCGCAGTCATATAATAAATATTTTCTTTTAAATTTAAAGTGCCTGCCGTCAATAGCTGTATCACCGAGATGGGAGGAGGCCAATATTGGCCTCCTACCTATCATTCGGGAGGACCGGGGTTAAACTCGGTTCGGCCATCCTGTCTGAGGTTTTCCGTGGTTTCCCTCAGACACTTAGGCGAATGCTGGGATGGTTCCCTACAAGGCCACGGCCGACCTTCCATCCCCCTTCCCTCCCCGTAGAAGTAGATTGGCTGAAAAGAGTCCCCTATGACTCTCCAGCAGCCCGCCTCCCAGCCTTCTGCTGGGAGGAATGAAATGTAAAAAAAAAAAAAAAAAAAAAAATAGCTGTATGACTTCTTACTCTTAAATTGAAATCTGTTTTCATTCGATTTCCATAAAGATTTCTATACTAGACGCTAAGACTAATCAATAAAATAACTTTGAATTAACGTAACCAGCACAAAATTCTCAGAAGTGTAACTGGAAACGTTGCTACAGTTATATAAAGCTGCGAGTTGCGGAACTGAAAATTGTTCGAGTGCAGGTACGAATAATTTGAACACGAGCTTACTACGAACTTGAATTCTATGCCGATACCACTGATCACAACTGTTGCCATTATTCTTTTTTTTTTTATAGTGGATGTTTTTACGCCAAGTTGCTGTGTTTCTGCAAACCGTGTTATCTGTAACTATGTATTGTATACGACGAAACTCAAACTTGTGGAACCGATTATTATGACCATCGCATGTCGTAAGTTGTTCATACATGGCCAATTCTATTCTAAAAACTCTCCAGTGAATTTATGTTCAAAAGACGGTTAAACCAAGATTTTATTGCTAATCCTTCACATTTTTAATCGAAATGGCAAAATTTTACATAACGCTTCACACCAAATGTATTAGATGTGCGTAGCAATTGCAGACGGAGTCTTGCAGCTCTTGGGACTGGAAAATTTATTTCCACCTTCATCTATTTTGTAGTCACATCGAACGAAACACTTGACACTTTTATGTGAAACTTGAGGTTGTTTGCTACAAAATGACACATCTACCGATTCTGTCAGTTATCTCAGTAAATTTCTCTTTCATTCCAAAATTGTATTTGTTAGGAACGGACGTCACGATTCAACCAAACTATGGACGTCACAGAATTTTCCGATAGGTGACTTTTCGGAGTTAAACACAGCAGCTCGCTGCGCTACGTGGGGCAGACTGTGAGAGGGATTCAACGAACTAAAAGTTGGAGGAGGACTCCTGGGACGGCAGTGCAGTCTCTGTGTAAACGCGGAATGTTTGAGCCGAGGGAGACGGAAATAGAACGCAGGGACATTCAACATTCCAGGCCTCGTTTGAACGTGGAGATGGGGTCTACGTGGATACAACTTGAGTCATCTAACTGTGCCAGTAATACAACTCGCCATTATTACTTTTTCGTTAAGCAGAACGTGTTTATATCGATTTCAACTTCGACACCTGTGACGTGATTGAAAACATTATACATATTCAGGTCAGCTGTGGTTCAGAAAAACTATATCACAACGGAAAGTGATACGTAGAAACATTGATGTGTATACAGTTCATTATTTAATGGTATATACATATATATAGACACTTGTTATAATATTTTTTGGTGTCGGGATATTATTATAGGTAGTAGATTAAATAACAGAATACTTTAGAATACTTTAAAATAATTATCTAGATCTATTAACAATACAGAAATATTGATAAAAACTTGTAGAAACTAAGAGCCTATGCTAGGTAACAAGGTAGTCAGAAAATGAAAATAATAAAAAATATACACATTCTCTTAGATAAAATTCAAATTGATGCACCAGGAAATCGCATCTGAAAAATCGATTTCAGGACAAAATTTGTGCGTAGATTCAACATTGGTAACCTGAAGGTTACAATGCAGGAGAATATTTGTCTTCCATAATTCAATTTACTGACGAAAGTAACCACAGATATTTTTTTTCCTGAAAGAATAATGTCAGTTGAAATTTACTTTTCTCTGTGGGTAAACAAACTTTGATGAGGTATAGTCGTTAAGCACAGGAATCAAAATGGGGTGAAGTAGAAATAAACCATATTATTAGAGGATTATACTAAATTTCTCTCATGCATACTGTCAGAAAAAGTGCCTCTAATCGTCATTAACATTACAGGTAACGGCAGATTACAGCATCATGTAAACTGTGTTTCCGACTCGAAATTATCTAGCTAGGCTTACGAATTGTGTTTCATTAGACACTCACATGTGAAAGAAATTAAAGACTTAAACCAACTATTGTGTGTTCGTAAGTATATGATATCTGAAAATAAAACTTGGTAATAACTAATTACAGATCAGATTCAACAGAAAATGGTCTTTGCAGAAATACAAAGATTAACCTATAAAATTAATGCACCATTTTATATTACTTTTTTATTTCAATCGATATCTTTCGTGACGTGGAGATAGTTAAAGTAGAAAACTGCAGTCGGCTAAATGTGATATTTGCCATACACTACGCGAAATAATCATTCGCCCACATGATGCAACTTGAATGTCAAATATCTTAGAAACGAAGACCTTGTTAGCATGACCTGGTCCCACCAAGGCCCATCCCATTAGCTCAGTCACCAATTTCACCTAATTTGCTTTAATTTTAACGTCATGTGCATGTTTTGACGGTAACATTCATAAGGATACTGTTATTACTAAATTTGGCCACTCCAACGATATTAATCTTGTGAGATTCCTTGACCAACATTCTCTGCAATCGATACTATGGTCTTAATATATCCTCAGGATACGTGGGAATACGTTTCTCCAAACTATAAAATTAGTTGAAGGATCATTACTATACAAAGATATTAGATTATCTGTTAACATGTTAAATATTTTACGATTCAATTAAGGTTTCCGCGTAGCTCTCGGCAAGCCTGTAACACCTGCTTCTTCGGTTTAAAATTAATTCCACTAATTTCGGTAGATGGTCTCTTTTTCTCTTCTGACTAGCCAAATTTATGGCTATTGTTGATTACTTTCTAACTCTTGCAATAACAATCGACTTTTCTTATTAGAGGGAAGCGAAAAAAGAAACCGATTCTCCTATAGCCGCGTATCCACAACAGGGGGGAAGTTTCCCCGTATTTCAGGGAAGTGTTGGGAGTTCGCAAAAACGTTTGGCAAGTTCAAACTCAGGCAATGGTCCGCACAACTCTGTCTCCAATACGAGAGAAACTTCAACCGCGAAGGCCTCGCCTCTCAGGTCCGCTTTAAAGTGGAGAACACAGTGCGATGAATACTGTTAAGACAGGGTGATTTGCTCGGAAGCAACACTAATGAATGTTGTTACCATACAGCGATACTCCGACTTCCTTCCATAAGATGTAATCACAAGGGATGATATTTTTAGTAAATCACCAAACTGGTATTTTTAGTTAGTTGTTCCCATTGATTACTTCTCTTTCGATTGATTCTATTTCGTTGCTTTAACGCAGGACTTTTCAAAAGGACAGATCTCTGTAATATCATATCTAATTGATTTCTGATTACCAATCAACAAATAAAGTGATGAGTTATTCACAAATATGCACAGATATTTCAAGCGCAGTTGATTAGCGAGACTACAGACAAGACTGACCTAACTCTGAGCTTTGTTTATTCCATTTTAGTGTACACAAAATTTTGGCCGCATAACGTGTGATTATCACATTAAGTTAATGTAAGTTGGAACATTTTTATTTTTTTACTTATGGTTTTACGCCTCGTCGACATCGAGGACATTAGAGACGGGATGGGACTGGGGATAAGGAACGGGAAGGAATTCGGCCATGGCCTTTTTGAAGGAAGCATTGCCTGGAGTGATTTGGGGAAACTATGGAAAACCCACATCTGGATGCCCGGACGGGGATTCGAACCGGCGTCCTCCTGCATGCGAGGCCAAGTGTTAACCCCTCACCCACCACGCTCAGTAATTTGAAACTTACAGGCTTACAGAGTATGCATTAAGAAAATAAATGATTTGAAATGCTTTATGAAACTTTGTGAATATATACTTGGAACCATTGAATTGGATGTTAATTAAACCATGTCTAATTATTATACCATCCTGTCCTTGTACTGTTGATGTGGATTCAGGATATGTTGCAGGTAACATTGTTTAGTATTATCATTATAATTTTTGTTATCAATGGTGTAACAGTATTCTAGTCATTTTTGTGAATATGTAATATTATTGGCCTTATTTTAGAAATCCCATTCATGCTGGCACAATTACCAGTAAAGGAATATAACAATTACTAAACGTGTCAAGTAATTCTTCTGTGTAAGGTTCATCTCATTTGACTCAGAAATATAAATTAGTTCTTACTTTTTAATGTTCTGAAATTATAACAGAACAGTGTTTCTTGTACATGACTGGGCATCTTCGCGTCGAGACTATGTAAACATTTTAGTGGAACAATGATTACCTACCTAGTACTGCCAATTAACTTAAAACGTGTTCTTCTAGTTCTCAAAAGCATTAAAACCCCAAAATTCCTGATTACGTTTTTCAGTCTTTGCAAGTTGAATGGTACATGGGTTTCTTCCTATAATCTCCGATTTTCAATAAAAGAATTACACTATCACAATGGCGATCACTTCTCTCCCTTGCAAATTAGCCATCTGTAACAAAAATAAATCCATAAAATTACCCACCGAAGACGATTAAAACATCGTACCCGATTAGAAAAACTTTTTTATTATTGGTTACTAATATGTGGAAGAACAAACATTATTTTTTATCTGTATTTTAATCTGGTCTTTCAAATTGAATCACATTTTTATTGAAATGTTTTAGTTTTAAATTTTAGGCTACCACATTTCAGTTTTGCAGATTTAGAATTTTCTAGAAAAATATCGATCATTATTATGTACTTAGCAGTAGAGTATCTGGCATTGCCAGGGGCTGGATTTAAATGTCCTGATGCTTTAATCTGTTTGATCGCACTGTTATAAGCATTCTAGGTAATATACGTGCAGTTTTGTAAACAAAATTGAAACGTTGTTTTCCATTTACTTTAGAACAAACGTACGCAAAGTTCCTATGAGTTCGGATAAAAACTGAAGATCTGAATGTCATCATACCAACTTCGAAACAATTTTTAAATTTCAAGTTCAAATTTTGGTTTAGTGCTGTTCGACAGGAAATGTTATGGGCTTTCAGAATATTACTATCTCTTTTGCTCGACTTCCCTACCGTTTTCGAGACATTTACGATGAACAGAATAGTTGCCCATGTAAATTTTCCTTAAGGGGTGAAATTGGGCTGAAGGGCGGGGGGGGGGGGGGGGGGGAGGGGCGGGGATGTGTGTTTGTAAGGCAAATGTAGGCAGTATTTATTTCCTTGTTTTAAGATTAGATTTGTGAAAAGTTTCATAGAGATCGGATAGAAAGTGTATATTGTATAAAGTACATGAAAATGTATAAATACATACACCTATGTGATATATATGTATGTCTGTTGTAATATGTGGAAAGAATATCATTGTCTGCATTAATGTAGATTATCATATTTACATAAAGGTGTGTTGCACTGACATGTACATTCCTAAGCCGGACACTTATCGTCAATAGCAAAAAACCTATAAAATAAATTTAACTCACCTCGTAATCACTGTTGCTGAAGTGTAACACATCTGTTTACGACGATACCAAACGTTTTGAGTATCTGCACTTAACAACACCCGTTATTACAACAGCAAAGCATCAGAGCCGATGGTTGACATCATTACCACCAGATTCTGTACGAGATGCCTCAGTGTGTATGGAGTTAGGACGCAATGGGTTGTCGATGATGAACAGACTATCGGATGGGGACTTTAAACCTAGCAACCCTCATTGTGGGTGTGAATCGCTACAGTAGGCATTAAATGCAAAAACGGTGTGTTAAACTAATACTTAATACTCTTCTTTCATTCTCATAGGCACAACAAACAACACGAACGGTCATGTACCCATGGACAGTAACACTATACATTAGGAAATTCCTTTGTAGAGAGATAACATACAACACAGTGATCTCCAACGATACGTACAGCGGGCGTGAACCGCCACATTTAATTTAATATATGGGAAACTAATTTTGTTTAAATGTCAAGTAAAATAATTTTATCGTTTAAAACATTTATCTGATATAGCAGCAAATAAAATCTCAATCTTCAATCAAATTATCAATGATAGACAAAATTTTACGTTCTTGAATTAATGGGATCCAAGTTAAAAAGTTTGTAGCTTATAATATACATAAATAGTACACTTGAAATTAAAGTATCCAACTGCTAATTGGTTTTAAGGGATGCATGTGTTATTAAGTTGCTAAGTCTAACATCTTGGCAACATTAATTTGATACCATATTTTAGTAATAATAGTTCCTTGCACTGACTCGTGCCTAACTCATATTTGGAGATTAACACGTTTTGATAGAACTTAAAACGAAATTATCCTTTCCTATTACTATCAGTCTATCGGCTTTATGGGTATTGAAGTTCATCAGCTCAAATACCGAGTTATGAACTAACTTTTTCGTCTATCGATACAGTCATTTGCTTGGTTCGTCAGAATTCTTTCACGTTTAGGTGTTAATAATATTACACTTTGAACAGTCGCGAACATAAACGGTAGCAAGCTGCCCATTAGAAAGTAAAAAGCTAATATTAAATTACGTCGTTTCTTGTAATTAGAAACATTAATTCAATAATTAACAAATTATTTGTCATCTAGTATTCAACTCTAATTCACTGAAAAGAAGATGCTAATTTTCTTTTAAAAATGTTCTGTATAGTATTGCGCGTTGTCTATTTCGTGGTATTTAATGCATCTTATTCCATGCTACTTTCCTTCTGTGGACTCCGATGCCATC
This sequence comes from Vandiemenella viatica, assembly GCA_031002005.1. NCBI lineage: Eukaryota > Metazoa > Arthropoda > Insecta > Orthoptera > Morabidae > Vandiemenella > Vandiemenella viatica. The sequence goes on along the minus strand of CM061920.1, from coordinate 105,064,758 downwards.
TAGCGTGTATATATCGTACTGGAACACTCTCCAAATGTTCCTTCCCACTGCAAACACGTATGTTATGTCCAATAATGTGTGTTAACGTTGAAAAGTAGCTATGTTAGTATAATGAATAGCTTTCTATCATCTTTTATTCATTTTACAATTAATGATACACAATCTAAGTACACAACATTAGTATTTATGACATATCCCATAAACTCTCCACGAAGGTATAGATTAAGTTGTTATGTAATTACCTGTTTAAATTGTGTTTATATTTTTTTCTGTAATAAACAGATTTAACAAAATCGCTAAATGTCATTGCTTTTTACACATAGTTTTGGAATAAATTTCTTAATATTCACTTTTTAATTCAAACATTCCAATATTTATTTAATACTATCATAGGGAAGGCGAAATTCTGGTTGCATATGAAAAGTGATTTTGTCGTGTTATAATCACTGAGAACAGAAAATTAAATGCTCGAAAAATTTTCAGTAATTGTTTTCTATTACGTTCTGGAATATATATACTAATTTAAGAGCTGTTATTCAATATGCATTTTGTTAAAAGGTGAAACAATGTATAGGGATATTTTAAAATGTTTTTATGAAGTATTTATATGAGATAAATGAGTATGTGTTAAGCCAAGTATAGTTGAGGTGATTTGTAGCATTATTATTGAAAGAGAGTAAATATTTATATAGCAGCGCAAAGTCAATATACATTTCAATTCACTTTGAATATTAAAAAGTCGCTACTGGTAGTGTAAAAATTTTCATGTCAGATGTCAGTATCCATGGTTAAATTATGTTATTATTTAGCCGATTGCATTTAATTACTTTTCGTAAATTTATAGAAACACGCGGATCAAAGTTGTCACGGAATCATGTTTCGTTACAGAATAAAGGGAATATTGCCTCCGCATCATAGATTGTCCCTTATTTGAATCTAAGAAATATTTTGATTATAGAAGCACGCTTAATTTAAAATAGTTTACTCCTCCTCTCCAAACAATTAAATAGGCATCACTTCTTTCAGCTGCTTTTATCTGGTGCAGTGGATTAATAGGACTATTGGTAATCCTGATTTAGTAGAATTACGACCTAAAAGATGACGGCTGGCAGTATACAAAGTTTCGTTTGCAAAAACAAAACATGCTACAGTATTTTATTCGTTTACACTTGTGGTGTGACAGCGTCACCCACAATGAATATAATTAAATTATTATTAATTCCTTTTTTTTATTATATTCAAATTTATTAATTATTTAGTCTTGCAACGTGTAATTAATTGTAAATAATGAGGGTTGTCTGGATAGGTTAAATGTATGTTTAAAACCAGGGCGGCCAAAGGTATATTTTATTGTAAATCAATTTTTCTGTAAACGCATGGTTCAGAAGGGCTGAATATCGAAGGCTAGAAACTGCCATTTCGGCGGTTGAGAGAGGAAACAATGGAGCAAGCGAGGCGACTCGATGGCGCCGGGACAGCCCGGCTTGAGTCCCGTTCGAAATCGGGCGGTGACCTACCCCTACCCCGCTACTACCCCGAAGGCCACGTAGGAAACGCGCGAAGGAGGCGGCGAATGCGACGCATGATATTAAACACGTGACGACGGAAATGTGTAGATAACCAATCCTGAACATTTATTGGGGTCTACAATACTAATTCCGTGGAGTTCTTTTACATGTGGCGAGCAACTAGCCGAGGAAGAAGAAGGAGCCATTTTAGACATCACTTCTGTCCAAGACGAGCTGATGAACGGACGTGACTTGGGTCCAAGACGAGCTGGTGAACAGACGTGCTAGCCGGCACGCTCTCTAATGATCATTGTGGTTGATCATTTCTTGCTTTGGGAAAGCGAGATGTTGAGTGGCGTGCTTGCCATTATTCGGAAGTTATGCTAATAACGCGGTCGTAGCCGCTTATTTAGCTTCCATTGCTGCAGTGGCATTGTGTTTGTCGCTCACCATCACGGCGATGATTCTATGGTAATGTACCAGAAACGACGGTCACTATTCAGTGGATTTTTAACAGACTTATGTGCCCTTAAGCGACGCCTGGGTTAAGACTCTGCTCCCGTCACTTAAATTCTGAGCTAGCTGAATTTATATTTCGATTCAATTTTTCCTTAAGCATCTTGCTGTTTGTTATTTCAATTTTGATGCTTTTCATTCACTTTATACGGCGCCCCCTGGGATTTTCCTTTGTACAGTAAAATGTTAGCTTCAATTTGATGGCCTGTGTTGCCATGTTATTTTAATGTTAACTTTGCTGTTTTTTATTACTTGTTTGAGATATTTCATTCAGTTTTGTTTGCTTACTCCGGCGAATTGTAAACGTCGGGTATTGCTTGTTTTTGCTGATCTAATTGTGTTTAACGTAACGTTAATTACTACCCGACCTTGTAAGGCCATAAGACTCAATAAATGAGGTTTTATTTTGTGTCTGAAATTCATGGTTCTAGTTAGTAACCTATTAGATCCCCTTTTAACATCATTATTATATGTAATTTTCATTTTCAGGAATTATTTCAGAATTATATTAATTCCCCCCTCCCTTTTTTGGCAACTCCCGTTTTTCTTAACGGTAGCCAACAAATGGTCCCTTTACACACTACAGTAAGTAGTGTTTATTTGTATTCTCTAGGTCCTCACACAATCTCACAATGAGACCACGTGAACGATATGAATGCGGTACTGCTTGCTTACCTCTTTCATTTTGTGTAGAAGCCGGATCGAGATTCCTACTTTATCTTTATCATCCTACGTTACAGAATATTGTATCCATTCTTCATCCCTGAGAGATATAGAAATAACAACAACAGTTTTAATTTACTTTTACGCATTTGTCTACTGAACATCTCAATCTACCAGAGTAATTTACACACTTTCTATTACTATTGAACGTATAATACACGGTGAAATAATTCAATTAATAATCACGTAACCTATTTCAAATCTTTAGCATCAAGTTCCATGCATTATTAAACATATTTCGAAAGCTACACTCTTGAGCACAAATACAGTATATTTATGGAGACTCGTGGAAATTGTTCCTAGAGGATGTTTTCCCATATTTCAAGGTGGCAGTAAGAGAGAATGATCGAGGGTGACTTACGCCAACATATGGGCGCAAGGATGACTTGCTATCGAGCATAAACAACTGCCGCCTCTTCACGGCAGCTACTCATCGATTCCCGAAGTCACAAAGTCTTTGGGACTTGCATATTTTCATTTTAGTTAGCTGGAAACAAATAAGTGAAATTCGTCACTGCAGTTGTTGGTTTACGTTTAATGTGGTTCACAATAATCTTTCAGTTTACCCATTTGCTTCAAATTCCAGGCACTCTACCATTTGCTTAATATGTAGGCAGTCTTTTAAATGGAACAAAAAACCCGCAAATAGTCGCACTGTTATGACTCAGCTATTAAAACATAAATTTAAAGGAAACTTTATGTAGAAGGATTTACATAAATTTAGATTAAGAAATAACTTCATGGGAAAATATTATTTATTTTTTTATAATCGTGTAACATTGAACAGTTTCTGTCCCATGCATTTGCTCCCCCATCATCGAGTATACTGAAGTTATGTTAAAAATTTGTAACACAATCATACGCTCCATAAATCTGCAGTTGTCAGAAATTACCCTTTGTATGGTTGTCTATATTTATTAACCACGGCTATGCAGTATTTGGTAATCATTGTGATGTGATTAATATCAATAAAAGTGAAATATAAAAACAATTCGTCTGCAGATTCTTCGTAATGACGTAACTACTGTGAACGTAGGCATAAAAAACGAGTTTAAAAGATAGATATGTAAAACCCGATACTATTAATGAGATTGAATATTTCAGAAGAGTATCGCCGAAGAATTTATCAACTATTGTAATATCTTGCCGAGAAAAACAGCACACTCCATAGTGAAGAGTGGAAAAACAATTGCTAGCCATGATAACAATTTTTGGTATCATTGAAGTGGAAAGTGTGGTCAAACAAGATCATTAACATATATCTTGTCCTCAGGGTGCACAACAATTGGAGATACTTTCTTTCATTATTGGTTCAATTTCTACATTTTCAAATAATTCACGCCGGCTTATTGAAGAGCACGTTACAAATATCAGACTTGTTGCCGCGCGCTTTTTTCTCAGTATGCCAATCCCTCAACCATTGTTTCCCTCCTTAATTAAGCTACCATAGTCTACTAATATTTTCAGGTAACAACTGCTCATAATTGTAGGAACTTAATGTTTGAAAGAATGTTTAAATCTCACAGCATTCTTTTATGTAAACAAAATAAGCAAAATAAAATATAAACTTCCTGTGCAGATTTGGGTTTATTGCTAGAAGTAGATTTTCATTGTTCGAAGCGGAAAAGCAGTTAAATAAAAATTGTACCTAACGCTCTATCCATTTGTCTTCTGTTCATCTGTTTGTTACTTAACATAAAATCGTATATCAGAGGCTTATTACCGTATTAACCAACATGTGCCTAAAAAATTAAACCATACTCTGTTATAGAGCATTTAATTAATACTAAAGTCGTCACAGAGTAATAAGTGACAAAGAAAGGAAAGAAGTTTGTAATAACAGGTTGTGTTTGTTTACCTTCCGTGCTACCTGGGGTTGTAACAAATATGGCATCTGAGACGCACAGTGCGTCTGCTGTTCATCATCGCTGGCATAAAGGGCCAGAGACACATTTCTGCGTGTCGCTCTGACGTGAAGTTATCTCCCTCCATAAACAAACCCGGCACGGACTGATGTCAGAGTCATCTGGCGGCCGCGGTCTGACTTACCGGCCTGTCGCGCACCAGCGCGGCGAAAAAACGACTGTGGCTCCACCACTGGAAACAACGTAAAGGAGAAAAATGACCTGGCGCCCAGAAAGTGGACAGGAGATTCTGGTAATTCTCATAAATTAACAACATTATCTCGGAATTCATATTTTGCATTCTAGGAAGCAATCAGTTTTACATTAGTTTAGAACCCTATAAGATCTTGTGGATTTAAGACAGATAACATATATACCGACTTACCTTTTTGCCTTTATCTGGAGAAGATACTTGGTACCAGGTATCTGCTTCCATTATTTTTATCTACGCATTTTTCTTGTAAGCTTATACCAAGCTTGTTTATGATTCTTACTCTTCTTCAACATTTAAATAAAAAATAAAAGAAAGATCTTTCTGAGGAGAATCATCTCGTAAGCATATATTGCGCTTAGCCACTCCTTCCTTGCATTTACGTTTTTTAATTTCTTATTTTATATAATTTTTTTTAAATTTATTGCTTTACACCTCGTCGACGGCTAAGGTCATAAGAGGCGGAATGGGACTGGGGACAAGGAACGGGAGGGAATTCGACCATGGCCTTTTTGAAGGAAGCATCCCGGTATTGGGCTGGAATGATTTGGAGAAACCATGAAAAACCCAAATCTGGATGCCCGGACGGAGATTCGAACCCGCGTCCTCCCGAATACGAGGCCAGAACGTTAACCATTCACCCACCATGCTCGGTTTGCATTTACGTTTTAGGTGGATGTTACACAAAATATTTTATGTATTTCACTTTTTGGTGAGGGGTCTGGTGGCTCAGTGGTTAAGGTTCCCGGTTCGAATCCCTGTCTCGGCGGGTTTTTTCATAGGCTCTTAACCCGACCTTAATCTCTGGCGCAGCTTGCTGTGTAATGTGAAGTACGCCAGGAAGCTTCCGTGAATCGGATTCCACGTTAAACTGTTGTTCCCCTGAACCCGTTAGGATTGCCGGGTTAGGTTAACGCGGCTACGACATGGGAGGAATGCGCAGTTAACAGAAACCCTGTGCGCAGATCATTACGAGCACATGGATTTTTATGATGGTGGTTTCTTCGACATGTTCAATCACTTTCCTAGCTCCCGGCTTGATACCAGTACTAGGTTTACTGCCAACGCCGCAAACACTTGAAAATAGTACTCTAACAATAAAGTCTATCATCAATAAACCAATTATACACTTTAGACTTTACTATTATTCAGTAAACGGTAAGTAGGTGATTAACAGCGACTCTGACTCCAATAGAAACCGATTAAACGATACCCCGTTTCCGCAATAAAGCCATTAACGACTCTAACTACAATAGAAACCCATTAAAAGACACCCTGTTTCCGCAATAAAGCCATTTCTGCAACCTCAGATTCAGCTGCAATTGTCATTACCATTCCCCACCCCCAATGACACACGCCACCCACTCTCTGCAATCTATGTATGAATCCCCACCTCCGGGATTCTAACTCACGTCCCCTGGCAGGCAGGCATCAACCACTCAGCCGCGACGACTTGCCCGGCAATGTCGCTCTCTCCGGCCCGGTACCCAAGTCGCTCAACGGGGCTGCATATCACCCCTGCAATTACGCTACGAACTGCATTTCGCTAGTAATCGATTCGTCCACGAAGAGGAGCTTTCTGAAAATTCTACTATTGGCCTGAGTTCGCCTGTTCGAGTCCAGCCTATGGCATGAATAAAATTTAAGCTTAACATCAACCAAAACTAACAAACGTTTGGCGCCAAAAGAATTTTTTTTTTAAAATATTTAGTCTCACTGAAAAGATCAGGAGTACGATGATTAGCGGCATGAATGAAAATACGGAGTTGAACATCTGTTATTATATACCTTAGTAATAATGGCAAACCATGGAAAACATAAATTTGTACGCCCTGAGTAGGGAATGAACCAGTGTCCTTCCATACATTCTAATCCTGAAAATTAATGCACAATACCTTTTGATGTATAAAAAAAACCTCGAGTCCAGCCTATGAATCACGTTCTCATCGTATTAAGGCCAAGGGCGTGAGTAAACATCGAGGAACGCTATACCAATTAAAAAGAGAAATAAATGAGTTTTTCATGGGGAGACTGATACGTTTCCCTTACCTCCACGATCGCTGACGCACATTAAGAAAAACTAATGGACCTATATTGCGAGTCAAGCAGTTGTAACCGGCCACTCTTTTAACGACGCTTATTGTCCATCTTATTGAAATACACGTCACCCCTCTAAGGTGTTTTCTGAATGGCAATTAAAGCTGCCATCTTATTTCCAATATGTGCATATGTTCAATTTAAAGTGCTCCTGAGTATACGCAAGCAAGCGTGTGATTTCTTTGTCTTACCATATAGGAAATGTTAGCTAACTCTTTTTGATAACATTAATAAAAGATTTTTAATTATTCAGTTCATTGTATGGTTTGAAGTACCAGCATCATTTTCGAAGGTTATTTCTTAAATATCACGTAGTAACAGATACCCGCGATATCGTTCGGTTGAAAATATGTTATAGTATTAGAGTTTTTGTTACTGTTTGAAGTACGACCAGTCGAAAAACGTCTCCTTTAGGTTGCAAATATGGTTAACTGCTCCCTGGTTTTTAATATTCAAAGAAAAGTGTAGCTCAACGCCGCGAAACAGGAAATAAAGGTGTAATGCTCGCCGAATGATACGGCTACGCACATAACTCACGTGGCAATAGAAGTCCCGAACCGATTCCACGTCAACAGGAATACGGCAAATACGTATGTGGTGACATGTGTTTACCGTTCGTGTACGACTTTAGCTGTCGACATGAAATAGTATGAGACCCGTTTGTAGTGTTTGTGTCATAATATTGATGAAAATCAAAGTTTAAATAAGAATTGTAAAAGGCCAAGTGTACACCAGTAGAAAAGTCGATTCACAAAATCTGACAAAATTGATTTGCGTGGAAATTCGTTGTATTTGTATGTTCTTGGTTGATACATCATGATTTCGGTTCCAATTTGGTTCAAGTTTTTTCCTGTGTCTTCTTTTCATGCTACTACAGAACTTGACCGTAAATAACTATCCCTTTTTTTTATCTTTTGTTCAATTTTTTTTTTTAAATCAGTACAAGTAGTAGCCTACAATTAACAAAACGTAACTTTTTACTTAAAATTCAATGTTTTGCAAATGTCTGTTAAATCCTTCACTTAAAATTAATGTTTTCAACGGTCTAGTGTAGAAGGTTTTCATTTCCAGGAGCAATATTAACATTAGATGTATTAGAGTTGTAATGGATTCCGAACTTTCCCTAGCACAGAGTAATTTATAGAGCTGTAAAAGTAACGAGAAATTCTGTACCAGTATGTATTCGTTACTAAACCAATCAGTACCCGTTACTTTCAAATCATTACTCGTTACTTTTGATACAATAAAAACTAGCATGAAGCATCGCATTCCAATCGTGTTGGGACGCATACGGGACGACTTCGTTCTTACTTGGTATTTAGTGAAACAAGTTTAGGTAAGTTGTTCATTTGGATAAAACTTAAAGTAATTAACACATTTGATTTACTGTAATGAATATCATACACGAAAGAATATTCTAAATTCAAAACAAACACCTGTTTGCATACAAAAAAGTGACAATAACTAATGACGGTTACTTTTAAGTAGCCTAAAAGAAACCTTCATAGAAGCCTGATATGATAATGGGGCATGTATTTAACAAATATTATTATCTCATCAAAGTATTTCGTTTTTAAATAGAAGGATTCACCTCTGCCTTCCTTTACTGTTTTCATTTATTTTTATAAATTATTAGTTTTTTATGATATATTTGTTAAAATAAATGTGAACATACCATCAAATGGACCTGCAGGCAAAATGATACAGACTCCCGCTTCAATTGTTTCATTTTAGAAATATCAATATTCAAAACTTTTAAAGTAATAACAAAAGTACAGGACAAACATGCGATTAGATTCGTAATTGTTGTTACGTTGCGGTTACAACAAACATTCAACATCAAAACCAGTACCGCATTGATCACACGGATCCTGCGGTAATAATACAATAACTAACACCAGGCAAAAGGAATAAACTAATTGTACATTGTTGTTTGTTTATGGAATTCTGGAGCTGCAAAAAAAACGGCTGGGCAAAGATTAAATTTTTTAAACGTTCAGTCCTGAAATTCGACCAACTGACCTGCATAAATTGTGAAATGTAGAAAGTCACACTTACCAGTAAATCAACTAATTTCAAAACAAACATCTGATCATTCAATCGCCAAGTCGTCGCGGCTGGGTCTCGAGGTGCCTGCGAGCCAGGAGACGTGGGTTAGAATCAAGGAGGTGGTGATTCATACTTAGGTTGCAGACAGTGCGAGGTGTGTGTCATTGGGGGTGGGGTGCGGTAATGGCATAAGCAGCTGAATCTGAGGTTGCAGAAATGGCTTTATTGCGGAAACAGGGTGTCGTTTAATGTGTTTCTATTGTAGTTAGAGTCGTTAACGGCTTTATTGTGGAACCGGGATTAAAGTTTAATCGGTTTATATTAAAGTCAGAGTCACTGTTAATCACCTACTACGGTAATATCCCTGTAAACTTCAAACCAATTTATTTATTATAGCACTCGTAATTCATTAATTTTCAGTCTCCGAATCTTACTATCGATACTTGACGTGTGTTATAATTTCAAAGCATAATGTTTTTCTCCAGTTAACCAGCAACACATTACTTATACATTAGTACCTCTTCATGCCCACGGGCTTCTACTTTCAGTATAAGTACGAAATTTTCCTGCTCCACCAAAATCTGCTCCTAGTCTTTCTCCCATCGCCTCTAGAGTCAAAAAGCTCCACAGTCCCCTCTTCTGGTTTGATGATCTTTGGTCTTTGTACTTAATAAACTTTTCGTAAAAATTACGGTATTTTAACTTTAATTCATACAGACGGAGAGGTCATGTACCACACAAGCTGTTTCCCTTAATTTTCATCCACATATTTTCTCTTAAACTTATATACAGGGTGTCGCAAAAAAGGGCGGTGTATTGTTATTTTCCCGTTGGTCACATTATTGTGTATCGGGCACCCATTAAAGTTCTGACTGGTGCTGCAGCCTGAATTTATCACATTTCTGCTTCATTGTGTGTCTAACCATGGAGGCGTTTACTATTGCGCAATATGTGCTAATTATTAAAACGTTTCATCAGAACAGAGCAAGTTTTGCAGCAACTGATAGACGTTTTCGTGATATTCTAGGGCGTAATGAGCACCGAATGAATCAACAGCTCGCAGACGTATGGTAAAGTTCAATGAAACGAGTTCAACAGTGCATTTGAAAAGATTTGGGCTTCCTCGTTCTTGTCTCTCTGTGCAAAACGTTGGTGTGGCTCGTGTGTGGTTGTTAGTCCTATAACGTCTGCTCGTCACCGTTTCCAAGAATTAAGCATAATATATTCTTCAGCACAACGAATTCTCGCGTATGATTTTCAGTATCACCCTTACAAAATTCGGTTACCACGGGAAGAGGAGACATTTTGTTGATTGGTTTCTGAAAAGACGACAGGAGGACTACGGCTTTGGGAACAAAATCATATTTATTGACCAGGTGTATATCCACATCAATGGATAACTTCCGTACCTGGGGTCAGAAAATCCTTGCAAATTTCAAGAAAGGGCAATACATCCACAGCCTGTAATGGTTTTGGGCGGCATCATCGGACCTTATTTCTTTGAGGCAAAACAAGATGTAGCAGCTAATGGAAACCGATACCATGCGATGGATGATAGATTTTTTGTGGATTATCTGGTTTCCGGATCACCTCATCTCGCGTAATGGTGACCAACAATAGTCCAGTAAGGTCGGATGACTTAACCCACTGCGATTTTTTCCTTTGGGACTATCTGAAATCATTGGTGTATTTCAATAAACATCCTTGAGTTAAAGGCGGAAATTCGAGAAGTCTGGCAACATGCAAGTGGAGTCTTGTGAGGCAGTCATTGAGAATGTCACGGACGGAGTTGGTGCGTATCAGCACAGTAGCGGGCATATGCCTGCCAAAATTTTCCATATCTGAAATTGGAAGATTTAGGGAATATTTTTATATATTTCGTTACTGAGTTTTTCAAAAATAAAGTTAACAACTTTGATAATTATAACACCGTATATAAGAAATGTCACTGGCCGAAGGAATACATTTATTACTTTTTTGTTGCAATATATAAGGGATTCTTTGACGTTTAATTAATTTGTAGTGTTTTGCTGTTCATGTTTACGCATAGGCCTACAAATATCCAACATTTATTATGGCAAGAGGTTAACAGTTGACGTGGGGTTAAGAAATTTCATTGGTTATTCAGATTCCGAATATAGTGTTGTATGTCACGTCTGGGACTGCAACGTGGATGTTTTTTAAAACATATTTTATTATTTTTCCACTGGTATGTTGTGGTTCTTCATTCATTTAAATTGGATCACGTCTTCTCAATTAAACACGGTTCCAACCAACGACCGCGATACCTAATGTCCGCAGGCGCATGCTATAATAAACAATTCAGAAACTCTTGGGTACTTAATTTCAGGCGTAACAACGATTAAAAAATTTCTTATGTGAACAAAAGTGTCAGAAATGGAATAAATTACCAAAAACACTTAAATAAGTTGTGAAATTGTATTCGCAGAATTTAAAATTGAAAATAACCATGAAATGGAAAAGTAGGTGCATGGTGAAGTAAAAGATGAAATAACTCATTGGTATATAGATTTTTCTGTTTGAAAACCGACTTAAATACTTTTCTGTAGTATTCAATTTAAGCAGTATCTTCCAGTTATTTTACGCAAGAATAAGGCTTTCACAAGCCCTGCTTTCTACAGTGACTTAATTTCTTTCCACAATAATCCTTGATATAAAAACGTAAATTTTTCCGGATAACTCATGTTTTATTCAGCACTGCGAATAATGCAGAACTTTTCACTGGTTTATTTCTGACCAAACTGTCTACCATTCAAACTTGACTCTTTTTATGAAAAATCTCATTATAATAAGAAAGATAACTTACGATTCCTTCACATACTGACCAATTTGATTGTGATTTTCAGGCTCTTCAGGAAGTAAATTAAGAAAATTCGCTTAGACCATTACTTCAAGCTGAAATATTCTTTTCTGTTCTAAAGAGTGGCAGAATTAGCCACTGATGCAATTATTGATCCAATGCCATTTCAAGTTCGAAGGGAAAATCGTCGTCTCAAGCCGTTAAACACGGATCGCACGCAACCTCTCTCTGGGAAGCAGCTTCCAGGAAACATCTGGTTCCAACTGAATGGTATAAGAACTCTGTATGCAAAGGACCAAGCGTTGTGGATGAACGGTTAATGTTCTGTACTCGCATTTGGGAGGACACCGGTTCGAGTCACCGCCCGGGCATACAGATTTCGGTTTCCCATGTTTTCTCCAAATCACTCGAGGCGAATACCGACATGCTTTCCTTCCAAATACCGAGGCCGAATTCATTCGCGTTACTTGTCCCCAATCAAATCCCGCCTCTAATGACCTCGTCGTAGACGAAGGCACAAAACCATAACTAAAGAAAAAAAATGTATTCAAGGTGTGTAAAAGCGACTGTATGTTTCACCAGTAGGGACTCATCAGAATGTAACTCTGAAAGCGCTTAGGAAAACAGTCGGCAATATAGATTGAGTGTAATTCGTAGCGTGCTTTGATGAAGAGTGAAAGGTTTTACGTGCTAGGTCAGCAGTTTTGTTCTTAAATCTTTTGGATTTTCTACTTACGTGAAGTATGATATAAAAGCTCATTAAAAAAAATAGCGGATACAATAATTACCATTACCCATGGTGGTAGGAGGCATTTGTTGCCAAGGAGCATTGTACACCCACACTATGTTAGACTACACTTACCTCTAACGTGGCGGAGCAGTGTGACAGGCATCTAGACCAAACTGGCCATTTATTATATTATTTTAACATTGTAAAAATCTGTTGAACACCCTCCAGTGTGGCTCAGTGGCGCCGCACACTGTACCGGGGAGGAACAGCGAGACCAGGCCAGGGCGTACCGGCCATCCTGACTGTGGTCTTAGGCGGTTATCCACAGCTATCGAGGCTAATGTCTAAATGGTCCCCAATCTCCACCTTATAAGCTGCACATAATATACTTATCACACACAGAACATAGGAACACATTTCGCCGATAGACGTCAACACTTAACTTCCTCCATTAGTACGTAGTACGACCTCGTAGAAAGTATAAAATGCTTGGCGTTAGCAATGGTATGCGGCCTTAAAATGAAAGCTGCTAATTCGACCATGTCAACGTAAAGGATAACTCATCATAGACAGTGTAACAGCCCTCATACCTGAACTTTAGATAGAACTGTATTTTATGAATCATTTGTAGTAAGCTAGAGTGTTTGAATACGATCTGGGATGTTTGTTTTGCAATTTCCTGTAAATCAATGTATATAGACTTTATTTTATAAAAAGAAATTATTATTATTATTATGGTTTTTTTTTTTTTTTATTTTTTTTTTTTTTTTTTTTTTTTTTTTATTGGCACTTGGTTACAAGACCATACAGCCAGCACAAAGTTACATAATTATTACATTGTACTACTAAAGCTGATGAGTTTCATATAACACCATCTTCAAAACAATTTATAAATATACATCTAGAGATCATATTTTTTTTTTTTATAAACACTTTGAAATTATAACAAAATAGTATATTATAGACAGTAAAAGGTTTTTTTTATTTACACTTTTCCTTATCTCTATTAAGTTAAATTATTACAATCTTATTGAATCTAGGATACTGTTGATTTTGCCATGCTGGTTATTGTGCTTGCGCGGATATGGGGTTGAGCTGTGGTTTGGGCTTTGGGTTTGAAGTATAGTCATTTCCTGTTTTAACTTCCAGGGTTGGCTAGAATTCTATCCCTCCATCTTTTAAGTATCTGGCAAGGATATTAAGTACTACTCTGTTGTTGCTGGAAAGAAGGAGGGTTACGTTTGTCGGCAGGGGGAAGCCATTCTTGGAAAGATCTATCATCATTCGGTCCTGAAGTTGTTGGTACTTATTGCATGAAAATATTGTGTGATTGATGTCTCCTATTGCCTGGTCTGAGCAGTCGCAATATGGGGAATCTCTCAACCCTATTCTATGTAGGTGGCTGGGGAAGTTACCGTGGTTAAAGCGGGCTCTTGATATCGTGGTGATTAATCGTCTGCTACTGTTCCAGTTGTAAAACCAAGGTTTTGGAGATATGATCGGTTGAATGATTGCATAATATGAGGCTTTGATTTTTGAGGAGATCGTCCATTCCTCTTGCCATTTTTCCTTGGCTCTTACTTTGATGCTATGTGTTATATCCGAGATCGGGAGTTGCATGTCGATTACCTCTCCTTCATGGATAGCTTGTTTTGCCAGGGCGTCCACCCGTTCGTTATGCTCGATGCCGCAGTGAGATGGGATCCACATCAGAGTCGTCGTAATGCCCAGTTCCCTGTTCCGTTTTAACTGTTGAAGAATTTCCAATACAATAGTTTGAGTATGGCTATTCCACGTAGTATTTTTTAAGCTCTTTAGTACGCTGAGGGAGTCCGACAGGATGACGACTTTGTCCATGAAGGTACTTTGACTGTATCTGATGGCTTCCAGCAGGGCTTTTGCTTCAGCTGTGTAGATGGATGCCTCTTCGGGTAGCGAAAATTGAGACGATTTACCTGTGTTGGGACAGAAGTATGCCGCTCCTACTCTATTATTTCCAGTGGTTTTCGATCCGTCTGTGAATATTTTAAGAGTGCTATTGTCTGATTTTGATAGGAATCTGGATACCTTGTGGACCAAATTTCCGGATTTGTCTTCCTCCCAGAGGATTGTATGGACTCTTTCTAGACGAAGCTCGAAAGGTTCTTGAAAGATCGGTAGCATGTTATACGAGGATAATTTGTCTTTGTATTTTAGCCAAAATTTGTAGGCATTTAATAGGGGAAGACGAGCTCGACTTTTCCCTCTATTTGCTATTGTTGATAGTCTCTCGAGACGTTCATGAATTGGGTGATTATTGAGTGATAGTCTTTCAGTTAAAAACTTTTCAGATAGGTATGCTCGTCGAATGTGGAGCGGAGGTTCGCCTGATTCAACTAGCAATGCATTTGTGGGAGTGGACCGAACGGCTCCTAAGCAGGCTCTTAGGCAGCGTGATTGTAGCCTCTCCAGTTTGTTCAGGGCATCTTTTCTAGCGTTTTGATAAAACATGCTGCCGTAGTCGATTAGTGGTCTGATCAGAGATCGATATATGAGGAGTAAGCTTTGGGGGTGGGCGCCCCACCAGACACCTGATACCGTTTTTATTATGTTGAGGCGGGAGATGGCTTTTGTTATCAGTTGATCTATATGTTGGGCCCAGTTGAGGCGGTGATCCAGTATCATCCCGAGAAATCGGCCTTGTCTTTTCAAAGCTAGACTATATGGCCCCAACTGTAGGTTGCTGGAGTTGTAGAGGATTTTCCTTTTGGAGAAGAAGACCACTGATGACTTTGCGCTTGATAAATCTAGTCCGTTGTTATGTAGCCAAATAGTAAGGGCTGAGATAGCTTCGCTCAAAAGAGTGAGGACTTCATCCTGAGTATCGCTAATGGCGTAGATCACCACGTCGTCTGCGAATTGTAAAGAAATGATTCTGGTCGGAAGATGGGAATTAATGTCCATTGAGTATATCAAGTATAGAAGCGGGCTTAATATAGCTCCCTGAGGCAGTCCTTGGATGACTATGCGAGGACCTAGTTTGTTCTTCTTCGATCTGACGTATATTATTCTCTCTGACAGGAGGGAGAAAAGTCCTGCCACAAATTTCTTCGGGATTCCTAGCATTTGCAATTTGTGCATGAGGATGGATATGTTAACATTGTCGTATGCGGATTGTATGTCTAGGAAGATCGCTCCGAGGTATTGTTTATTAAGAAATGTGAGGTTGATGTCTGAGGTCAATATAGCAAGGTTGTCTGTTGTGTTTTTCCCTTTTCTGAATCCTGTTTGGGAGTTAGGTATCAAGTTCTTCGTTTCCACCCACCATTCTAATCTATTTTTTATTAGTCGTTCTAGCGTTTTTCCTACGCAGGACATAAGAGATATGGGTCTGTATGAAGTTGCTGCCAGGGGGTCTTTGTTTTGTTTTAGCACAGGAATTATGACTTGCGTTCTCCATTCTAGTGGAATTGGTTCATTCATCCAAATCCGGTTGAAAGTATTTAGAAGTAGCTGCAGGCCAGATTGGGGCATGTTTGATATCATCGAATAGTGGATACCATCTATCCCAGGAGAGGTGTCAGATGATCGCTTGAGGACTTGATGTAGTTCTTTCATGTCGAAAGGCCTACACAGAAAGTGGTCGGAAGGCTCGTCAGGGGTTAATCTGAAGTTTGGTTCTTCCCTCGGTACTGTCGCAGGGGCGATTCTGTCCAAGATCTCTTCCAAAATCGATGCGTTGATAGCAGGGGCGCCCGTGTTGAATTTATTATTCTTGAGGCTTCTCACTGTGGCCCAGATAGAGGAAACGTTTGAGTTCTTTCCCATGGTTTCGCAGTAACTGATCCAGCTTAGGCGTTTTTGGTTTTTTAAAATCTTTTTGGTCCTGGCATTGGTCTGTAGGAATGCTATGTAGTGGTGCAGATCAGAATTCTTTCTGTATGCGGATAGTGCGAGACGTCTTTGGGCCACTGCTTTGGAGCATAATGGATTCCACCATAAAGGTGGACGGTTTTTCCTAGTGTTGTCAAAATTTTTCCGACGAATTGCTATTTCAGCTGCTTCTGAAATTATATTTTCCAAATTTCTGTAAGTTTCGGTGCCCGTGGAGTATTCATTGGTTTGGCTTATTTTTTCCTCCATTAGTCTCCTGTAATGGGTCCAGTCCGCTCTATTTATGTTCCATTGGATAGTTGGGTGGCTTGCGATATCCTTCGTGTATGAGCAGCCAATTGTTAATAAAATAGGGAAATGGTCTGATCCCATTGGGTCTCTCTGAACTTCCCAGTTAGAAATAGAGGCCAGGTTAGGTGAACATAAGGTTAAGTCCACAGCCGAAGGAAATTTACCTGGTTTGCGGAGCATGGTAGGGTTACCGTCGTTTACGATTATCAGGTTGTAATCTTCCGCCATATCGGTAATTATCGTACCACGTGGGTCGTTGTAATGACACCCCCAACTCTTATTGTGTGCGTTGAAGTCTCCGGCCAGAATTAATGGTGGGTTTATTTGTCCGTTCAGTTTTGACCAATCGTTCGGTCTGATTACTGAGCTAGGGCTGCAGTAAATAGACACTATAGTGAATGATAATTGGTTGGCTCGGACCCGTACAGCCACTGCTTGGAAAGGTAAATTGTCCGTGTTGAGTTGGACTGGGTCGTGAGGCACGGTGTTGTGTACCATTATGGCCACTCCTCCTTTTCCGTCTGCTCTATCATTTCTGTAGAGGGTGTATGAGTTAAACGTGATTTTTGTGTTTGGTTTAAACCATGTTTCAGATAACACTGCTATATCTATTCTGCTACGTATTAATTCTGTACTAAGGCTCTCTCTATTTGACCATACCGACCTCCCATTCCATTGAAGTATGTTTAGTTGCTGAGAGGTTAAAGAATTGCTTGTGTTGCTGTCCATAGTTGGGTGGTTTAGGTTCCGTTGTTGGTTAGTATTTCCTGTAGTTGATTGCCGATGGAAATCGGGTCGATTGGGCCTCCTGATCTGGCCACTTCGATCATGGAAGTGATAAAAAACAGAAGATTTTCAATTAGTGGAGAGGATTTGCTAGTTGGAGTAGTAGTTACTGTACTCCCTAGAGTTTGAGTTGAATCTATAGTTGGAGAATGGGTTGTTGGTTCCCGGAGGTTATTGATTATTGGGTTTATTGGGCCATCACTCCTCCAGAAAAGATGACTGGGGATATTGACTCTGTTTCCCGCTGCTTTGGGAGGGACCGGGTTTGCTTTTGTCCGGCGGCGTGAGATAGTATTTCGGATATTATCATGGATATGGGATTGGTATACTTGGCCGCTGTTACCGTCGTGCGCTATAGAGGAAGTGGGAAGGGCAGTTGGCGGGGGCGGGTGGCTGGGTACTGCAAGAGTAGGAGCTTCCTTTAGGAATTGATTGCCTATTTCGACAGGATGCGGGGTTGATGCTGCTATGTTAGCAAATGATCGTGGATTCACGGGTGGAAACCAGAAATGAGTACTGTTATTTACCATTTTTTGCTTTCTCTCCACTCGCTGTTTATATTCTGGGCACACCCGGTCTGTAGATAGGTGGTTTCCTTGGCAATAAATACAGTGTGGCTGGACATCTGCCGTACAGTTTTTTAAGATATGGGGCCCTGCGCATCTGCTACATCGGGGTTGGCTTTTGCATTGGGTTTGGGTATGATTATATCTAAGGCACTGGTAGCACTGGATGACAGGTGGTACATACGGTTGCACTTCGCATCGCATTCCGAACAGGTAGACAAATTGGGGAAGTGTTTGTGACTGGAAAGTTAGCATGCACACTGGAAGAGGGCGGATCTGGCTACCATTTTCAACTATGGCTTTTTTTGTGAATCTCCTAACCTTTAAAACTGGGAAGGGAGAGGCTATTTCGCTTAGGATTTCATCTGGGGATAAATTGGTATCAATATTCCGAATTACTCCCTGCTTCCTGGTCATATAAAAAGGGATGTATGCGTCTAAAAGGTTGTCCTTAAGTATCTTCAGATCAACTATTGAGTTAGCGGAGGCACTGGAGTATGTTTCAATCCTAATTCTGTTGCGACCGGTAGATGTAATATTAATAATTTCTGATCTAAGTTGGTTGTTAATTTGAAAAAGTATTTTCCCTACTGCCATGGGGTGGAGTCTGCCTAAATTATTATTTCTGCTTTCCACTATCACCAAGTAGGGCCCATTGTCTGTAGGTGAATACCTATTGCTTTGATTGTTTTGAATTAAAAGGTTATTAGGACTAGCTTGGTTACTAGTTGAAGCCGGCTGCGGCTGAGCTGTTAGTACTGGGGTTGAGCTTGAATCGTAAATTGGTGTACTTTCCGTAGTTGGTGGAACTATTACAACACTAGGCTGCGTCATTGCTTCTAAAGTTTCTACCTGTTGCACTTTTAAGTCAAATTGCTTCGCTCGTTTACTCACTGGATTTGGCTGGTTGATTTCCTGCGGAGAGCGTGAACGTGGGCGAGTGTGGAGTCGCCCTTTTGGAGTCTGTCGAATTTGTTGAAGAGCAGTTGGAACTTCCAACTGGTCGAGCTGCATCTCTTCGGTGGCTGAGTGCGGGTGGAGTTCAGGGTATGCTGGTTCTTGTCCGTGTTGTGGTAGATGAGCTGCTGGAAATTGGCTGTTGTCTTGAGGTGAGAGAGGGGCTTGTAGTTCTTCGTTGACCCAGGCTGTCTCTTCTGCTGCATTCTCCATTCTGTAATACGACTGTAACGCCGCGCCCACTGACTGACTGATTGAAGGTGAATGTTCGGAGTTTTCTGCCATAGTGTTCCGAGACTAAGTCTCTGGAACACTATGGTGCTGACGAGCGTAATATTAAGATTTCTTTGTACTGTTTACTTGCTACTTCTATAGCACTTCTAATAAACAGGCGGTAGAAACACTGTTGCACTGTAAACGAAACGTGGAGACCGACTTAACCCGTATGAGGAAGTTGCCTCCTCGGCTGCTCGAGTGGAACTGAAAGAAATTATTTAAAGGCAATTTAAATGTGTTTAAGAACCGAATTATGCAAGAAAATTGCTTAAATGTTTATAATTCCAAGTATTAATGCAAGTTACGATGTCTAAGGACAATTTGCTACAGTTTAAAATTATTTCTGTGAATAATATTGTGTTTAAGTATCTTTAATTTCCATTTCTGACCATTTTGTAATGATGTTAAATGATTATGTATTGAATTCTGATTGTTTTTAATATGTTTCAATTGTTTAAGTAATTGTTATCGTTCGAGAAATATCTGGCGGAAGCTTTTGAAGAGTTCTAGACATTTCAATAGAGCTTATACGTATAAAGAAATCAGCAGGACAGTAGTAGAGTATAGAGATTCACTTTGTGACTGCCAAAGGACTGTGTTAGTAGTATCGTATGCAATCTGTGGATTGTATGAATGCATGTAAGCAGTATCGTTGACGTGTTGTTTGAAAATAAACTCAAGTCTAAACTGAAATACATTGTGGACTACTTTATCACATTAATTAAACCATGAAGAGTCTGACAATAGCCAACCCCTAATGTTTGGAAAAGGTGATGAAAAGAAGAGAAGTACATTGTTTAAGTCTGTGGGATTTCTCACGATAATAAATAAACAGTTTCTGCTTGTATCAGGTATGTGGACACAATGTTTTCTATTTTAAAATGTTGACTCTCCAGCATTTTACGTAAACCACGCATTGTCACATTCATTTTTTTAGAAACGTTTTTACTGTGGAAAACTGTTAGTATGTCAGGGTAATTGTTCAGTTTAACCTGCTGTAGAGGCAACGCGTCGTTACTGCTTTGAGACTACCTGCCGTGTCACGCAGTGGGTGGGAGATCGTCCATCTGGCTCTCTCCAAATAACTGGCTGCACACGTGACGCGGGTCGGGGCGAGCGATTCGGGCTGCGGCCTCGTTCGTATTCTCGCCCGCTGCGGCCGCCACTGTGGGACGTGATTTATCCGCTCCGCTGAAAGCCAACCTCATGTCCTAACGCGATACCACTTTTCCCCTTTTGCCACTCGTATCTCCTGCTTCAACACACCGCCCTGCGTGAAACGCATGCCAATGGGATCGTGATGAATGTAAAACTTCATAAACGTGCAGTAGCGAGCACCTTCAATCATTGACACTTGAATATGCCTCACACTGCTACCCATTAGAAAGATTGCCTTCCAGTAAGCTTCCCATAGCTCTTCTACCCAGTTTATCAACTGAACCTGTTCTGTATAACAATAGAGCTAAAAAACTAAAGCTATTTTAGAATTAATTCCGTGAAATACTGGCGCCACTGCAATATTTAAGATGCTATTATTTAATAGGATTTTTTTTCGCATTAACTTGAAGCAGCTGTAGTTATTAGATAATATTCAATATTATATTTCAGCGTACTAACAAAAAGAATAGGTTAATAATACAATGTTTTA
>CM061920.1:104917479-105042802 GCA_031002005.1 Vandiemenella viatica | reverse complement strand
GAAAACTGTTTTGCACTCGTTGTGAACTCATGTAACCTGCGACTATGCGACCACATCTCTCATTCAAACGATTAATTACAATGGTTACGCGCATGCGACTGACCATGGTTCCACACTCTGTCTTCATCGCCACATAGCTACACCAGAAATCTCCAGCCTACCTTTTCGTCATTACATCACTTTCCTATATTATTAACGCCTGGTCTCTGAATTCACATATAATCCCTTTCCATAGTTAGGAAAAATTTACCATTTCCTTCTCCACCTTAGTGGCAAGATTACGGAATGATCTTCCCACGAAAATTAGAACTCCCAAAGAAATCAGTCTATTTAAATACGCTTTGAGGTAGCATTACCTATCTCAACACTCTCTAAACCACCTCTTCTTCCACATATGACATATCCTTACAATAATATAGTAATGTTTTATACGGTCTTCACATCTTTATTCTGCCTTATCTCGTATAGTTTGTGCCTTTTTCAAATGTTTCTGCAGCCTTCATTAGCATCGGTTTATACCACTTACTTGATGATTTACCAGTTAATCATTAATATTATAAAGATTTAATCGGTATTTTAGTTATTAACTTTAATTAGCCAAAATGTGAAATAACTAAAGTATATGGATAGTTTGAGTAAAGCGTAAATTATGTTTTTCAAACACTCGGTAAAATGTAAGAAGGGACAGCCCTAGCGCTAGGCTAAATAAACATTTCAATAAATAAATAAATTATCATATTTCAACTTTATTTAGCTCTAAATACAAAACTTTCTATTAATCGATTCCTTACGATCTAAATTACTCTTTGAGTATAATAAATAAGGCGTAGAGCGTATCCGTCAGCATTATTAACAGTACACTAGTTTTGGTTAATTTTTCATAGCTATAATTCTAATTTTGTGCATTTAATAATTTGTTACAAGTGGGGTAAATTATCTTTCACTGTCAAAACCAGATGTTAATTAGATATCGCAATATACGATAAATATATTGCCCGAAACGAACGTTCGCATCTTATTGCTTGTAACCAGTGAGAACTGATGTTTCACAAACCTTCTTAGGTGATAAGTATGAAACTCATTTTTATTCTGTGGAACTTTTAAAAGTTTTCTGATACCTTTGAACTCTTAAATGATAGAATTTCATACATGTAACGTTTGTTCTTTCTCTGACGCGCTTTGTGGAAGCAAAAACGATCATAGTAAATTATCTCAAAATGTACTGAAAGTTTTTCGCGTTCAATAATATCACTAAACAGTACCACACCACACACGTGAATGCGGTATCTATTGCTGTTTTGAGTTGATCTGTGCTAGAGATATAAAGTTAATATTATCAAAACTTATTAAGAAAAACAACTGTCCATACTTTACATCGAAACAATGAACATTATCTTAAAATTAAGTTCTTTCAATCGTATTTTCTAAAAGTAAAACTATGTATCAACAATTATCCAAAAAGGGTAGAAATTTCGAGTAAATCAGACTGATATCTTTACCACACATAGAACTTACACTTAGAAATTAATCGTGTCCAAATTTTCGTGCGCATTGAGGAGTAGAAAATGATTGTTGAGAGTAGGAGTTTTCTATAAGCGACGAAAGATATCCAGGAAAATACATTACTCGCGCCTCGAGTGAAATACTTACGCAGTGTGGCAAGTTATATTGCTTCTGTGAGAATCGACATAATGGTGGCAGGTCGTAAACATTTATCGGCAGCCGAATGTCTTGTGTCCCCGCGTGACCTGTGAATGCCAGTTTAAGGTGTTCCACGGCGCCAGACAAAACTTTAACCGGTCTTTCACTCGGGTCAGTCACTTCCTACCCACGGCGAGAAACTTTCTGTCTCCGCTGACGTAATTTCCTTTACTGAATACAGGTTGTAAGGTTAAAACCTTTACTGAGTTTAGTCATTGTATTTACTTGTTTGTGCTTAGTGCAAGACTATTTGGTATGTTTGGTTTAATTGGCACAGTTATTTGATCATTTGGTTATATTAGATCTTTTAGACAACGACGGTCATGTTAAAATTGTGAACTGAATTTTTGTTTGTGACGGCGATAGCAGAAAGGAAGAAAAGACATTAATATCAAGGAGCGATAATTCGACTATTTTTTAAATATAATTTAATTGACATTGGAGCGCACGCTCCAATGTCAATTTCCCTACACACCCATTATTCCCCTTTCATGTACCCGCCTATTTTTCTGCAAATTTGATCTTTAAATTCTTTCAGCGTTTTTGGTAAATTACTCATCATCTGTCTTTGCAATTTATTTTATTCTATGATCCCCCTTACCTGCGAAATAAAATCTCCTCACACTGTTATGCCTAAAATCGAGTGCCAGTTGCTGGTTATTGTCGTCTTTTCCCTTCCATGCAACTCTTCCAATTGCTCTACCAGTATCTCTCAATGCCTCATCAGCAATATACGCCCTCTACACTCCTATGATTCTCTTCATCTCCCTCCTGTATTCCAATGAATCCCATTCAATCTTCTTTATCATATAATTTACTGATTGCGTTCTGCGGTAATTTCCAGAAGAAAATCTAACAGTCCTTCTTTGCACCCTCTCCTGCATTTGATACCCAAAATATGGGTTCTATAATACACCACCATGTACAGAAAAGGCCTGACCAAAGTTTTTGGTTTGATTTATTACGTTTCGAGAATTTATATATACATACAAATGAATCATTTTTTTTGTAACAATCACATTTCATTGTAAATAAAAAATATAATTGTTCTTTTATTGTGGTGGGTAGTTTATTTCTAGATGACGAGAAGTATTTGCTAATTATAGTTGTTTCCGTCTACTATAACACATAATGGGCAGATTTAATTAGCTAAGGACCACCTTAAAAACTGGCTCCGTGTTCCGCGACTTATAGAGAGTAATCGATACGTGCTTACTGTCTGAAACAAATCATCATCCTTCAGTCGAGGCACCAATCAGCAAGTATTTCGAAAACTTTTATTTTTCGTATTAAAATGTTAATTTGTTTAAAGACAACACACTTGCCAAAATGTGTATGCAGACTTATGTCAAGTTAAATTCAAATTAATAGATACATAAACAAAATAAAATTTAGTGAGCCGGAAAACCACCTTATCTGGTTAATTTATAATATAATAATGTAGTGTAATATTATTAATAGCAAGTAGTAAACTTTGCTGTTTAATTTTACATATGATACTTGAGAATATTTAAGAACCGTATGAATGTATTTGTATGCATGTATCCGCTGCATCTCCTTTTTTAATTTCCGTTCTTTTGGTACCGGTGTTTTGGGAAATTGTGCCCGTAAGTCAGATATTAACGGCGTTGTGAAATAGTATCTTCATTGGATTTATGCTGCGCGAGTTTAGGCTATTAAACTGAAAAAATACTTATTGGGTTGAGCAAAATAGCTAATAGTTTGGTATTTTTGATTAGCAATAGTGTTTTTCTGGCGGAATACCTGTTCCTTGGGTAGTTGCAACGATTAAAATTTGAGAGCTACATTCCAGCGGTACGAAATTCACTTTATATACTGTGATATTGAGTAATTGTGAGGTAGAGGCTTCAAAATAGATCTCTGTGGAAGTTTTATAAAGGAAAGATGATCATTAAATTAATAAAAGAATTGCCTACATTATAATTGTAAGCATTTTCATATGTAATAAAATGATTCAGCTTCAGAGAAAACTAACTTCCAAACAAAAGGGTCTGTGCATGAATGCTGACAGATTCCAACTATGGAAAGCGACCTGTTTGTTGACACAAATTTAATTTTGAAGCACCGAACGTTGTGGGTGAGATGTAATGCACTGACCTTCCATTCAGGAGGACGCGAGTTCGAAACCCCATACGGCCATCCAACTTTTCGTTTGCCTTGGTTTCCCCAGATCTCTCTTAACGAGGATAAAGTCATAAGCAAAAAAAGAAATGTTTTTGGAAGCTCTCAGCTTCGTTAATAATTCACATTCGGTATTCACATTGATATTTGTAGTGTATTAACTCCTGTTAGAATTATTAATAAGCTAGCAATATTTCCTCCCTAACCTCGCGTGTAACTATAACACCCAAACATCATCTAAGAACACATGATCATCCACGTAGCCTTAAGCCAGAGAATACAAAAGACATTCATAAAATTAGGTATGAGTAAATTATTAATGTGTTTTTGTAATATTATTTTGGGAGATAAGTGGCCTAGTGGTTCGGTGGTTAAGGTATCTGACTTGAGATCGGAAGATTCCCGATTCAAATCCCGGGCTTTTCGGGGATTTTCATAAGCCCATAACACGACCTTGACTTATGACACAGCATACTCTGTAGAGTGAAGTAAGCCAGAACGCTTCCATGGTTCCACGTTGAACTGTAGGTCCCTTGTAGGTCTAACAACCCTAGTTTTAAAACTGAAGTTTACACATCCACAGCAAAATTCAAGCCAATCAAAGGCTTAACGTGGTTCTAGTTGGCCTAAACGAACATATATACATTTTGTAATCGTAGGCTTACACCGGCCAGAGTCAGATGGTTCTTGGCTGTCCTGGTGAGCCACGTCATGATGTGTGCAATTAAACATTTTGTAAGATGTTTCCATTATACTGCAATATGAAAGAACCAAAACTGCAAACTCTCATAATTATCGAGAAAAATTAAGAATTAAAGCAAAGAACGAATAGAAGATAAAGTTGTAGTACTTGTGTTGATAAAAAGGCCATTGTGAAGTTTGATGAGCACTCATTTAGCTACACAATTCATACGATAAAAGAAAGGAAAGAAGAAAAATATCCCGGAACTTGCTTGCTGAGAGAAAAATAGAGACTGGAATAGGTATTATCTTATCTGAGATCTGAATGCAGACTCATTCCCCCACGCCGCTGAACGCATTAAACATGAAACAAAACAATTTAAGGTGATAATTCTGTAGTGAGAAGGGAGGAGGGGGCGGGAGGGAGGGAGAGACGGATGAGGCTGTGAATGCGGGCGCCCAGATTTATCTGCGATCCTTCCTTTTTATATATTTTTACTGCTTCCGCAGTTTCTTTCCGTTTCTTTATCCCCAGTGCTGGGCTGTCGCCCCTAATGGCGCGCGGGTAGGCACGTCCGCACTACGTGACCACCAGCCACGGAGGCCGACCTCCTCCGACTGACTGCGGGGAGCACGACAGCTTACCACAGGGCGTGGCCACACGGCTGCGCACCTAACCCACAAATAGGAGCTCAAACGACAAGGAGCTACGAATTCTTATGTCTCCTTTTCTGTGTCTCCTACATCTAAATCACGAGATTCAGAACGGAAACCAAACTTAGCAGGATAATGGCATAAGGGGTGTAACTGAAGTGAAGTAATAAATATATGACGGCAGCTGAATAGTCGGTGGTCTCAACCACGATTCATTTGTTACGTTCTTCCATGTTGAGATTATACACAAACTGTTATTGGAGGTAAGCAACAACCTGTGACGTGCCCTGCTAGTAGAGATCACCATCTTAAAACTCCACTTTTCAATCAAAAAATGATTTCTTACATATTTCTTCCACCATAACGACGCTACTATTACATTTAATCAACGAATTTAGTACAGCTCGTGTGGACACTTCAAAAATTTCATTTACCTTAGAATTAACGTTTTTAGTCAATTACAATTAAATGTACTCAGCTTATTTATGAAACAGAATTAATTGAATAATGTCTCGAAATGTTATTGTAAAGGTTTTTTTTTTATTTCTGCTGGTTTTGCACCTCATCGACGTCGAGGTAATTAGAGGCCGGAATGGATGGGGGCATGGAACGGGAAGAAATACGGCCATAGCCTTTTGAACGAAGCGTCCCTTCAATCGCCTGGAGTGATTTGGGGAAACCATGGAAAATCAAAATCTGGATGCCCGAATGGAGATTCGAACCCGCGTCCCACAGAACGCGAGGCCAGTGCTCTACTACCCACCCACCCACCCACCACGCTCGGATTTTACAGATAATTCCTCATTTTGTATTGTAGTGATTAATACCAGAACTGCATTTTTAAATGAGGAAAGTGTTTCCGGTGGTTGGATCCAGACATTTTTAAGGAACTGAATTGGTGCTCCCTACTTTGTTATGGCTCCACTTAGCTGCTAGGGAGCTAGCGTCAGATAGTGGAGGGAGCCTATGAGAGTGAGGTCACTGACCTGAGAGAATTTGGCGGGATTTCGTAGCCAATACTGCGAGTTGACGGGTTCCTTGGTAGAATTTTTCACAGCTTTGCATCTGAATATAGCTGAAACACTGCTAGTAAGATTCAGCAGGAAGTTAGATAATATCAAATTAGTTAATAGAGGGGAGAGTGGTGTCTGCTAGTCTACAAGCAGGAAGCTAATTTGATGAATGTGCTGTTTTTTGTGAAACATATGAGGGAGCAATTCTGAAAGTTATTGTGAGACACGTTTTAATAAATTGTAATGTCCTCAGTGATTGGAGCTGTGTGCCGTGTTTAGCACGCAATACACAATCTCTTCATGTGGAATTTTTTAAAAAACCCGCCGTCATCCAAGGACAAATCGCGCCTCTATAACAGTGAATGCAATGTTTATTCCACGATCTCGTCTGGAACGTCTTATAGTTAGCAGCGAGCATTGGACCATTCTGCAAATAGTGAAGAAGAAGAGGTCTGGACGAACCAAGGACCATCGCCAAAGGACAAAGATCTTTCAATTCCCCAGTGAATCCTTGTTGAGGACGCACACATTCGTTACCGTTGGACACATATCTATAGCTATGTATCTGGATATGTTTTAATCCAGGCCCATTCATACCTGAGGAAGAAGTAGGATTGAAAGATGGCTTCTAATATATGTATTGAGTGTATGAACTTAAAGAATTATTTCACGGTGGCTGAATTAGAAAAATGTGTTCATGTTTCAACGGATTTAATATTTTTAAATCAAATTGTTTGTAAAAGTCTTCACCTCCAAATGTAGTTTCATTATACATTTATTGTTTTAACATTAAATTTGTATTCTGTTACTCGGAGGTCTAAGTACCCTTTAGCCAATAACGTAATACGCATTTATTGATAGGTTATATTCTGAATTGATTTTAGTGGTATAATTTTCTGAACTGCTTCGTTTTTTTTTATTATTTCTGTTGCATTTTTAAGGTTATAAGTGTATGCTCCACAAATAAATCATATTTATTATTGTTATTTTTTGTGGCAGGGCGTATTTCTCCTGTCATGCCTAACCAAAAACGATAAATGAGGTATAATTTTAAAGACTAAGTTCTCCGCTTTGGTAACAGTATTAATAAAGGTAGAAATCCTTCGAAATTCAACCCGTAAATGGCAAAATTATAAACAATCAAGGTCACGGATATGCGATAGTTCAGATTGGCAATCCAATGTCAACAAGGAGTGATAGCGTTGCCGCTAGTTAGGGTCACCACATATCACAGGAATATTGACAAACTGTATGTGGTTTCTAGAGAAAGGAGGTTTTTGGATATTTTTGGTTCTGAAATAAACTTTTCTCGGGTTTTCTGCCGGATAATATTTTTATTTAAATCATCGCACAACGTTTCGGCAACAAACCTAATTCCCACATTTTTGGTTCTGTTAGGGAAAAAAATTTCATCACTTCTGATTGTTTCGGAAGACGTTGTAAGTTAGTTGACAAAAAATTGTTGCTACAAATGAGCTGATTCTTCTTTCATTATACAAACCACCAACCACGCTATTCATAGTATACCATTTGCGAAATTATAATAATAGTATAATAATACGGATAGTTAGCGGGGTCTTACCAAACTATGTTATTCCTGTGACAAGTACGATCTATGGTTGAAGAGACTCTCTGTGCTGTGAGACAGACGAATGTAGTGGGTATAAAATTATAAGGATAAATAGTGTTACAGATTGTTAAAGGACAATAACTCGTTTGACCTCAAGAGTAAATTTGCTGACTCATTGGTGCAAAATTAATACAATTCAATATATGCGAAAAGAGCTCTGTTACAGATAAATAAAATCTATTTGTAAGTTTTGGTGGATTTATGCCAATGTTGACAACCAGCTAGATTGCAGGCTAGTTGAGAGCCACGAACATCCATTGAAAGGCTAGTAAACAACTATCCAACAGACATTTTTGACATCAGTGGCAAACAATTTTACCCAACTGGTAGCTGCAAACTCAAATCTAACGTGCGTATATATGTAAGCAACCGTGGGTTGAGAGTTCTTGAGTCCTTGCAGTCTTGTAACTATGGATTCTGAATCCATCATCCGCACGTCAGAAGACAGAAATCTGATTTTGTATCGATTTTTTTGTGATTTTTGGAATGAGTTCGGAGTGAAAATATTTGCATATAAATGGGCTTTGCGTGTTTGGATGACAGTCACAGTCTCGTCACGTGATCAGCTCCGGTGCTGAGGTGCAACACTTGACCTGGCGGTGTAACGAGCTAATATCTCAGGCGCCTCATCGCGTCTCAAAGGAGGCCGGATTCCTGCGCCGCGCAGGCAAGCACGCCAGGCAGCCAGAGATATTGCCTGTCAGCCGCCCACCTTCACTTAGCGCCAGCTGCCGGGCCTGTCGCACACAGCTAGCTACTGCGGCCGTGTTCTGTCGCATGACGTATTAAACGCTAGAAAACAGGGTGGCATATCACAATAAAAATTGCATGCAGTGTACATAGGGTAGCAAGTCTTTGCAACAATGACAAGACATCATTCGGTGTACACATTTTTTAGTGTAAATGTATTTTTCGAAAGAGAATCCTTTCCACATCCCACAGATTCAGTACTGGTATCTATGATCTGAAAAGACCTGGGATCGTTGTACATTTTGGCCCCGTGTGTCACTGCACTGTGCACTGTGTCACATGGCGGGTTAATTGAAGCATTTATCCACCTCTTAAAATTCTTCAGCCGTATAGTGAGGAAAAAGTTTGCACAAAGATCATAGTTTCTCACTGAATTGACAAGAGCTATTAGGATTATTTCTACTATGATCTCTTTAAAATGTTCATTATTCTTACAATAACTTCTTATTATATATTCTCCCATTTTATACATACGCTATATTGTTTCAATCATGTTTCCATGTATACAAAATACAAGAAAAACTAACTTGCACTAAATTCATATATCGCTAACACAAATATGTGTTAATTATGCTGTGGCACCTCTGTTTAATAAATTTCCTGAGAGTACAAATCATATATATACAATAAAGATATGTTTTTAATAAAAAGATGATACTTTTAGCAGTTCTTTCTTTTTCATTCAAAAAATTTTAAACAGTAATTAAATTTATCTGACATGACTTTTACAAATGCAGTGTAAATTTTAATGTTTAATTTAGTTTCAACGTTCAATAGTTTTCACCATACGTATTTTTACTCATCAGGTATTTTCATGTATTACCCATAACACGCTACACATTCCAGAGGTGTTTCCTTAACAGAAAACACAAGTGAAGGGGTAGTAAAAATAAAATAAAAAATATCGGAATTAGGTAAACATTTCCAATTAACCAGTAGCACAAATAACCAAATTCACAAATAGATTTATTTACTGGTACCTAACACGTCATATCCATCACGTACTTTCCTGCAGTAAGCCAGCATGTAGTGAACTCGAAATAATTTTGATAATGAAAGTAAGGTAGTAACATATTCTTTTACGGTCTTGAAACGACCAAGAATTCAGCTAAAGACTTAAAGGTTCTGTCACAGAATAACAAGATTTCAAGTTCACTTGCTCGTATCAGAAAACAAAGAGAAATAACTGTTATAGCTGTCGGTTTTTGAATTTGCTACAACGATTAAAGGTAATAAAGGGACTATCACTCATTTCCGTTACAGTTGTCACTATGCATTGCATAGCACAGTGTTTTTGTGTTTGTCTTTTAGAGTTAGTTCTCTATAACGCGAATTCAAATTCACTTACGCATAAGACATGTATCCTTATTCTGTTATGAACAGTTCAA
Source organism: Vandiemenella viatica (assembly GCA_031002005.1). Classification (NCBI taxonomy): domain Eukaryota; kingdom Metazoa; phylum Arthropoda; class Insecta; order Orthoptera; family Morabidae; genus Vandiemenella; species Vandiemenella viatica. Next base: position 105,032,843 of record CM061920.1, on the reverse strand, counting down.
TTACACTTAAAAAAATCTCAAAATCTCCGAGTATACTGAATAATAACTCTTTAAAGCCTTCGTTAAGGTATTATTTTTCACAACAACAGCTCTCGTCATTTATTTCTATGAATTTCAGAGCAATGACTTATTTTATAAGTTCTACAATATCTTTTTAATACGGCTGTGAGTCATAATATGATTTTATTACTGTCAAAGTACCTCAGATCCCAGGCTATATACAGCAATGATGTCTTTTCTACGATAATTTTCGAACGTATGACCTAGATACGCGTAATTACAAACCAGCATTGTAGACTTATTATATATCACCGTTAAGGTAATAGTGGAGAAACAGTCGAAACTTAAACTTGTTTCCTTCAACAAGCTCTTATTACCTTAACACTAATCTGTAATGACTTTATTGCATATTTAACGAAAATAGAATGCGATAAGTTTTTAGTTTGTTGCCTTCAGTCAGCGATTATTTATCCTAAATTCATGTGAAGCACAATATGGTAATACTGATAGAAAACAAAAATAAATGTTGTCAGTTTATAAATACAAAATTAAATTTTTGTAAATATTAAATCCACACGCCATACACATGTTCCGGGTCGTTTACAATACAGGCTTTAAATTTTATTGTTTTTATCAAAGACTGTTTACCATATTCTTTAATATTCTTAAAAAAACTCACGTGTACTTGGTGGAATCTTCCATAGTGACTATGGAAACTACAGTAAACAAATGACAGCAAAAAGTTTATTTAATAATTATTAACTACCAGTAACATTTATGGGAGTATGGCTTCCAGGTGTTGTAAGAAAAGTGAAATTAACCAAAACGTAAGAAAAAACCCATTTTCATCATGGTATACATCATTTTGTAGAAATTCTTTCGACTCAGCACTAAGGAAGAAACATTTTTAAGGATAATAATTAGCCATTTTAGCAGTCTTCAGATACTTATTTTAGCGTCTAAATACAAAAATACACTTACAAATAGACTCACATACCTAATTTTAGCTACATTACTATCGCTAAGTGACCTATTTCCGTAAGCATTGCTCGTGTGCCTCTATTTTTAGACTGCTTCTAGAAAAATGGAGACTGGTGATAAAATAGTCCTTAATGGTTTTAAGCTCCTGCATTTCCAATGGTGGGAAGCAACTGCGTTTCCAATGGTGGGAAGCAAATTTTCTTTTCGTGAGTCTTTGTGGAATGGTTCAGTTGCTAAATGATATATAGCATATTTGCTTTGTTCAAGAACCCAACTGATCGCAAATACAAAAAAAAAGTTTGGCGACGTATTATAGAGGGTGCGGGTTCCAGTCGCCGTCCGACCATCCAGATTTTGATTTTCCACTGTTTCTCGAAGTTCTACAAGAGTGGTGGTTTCTTGAAAAGGTCATAGCCGAAACCCTTGCTGTTCAATGTTCACAGTCCTTTCCAGCCTCTAATGACCTTGACATCAACGAAGCATAAAGCTAGAAAAAAAGATGTTTAATTTCGATTCGTAGATTCATTTTAAGGTTCAGTAATTCTGAACGAAAGACGGGAATATTACGGAATCTATAATATCGTCATAATTTCAAAATTTGTAACCAAAAAGATAAAAATAATAAAAGCGAATTTACAAATGATTTGAAGAAAATTTTGTTACCAGTTAACATTCATCAGTACGAAATTATACTAGAAGATCTGCTGATAGAAAATATTTGATGTTTATGTATTCCACATGATCATTTGGCAATGTTACAAAATAAAATAGTCATTTGTGAATATTAATACTAGGCCTGCGAATTTTGATTACCTGATTGTTGGTATCATTTATTTAAAATGTTGGGCACCGTAGAAAATTATTCATATTAAAAAACTAATCCAATTTAACGTATATATTACTGAAATTAACAATCTACAAAACCTAGGTGGGATGATATTACTTCTAAAACAAATATAAAATTAGCAAATTGTAAAAAATAAAAAAAATATAAAATAAATATTTAAATGAAAATTAACCTTAAAAAATTATTAATCCCGTGGTTAACTAAACAAATTGACACAACACTTGGAACACGTGTTTAACACGAAATTCAATAAATAATCACAGAAGATAACCAGCAGATCATTGTACAAAAATGACATTAGTTCACTGAATACATATAATAAGGACATGAAAATTGCTATCGCATCATCTGCACAACCAAGGTGAGATCGGGTGGCTATAATTTTCAGATTTTGAATTTTCAATCGATGAATGGTTAAGTCGTTGGTACTGTATTACCATATCGATGATCACTAGGCAGCATGATGTCGGAGAACCAACGAACCACGTTCATCACTAGCGCATTACCGGACCTTATTATATCTTCATTCGGTGGCACCGTGATGTTAGCTTCTAGCCATACAGTATCGCTATTCTTAACAAGAAATATACTGACATATCACTTGCGCCAACTCCCAAAAATTCATTGTCGAATAATATAAATTCTCTATTGACTTGCAGACATGTCTGTGCACCAGCAAGTCTGATGTATCATGTCGTAACATCACGTCTCAAGTATTATGAGTTAAGCTTCTCTGCGTCGGTTTTTTTTTTTTTTTTTTTTAAGGAAACTCTGGCTTCGTCGTTCCCCACCTCTAGTTGATACATATTTTCAAGAATAGTGGCGCACAATATCGATGGTAAACCAAGAAAATGACCTAATATAACAGTAATTACTAGCACTTCTTATTGCTCAATTTTTCATTCGCTACTTGTTTTCTGCCACACTTTTGACACGGGCTTTCGTTTTCATTTGCTACTGCACACGTGAATATGTAGTGTTTTCATAATGCCGCTGACTTTACCGCACTCAGTTGTTTAAGAATTTCTATTTTTCTCCACGTCCCCGAATAAGATACTTGATCGGCTGAATCTCCGTCCCAACACTTCTTTGAAAATTCTCTTAAGAGATTTTAGTGCACCCCTATTATGCGTCTTTCGCTAACAAACGAGATTTCGGCTATCGTTTCACAATGTCACTCAAGTATTATAATCTTTGAAGACCGACAGCCCTCCGCTTATCTACCTGCTCTTAATCAGATCTTCGCATCTCCTTATGTTTTGCTGTCTTCACACCAACAGTCCCCTAAAATTTTAATTTTCAAAAAAATTATTAATATTTTATTCGTTATTAAATGTACTAGGGGTCATCTGGTACACACTATTCCTACGATTTTTTTGAGCAAAAACCTATTCCCCTCCGTTTATTTCCAAACTGATGACACAAAAGTTTTGTCGGAATTCAATGTGATCTGTAGCCACCTAAAGGTTACAGTAGAACTATACGGATAATTCTATACGTTAGAGTATCCGTAAAAAAATCTAAAAGGATGAACTATTCAGTAGATTATTTTTACGACAGAAAAATTATATATGCCATAGGATTGAAAATTTCATGAATCGTATTATAAATAGGTTGCGAAAATACTTTTTTTTAATATTTGATATTGTTTTCCAACTTGGATCAGAAGTTGGATTTATATAACATCCCATGGGCAAACAATTTTGTAATAATGTACTCCATTTTATGGTTTTTCTTATGTGAATTCAGTTTAATACATAATCTGGCCTCACGACACTTGAACCTATTTTTTTTTTCTTTTTTATCAGTTTGGAACAGCTCGTAAAACTAACAGCACCGAATTGATGCTGATGTATTTGCTGTCATCCAAACTATCACCTTCACAATAGTTAAACTGCAAACCACCATTATTTGCAGACGTAAAAAATAATTTTAATTTGTCGTATTATAATAAATTTACACAGTCTAATCAATAACATTAGAGCATATGTCCATATGAATTTTCGCCGATAATCCACATTTCTTTTTAATTGCCAAAATTGTGAGAGGAATATTGACTTACCATCCCGGTTTAATGATTCTAACAAAACTGTTTAAGAAAGAACAAGATTTGAACGGGGAGAGAATTGTTAAATGGAATCCGGAAACTTCACAAAATGTTGTTGATTGCTAAGCAAGCGTTTCCTTCTCAAAACTATAGAAGGATGTAACCCAAATGATCTTAGACAAATCTGAAATTGAAGAAAATTAAGTTAGGTTATCTATGCCAAAGGGGCACCACCTATATGGAAGCTGGTTCTATCATTTTAGCATACATAATAGTTGTGTATAATTGTTTCACCATGGTATATGGTTATTTTACTATAAAAATAAAATCAACACCAACGACATATATATACAAACATACGAGTGTGTGTATTATTTAACTCAAATGTGGAATAAAAGTGCAATTTACTTTTAAGCAGTTTAAGTTGTGTAATCTCTGATGCCTCTTCCCTTTTTACTTACAGCGCTGGCTATTTTGGACGAAAGAGAGGTCTTCAGCTGCTGAAGTGGTGGATTTGATTTCAGAAGACCAAGTGTCGCTGACTTCACTTCGTTAGCGGGAGAGTTAATTATTTCCAAGTCAGAAATTAACTCTCTCCCCAGACTCTCAGAGGGAATCAATGTTCGCCTCGGAGGGCATGTATCTCGTGAAGGGGAAATCTGGCGGCCCTGTCGCGATATAAGGCCATTTAATGGAATACAGTGAGGGAAGACTTAGAGAGTAGTATTGCGTCTCAGTGTGCATTTAAGCAGTTGTTTCCAACAGCTGACCGTACATAAAGCTGCCAATTCAGCTCTGTATCAACACAGAACTTTATTAGAACTAGTATGCGAAGTGATATGTCATCACGCTATGAATAATCTATAGCGAAAGTTCAGCAAAATTTGGATTTATGAAAACTAAGGTTTCATCTTACTTGGAGACCATCAGACCTGTTCAGAACGGATTTCGATCCCCCGAGTATATGTTGAAGGGTAATTACTCCATATGTCTGTGTTACAATTATTTCTTCAAAATGAACCCTAGATATCGAGAAATTAACGCGGAAACATATGTGAATATCTTTTAAATATTATAATTTTAGTGCATTGTTTAGCAGTTTCAGCGTAGTGTATCCGGTAAGATGCTAACTTCTCATTTTGCGAACCCGGGTTCAAATCCCCATACTGCCAAATATTTTTATTTCTTTTTTTATATGCAGTCATCATTGAGCATTGATTTTATTTCATTTAAAATTCATTTACAAATTTTTATTATGCCAAATAAGTTTTAAAACAAAATATTACAGAATATACAATCCCAACATTTTTTTTTTTTTTTTTTTTTTTTTTAGAAAATTATTTAATTGATTATTATTTATTTGTTTTTTTTTAATGAAACAGGTATATTTCATGTTCATCGTTTCTATACTTGTATCTCTACAATTAATATCGAAAAGTAAATATATTACAGCCATAAGGTCGGGGTTTTTCCCCCCTACCACAGTTATACTTATTTCCGTTCAGTGGTGGTAGCATGTAAATGTTTGAAACTAACATAATGTCTGTTATTTCGCATAATAAAAATTCGTAAATGAATTTTAAATGAAAGAAAATCAATGCTCAATGATTACTGCATATGAAAAAAGAAATAAAAATATTTGGCAGTATGGGGATTTGAACCCGGGTTCGCAAAATGAGAAGTCAGCACCTTACCGCATACACCACCCTAAAGATTTTAAAAATTCTACTAAAATTATAGTATTTAAAAGATATTCACATATGTTTCCGCGTTAATTTCTCGATATCCAGGGCTCATTTTGAAGAAATAATTGTAAAACGGACATATGGAGTAAATACCCTTCAACATATACTCGGGGGATCAAAATCCGTTATGAACAGGTCTGATGGTTCCCAAGTTAGAACTAAGAGTATGTTTGTCTTGCAGAATACTGAAGTGTGACGTACGTGAGTAATCGGATGATTGGATCACAGGAAGACTGCACAAATTTTTGCTCCAAGTGTCATTTTATTTTTGTACTTTGCGGCTCTACAATGTTCCTTCTTCTTCTGAACCAGGGATTTCCATTGTTTTAATTGATATTTTTATTTGTTTTATGAACAGTTTCTATAATTAGTTTCTTGATGATATTAATAACTGTTCTTCAGCTACAGAAATAGAACGTTTACTAACCACAGCCGATTGTGTCACTGCAGCAACTGTTCGCAGTTTGGTCATAATTTTACGGTCATTTTTTGGTCGTAGATTTTTCATACGATCTTTCCAGCCTCTGTTGCATTTTGAAGACCATGCAGAATAGTGTCGATGTTGCAACTATTTATGAACCAATTTCCCTGATCTTCTGTTAGCAGTATATTTTCTTGATGAAACCTTAATAATTTCTTCTTCTCTATACCTTGCTTTCATAAGCAATTTTTCTAAGATTAAAACTTTTTCTCCATTACTGCTTTAAGCTATAAAACTATCTATTCTAATGCAAGAGAATTTTCACGTGGGAATACCTGATTTATACACAGATTTTTGATCAATAATAGTGAATTAATATCTAATTAGTAATTATAAATCTGTTGACAAAATTATAATTTATGCTAAATATGTTGCAGATACTTGTAATGAAAAACTAATGATTGCAGCTGGCTTCATTCCATACAATAAGCAGAATGTATAGCAGTGAAATTTCTTAAGTGCCTTCCTTAGATAAAAGGAGATTATCTCGCATGACCACTTCTTATACGGACGATCGCAAGGCTTTTGAATCGCATGAAGCGGCTACCGATGTCCGTTCAAGGTGCGTGCGTGCATGCTGTTGTTCATGCTCTCTGACTAAAATGTCACTCTGGTAATCTCTTCTGATTGGCTGGCAGTTCTACAAATCTGCAAGGCTACACTCATCACTGTTAACCAATTTTTCCACCACGAGCTTGAGCAGAAAAAATACACTTTCTCAACAGGTTCAAACGAACGGACACATTCTCCACGAGAAACCTTGGTGCTGAGGAAGATATGATCCTCAGTGAGAGGACAAGGCTCAGTGATCCAAAGAGTACTACCTTTAGAGTGGAAACAAACATTGGTCTACCTTCTAACACGCAGGGTGAGCCAAGAGCACTGTGGTGATCACTGAGTATTCAAAAACCATGTGACCGATCGGTAAAATAATATGTATATAATCTTAGATGAGCTTTAATTTTGTCTTACCATGCAATACTACTCAAGTAACAATCACGACATGTTAATTCTATGTTATAAACCTAACTGGACAACATATGAAAAACACGTTTTCTAGTCTCAATAATCATTAGTGTACCTTTGCTTATCTGTTTAAGTATCAGTATTAATAAATCAATAATTTTCTTTCGTGATAATAAATATTTATTTTAATAAATGACAGTCACTTTTTACATAGTTACAATAATAGACAAAGTATGGAATTATACACCGTAATCATTTTGATTGTAAGAGCTTTCCGGTTTCTAATAGTAAGCATGGTATTGTATTTACATGTGATCCTGCATTCAGAAATTATTATATACTGTGCGTTGTTTTGTAATAAATATGGTATCCACAAATTCACCATTGTAATTAGCCAATATTTACTTTTTTAAAGAATTTTAATATCTCATGACGTGAAAAATTATTTGTTTTAAGGAATACACACTGCATTACTCCTTCAACGAATGTGTTGAACTGTTTGGTATTAATTAACCGATACTCTCTTTTCTGGTGCAAATGCCAAAGTCAAGAGCTTTTCACACATTCCTCGTGAAGATTAAATGTTGGCAGTTTCCAGCATTTTATCATTCTTAACTATTTGCGTAGGTTTTAGCTATTATCTCAAAACTCCGTTGCAGTATGTTTAGTGGTTGCACAAATCAGTTCCAAATTAAACATTGAAACCGGACAAACCATAGTAACGATTAAGTCCTAAACCGACGTTTTATTACAGTTTTCTAGAGTTTTTTTTTAACGTCAAGATCTAATATACATCAATCCGTTCAATGTGTTCTTCAGTTCTTCATTAACAATCGTTATAATCTGACATGAAACTGAAAATGACTGTATCAGAATCTGTTGTTTCCTATTAATAGGAACATTGCATTCCAGTAATTATATCAGTCTTATGACATTATATTAATTTTTTCGCCTTAGAATGTTCTACGTCATCATCTATAACATATACAGTTTATTGAAGATTCTTTAAGTCATCTACTCCTTTATTTAAAACATTCGGAAGTGTCATTCATTATTACGGTTATTGATTCCGATATACTTTGGATTTATGCGTTATGTACATTTTTTTTTTTTTACTTTTTTGCAGTTGTATTGATCAGATCCATCATCGATAATCTATTGCAGTCCCTTGCTCCCTTAGCTACAATTGTAACCATTTCCCCTCGTTTATATCTGGAATCAGTTCCTAATTTATAGCCACTATCTTCTCTTCCCCTCCGCATATAAATCTTAATTATTCGTCCAGTGCTCATACCGACTGCTTCACTACCATATGTCTAGTAATCAACAACCATTAACTTTACCTGAATCCTTTCGTTATTTTCTGCACATACCCAAGTTGTGCGGTAATTTCTGTATCTGGATGCACTCAATTTTGTTTACCGAGCGTGGTGGTGTAACGGATAGCGTTCTGGCCTCGCATTCGGGAGGACGGCGGTTCGAATCCCCGTCCGGGCATCCAGATTTGGGTTTTCCATGGTTTCCCCAAATCACTCCAGGCGAATGCCGGGATGCTTCCTTCAAAAGCCATGGCCGAATTCCTTCCCATTCCTTGCCCCCATCCTTTCCCGTCTCTAAAGACCACGTTGTTAAAAAGGGACGTTAAACTGTTACAAAAAAAAAAAAAAAAAAAAAAAAACCCAAACAATTTTGTTTTGCTATTGATGCAATCCTCCATCCCTTCCTATCTTGCGCTAACCTTATCATCTCAACGTATCCCTTACAACCCACGTCCTCAGTTATTTGCTTCATATATTTTAATTTCTGTCTTCCTCTACAGTTCTCATCTTTGACAGATCCCTTCACTAACAAATTAACCAATCCTGCATGTCTCAAGATATGACACACCATCCTGTTTCTCCTTTCTTTTAGAATCTTCCGCAAACTTCTTTCGTCACCAACCACTTTAAAAACATTAATTCTTAGCATCCTTCTATAGCACCACATTTGAAATTCTTCAGTTGTCCTTCTTTCTGGTATTCATAAAGTCCATGCTTCGCTACCATAAAGTGCTGTGCTCCACACACAGGCACTCAGTTAATTCAACTACTAATTTTGAATTTTGCGCCTATAACGGTGGTTAAATATCTTTCCGACCTATGTAAGCACAGTCTCAACCTGGGTTCTTACCACCTTGTTAATATGACCAGACCTACGGATCTTTTTATCAAATGGTATGTAACACATTTACGATTTATAACTTCAACCAGCGATTCACTTTACAACATATATTTTTTGAAACCTTTCCTTTTAATCTGTGTACCTAACAAGCTGAGTCTGTTTTGGAATTTTTCTTCATTTACCAATGAACTACGTAAACAAGATATCATTTTCAGATCACTCTGTAGATGGACACAGCCATCCGATCCGGTATTATTCTGCAACTAGATCAGTTGACAAGAATCTGTGTTAAGAAATATATGTCACTCGCAATGACAGATGATTAATTATTCTCAAACATTAGAACACTGTTTACACCGTTGTACAAATAATAAATTGCGTATACGTTATTATTGGCCGGGAGACACCTAGAGGTAGTTCTGCCGCCTGCGTGACAGAATGTTGACTTGCCTTTTGCATTTCTCCTCTGTTTTGTGTAGACCTAAAATTCAACCTGGAATCCGAACCACAGACCGTACTGGGCAGATAAAATCGCCATAGAAACTTAATTGACATTAATTACTGCACAGTAAACTTCACTTCAGTACCTCTTCATGTATGGGTGACTACGAAAGGACTTTATTGATGTCTGAATGAAGGCTTTCACGGCGTGTAGCTGCGACTTTATTGATGCTACACGACAACGTCCGCAACAGAATGGCTACAGAAGATGGATATAGAGCTGTGATTGGCGGAATTACCCCGTGCCAATTATTGGTAATGATTCTGTTTCAATCCCTGTAATTACCTAAGTAATATCTGTTACGATAACTAAATAAATAATGCGAGAGTGGGTTAAAAAAAAGAATTTTGAACTAAACCGCTAAAGACAACAACAAAACGTGTTGAGGAGACGACAAACGATATGGAGAAGTTGAAAGCCACCCTGATGAAATAGATAATCGAATAATCTTCCAAACTAATACCAATATATGCAAGAGGTTCCATTAACAATATACAAAGTCCCAGACGTCGTGGTCTGAAGAAATATGGTGGAAACTAGGTGAAAGAATGAATAAATTATCGGAGGAAAAGAATAGGTGAACCTCTAAACAAATTAAATAAACTCCTCTCTGGCTTCTAGCCGCGTAAAAATGTTACATTTGTGGGACGTATTGGAGCCGTCTATCTCAGCCCTTATTTTCAACCCTAGATGTTATCGATCAACTGTTTGTATACACACTGCTGCGGAAACGGTGGAAGACAAAAGCCAACACAGCGGGATGACGTCATCCACTCTTCTGATCGTTAGCGAGGCTAAGCTGTTAACTAATGAATCAGTTGTTCTGATTTCTACAGTTTCTGTAATAATGCTGGTCCAAAAATCCTTGACCCGGGCTAAAATTGTATATTTTCTTTTAATGAAATGTATGACCTTCTTGGACACTGTGTTCCGCCACAGCTGATTTCTCTTCTTGCTCCAGACGAACATTTCTTGCGTGTTCAACACAATACACCGCTGCGTTTGTCCGATATAATCACTGCCACGTTCCAAATGCAAATGCCTGGGAGTGGGTGGAATGTGGCCGTGGTTATATCGCACAAACGCAGCGGCGCATTGTGCAGCGATGTGTTGAAAACGCAAGAAATGTTCGTCTGGGGCAAGAAGAGAAATCAACTGTGGCGGTACACAGTGTCCAAGATGGACATATATTTCATTTTGAAAAAACTACAATTTTAGCCCGGGTCAAAGATTTTTGGGACAGGGTTATTACAGAAGCTGCAGAAATCAGAACAACTGATTCATTAGTTAACAGGATCACTTGTTATCAACTGAGTGTGGCGTGGAACCAAGCTAATAAAATCCTGAAACAGTTTCGCCTCGGTAACGAGCAGAAGAGTGGATGACGTCATCTTGCTGGGTTGGAATTTGTCTTCCACCGTTTTCGCGGCAGTTTGTAAACAAACAGTTAATCATTAACATCTATGGTTGAAAATGAGGGTTGAGATAGACGCCTCCGAAACGTCCCACAAATGTGACATGTTATCGGGATTTTGGATGTAAAAAACGATTTTCGTTTTATTGGCTTATTATATTCCACCACGTTTCCTCATTAAAATGACGTATCATACATGGCTCTACTAGAATTATATCTATTTTATTTTTATAAATTTGGGAGATCGGGTATTGCGCTTTTGTTATACACTTCTCTCATGGCTGACCATAAACTTTTTGGCAGTATATTTATGTGACATGAATTGTAATACCCCGCTTTTCAGCGATTGTTTATACACTTTTTGTCCGAAAATGTTTGTCACTGGTTTCATGAAGTTACTCTTTCACTTTTTTACTTTGGATTGTGAAGACTGTGAAGGGGGTATTAACTATGGAACAGCAATATTTTAATCTTCTTTCTGCGTTTCCCGTAAGTTTACTTTTTACTTCTTCAAGGAAAATTATCTCAGGTACTGGTGAGCCTAGAAATCTTAAATATTTATGACGTAGTCACATGGGTTCTCGTACATACTGAAACTGATTTTGCAATAGCTTGATTTACAAAAGATTTGGAGATGATAAACTAGTTAAAAATGATGGAAAAAATTACTTTAAGGTAAATATAAAATTTGTCTGTAAGTAAATACTTTGACGGAAAACTATTGTTTCAGTATTGTTACAACATATTAATGCACATACAGTAAGAATTTTATCTGTCGAGCTCTAGCAGTTTGTGAGAAAATGTTCCCTATAGTAGGCATAATTTAACATTGCGGGGATAGGCGATTCCGTATCCCCTCAAGGCGGCTGGAAGCCAGATAATTTATTTATATTCAACGCCGTTAACAGCTTCGATCTTACATCACTAAACCAATTGTTTCCCATGGTCCAATGTAGGCCAAAATCGGAAGAAGAAAAAATAAAGTACCTCCTCATTTCGAAATTCGGCCGAAAGGCAACCATGCTTGTCCAGTTGGTCGTTTGAGCAGACATCCTCTGACACGAAACATCAGCCGAGTCGACACAAGGCAGCCCATCTCCGCACCTGACGTTGCTCTTGAATCACGCCGACGCGACGGCCGCCTTAATATTTCAGAGGTACTTCATCATCCGGTGCGCGCGGAGTTTTGCGCCCCTTGCGACGCGCACTCTCTCTCGCAGCTATAAATCGCTCGGCCGTCGTGGTGGACCGTCGCGGAACGTATCCTGATTTAGGACACGGCAAACAGCAGCGGCCATAGCTCACCTGCTGTCAGTACGGCCGCGTCTCCGCACCCCGCTGCATATTTCATTGCGCGCTCGCTGTCTCCTGGGAAGTGCGCCCGCTCAAGCGTAATGCGGCTCGTGTTGCCAACCACCGCGTCGCTGGCTACACGAGAGCAAACCTCATACAGAGCCACCAGTGTTACTTACCGCATCATCTCACCTTATCAAAATGCCCTCTGTCACTGACAATCACTGCAATCGTGATCACATTTACTACATTCTATCCAAAAAGGAATGTTTATTTTAACGTAGCACTCTCGTTTTTTCGTCTGAAGGATTTCCAGCGGGTTTTTTTTATCCGTCTAGTGCACCTATTTAAAAATTACTTTCTGAATACACATTTCGATTTATTATATCATCTTCTGCAACATTTTTATTTCCTTACTACATTTCAGTAGGAAGATGTTCCATCTCAGTATTTTGTTTATTTACACACGAACTGTAGTGTTTTTATGAACACAAAAAAATGTTCCATTTTTTTAAGCACGCTATTAGTGCTCACCTGTTATGTTTGTGTAAACACTAAACACAACTTCGTTAAATAATAGTTGAAATTATTATTTTTTTATAAGCTTCGTTGAATTTGGATAAAAACACTGGACAATAACTCAATCTGTTGGTCATAAGTAATTTTCCTCATTCTAATTGTAACAAAAAAGAAACCATACTAATCATAAGGTCTTACATAAAGTCAACTATTTAACAATTTATTATATTTGTTAGAATATTAATACAAAATAGTTACTGATTCTTTTTTTTTTTTTTTTTTTTTTACTGCCTCTACGGCTGTTGTTGAAGTACCACTACCTTTGGTAGTATAACTTCTGGGTGTCAGTTGGGTGTTGTTTTGGGGACTCATTTTTATTTCACTTTTGGGGGGAAAATGGCTATGGATGCCGTAGGCATCCTTATATTAAAACCCCCTACTGGGTTCGTGTTGTCAGTTGGGGATCATCGCCGTAATAAGCTGCGTTAGCAACTGAACGACTTTCCCCAACTAATTTTCACGTTTTGGTTCATGGATGCAGCACTGATGCATGCGCTGTGCACTTTCGTCGGTCGGTGGATGGTTTTGGCCGCGGCTTGACGCCCTTTTCTGTGGGCCGCCCGGTCCTTCGACTGTTCGGGCATGTCTGGGTTGATATTGACGTCTTCTTCTTTTTTTTTTCTTTTTTTTTACATTTCATTCCTCCCAGCTGAAGGCTGGGAGGCGGGCTGCTGGAGAGTCACCGGGACTCTTTTCAGCCTACTAGTCTACGAGGAGGGAAGGGGGATGGAAGGTCGGCCGTGGCCTTGTAGGGTACCATCCCAGCAATCGCCTAGAGTGGTTGAGGAAAACCACGGAAAACCTCAACCAGGATGGCCGAACGAGGTTTGACCCTCGTCCTCCCGAATGATAGGTAGGAGGCCGAAAACGGCCTCCTCCCATCTCGGTGTCTTCTTTTCTTCCTTTTTATGCCTAGTTGAGATCATTAGTTGTGCAAAACGACTGCGAGAAATGAACAGTAACGAAGTTTGCCATAACCTTTTGAAGGCACCATCGTGTCAAACTCCTGAAATGATTTCAGGAAACTATGGGGAATCGAAATCCGATTGGCCAAATGGGGATTTGAAACCGGGTCCTCCCGAATGCCAAACCGCTTATCCACCGAGCTTAATCATAGAATCATGATTCGTGAAAATGCTAATCGGTTTTGAGCAAATACATTTTTAATAAATCGAATAAAAATTAAGTAATATTTGCTGATGTACACCGACTGACGAAGATATTTTTTTCCAATTGATACAGTACACTCTCCGAATGGTTTCATTGGAACTTCATCTCTGTTGGCCCATTTCTAAATACAACAAAAATCCTAAAAACTGTTTTATCCATCTATAGGCTGTCAAGTAAGTCAAATGGCAGGAGTGTTTCGCAAAATTGTTAACCAGCGGTATTAATTACATATTAATAAATAGACTTCAATAACTAAACAGCGAAAAATAATTTACAACAATGGATAAAAACAAAATCGACTTCAAAACAACCTACAAGGATCTATGAAACATAATGTCTGATTCTGTTGAGTATTCTATTTAAGTTTTTATGTCACATTATTATTATAATTGAAACTAATGCCTTTATTTTTTTCTACGATCGCGTTATGAGGTCGGTGCCAATCCATGACTGAGGAGTGGTTAGGAATTTAATACATACGTAATCTGGTAACTAGGAATAGTGCACTGCTACCTCTTCTATATTTTTGTCAAGTTAATAAAAGTGAAAACTCCTTTCACTTACGACGCTCAACCCACTTAACCCACTTACCATTACGTTATCGCAACGATCCGAATTAATTATGAGATTTATTTCACGAAGAAATTTTCAAATTTAAATTAAGCAACGCCAAACAGAATAGTACCCAAAATTATTTCTAATATGTATGATATTTGAAAATATTCACTAATAAATTGCAGTAATATATACTTAAACTTACAAATTTATACTAACTTCAGTTTAAAATATGGCTGAACTAAAATAGCGGCACAATGTCGAAACATACATAACAGATTCAATTCAAAAATTAAATATATAAATCTTCAAAAAAAAATATGAATAGCAAAAAAGTTTGGGAAGACCGTTAAAAATAGTGTGATTCTTCCGGCAAGGGTTTGTTATGGGCGTTTAATCTCTGACTTTAATTTGGGTATAGTGTACGGATGTGACCCAGTGTTCCTTTTACAATACAAAATTTCAAAAGTTATTATATATTTGCCACTCTCTTACGAAAATTAAGACTTACGTTTAATTGTTTAGGAAATATTTAGATTTTCAAATGCTGAAGTAGTGTAGCTGTTTAAAACTTTGGCGGCGATTTCAAAACATATCTATGAATTCAGAAATACTGATACGAAAGTACAAGTATTAGTAATAACGATTTTTGAGAGAAAGAGTAACTTGTAATGGTTTAATTAACAAGATATTGCTTGTTATTTTTAAAGCCCGCTGTGTTTTTTTAAAAAAACATTATTATGTTTTTCAACCATTGCAATAGACAATCCTAAGCATATCGTGACATGTCCACTCGTGTCACGAAATCTATTTAACGATTAGTTAGTTGAGTCATTACAAGTTTTGCGGGACTATTTCCAAACGGATTAGCGCTTGTCATTTATGAAGAAAGCATGGGACAGACAACAACAGTTCTATACTTGTGGAATTTCAGTATTTTTCGAATATACGTTCCTGGTCTCCGTAAGCCCCTCCATTAGCACCTCGTAACTTTTGCATGACGCTACTGCATGCTGTAGCTCGCTTTGGACGGATAAGCTTCGTCAATTCCTCGCACGTAGAAGTACAAGGACAGTTCTAGGCTAAAGAGGTTTTCAGTAGCTCCGAGTCAGTGGATATTGTGGACCAATACCAACTTTGAGGGTTTAATATATTCACGAGATAGCGGTAGAAAAATAATTTAATGTTCATGATATAATATGAAACTCATTCGAGATTGGATTATTATCGATAAGTGAGAAGTTTGGTGATGTCATAAAATTAAGAGGGGTACTGAAACTACAAAGTTTGAGCAGCAAACAACGGCACAAGACACAAACGAGACTTTTAAATTTATGAACAAGATCCTAAAAGAAAATGTAGGAGTCTGAAGGTCAGAATTTTTTCCTTGGTCAATTATAGAGCGTAGCTTGCAACATACAAATACTCAAATAAATGATAGTATTACACAGTATATCCGTAAGGAAATTGAGCGATTTCAGCAGCAGAAACTTGGCTACATTATGATATAAAGTGCCATGATTATGTGAACAACGTTACAGTTTTAGAAAAGGCACAAACGTTTAGCATTGAAGCTCCCATAATTAGTCACCAACTCATATGGATTGGACATGTTCAGCGTATGAGAAACAGTTTTCATATGGTGAGCTCAGAAATGACAAAAGACCTTGTGGTGATCCCTGAAGCGCTGCAAAGACCATGAAGAGCACAAACAAAAATCTGAACACCTGGACTATTATGCAGCGTAGCGCGCTCCCTGGCGCAAGTACAACCAATGAGTATAAAATGTGTACTGTACTAATGTGTTTGGTTTTATAGGAGCGTTTCACTTCCGTCGAATTATTTTGTCATCCAGTCTGATTGACTCTGTTGTGTACTACGCGAACTAACTGGGAACGTTCCATTTCTCTCTACTCCACCACGCAGCCGTTAATGCGAGAGACTGGCACTGGGATTCATCGAGTATTTCTGCATGAACATCTCTTTATATGTTCATAGAAGCAGAGGTAGGAGGTAATTAAACTTATCATCAACAAAGGATACTCAACGAGATGATCGGGCTTCAAGTACCATAGTTGGGCTCAGTGACAGAAGGCAGACATGTCTTCTTCTCCTTTCTTTTTTTTTTACTTATGACTTTACTCCTCGTCAACGTCGAAGTCATTAGAGGCGGGATGGAATTGGGGACAAGGAACGAATAGAAATTTGGCCATGGCCTTTTTGAAGAAAAGCATCTCGGCATTCACCTGGAGTGATTTGGGGACCCCTTGGAAAACCCAAATCTGGATGCCCGGACGGGGATTCGAACCGGTGTCGTCACAAATGCGAGGCCAGAGCGTTAACCACTCACCCAGCACGCTCGGGGCCAGACATGTCACCGCTACTTCTGGTAATCAGAAAGACGGTATCTTAAAGTTTCTTTGATTTGTTTCTCTGTCGCTACAACCTATGTATTAATATGGTTCCGATTCAATTACTGACATTACATCGGAGTTGAAGACGTTTTGCACTAAACTTTCGGGGAATATAGTGACTGAGGTATTTTTGTGTTGGCCAAAATCCTTTGCAAATGTAATTTCAACGAACAGAGTGGGTGCATCTTGAAACTTGCATGAGAATCTCGTTTAAACAAATCTGCAGCAGGAAAATATTCATTACTCTGGCTTTTAATTAACTACCAGCACGCGAACGCTACGAAGGTACTCAGAAACTTTCTAGACCACGGGCATACACGGCTATTTTATTCACAGTACATGAGCTACATACTGAGCAAAACGTATGGGTTACCACTTTCTAAAGACAAATATATGATTCTCTAGACGCATTTTAAACGATATATAGATACCAATGAACAGGTTAACCCATATTCGATGCCGAGAATATTTCAGACCTCCGTAGCTTAAAAAAAGTTTGAATTGAGGTGTTATGGTAGGAATCTGAAGATTAAGTAATCAGATAAGGTTCGAAAGAAACAGTTAATAAAAATAATAAATGTAAACAGTTAGGATTTTATTTTTAACGAAACAAGAGATGTTTTCCAATTTTATGTTTTAAGACATGCGTGATAGGGTAAATTCTGTGGTACATTGTTTTCGCCGGATGTTTTAATTAGTTTTTGAGGATTAACACATTAATTCAGTATACACGGTGATTGAGGAATGTATGAAGTTATTGCAGCATAATACTCATTCTGCAGATTAAAACCCTAGAATTATGTCAGAAACCTCTAGGCAGTACGTATGGAGGGAAAACGTAACCTACACTTTTCCGACTATTGTCAGATTCTTGCATCAAATCGCTGAATGGACTGGAACAGGGCTTCATCCCTTCCATTCTTAAATCTCCATATCAAATCAAATTCATTGGGCCTTTTAGCGCAAGGGTTAAGGCTTTTGCTTTAAATATTCACGGCAGCGCTTTAAAATTTCGACGTGGCCACGCATTTTTACAGGCTTCGTTTTGTTCACTTGAGCAGCGCTAGAGTGCTCCGCGGTGTGAATTACTCATTCAAGTGGAGGCAGATCCACTAGAGAACTTTAACCTCATACAGAACATCACACTGCTAATCACACATACATACCTAACAACATTGAGACTCACCAGTTTTCGTCTTCTAAATTTCACATGACATAATCAAACCTGTCCTCTAACATACTAACAGTAGAGATTATAGATCCTCCAGTATATCTCAGAGCGCTTAGGCGCCGCATACTGGATATGGAAGGCATAACGCGGAAAGGCCGTCCTGTGGTGGAATCAAGGAGAATGCTGGAACGATCCTGAATATCCGCCTCATTTCACAAAAAAAAATACACTTGTCACACACAGAACAGAGTTACACATTTCGCATGGCAACACCTCGCTTTTTTCACTAGTGGTTAGTATGACCTAGCAGTAGGTATGAAATATTTAGACATTAGATGTAAAACTAAAGCTTTAAATTTTAGCATGCCAACGATGTGTAAAACTCATCAAGGACAGTACACCACTAATATTGGGAAAAGATGATGAGGAAGTATACCCACAGCGCCCCAAGTTACCCTATTCCGCAAGTTAGATGCTCTCCCACAATCCTACTGTTACATATATTTTGTCGAATTTATACGGCAAAAGCAAATCTTGCGGTGAGAACGGGAAACAGCCAGGAATATGATTATGAGATAAAGATATAATGCACTGATACGCAACACAGATTTAGTCGTTCATATTCAGTAAAGAAAAAACGAAATTGTAGATTCTTTAGTTGATACTTGGAATCATGACAGATGTAATTTCGTTACAATGTCAACGAATTAAAATTTCGTGGACGTAAAACGGGTAGATTTAGTGACGGTAGTGAGGATGGCCAGGGTGCAATTCCCGAAGAAGGTGAGTATTCGTCTTGGATGATGAAATTTCGTATGGGCTCCCTAGGCTCATTTACACGAATAGCGCGAGAAAACTATTGCTCGTAACGCGGTAAGAGGATAGTTGTGACTATGCCAGCCGCACGTCATGACAGTGAATTAGGATCTCTACCCACTCCCCCAGAGGAAACTGCATCTTACGGCCTGTATTTCTGTAATACAGTTACTGAACTCAGAGATAATTCCGGAAATAACAAAACGACTCGGGATTCAGGCAACTAACATATGTAATCTAAATTATAAAATAGCGTTTAGGAGCACAAATCTATCAAAAATACTCAATCAGGCGACTGCATCCTTCACGCTTACTTATTTTTCACAAGTGAACTATTTTCAGAACGAAAATTTCCGTTGAAATCACTTCTTGATTAACATTAATCGTAGTAAAGTAGCAAAAATGTAATTTTTTCCTCCTTAAGAAACGATTCCTTAAATTAAACGTAAGCTAACACTTAACGGTATCTTACCACGTATCGGACAACATTCATAGTGAATTAACAGTGAAATAAAACTGGTTTCAATGTATTGATAAGCACCTAAAAGAATTAAACAAATCTTTATAAATAATAATTTTTTACTCCACGTAACGTGTTAACAAATCTTAATTTTCTGAGCAATAACTTTTGCGGTTAAAACGCTCCCCAGCTCGATTTATTTCACAATAGCAGCATCATCGAATAAGGAAGTTCTGTTTTTGTGCAATGAGTTTATTTTCATTCCGTTAACAGCGGTTTAAAAATCAGGAACTTTGTTTCTGTGGAGCGCGTGTGTTAACTAGCTGAGACTGCCATCTGCAGGAATGTTGTCGAACTTCGACCATGGTAACAGCGCCGCGCTGCGATTCGCAGGAGAAGCTTTACAGCTGCCTCCTGTCAGCAGACCCATAAATTGAAGGCGCGAGATCAGTGCTCTATATTTAAAGAGCATTATTAAAGTGGTTTTATATAACACTGGGAAAGTGAAATTTTTACTTTTAACAAATTTACCGGGTAATTAAATTTAAGTATTTTTTCGATCATTTTATTAGCTTTGTGAACATATTATCAAATAATATATTTATTCATTTAACTGCTCACGTATGGAGTAATTTCTAAATAATTCTACGTTAAGACTTGCACTTTTGTTCATGCCTATTTATTCATATACTGTTCAGCAAAATTTTAAAAAACATTTAAAAAATAATGTATTCAGTAAAAAGAGAATAAAATAAGATGATTTATTTGGTACTTAGAAATCAGAATTTTTATTTCCTATTTAAAGAAATTGGTGATGTCTTATCATCAGGATAAAAAATGGCTAAATAATTAGATTGCTGCAATCGCATTTCACGTCGAGCATGTCCTATGCTAGATGTCATTTCGTTTTAGCATTTACAAACATACGTACGTGCACAAATTCCCAAGCTTATAATTAGATTCTTTCATAGAACTGATACATAGGTTGGGCTGAGATTCGTTTGTAGACAGACGATGTCTTTTTCGTTTGAATTTATTGGAGAATATACGAAATTCTTTGACTTACGAGTGCAATGGAATACTTCTTCCGCCAACCAATTTAGGTCGCAATGACCGTAGGGATAACATTAGAGAAATAAGATGTCCTACTGGTGCCTTTATGTATTCTCTCTTTGCTCGTGCTGTTCGGGATTGGAATGTACAGAATTAAAATTGTGCTTAATACCCTCTGCCACCCACAAAATTTGTGAATTGCAGAGTATAGATGTAGATTTTTTTCCCCCCAACCTTTGATTCTCCTAGCGCCCATTGTTTCATATAATTGTTATAAATTTAAGGAGGGCTGCTTGCTTTGAGCTAAATCTTAATTTATCTATTTATTTTTTGCCATCATTGGATGTAGTTTCATTTGAGCCAGCTATAGATTTCTTTTTTTATATTTTATTTATTTATTTAAAAAAAATGAAAGAAAAGAAAGAAAACCAATAGCAGCCTACGAGCATCATTTAAAAGAGACATTTTTTTTTTCAAGTCAGAATATGTTAACGTCATTTTTTTCTAGCTGTCACATGAATACGAATGAAATAAAATATACGGGCGAACTATAATTACGTTGCTAATTAATTACCCAATCATAAAGCAGTCACTAGCAAACGGAGATCGTACTACTAGATTAGTTTCATGAATACAATACGTCCTCGCAACACTTAATTCCTATAATTATAATTTTAATCTTCAGGATCCAATTTAGGAAACGTATTATTTCATCGTAGACAACACATCCTGATTGTCAGCTCTAGATCAACAGTGACTTTATTGGTGCTAACTGTCGACTAGATTACTGATTTCGTTAGTAATACGCTTCGTTAATATTTCTTGTAAGTTTGAGTAGAGTAGAGACTAAATAATTTAGACGTCAGTTATTCTTGCGTTTTATACAGAGGCCGCAAGTAGACTTGCTATTGTCAATCCCAAATCTATGATCAGCTCATGTGAAGATACGCTCAAGTCTGTATGTAATTATCGTCAGGCATGTATATTACAAACCACTCTTCATATTTTACAGACAGTCGTACCATTAGTCCTCATACACTTTATAAAAAGTAGAGTTTATCATTCTAGTAGTGAGTGTAACCAATTTTTTACCTGTGAAATAATTTAAAATTTACTGTAAAATATTACTGGTAACTCGTGACGTTATCAGGTGATTTTTGGAATTTGAAATCGCAGGAAGCAGCCCACAAGAACATACGTGACGAGATGTTGTTTATTGATGTCACAGATGATTCTCAGCAGACGTATGTAAACCCAAAAGAGTCTCCCAACAGTTTTCATTCGACCAGAAAGGAAAATGGAAAAATATAACGACTGCTGTCTGGGCAGCGACAAGAACACTTCTATTTGCTGGGTGGTCATGTCGGACATTTTTGGATCCACTTGCTACATGGAAACAGAAGGCAGTTAAGGGTTAGCGGTCGAAACAAGTTCATCCATTCAGTCTGAAAAAATACCTTCCACACCCAGCGGTCAAAACCGACTAAACGACAATCATATAACTGTTTGGTTTGTTGTTTGTACACCAGACACGATACGTACGTGAACTTGACAAATTGAAACAGAGCGTGGTGGGTGAGCGGTTAACCTGGCATTCGGGAAGACGCGGGTTCGAATCCCCGTCCTGGCATCCAGATCTCGGATTTCCATGGTTTCCTCAAATCACTCCAGGAAAATGTAGGGATAATTTCTTCAAAAGGCCGTTGCCGAATTCCTCCCAGTTCCTTGTCCCCATTCCTTTTCCCCCTATAATGACCTCGACGTCGACTAGACGTAAAGCCATAAGCAAAAAAAGAGAAAAAAGAAAAATATGAGACTGCACTTTTTTCAGATTTTATAAATATTTTGTTAAATTTTGTCTTTTACGGGAGCCATACAATACAATCTGAGAAACAATTCAATCTGCAAGCGAGTGGACTTCAATTTCATTGTCTCTGCTTCGCATATCCCCCAAGCCGGTGTTCGCATTACAGCGACACTGCAGCCTATGTTTACCCTGGGATTGTTATAGTACATGACACAGAATACTTCAACTCTTTTGTACTTTCACTTTCACCTATAGCAACAAGTTCATATAGTCACAAACACCGTCTCAACTTTTTCAGTATTTTAATCTTTCCTAATTTATTTGAATAATGTATACCCACTACTTAAGGAACTCTCGCAAGACTTTTACTGGCTACCTTCATTATGCAAACGAAGGAAATATCATAAGTAGTTTCTATGCTTCCCTGGTTGCAATGCGCCAGGAAACTATTCCTTTTTTTATGTCCTCTTCATCTTATTCCTAAGTAATTTTGCATAATGGATATTACGTTTGTTCCACAAGATTGGTTGTATGTCATTACCGCAAATTCAGCAGCCACTTAAATTTCAGTCACTGTGTGAGTTTAGTGTGTAATAAAGAAGGAAATGCTAAAAATAACAGAACTGCCTCTTAAGTAGTAATGTGTTACAACCACTCGATCGTGTTATTTATCATGTATCAGAGCCGTATGTGCAGAGCTGTTTTCAGGCGTAAAACTATATAGCGTAGGGGGAAGCTCAATGTGTAGATGGTCGCTTCCTCAAGCCCGAATAAGGCCAAACCTTGGTGTCTCTCGCTTCAATTATCTGAGACACTTTAAAACAATCTGAATATTTATTATAAACATGTAAAGTGAATAAATTGAAGGTGGAAGGACTGTTTAATGAACTAATGCCATATCCGGCTGTCTATCTTTAATAATGTTATCACTATTCACTATTAACTTTCTTATAAATGAAAATATGAAAACGCGAAACGGTTAAAAATTTGTGAACGACTTGGCAGAAGATTTGTCAGACGTTAAGATGTGATATGAGCTGAGCAGTACTCAGACACATTTGTAATCAATGTTGATCAATGTGCGAACAACACAATTATACATCACGGCTCGAGCTACCACAGCAGGTGCTATCTGGCTGACCAGGGACGCCCCAGATATATCAACTAATGCTTTGACTGGACTACTTGCCGCACATGATGGAACACGTTCCTGCCGTGTTTCCGTATTTGTTTGCGTACTTGTGTCGTGCAAATTGCCGTCTATTCACGCTCGAACTCCGTCGCTTGTTCCTATGACCGATCCTCTCTACTCGGGCGAGCTGTGACTGCTCGAGCTTCCCTAGGCATGAGACACTAACCAGGGCTTGGAGGACAAATGAAGGTTCGGTGGCCAAACGAAGACTAGGCAATTCAGGAATAGCTCACACTGTCTTTCTCGCCCGTGGCGCGCAACAAGGATGGTACATCATAGAAAACTACACAAGATTGTACGGCAGGGGCATTCTCGAATCTACAGAATAGCAATGATTACTACTCACATTTTATGTACGTTTTATCAATTGAATCGCCAAAACCTGAAGTGCGAAGTGTATGTGTTTGATAAAAATTGTAACGGAAATATTACAAACTATGAGATCAGAAAACAGTGTACCGAAAATTATAAATAACTTATCTATAGTTGCTGACATACATAAAGTACACCCTCAACCCACATTTAATACATTATTATTTATTTGGAGGTTTCAAATAAATGTAACAATTTGTATTTATTAATGCACAGTACTGAACTCACTAATGGTATAAATGATATCACTCCAATAGACCCTAAGTGATTGTTAATAACCAAAACATCATTCATATGTTTATATTTTTTACGAAATGCTTGAACATCGCCTGAAGAATGTTGAAATGTGGTGCAATGTACTGATTTTTACTGTTTCACTAACGAAGAGTTGTGCATGGTATTTAAGTATCCGAATTTTCCGGAAGTAAACGTATACGATGTTATAAAGTGATACAAGAGCACATAGAAAATAAGAAGAATACGTACATATACACTCCGAGAAACGCGAGACATGTTTCCTGTAATTGTTTGAGTGGTAAGAGAATTTTCGATTTCTACATCTCGAGTGTCAGAAAGTGATCGTACCAAATACCCCTGCGCCTACGGGAATGTTTTGGATGTGATCTCGCATGTGGATATGAACTAGTATCAATCTTGGGAAAGCTTGACGCTCATGTTTTTAATCTCATTTGTTCCTTACCCTTCATGCTTATACTCCAGTCTGCTCTATGGGAGCTACCGAGGATGGCGAAGAAACATTTGCGGCAGCCAATTCAGTGCCCGAAATTGACCGGGCGTTAGGCGTAATTACGCTTCAGTTTTTTTCATTTAACGCCAGCAATCTCTGTCAAAGGCGTAGAAAATACGCCTAAACGTCAAAACTTTTGTTTAAAAAATTACATTTCAGAACTTCGTTTTCAGTTTTGCAAGTTCAAGGTTTAATTCTAATAATTAATTTCAATTATAAATACTGTCGAATAGTTGATCTGTTTCAGAGTTTCAAATGATACGTTTCTGAAGTTCAGAAGATGTGGAAACAGTGTAGGGGAAGTACCGCGAAGTAAAAGAAAATTCTAGTTCGTGCGTTTTTCGTAAAATTACTGACTTTATACCAGCTGTAAAGACAAGTAGTGGCGATAAAATGTATTTAAGCACCGGTAGAAGAGAAATGCCAGAAAATGAAGAAACATCAGCTACTGCACTGCCAATAGGCCTGCTCTGACTTCACGCAATGTAGGGCATCAACAAGCAAGTAAACGGACGAAAACACTTAGTAACTCATCAGCTACTGAGTCTACTTAACATGAAGATCATTGTGTAAACTTTAAAAGTTATTGTTTAATAAGGGCTGATTCAAAAAGAATCATCCGATCTGGCACGTCAATATTTCTGAAACTATTAAACATATACAATGAATTTTGTTTTTTGTTGAACGGGAAAATCAAACAGCTTTTTTTTTTTTTTTTTTTTTTTTTTTGACATACCTTTTCACAGGTGTTCAATATGGCCCCGTTGAGATGCAAATCATATGTCAATGCGGTATTCTTCCACACTGCAGCGAGCATATCTTTAATGACAGCTTCCACAGCTGCTGTTATGCGATGTCTCAGTTCATTCATTGTTGTTGGTAACGGAGGCACATAAACAGAGTCTTTTATAAAGCCCCACACGATTGCTGAGGACTCCTTGTGAATGTATGGCGGATGCGTTCAACGTCTGCGTCAGGACACTCGGGAGCGGCCCGGCGATTTGCCTTTTACAAAACAACCTGTTTCTCGGAATATGTTCATGCCATCGTCTAATGCTCTGTGCCGTAGGAGGATTCCACTCCATACCTAGCACGAAAGTCACGCTGAATAGTTGTTACTGACCCGCATCTGCGCAAAATCATAGAACACAAAAAGACTTTTGTTAGAACTGAAGTGGGCGCACACTGCTGCTACTTAGTGGGAACCATGTAAAACTTGAGAGTTTGCTCTTTCCAACAGTACGTTTTTCACGCACATATCTCAAATAACATAACAGTTATGATTTTTTTAAATCGGATGATTCTTTTTGATACAACCTGTACAATAAAATCAAAAATTATATTAAACTACTTCACAATTTTGGTTTACAATATATTGGCACATATAGACCTATTTACAGTTTTAAATTGTGTTGGAGTAGGTTGTAAGCTATAAAATCTGTATTTTCATAGTTATACAATTACGCCTGAACATTTTCATTTTACGCCTGAGTCTGAAAGTTAGGAGTAACAAATACGCCTGGATTTAAAAACGAATTTCTGGCACTGGCAGCTATACTTTCCCCGTGGAACCGAACACAGCGCTTCTTCTACAGGTGGGGACGTGGACTGTCATCTACACTTCTTCACACCAGAGAGTCGCGAGATTGTCGATTTACAGCTATCCGGGAGGTCCAGCAATTCGAGGCTTGGATTAACATGCTACTGCAACTTCAGCACGAAGTCCACTAAGTGGGTTCGTTTCAAGCTACTCCACCTCAGGGTATGGGGAAGTATTATACAACCTACTACTGATTGTGGTGTTCCGCAGTTAAAGACAACGCATTGCAAATTCACTCGAACCACATAACTAACCGTACGAAACGCACCTTCTGCGTATTTGAGATCTCACATTTTAATCGAGCTGATAGTTCCATCCCCATTCCACAACCACTGCAGTGCTATTTTTTTGTTTTTTAAATTACGGACGATACTAGTCTACTCTGATGCCGAATTCCGATTTTCCCTGTGTATTTCTAATAACAATTAATGTCATACTTGTTTCGTATTGTAATGACACACCACATTAAGTTGCATGCCACTTAAGCTTGCGAACTGTTCGACGGTCAAGAGCTGGCAACCAGGCAACTAGCAGGAATGCAAGGACACGCAGACAATGCGTCCACCCCGTCCGCCCGCGCGACCTGTTAAGCGGGGGGAGGACAAGAGGTGGGTGAGCGGTAGAGAGCGGACTGGCCAGTATAGGGCAGACGCTCCAGTACTTTTCGCGGAGGTGTTAACCGCAAGTTCACGTGCGCGAAACCGTTCATTGTGTCTCGTGCGTGGTACCGTCGACCAGTGTTTGTAGGATCGACTCTTGTTCGATCCTATCTTCGCAGTTCGAGTTTGGAGGAGCGCTCGCCGACGGATCTGCCGATTCCAGCATCTAATTGTTGTATGTGAAGGGAAGGCTGATTCCATGACAGGGTCATCAGTCATCACCAGTGCAAAGGAACCACATCAGCCATCACCGGTGCAAGACAACGGGGCAAGTACCAATAAAAACTATTGCGTGTGTTCTCACCACGGCGCCAAATCAGTCAACCCGACACGACCTTTGGGGAAAGAGACTCAAGTTAGCCTAGGTACAAATAAACTCAATAACCATCATTCTTTGTAATTATGTGGAATAAATGTAAATGTCAATTCTGCCTGATATTATAAACGTAAATTTTAACGTTGCCTTGATTAATTCCCATCCCCTCATGCAAAGTATTAATTGATAAATTTCCAATAAATAAAATTAACTATCTTTCCTGGTGCCGCAATCAGCGTGACACTTCAGTATGTTCACCGACTTGTGAATGCGTAAAACGTTTCCCACCTACGTCTCACCGAGCTAACTAAACCGAGGTTACTTTCAAATAAAATAATTCAACACAGGGTTTTATTTATTATGCATATCAATTTCATCTCATGCTCTCATATTTTATCGACACTTGCTAACTATAATGCAATTTGCTATCGCGTCAAATAACTATGCATTCCTATCAGACAAGGAACCGATTTATAAATGCAATGTATTGATGTGGTGTTAATAGATATTTCATTACAACTACAACATGGAAGTTAGTTATTTTGTGTTAATTTATGATTTGGTTACAAATTATATCCGAAATAAATTTGTCTTTTAACAACTTTACTATTAAAAAACTTTGTTTTGGGATATGTGTTATTTCAAAATTTTTAACTCTATAGATATCACTACTAGGATAATACTATTTTCGTAAATTTGATTTCCTTATACATATCAAAACCATCAGAGAATTTACTCACCTTATTGTTTACATTTTACATAAATTATATGTTAAACGTAAAGAAGTAATTTTCTGAGGAACTTGTAAGATAAATCTTTATCATTTTTCTTTGACTACAACGACATAAATATGTACGTGAATGTTATATTATGTCTGGCCAGTTGAAAAAGACTGCATGGCGTAGATAAAATATAATATTCAGCAGGTAAGAATAGAACCTACAGGCGTCATTAATTTAGAGTTCCATGAGCCATGAGCAAAGAGCAAAAAATGTGGCTTATAACATATTTATTTCAAACGAATTTTGTAGAATGAGGATTTGGTATTAAAGGGCCAGTACTCAACAGCTGCCATAACTAAAACTAAAATCCTTAGTACCGGTTGGAAGGTTCATTAGGGAAGAGCGTGTGGCAGTTCAGTGTTTTAAATTTTCTTGTATTTTCTACAGTTCAGTGGAATATTTCGAGAAACACCGAAAATTGAAGAAAGAAGCATATTGATCGGGAAATCACATATGCCGATTAATTCAGGGCTGCAGCCAAATCTTTATAGCCATTAATCAAGGCAAAAGCGATGTAAATTCGCATATTGAAATGTACCGTTTCTAATGGAATTTAGCCGGCGTAGCTTATCGCTGATTGGTATGCAACTAGTATTAATCGCTGGAGCGCATGCTGCTGCAATCACACTCACGAGATATTTACAACAACAAGCAGATCTAAAAGCCAGTAATGGAACATTCGCCATTTGCGTGTTACCTCAGTGGTCGCTATCAATAACAACGAGTGCAGAAGGCACACATATCACAATATTAAATATAACATTATACGTCTGTACCATGCGGTTTAATACTTTAACTTTATTTAACTTTACAAATCAGAATACATAAAAATTGTGAACATTTCCAGCTTTGTATTTTTATAAATCACCTAATACAGTTGAAGAGTCCGAGTGTCATTCAACTTTTAACTGTACTGTGTCTTTATCTGCTAGTTGCTCAATTCCTTAGCTTCAAAAAATGAAATATTTCTCGTGGAGTGTAATCACATTTTTTTCGTTAACGCTCATTTCAGCTCAAATATCTCAATCCAGACTAAATTATTGAATGAAACCAATAAAATGCAGTAGTGAAATGAGAATTACATTTTTAGGATGACGATTTTATATTCATTGGGCCAATACTCAGCTACCATAACAAAAAAGAAAATCCTTAGGAGTGGCTGGAAGGTGCAATAGCGAAGAAGCGTATAGCAGTTCAATATTTAACGAAATTAACGGATACAAAAATAATAATAAAAATTTACATTGTTACTTACATCTATATGACACACATAACTGTTTACCCTCACGTATGCTTTTGCCAGATTACCTATAAAATTGAAAGGAGCAAAGGCGTCTAAAATTTGAAGAATTTAACTAAAATTAAATCAATCTAAGATACCAAGTTTTATGTTTGTTTTTCATAATTTAATTTCGAAATTCTTTTCTTGGATGTCGAAAATTAGAAGGATTGATGAAACTACTTTCTCTCTAACGTAATGTCACTAAAACATGGTTAAAAATAGTTAATCGTAGACTAGCACATTATTCGGAAATACTTTATTACTGTCCTAGGTTTATTTATGATAATTGAAATTATGAGAAAATTTTTACTTACAATTCTTATCTCCTTTCGTACTCAAATTAAACAATTTTTCAACAATGTTTCCGGAAATTCGTTGTTGCTTCTAATTTTTATAGAATCTCCTTGAACAAGAAATTTAGATTTCGGTTTCAATCTAAGGTATAGCTTCTAAACTCAGATTCGCAAATTATAAAATGTGCCTAGTCATTGTGTCATGAATATTAGTCTTCCTGAATAGTATTACATTTGTTTTCACAGTACTACGATATGATACCGTAGTACGACACTTATTTTACCTCATTTTGTCCAATTGCAGCTATTTTTTTCGTTTATAGTACTTTTATTAAACTTCAAATAATTTCCACCATCATTTAAAGTTATTTCAAGACTATTACACACAATATCTGTGTTTTGTAGATAGTTATTTGACAAATTAACATGGTTCTGAATGTTCTAAAATAGGATAAAATGAGAACGAGTCTTAACACGTAAATTCGTAAATTAATATGCATCAGTTAACTGTCATTTGTATTTTATTAACTGACAGCTATATAGTAAAAACTATGATATACACGGTTACACGGAAAGTAAGTTATTAAAATAAGAAGTCTATCCTACTTATTGCATAGTTATTTGTAAAATTGTTTACCCAGATATTTTACAAAGAATTTACAGCCAGTGTGTTGCAAAACGACCCTTGTTCATGGGGGCTGCTTTAAAAGTCAATGAGTAGAGATGTCTAACTGATAAACCATTAAGCTACATCACAATTGACTTACTCCCTCAACAAGAACATATTGCTTATGAACAATCTCACCTGGTGACTTGAGAATTCAAATGAAATTATTATCGATCAACGACAGTAAAGAAAAGCTCAATAACACGTACATACCAAGCGTGGTGGGTGAGCAGTAGCGATTCTGGCCTCGCATTTGGGAGGGCGAGGGGTCGAATTCTGGTCCGACCGCCTAAATATGGGTTTTCCATAGTTTCCCCAAAGCCACTCCAGGAGATTTATATTTACCAGGTGTAAAGTGGATAGGAAATAAGATTAATAATACAAGGAACAGAGGTTTGCAAATATCTTAATAAGCGAAGGAGGATGTACACAACTGGTAGAGCAGAATACTAAGAGACAAAACATGTTGGATATAATCCTAATAAATCCCGATGATAACCATGTGGGGTGTCAAGTAACTGAAGGAATAAGTCATCAAAGTGCAGTACTGATGGATATGAGGGAATTCAGTAAACAAGCAGCTAAAACTGAAGGGGGAAAATAGGTAGAATTATAGAAAGGCACAGATTTGAAACTTGAAACATACTTCAGAGAACGTTTCAGCTAAATCGAAGGATGACACAAGTACAGTAGAGTCAAGGTGTGAAGAATTTAAGAAGATAATGAGAAAGCGGTAAGAAAAATTTATTACAAAATATAAAATAAAGGGGAGTAGAGAATCTGTGTACTATAATATGCAGGTGAGGAAGTTAAAGAGGTTTGTAAGAAGATAACATAACAGAATTAAAAGACAGCAGGGTAGTAGGGAATATTTAAACCAACTTAACAAGAGCAAAGACGGTGGTTGAAGGTTGGTTTATGAAGAGTATTGTCAGTGCAGGGAGGCCATTGCCTGATGCTTCTATAAATTTCTTTGGTTCTGTTAGAAAACTGAGGGGAAGGGAGGGTGTTTAGACGCTTATAGATAAGGATGGAGAAGAAGTTACTAAGGGTTTGAAAACATCAATGATTTTAAGTAACTTAGTGAGACCATAAAGGACAATGAATCAGAAACGGGAGGGTATAAAACATGAGAACGAGCATAACAACACAATTAGAAATGAGCATACCAAATAATTTGTAATTTATCCGGTGGATATCATGATGAAACTAAGAAAGCTGAAAGACACAAAGGAACTGGTGCAGTTAGTATCACTACAGATATGTTAAAGACAGCAGGATGAGACATTTTACATTATCTTGAAATATTATTTAAACTGAGTCTGGATTATTGATGCTTAGCAGAGTACTGGAAAATTGCGATGGAGAAATGAGAAATAGAGTCGAAAATTGTAGGCTAATCAGTTTAACATCAGTGGTAGGTAAATTAATGGAGACATTGATATGCAACCACATCAGAATTTTATGTGAGGAGCATAAGTGGTTTTCAAGTCGGCAACATGGCTCTATGCAAGGATATTCATGCGAATCTCAGTTGATGGGATATTTCTAGATATTTCGGACGAAATGGACAAGGCAAGCCAAATTGAAGGCTTTTGACACAGTGAGCCATAAAAATGTAGTAAACACGGTAAAAACTATTGGATTGGATGAGAAAGTTATTTGGTGAGTAGAAGAATTTTTGAAAGGTTGAAAGCAAAAAGTTATGCTAGAAAATGTAGTATCAAAAGAAATGGAAGTAAAAAGGGAGTGCCACAGGGTAGCGTATTGAGACCATTGCTATTAATTATTCTAATGAATGATTGTGTTGATGGTTTACTATCATAAATTAGATTGTTTTCAGATGATATAATGCTATATAAATAAAAGGACCAAACGGTAGAGGACTGTGAACAGCTCAAGGTGATCAGGACAGGATATCTAATAGGGCTGGTAAACATTGGATGAAGATAAATGCAATCAAGAGTCAGCTTACTAGATACACAGATAAAAAACTAATGGTTGAGCATGAAGTTTTAAGACTTGAAACGTAAATATTTTGGCATTACTTTTGGTAACAAATTTAACTGCGCATGACACATTGGACAGGTAGTAGGAAAAGGATCCATAACTCTGCATTTGTTGGAGAGAGTGATGAAGGGATGTATGAGAGTAGTAAAGAAATTGGGTTACAAAACTTTTTTCAGACCCTTGATTGAATATGGTAGTGTATTATGGGACCCATATTTTGAGAATCAAATATAGGAATTGGAGAGGGTACAAAAAAGGGCTGTTAGGTTTGATTATGGAAATTATTGCAGAATGCAATCAGTAACAGATATGATAAAAGAGAAGGAATGGAATGCATTGGAACACGGGAGGAGGGTGAAGAGGTTCATGGGAGTGTACAAGGCGTATATTGGTGATGAGGCATGGAAAGATATTGGTGTAAGAATTAAAAGTAATGCATGGAAGGGAAAATATGACCATGACCAAAAACTGGCACTCTATTTCAGGCACAAGAGTGTAGGGAAGATTCTATTTTTTATGTAAGAGGGTCAGGGATTGGAATAAGTTACCGAGAACTTCACTAGGCAGTAACCACGATTCAGTATTAAGCTATTGGAAACCGAGGGGTGGCTGTTGTAGATATCGAAGTAGGTATGCTGACTTTTATATAACTATAATGTAAATAGCGATAACAGAAGTTCATAAAACTGACAAAATCTACAAGGAAGCTACCTTGGTATTTTGTAGATAGCGTGTTGTATCCAGAGCTAGTGGTTATAAAGATGGATTATTGTGAATTCTGAATCAGTAAATTTTTTTTTAACGTTTCATTACGAGGCTATGAAAAAAGTGTGTTTTTGAATTTAAAGTTTGTGATCGTATCCTCTTTTTTTTTTTTTACTTATTGCTTTACGCCTTGTTCGACGGCTAAGGTCATTAGAGAAGGGATGAGACTGGGGACTAAGGAACGGGAAGGAATTCGGCCATGGTATTTTTGAAGGAAGCATCCCGGCATTCAGCCTGGAATGATTTGGGGAAACCATAGAAAACCCAAATCTGGATGCCCGGTCGGGGATTCGAACCCGCGTCCTCCCGAATGCGAGGCCAGAACGTGATCGTATCCAAACTCATCTAGATTACTATGAAAACCTGGCGATCGCAGTGAACAATGCGATCTGTAAATCCACGGCAGTGTGATTCGAAGTACCTTCCTTTTGATGACGCATTAACGCTCTCAGTACAGGATATAAAATAAAATAATCTTCCAGCTTTCGGCTCATCTCGCTAAACAACAAATGCGGTAACGGTAAACGATGAGGTGTGGTTACTCTATCACTCCCAGTTATTGATTGTGTCTTATAGGACGACCTTGCAATAAATGCGAATATTTGAAGTACGTAGCATACAACGTTATGATGGGACTAAATTATTACTACAGAAAGTATCATTAACGATCTAAAGATAACAAAGTTTAGAGAGTAGATAATTATCTGTAACTGTAGGCTACGTCTGGTACACTAGTTATATTTGATAGCGACTGGCGAAACAATAAAACCTAGCTACCAAGAGGCGAAATATACGTATGACTGTAATAAGATCCACCCCACACAGTATGTTTGTTGAGAAATAATTATTTACTAGAGTTGGAAAGGTAAGAGGGAATAAATAAAAAAAAACACCTGCAATGTTACTTGGATTTTAATTTTTACACTTTGAACAAAAGGTAGATGGATAAGAGAAAGCTGAGAATGTTAGACAAAACCTTAAAGGCGTTGATGCTTGTGCGTCACACTGTTTTCTCTACTTCCTTCCTTTCGAAATATTTCATGTGACAGTATCTCTATATGCAGCCTCACTTATCTTCAATATATTACTTTCTTCCTTCTATATGCTTACCAGATAATTTCCGTTGTTCGAAATGCTTCTTGCTGGCTTTAAATATATAGTACAATCCGACACCATAATATCTGGAAAATCTTTACTTTAATGTCGTTTTCATTCATATATCTACTTTCTGTAATAATTCGTTCAGTTTCCTTAGATCACTAAGCATACGGTTATTTTCATGATACATTCCTCTGTATTATTAAACAATGTCTTAAATACTATACATCAATTCTCTTTCAATACTCCCTTGGGCTGTATACTCAAAATACAACTTCATTGCGAGTTTCTTCTTCCAAACTTCCTCTTTCAATTAATTCATTGTCCGGTCATGCTTTCATCAAAACCATTTCTTTTTCGTCTTTTCTCTTCATCATATTTTTATATACTTTTTTGTATACATAAATTCTCCGCACTACTAGGTATCTTTGGCCTCTAAACTCAATTATCAGTTCAGTCTCTGTGACATCACTACATTTCAAATACATTTACAATACAAACCATAGCCAGAATTTCAGGCTGAGATAAGTGACGTAGTTTTGGGAATTAAATATATGGTGTCCTACAGACCTATGCTAACACCATCTTGATTGCTATTTGCATGGTAAATTGCTAGTATCTAAAAATAACACTACAATTTTTGGTTGAAAACCAATATTAATACGTAGATTCAGTGTCAGTCTACGCAGTAATACTAAAAAAAAACTACACTACATTGGTTATTTACCTGATTTTAACCACAGAAAAATTCTTTTGCTGCCAAAT
Source organism: Vandiemenella viatica (assembly GCA_031002005.1). Taxonomy (NCBI): domain Eukaryota; kingdom Metazoa; phylum Arthropoda; class Insecta; order Orthoptera; family Morabidae; genus Vandiemenella; species Vandiemenella viatica. The sequence continues at coordinate 104,997,833 of CM061920.1, read as the reverse complement.
ACTGATATTTTCCAAACAACTAGGATTGCCGTGGTTTCTTTTTTATTTGTGTGACATTAATAACACAAAGATGTTCCGCCGCTAGGCATGTAGCTCTGTGTGGAGTTCATTCTTTGACAGTCAGTGATGTGGAAAGACTGGGCTTTGTTGCTTACTGCCTTTCATCTGACAGAGTTCTGACAGATATGATGAAAAAAAACAGAGGTAAAATGATATATGTTATCTGCTCCAGTCACTGATTGACGTCCCTAGTAGTTACAGTGAAATGGACAATCTTGTAATTTTTTGGAGGAAGTAAAGGCAAATTTTCATTCACCAAATGTCGTATGACTATTTTTCTGATGTTCGCTGGGCAATTCGTAGCAATGGAAAGTTCAGGATTATTTGGTTAGTCAATCACGGACTCTGTTTTCCCTATTATAATAATAATAATAAAATTGGAGGTGGCTTGAAATTTTCGAAGCAGCGAAGTGAGGGATTCGTGCTTAGTGTAATACAAGTATTCGACAGAGTCCGTTGTAATTTGATGGAATCTAGCTTCGGATGACTGTGTCTGATAGTAAAATTGAAACGTGTTTCTCGGAAACTATTTGTAGACAGTACTGACAAGCAAACGTGCATTTTTCCTAACCTCGTTTCTTCCAGAGATGCATTGTTTTCCACCGAGCCACAGTGCTCTTAATCAATCATACTGATTTTTTCTCCTGATCCTCGCAATGTTTATAAACTTCAGATTTATCTCATCATTCACTAGGGCTGCATCCTGACGTGACGCATTTTTACAAAGCCATTTGAATGTATGGGAGCCGGGGCCGAGGTATGTTTCCGTCATCTGAAACGGGTGTCTTATCTTAGTCACTGCTACCTGTAGAATCAGAACTGCCACAAGAAAAAAACCTTCAAAACTACAGAAGTAGTTTGTTATTGAGATGTGCGTTTCTTGCATTCCTGTGTACCAGAAGATTAACTTCCTCGCTCTCTTAAACGGTGCAATAACATAAACATTTGTTTCGTAATTCCGTATGGTTGACCGACCAACTGACACATGGTTTTATAATAGTTGTAACAAAATTTACATGGTTGACTGACGTAACTAATAAACGAGCAGGAGGTAAAATATCTACCATATTTTGAACTAATGGGCTCGCCCGCTAGCTTAGCGGGCTTAGCCCGCTTTTGGTCATGCGAATGAAATATTATTTAAGTTTTCATTTTTTAGACGGTGTGTGGGGTTGAATTTGCAAGAAATAGCACTGGTCTATGAATAGTCATCCCAACCGCTTGTAAAGCGAGGCTTGCCTTCGAAATATCCACATTAAGAAATCCGAATATAATTTGTAGAATGTGTGTAGAAAGCTCCATAAGTTGTACAAAATTGTCTACTGTAAGCTTTCTGGAACCTTGTTGAACTGTGTAGAAACTTATACATAGTTCTACAAAGTTCGACCTGATCCCAGAAAAGTGAAAATATTCCTTTAGGTTCAAAATTACTGTGCATGGGAATATCCTTTGAACTTTGGCTAGTTAGCCCTGAAAAGGGCTGTTTTGGTGAAGGCGAAGGCAGCGCAGCAGGGAGCGAAGCGGAGTTGGAGAGACGTGTTGTCGAGAATATCCGGATGCTGAGTGATTTTGGTTAGGAAGCAAAGGAAGGGTATCTTATTTAAACCCGATGAAGTGTTACTTTACGCGGAAACAGAGAAGCAGAAAATTAGTTACGATTCCGTTGGCCGTTTGATTGGTGGCAATTCTGTCGCCGAGAGTGATGGTGGACCCCCGCAAAGGGTTTCGTTGGCCCGAATGTTTGAAACAGAGTGGCGCAAGTAGCCTTTCAAAAGGCTACAAGCTCCTTGCCCCTTACAGCTCGTATAAGGCCGCTATAAAGAGTCAATGTGCCTTGTCGCCACAACATGTCTGTTAGCCTAAGCTCGGATGTTACGGTTATTTACATAACACCTGTAAACGTTTGGTGGTACACAACATTCTTAGTTTTTCCCTGTGCTACGTAAATCCAAAGTTGACCTGGCGTCCCAACCCTTGATCAGGCAACGTATAGCTGACTATGTGAAAAGCACGGTGTATCGAAGTTTATGCCGACGACGTTGAGCGATTGGACTGAGCCTTATTAATAGTCATTGGAAAAGCAAGTCGAACGGGGAATTGGAATCTTTTAAAATCAAAGAGCAAATCATTGGTGCCGGGTATCATCGGAACGCGTGGTATAAAAGCATTATCTCCCTTAGCATTTCCGGTAACTATTGTTGCTTCGTTGATATTCGGAAGCAATGTTTTAACGGAAAGTCTCGTCCCCTTGCACAGCCTGGGAGGATCAATGTTGCGCAAAAGAATTATTGGGGAGCCAATTTTCTAATGTGGAGGCATTCCAGGCGGTTCCAATGAATTCAGAAATTCCTTGGTGTAAAACACAGTTTGTTCAATGTCCGCCACGGTGTTGGTGGAGGTTTAGGTTATGATTTATGCTGGAACCTTTTCCTGAAAGATGTCGTTCACTTTGTTGACACTGTCGTTTTTCGGGGCAAGAATCGCTCTCTCACTAACCCACTGATGGTCTTTGAACTTTTCAGCTCTATTTGAGAAAAACTGTGTCAACCAAGTAGTCCACTGATGGCAGCACCGTGCAGAAATCCGGCGGAAACGAAATGACTCCCGTAGAAGGATCCATTGGAAACTAGCCCTCTCCTAGTAGAAGCAGCTGCTGTGCGAATACCTCGGCACCTATGTCTCCTTGCAAATTGAATCACATGTTTGGTTTCAGATTTTTAGTATGGACCTGGCGCCAAAGCGATGAAGCCTTGATGCAAGCATTAAGTTCATCTGCTGGTGTTGATCGAGGAATGACTGGTAGTTTCTGGTGGAAGTATCCAGCAAGCACTACCGTTGCTCTCCACATGAGCTGATTGTTTGCCCTAATGTCGCGCATCGTCCGATCCAACGCCTCCAGAGCGCGTTTGTGAGCCATTGCGCATTCATCCCATACGATAAATGGCCTTGACCTGAGGACTTACTGATATTTCAAACTGGGGTCTTGGTGTGATGAAGATCTAATGGAAACTCTAATTCGCTGTTGTTCGACGCGAGCTTCGCTATACTCGTGCGTTTCAGCAGCTCGGAATGGGGAGGCCGTGATCCGAACTAGTTCAAGGCGAACATCGCACTGTTAAGGTGTTTCAGATGCCTGCATCCGTTTTGCTTGTTTAGCTTTCGGATTTACTTGTCCTATTCATTTCCTCTTTCTTTTTCGGTGAAATTTTTTGTTCTTTCTCCGATTTCGTTGCAGTGATACGATGTGTTTGTTACTGTTAACTGATGTTAGTACCAGTGGACCCGCTTGTATGGTCCCTTTCTCAAGGGAACGGGTGAAGGCGGGTATGAATGGAAACTTCTAGAACACTCTGCTCGAATATTCGAGATTATTCTTGTTTTACCAAAGATAGATAAATAGTCTATAACACACTGGAAAGTTGAAGAGAGCGAGTTAAATAGTTGTAGTTTCTGGGACGAAGATTTGAACCCGAACTGTAAGGTTGACAGCTGCTCGCAGTACCGCTGTGCTAAAGCGCGTACTGCTTGGCGAAGCGGCGAGAGGGCTACTTGGGCTGAGCCCTGCTCGGCCGGAGTAGAGACGCGCCCGCTGGGGCGCGCGGAGTATTGGCGAATTTTGTAGTGACATACTGCGGAGTATCGACACAATTGAAGTTACGAATTTTTCGGCAACATTTCTGTCATTTTAATTACAAATTTCTCCGCTCGTAATTGCCTGATTTAAACCGGACAACTTCGATTCGACGGGAAATTTCTCCTTGTTTTAAAGGATAAGTGTACAAAGTTTCATCGATATCGGGTGAAAACTGTGGATTTGTATAAAGAACAATCAAACAAACATACATACATTCATCTTTATACAGGGCGTTCGCCGGGAAACGCTACCCACTGTTAGCGCTACAAGGAAGAAACTGCTCCCGGCGAGCGAGCGGTCAGCTTCCGGCATTGTTCGACCGTCGGCCGCGGACTATTTCATAATAATTACGCTTCATAAACTTGTATGTGCTAAGCGTTTAAATATAACGTCAGTTGCGGATCAAGAGTGCCATCGTGGACACCCTGCAGGTACCAGTTGCAAAATCTAATCCTAGGCCCCTGGTCTATTTCTGTAATTTTATGCACCACAATTGTTTTGTACGGCTTTAAGTGAACTAGCGTTGTTACTGCCCTAACTGACTTAATGATTTTTTGGGTGACTGTTCTAGTCGAAAAGCGATATCGTCAATTTTCTCCTCTGTGAGAATACGGTTGACCGACAGTCTCTTTTTGTTAAAAAATGAACCCGTTTCTCTTACTTTTTTAACCAGACGCAGAATTGTTGATTTAGCTGGCAGTAAAGCGCCAGGATATTCGCGACGAAATTTACTGCGACACTCTTTAAACGACTTCTTCTTCACATATGTATCATAGAGAAATATTCTTTGTTGCAAACTGTAACGAACCATAATTTTACTCACACTCAAACACGGTACAGATTAGTAAGAGTATGAAGCCCCAAACCAGCCAAACCGCAAAGAAACGTTTATTCACAACACTGTTGGGGCAGCGGAGGTGTTAAACAGTGCGGTGATTCACGGCGCCGTGTGGCGGGAGATGCTGGCGCCACAGTCCCAGCAAGTTGCCGACGGCAACAGACTGGGAGGGTAGCGTATATATAGATATCACCCCAGCAAAATAGTTCCATTTTTCCTCAGAATATGTTGCATCACAACAGGCACACTAAATACTTTTTTTGTAATAACTTAATGTTCAAGTAGCATCTACGTCAAGGGAAGACATGCTATAGTTCCAGCTTTTATGTTTTAGCCTGAAAAGTAGAAAAATCAGTTCTTATTTTCCGAATTAATTCTGAAATGCTTAAAATGAGAACACCTTTATCAAGCCGAGAGACAATATGTTTTTAAACGATCTCACATAAACCTAATATATGCTGCCTGCATTGAATAGGTCGTTAACGATTTAAAAAAAAAAAAAAACACTGCAAATGATTCTTAATTTTTGCTATGTGAGAACAGTGTGATTACACAAAACAAAGCAGACAGATATCTGAATGGAAGAGGAAAACCACTAAAAACAAAGTTTTTGTAGCCGTTTTACGCTTCTCTTCCTATAAATATTTGTTGCTGGTAAAACAAAACAGTCAATGAAATTGAGTTTTCTCGCTTTTCGCTGGATGGTTTTACCCTTAGCATATCAGATTTTTCAACATAACCTTATCCGGCCTCGTATTTTGCGTAAAACGTGGCAGCCTTGGACGCAAGAGGACAAGGGGAAGACACTCCATCACTCTGGCTTAGAGTGGAGAGAGAATTCCATTTACATAATGTGTTACATCTGATGGAGGATGGAACGCCTAAGAGCGTCAGGAAGTAATAACAACGTGATAAATGAAGCTCTCTAACAAAATTAAAGTCCGTGAAACGTTTACCGTGAAACGAATTAAAAATTTCTGCACGGTGCTATAAGGTAGCCTCTCATTTGAATTTAATTAAAGAGGCATCTTCCAGCAGCAACGTTAACTTAGGAGTGGCGAATTATTCTGTGTATCAACACCAGACAGCAGGGAAACAGTCGTGCATTAACTAAGCAGTCAGTCATCACCCACGAATAGTAGCCGTCTAATTACGTTAATATAAGTTTTTATCGTGTGCGAATTAAGAAAAAAAAAAAAAAACTAATGTTACGACTTATGAATAAAATTATTTCCTTCCTTTTGAAACGGTAGGTACCCATAAAAAATATTTAGGAAACACAACATGAGGTGACAGTCATCTAAAAATTCTCCTTGTAAATATAGTTGAAGAGAACACAGAGGCTTAACTGGATGAACAGAATACTGTGGAATTTTGAGATACATCTTTTAATCTTCGTTTCAAGTAGAAATTAGTAACTGTCTACATTACTCGTTACAACGCATTTCAGAAAGTGTTTACGTTCACAGGATCAATTCGTAAACTAGAAATTCCTCATTGTTTAAAACATTTAAACTAGACCTGCCAGTTTAATTGATTTATTTAACAAGGGTAAAATGTCAAAAATTAACATTAAAAAAAGAAATAGATTCTTTGCTTGACATAATTCGTAAACTAGAATTTCCGTACTGTTTGTAACATTTAATTCATTTTATTTAACTATGATAAAATGTCAAGAATAGATATATATGTATAAAAAGAATTGAAATAGAATCTTTGCTTGAGAAAATTACAAATGCCACTTGTTAATTTTTTATGATGAGCTGTGTGAGTTTTATAACACAACCTGATGTAAAACTTAAAGGTAATATATCAAGAAGATCTATGGTTATTGTTATTAATATCGCTTTACGTCTTGTTGTTATTCCGGGCGTCATTATCAATGAACTGACATAACGGGGGAATGTCGCCATATAAAAATGTCAACTTCATGCTGGTTAGTTTGTTATTACATTTTTTCTAAAAAATAGTTTCAAACGGAAAGTAAAGACCCATTCTCGTATATGACGATTGTAGAAACCCAAACAATATTGCAGCCAGTAGCTACAATATTTTGTTTTGTAGATGCCTTATAAATTCTTTAACAGGATAGAAGGAATTGTCAATTAAAAATTCTTTTAATTTTTTCCTGAATTTAATTTTATCATCTGCTACACATTTAAGATGTGTTGGGAGCTAATTGAAGATATGTATCCCTGTATATCAGACCTCTTTTTGAACAAATGGCTACGACTTGTAATCCTTGTGAAGCTCACTTTTACTTCTAGTGCCATAATTGTGTTTTTTGTTATTTGTTTCAAACAGAGTATAATTTGTGACTACAAAGAACATTAATGTATTATACTAGTGATCGCCCAGCGATCGAAATTCGACCGTAATTCATTAAGTCGTTTAGTTTCTTTCATGAAAGAGTAATAATCTAGTCATTCTCTGCATTACCTATAAAATTAAAACGATACACTCCACGCGTGAGTGTATGCTAAATTTTAGCTTCTAATCTAACCATAGCAAATGATGAAATGTATTTATCGATGGTTCATTTAGGCCGGAAAACTGCTTTAGCTTTATGAAACATGCGCATTTAAATGTGTCTATCAAAATAATTTCGTCATTTTGTGTGTTCGCTATTTAAATTTGGTCTATTATCACTTTGAATTTCACGCAAATAAGTATTCCTTATTTCTTGTGTCTCTCTCTCTCTAATGAAATTACTGAAATTAAGAAATCAAAAAACACTTAACCAAAGTTAAACATTTTAAATAATCAAATGACCATATAGTATCTGGCAGGATCGCTACATTCCTTTTCAAAGTATTCCTTTCACAACTTCAAACATTAATCTCTACTTCATCCGAGTCTTTCGTTTTACCAAAGACCACAGAGTGACTCAATGCGGGGAATTAACGTAATAACGTTGGCTCCTATCCTATTTAACCCACACACACACGTTCGCAAATTATATTTTTTATTTTAATAATCTATTTGTAACATGTATTAACTATGCTTATTATATTTTTGGGTTGGGTGGGACATTCTCCGCCAGTGAAAAACTGTTACTGACCTGTTGAAACTTGGATTAACTGTTTCCTTATAGTGTCCTCTTCACGTTTAGCATTCTTCTTTTCCGAAAAAGTAGCCACGAATTAAATTAAAACTGTAGAAATATGGGATAGTCCACAACCACGAAATGTTAGCAGCCCTGTAAAAATGATACAAAAATTATCGGTACAGGGATCATATCAACCTAAATAGGTTAGGTTTGTCATAGTGATCATGGTTAGGTTGAAATTCGGCCTGGACCAAGAGTAAAAAGTTTACGGGAAATTCGTTCTGCGCAGCCCATGTCGCAAATTAGAGACAAACTGCGCATTTGTTTACAAGTGAAGCGATGCATTGTCTCTGACTGCTTATATCGAATCCAAGGTTTGTAAAATATATTATATATAATTTTAGCTTTCTGTATTTCTTTAATTTCCTGCGCTATCTACCAGCCCTCGAAATGTTGCTTCTTGCTTCTATATAAGTTCAAAGATTAATTTTGACTGTTTTTTTTTTCACTAAAGAAGACGAAGTAAGGCCGCTAGCTGCGCCATCTACCAGCCATCTGAGCGAATTACGTAGGCGAGCTAGCGTTTTATTTTACTTGATTTAATGTATTTGTAACGCATATTATATATAGATTTTAGCTTCCTTCACTTCTTAAAAATGTAACATTAGTTTTCGCTTAGCGTATTAATATATATAAGATATATACTCAGCCACAAATGTTAAAATCCATATCTTCTTGAACCGCACCCTGCATTAAGTTCTACAGCTAACCCCACACATAGCTGCAATTACTCGCTTTTGAACTCAGAAGACTTTGACCCCAAGTGTGGAACTGACCCAGAATATTATTCCATATGACATGAAAGAGTGAAACTAATCAATGTCAACTAGTTTACTCATACAGAGATCACCTATAGATGAAATTGTATGAATTGTAAATGTGGCTGCACCCAACAGCTTTAGTAAGTCAGATACATGTACATACTTTCCATTTTAAGTTACGATCAATATGCAAAACTAGATATTTCACACGCTCTACCTCCTGAATGAAATTGCTTGGAAAATTTGTGTCTATGTCTGAAGTTAATCTATGTAGTGTGTGGAATTTCATATATTGAGTTTTATCAAAGTTTAAAGACAAGCCATTAGCTGTAAACCATTTATTAATAAGGTATATAACTGGACATATGTTCTGTGGATAAATATGGATTATTTTTATTTCCTATGTTTGTATCATTTCCAAATTGATCAAATTTTGAGTTTTTAGATGCAAGGCAGGGTAGATCATTTATATATATTAAAAACCATACTGGCCCCAATATAGAACCCTGAGGTACACCACATCTCATAAATTTCGACACAGATAATAGTGGATCACATAATGCAGCCTTAAAATGTTCTAGTTATACTTTATGTTTTCTATTCAGAAGTAAGAACTAAGCCATTTATTAACAATGCCATCTATACCAAAATACCTTAATTTCTTTATCAGAATTTCATGATCAACACAGTCAAATTCCTTAGATAAGTCACTGAATATTCCCACATGAATTAACTTATCATTTATTCCTTCAAAAATATAGCTTGTTCTGCTGAATGGTCCTTTTAAAAAATTGTGATTTAGTCAGAATATTATTATTTTTAGGGGGTTGGTAATCCTTATAGTACATTGATCTCATAAATTTTGAAGAAGGCTGTTTGTAATGAAGTAGCACAGTAATTCTATTCAACTGACTTATTCCCCTTTTTATAGAGTAATTCAACTACAACACCTTAAACCTGTCTGGGAAGGTACCCTCAAGCAAAGATATATTAAACAGATAAATTAGAATATTGCTTAATTCTGTGTAACACAGTATAATTAATCTGCTGGAAATCCCATCATAACCATTCGAGTATTTGCTCTAAAAAGACATGATAACGTTTCTTCAGGAGTAGATAAAGTTAGAGACGTATGTCAAATTTTTCTTGAACGCCTGTACTGACGAAATCCATTCTATGTGTCACTTAGCTATTGGCTTTAAATTTATCAGTAATAAAAAATGTTTATTAAATGTATCAGCAATTGAAAAATTAGATTCAATTGAATTTTCTTTAATATAATCATAATTACTTGCTTGATTATATTTCCTTATTTCCTTTCTAAAATTTCCCATATTGTCTTAATTTTATTTTGTATTGTATACTTTTAGATTCTTTTAACCCATTTTTCAGTATTTCCCAGTACCACTTGTAAGGTGTTTTAACATTAGCATTGTGAATTTTCCTAGAGATAATATATAACTTCCTTTTACAATCGCATGGTGTTCTAATGCCTAAAGTTATCCTTGGTTTTTGTTCTTTTTGAGCATCATGAAACTTTTTCGTTGAGAAAATTTAATACAACAGTAACAAAAATGTTGCATTTTTCTTTCATACCTTGTGCACTGTAAACAAGTTACCAGTTTGTGGTATTAAGGTGCTTTCTAAAATAATTAACTTTTTCATCATTTAATACTCTGTAGTTTAAAAACTTACTCTGGGGGCTAGTTCCTATTGAAGTGTTGATGAATAGTAACTGGACATAATGATCCGAAAGTACATACATTGATAGATGGCTTGATTGTATAACTGAATTTTGACATATCTAGGAAAACATTACATATTGCTAAGTTACTATTATTCATTATTCTAATGGGAACATTAATTACCCGAATTGAATTAAATGAACTAACTAATAATTCCAACATGACTTGACAGGGTAAGTTATTTAAAAAAAAAAACAACATTAAAATCATCACAGAAGGCTACTTTTTGGCTTAAAAATGTTAATAAGAGTTCAAATTGGGCCCACACCATTTTCATGACTACTACATTACAGGAAGAATTTCTTTTTCTCTAATGCTTGCCTACCAGTATGCAGTTACTATAATTAAATTTTCATTATTGAAATTAAGTCGTATAGCACAAGCTTCAAAGTTTTGATTACGACAATACTTGCTTATGAAAGTGCAATTCCTCTTTTCTCCAAGTAATGAGAAGATAATTAAGGTCAGTTATATTTGACATACCTATTTCTGTAGTAATGTTGTGATCAGAGAAGCATGAAACATTAATTCTATTGATAGCATTTACTTCATTTATGTGTACTAGCAATTCATCCACTTTGTTTGATAACCCTATGATATTCTGATGTAACAAATTAATCCGAACACAATTTTTAATTTGGTATGTAAAGACTCACTACTGCTTAAACTAATTTCTATTAAAAATTTTTGCCTTGTAGTTGACCCTAATCTAAAAAAGGAGCTACCATAACACCATTAATTACAGGAATCTTTTCATGACAATTGGTGGGCCCAACTAAACGTCCGGCTATCAGATCTGAAAGAGCCCACTTTCCTGTAATATTGAGGTATAGGATATTATTAGATCTTGGGACGATTTTAATTTCTCCTCGTCCTGTCAACGTAGCCATATTACGCTCTTCGGTGGTTTAATTTATATATTGTGATTAATTAAAAAGTCCACCAAAAAGGTTATGTTGAAGATTTGTTTTATTGTGATCAAAACAAGTCAGCGATATTCACAAGCATAGATACAATACAGAGATGCACTTCTGAGCCATCGCAAATAAATTTCTGTGAACTCAACTGGATGAAACTCTCTGAAACACTGAATACTGACTGAATACTCAACTAACTAACTGGTCTGTCCAGCCAATCTGTTTATATAGTCTCTATCGAAATTACGAGAATTCTTCAAAGGCATCCGCCCGATATTTCTCGATCATTAACAATCACTCAAACAATCAAACATATTAAAAACAACCGGAATTAATACAAAATTACTTAACAACATTACAAAATGATCAGAAATGGTAATTAGAGATACTTAAATACAAAATTATTTACAGAAATCCTTTCAAACTGTAGAAAATTGTCCTGTAGACATGGAATTACAAACATTTAAGAAATTCTCTTGCACCATTCGGTTCCTAAACATATTAAATAACATAAAACAAAGTCTATATACACTGATTTACAAGAAATTACAAAACAAACATACCAGATCATATTCAAGCAAACTTTAGCTCACTACAAATACTTCATACAGTACAATACTATTCAATATTCAGGTATGAGGGCTGTTACAATATGTCTAGTATAACCCCCTCCACCTCCCCTACTAATAGCGCCTACAGGTACCAAGCCCATGCCAGAGCCGACGTCAGACATAATAAACTGTTCCTGCTCGCCTCACAGCAGAGTTCATATGCTGTTGTTCATAGCTTTTCAGGACTTATATCATACTGACACGAGTGTGGCACGTTGCTTTTGCTGTTTTCTTAGCTGATCTTAAATACTGTAACTATCATACTTCTCCAGACTATTTCCCCTTTCCGTCACTATCACTACTCATCTGTGAAAACTTACATAGAGAATGTATACCTTCTACCACTTGAGTAAGTCTAGCACTAGGTCTGAAGAAATTCATGACCTGGAAATCTGATCCTAATTTTTCTGCACCAATGGGCCCACACCATTTTAATGATTACTACATTACAAGAAGACATTCTTATTCTCTAATACTTGCCTACCAGATTTAACTACACACAGCTTTTCCGACAAACCTTCTGCTGTTTCAGTACACCTACATCTACAGAAGCGTTATTCCTATCTAACTCTGGCAACAGGGAAAATCTATTTTCCATTCCACCAACAAAAGAATCAGAAGCCACCTTATTCTGGCTACCCTTTTCCCCGTTGCCATTTCCCAACCATATCTGTTCCACTCCCATCACAACCTGTCCAATAACTTCCCCCCCACATACACACAAAAAACCGGTCCTCACTAATCTACGATAATTACCACACTTTTCATTCATAATTACAAGCAATTACTGAAAGCAGCTATCAAAAACAAAATACAGAATGCGAGAAAAAAAATTTGTTCATCTTAACCTTCCAAAAAGGCTGCTAAATTATCTTACAAGTAGCTTTTAGCTAAAGACTCTGCAAATCAGTAATTAAATACACTTAACGCAAGCAACCTAGCTAGCAAAAATCTGAGATTAAGCCTAACGCTAAAAATGTAAACAATCTAACAAAGTAAACACGGCACAGTACACAGCACTAAATCACAATTAACAGAATTTTTTACTAATAAGAAGAATCATTTACACTCAAAGTACTAAAATGTAATATAATTTAGAGTTTTAAATTAATAATACAGGAAAAACTATTAATTATATTTACTTATAATTTAAGTACACAAGATTGAGCGGTACGTGCTTCCTGGTATTATAGAGAAAATAAACTTAAACTAAATTAAGAACTTTAAAACCGATAAATAAAACTATGTTCTGTTATTTTTACTGTGTATGGAAATCTTGTAATGACGAACTGGTTTATTATCAGTAGAGCGCTATATGACTTCTCTCACAAGCAACACAGAAAATAACATCAGTTAGCTTGCAGTTCCGTTACAAAACGTAAAAATAATTCTGTACCACTTCTTATAACCTATGTGTAACATTTCTTTACAATAAAATTGTATTTCTGTTCGATCTCCAAGCGTTATTGATCATCATATCTCATCCCAAGTAGCTAATTCTCCTCACAAATTTATTGTTACTTGCTTAAGGATATTTAGTTCTTGTTTCATTCAATTTTAAATTGATATTGGGCCTTGCTGGGTAATACTGGAGGGTATTGCGGACGAACATTCTCATGGTTGCAGGTATTAACATATTGGAGTTTCTCCATGTTGCTGTTTTTAGTTTAATGTATGATCATGCGATATGGGTCAGATTAACCCTTGTAAACCTGCGTCAGCCAACATATTCTCGTCGCCTAGCAAGCCGAGTGTTTGTCTTGCAGTACTGGATGCCCTACATAGCGATGACGATTTTTTCAGATTTTCATAAAGCCTTAGTGCCACACAATCGCCTTTAGCGAAGTTTCAAGCGTATGGTATATCGGCTCAGCTTTGTTCAGGGGTAAAGGATTCTTTAGCTGGTCGGTCGCACTACATTGTCGTTGAAGGAGAAGCTTCTTCTAATCTAGATGTTACATTGGGCGTACCTTCTTAATTTTTATAAACGATCTCGAAGACAACATGATGAGTAGTTTGAGATTGTATGCTGATGATGCAATCATCCATAGGGCAATAAGGAAATCAGCCGATTGCTTAGAAACTCCTTGCTATCTGGGGCATGGTGTTACAAATAGCAACATACATTAAATACAAAAAAGGACAAGGCAATGTGCAAAATTAACAAAAAAATCCCTTTATTCGGAAATAAAAAGTAAACAGTTCAGTTATTGGTACGGTGGATTTTGTGATATATTTGCGTGTAACAGTATAAAGGAACATGAATTGGGACTTGAATGTTAATTCGGTTGTAGGTAGAGTTAATACTAAGATAATCGAATGCTGAAAAATTGTTATTCACAAACAATGGAGATAGCGAACAAAACATTCTACCGTCGACTACTGCTGGGCCATTTAGCAACCGTTTCATGGGTGGTTGATTGACTGCGTAGAGAAAGTACAGAGAAGAGCCACTCGATTCGAAACTGCTTGTCACTGTCCTCATGAAAGTGTCACAGAATTTAGATTGGGCTGGGATACTCTGGTGGACAGACGACGAATATTTCGTTTGAACTTATTGGTAAACATGCATACATCCACTTTCAGTTACAAGTGCCATGAAATACTTCGTACCCAAATTGTTTGAATCGCAATGACAGGAAAGATAAGATTACAGAAATAAGGTGCCACAGTGATGCTTGTATGAATTCGTCCTTCCCTACTGCCATGCGCGAATGGAATGCTAACACCAGAGATAAGTTTTGGTGCAAAGCACCGTCTGCCACCCGCAATTTTGCGAATTGCAGAGTACATATTTAGATGAACTTGAGACGTGTTGTGTTTCATTGTGTAGTAGTGGAATCCCTTGGGAAGAAGGATTGCTTAGTTTACCATTTAATAATTGAAAATAAGAAGGATATTTTAATCCTAAAGAGGTAATGGAAATCTAAATTGGCAAGAATCGCGACTCTGTCGGGATATGCAGAAAAGTTATCACAATGTGCCATTTTTTTAAAATTCATCTGGGTTTACGTCCCTAAGCGAAATTATCTTTAGTTTGAACACGCGGTTGTATTAGAAGAAGCAATGCAATGCCTAGATAAACAGTTAGCCGTTGAGAAAGACTAGCAAAATGAAAGTTACTTTTAAAATTGAATTCAAATAATTAACAAAAGTGAACGAATGATATGCAAAATTAAAGTTGTGATGTCTGCTTTTAGGGAAAGTAAATTCTCATTCATACTGTTCTCACAATTTAAAAAGAAATTTCAATTTTGAATATTATGAGTCATTTTGAATCTTTAGCTAGTCACATGACATCTTATTGCTATAAATAGGAGGACTGAAAAGTGGGTGCACAATTTATTAAAACTTGAAAATAATGAAATTTACGTAAACTTGAAGTTTGCTTTATTAAGAGATGAACAATTACACATCGTCGAATTTTAAATAGTTAAAGCAATATCTCAGGGTCGATTACTGGGTAGAACAGAATGCATAAGCCTCCGTCTCTTATGAAGTTTTACCGTCGCACCGCTGGCGAGCTCAGAGGATCCACGCATGCATAGCCAGAATAGCGCCGCAGGGGTCGTCTAGATTTCTCGACCGGCGTGTCGTACAGTGGCCCGGCTTCGGTCAAGATTACTTGCCGCTGCACCAGACCAGTATCAGAATTACTGTGACCCATTATCTCTTCCACTGCTCCAAGGAAGACTGTAGCCTCGCACCGCGTTGTGGCGTACGACTCTCGGCAAATCACAGCGCTGCCCGCCAACATCACCTCTTCTGATAGGCTCACAAGATCAAACAAAATACACCAAAACGTTAATAAATTGTTGGTAGCTTCTCTATTGGCTGGATCGTCTCCCATCACTTTCCAAAAGCGCCTCTTTACTAAGAAACGGCTTTAAGGTCTATTTTCGGTCGCCGGCATTAGGCGGGTCTTTTCCGAAACGTTCCCAAATAGAAAGCGAGTCTTAGTTATTTATGGTGGGCGAGAAATCCACTGAACGTCCAAGTCAGGTAAAAAGTTTAGTCAACCACCGGACGTGTAAAACTGGACGCTTTGTTTGACACGCCGCACCGGCAACATCTCACACATACTGTGCAAACACTCGGTGCCTAATAACACTGTACTTATCAATTCATTACAAAGTGTATAGTAAATGTGACACCAAACATCGTTTTCAATGATGCTATGACTTTATAATGAAAATAACCTTGGACGCCATAAATGGAACACATATGCCATTCGAAATTGTACGAGAATGTACCAAAATAGTTTTGAGAAGCAAAGTGCTTTTCCAACAACTCGTACCGTTCCGGCAAATAGTGCCGTTTACTCAGTAGAGTTTTATTAATACAGTTAGAGCAGTTTTTTCATGGATGTTTCAGAGTCGTTATCGCGTTCATGGAATGCACAAACCCTTAGCTGGGTCATGTAACACTTTATCATAGCCACTGCGTCCGTAGTCGGCGATGAGCCAAGATGGACCCACGGTATGTGAGACCTGTGCCTCACATGGCAGCTGCAATGAAGCTCGACCGTCTAATGCTTATATCAGCATTACGGACCCTCTCTGTGCGTATGTCGGACCAGCATTCGCACTCAGAATGCAACGTCTCGTACCAGAATCGACTTGCAGGATCAGGATCCAGCACCAGAGTTGAAACCTCCGGAACAGCGTGAAAGAGTGAGTTTGTAGCGCCTTCCACCACGCACGTAAACGTTGGATCCGCCCTGCAGTCTTGTAGATACATGTTGAACAGAAAATTCCCCGAATTTAAGTCATGTGTTCATTTTGATAGGCTCATGGGCTAGGTATCCTGATGTCACGTAAAATCGCGGAAATTTTATTAGTCCACTAGCGGAGTTCCCGGCGTGGCCTGGAATAGTTGACATAGATTTACCCGTACCCTCTTTTATTCCCGCAATAAGAAACATTTGTACAAAGTTTCATAAAATTCGCGGCAACTTTTTTCGGAATTAAAGCAAACCTAGATTCACCCGTCACCTACCAAGAAACGGGTGGGATGAAGTTTATTTGAACGTACATTATTTCAGAAAAGATTAATGTATATCAAGCATCGTTTATTTGGTTAAGAAATTGCATTACTACATACTGAAAAGCGCTAGATTATGTTAGAAACTCACATTTGATTCAATTGAGAAGTGAACAGATATACTTTTTGCTCGAAACGGCAGATACTTTAACTCCGGAGTGTCAGCCTTTTATACAAATATCAAAAGTGAATCCGGAATAATATTATCGTAAACAGACGACTAATGCTGAAGGCCAGAGATATTGTCCAGAGATCGTGCTTAAAGAAAATCTCTGTTGTTTTTACGGCTATCTATGGCGTTTAAAAATTGAATATCCCGAATTAAAGGAAAGAATACTTCAAGTTTTGTTTAGTGTGTAAAATAATTATTATTGTAAATTACTTTCACTGAAGGCTATGGTCAAAGAAATTGTAAGCGTGTGTTTAGAGCGAAGTATGCAACATCTAATCCTTTCATCTCTGGGATTTGTCATCACGCGTTGAGCATTTCATTTAATCCTCCTGCTTTATTTAACATTGAAACATAAGACATGCCAAACAACTGAATTGAGATTCTGAGCTTTAAAACGGTGAAAACCCCATCGAAATCTGCTCCGTTGTTTCCGAGTTTTTATACGATCAATATATCCGGTATTCGTTTTATAGATATAGATTTATCTCGCGGGTGAATAGCGACGTGCGGAACGATTCGTGAACCACCGTGGGTGACGTCATATTCGGAGGTGCGCGTATTTCGCGCTAAGCATAACAACCTCCCTGTCGACTGGAGTCCCTTAGGATCTCCCTCAAGGTTTTCGAGAATCTGCCGGGCAGGTAAACCCCTCACTCCGCCTTGTTGAGCGGCGACACTGTGTCACGGGTCGTTAACAATTTCCCCAGGTCATTATCTCCTCCAAGGACACTACGCAAGTCTGAATAATTCAATATTCGCCATACGAAATGTTTTATGTGTATTTGCACTAAGATAAACTGAATATTCAATATTGGCATCACAGCCTTCTTAATAATCTTGTGTATTCGATAATAATCATCTATAGAAAATTAACGATCATTCAAGATTATAAGAAAAATTAATCTAATACATTGTCATTAAAAAATAACATGCGCCATAGAATGTGATGTCAAGCCACACATTATAATTGCGAATTCCGTGCGGTTTTTTTTTTTTTTTTTAAAATCATTTCAGCCACTGTATAAGGTATTGAGCTTTTACACGACGTTTCTCTAACAATAACCACGTTAAGAGTATACGGCTGTAAAGCCGACTGACGCCGCACACGGGACCGAGTCGCTGTCCTCGGGGTGGTGTGAGGCAAGCGCCTTAGGAATTTCCATTCATCATCGACCACGCAGTGGAGTGGGTAACGGCCCCTCAGGTATGAGACAGCGCGCCTGCCACAGACAATGGAGCGTTCCACTCTCCCACACCTCACACGGTAAGATCCTCGCAGTGTTGCATAAATACTATTCTAGAGAGAAAGTATTTTGTACGTTTGTCAATTTATAGTGAGCAAAGGGATTCTGATTTTAAGTTTTCACAGTATCGCTATCTTTTTAAATTGCTGTAGGTAGTGAACCATTTTCTACTTCTGTCGATGTATTTCGTACGCAGGGCTTTGTGCATACTGAAACATGAATATTAGAAATTAAATACAGGGAGTGAAAAAAGAATAGAATATTTTAAGACCAAATAGTATGCATCAAAACAGGAAAATATGTCCAAATAATCACTGAGTAGTAAGCACATACTTTTGGAGTTAATAGCAGTTGCGCAATGTGACGTCTGTCCATGCCTCTGACTTTCGGTATAAGAAATCACGAAAAATTCTGCTATACTACTCTGTTTTGTTGTGTTGACGTGTAAGATCTCGTCCTTAATGCTTGTCAGCGCGTACGGTACCAACCAGGACAGTTTCAAAGAGGTCATGATCCCATGCTTTGCCACGGTTGGACGTCATACTGGGCACCATACGTACGCGAAATTTTATATTTTTTTCTCGTTTAGGAATACATAATACGATTTGTGTAACTTACCATTTTCCTCTAAGATATGTTACTAAGGTGTTTGTTTTACATCTGTCTTCTTTGTTGCAGCGAAAAATTCCATGTGGTTACAGACCGGATAGTATACTGAAAGTCGCTGCGGTCTTGGCCACTGTCGTAGTAATACCTACACTATGCGATGTGTTTCTCGCAGATAATCGTATTAATTAATTAAGTATAAATTCCCAGACTGACTCTTGTTTTGTGATTTATTACGACAACATTATATGTAAATTGGGATGAAAGGAAAACGCAAAGTAATGGAAAAACCGTTGATGCACAATTATTACATCTTAGATGTGACATTAAGAACATATATTTAAAATAAAACATGAAAAAATCTATATTTACAAGTATGGAAACATGGAATTCTTTCAAGGATGTTTGAACTGCTTGCTATGGAGAAGAAAACTCATGTTTTTCAGCATTCGATGTATTTCATGCGTCAGCTGTGTCGCCTATGTAGTGCTGAGCATTGCCTCGGCTGGCGGCTTAGTGGAGGGCCTGCCCTAGCGGACAATCAAGACACGCCATCGCCTGTCGTCGTATTCAGCTAGAAGTCGGCTCGCTGGCTGCTTGATGTTCCTTCACCAGAGACCAAAGGGAAAAAAGCTATGTCCCAGTCGCTTGTCTGCATCTGCATCTCTTCCCGTCGTCTGCCTGGCATGATCTCTTAGTAACAAACAGAGAGGGTCCTTGTTGGCTGCGTCAGTTCATATTCGTTATCATCTCAGTTCACTGGAACCTAGAGATGTCAAAACAATTTCCATTAAATGATTTATAAACATTGTTTATGAGTTTCTTGCACGTCTGTTATGTTTTCAATCTCGGTTGCTATGACGTTTTTGAGTGCGTAAAAATCCTAGATAATCTTAACATCTAAGGTTCGGAAGCACGCAAAAAAATGTCCCATTTCTAGTTCGCATCTGTTGTAAAACCTTCAACTTACCAAAAGCTACTTACGTGAAGAAAAAAAACGATTAGCGATACGTGAAAGTCTAGTAATTCGTTGTAACACCACTCCTGAAATACGGCCCACGGACATGCCGAAATATCTGAAATCCTCTAGGCCTGTCCTAGAAGTTTCTGAACGTTTTTTTTATTTACTCTGTAATAGGCCAAGGTTTAGTTAGTATGTTACTTTCGTCGTGTAGAGGTATGTAAGTGATGAGATGCAGACCATGCTGGAGAAGAAAGCAGTTAAGCTCATTCATTACGCTCCAAAATCAGTAGGCTTGCTCTGAATGCTGAGTGTTCCCAAACTCAAGACGTCACCGGAGGGTACCTGACAGGGCATCATTCCCTGGCAGCTTACTCAGAATGTTCCTTGTGGATGAGCTAATGCTGATCTTCGAAGGTGCAGACCGGTAAGACAGAAGACTAGTGGACTAAACCATAAATGCAAATTTCTTCTGATGTAACTTTTGAGACTTTCTGCGCAAGAAACATACGAAATGAAAAAAAAATTGTTTATTTGGTTGAAAGCAATAATTTTGTTATATCCTTACTTTGTTAAGTAATGTAAAATCGATACATTTTAATGTTAAGATTAAGAGAATACATTAGACTCGGTGAAATTTTATCACAAACTTGAGAAAGGTTTCACTAGCACTTAAATCATTGGCCATAATGTTGCTTTGCTAGTCAAAATTTACGTATTTCACATCTAAGATATTCTTAATTTCAGGTTTGTTACATTAACATAATCCTTAAATTTTTCAGAAGTTAAAATATCGTTGCTACAAACCAGTTAATAATAATTACTGAACTTTTTTATCAGCTGGATACAGAAGAAAGTACTAAATTCACCGTTATTTCCTTCGCAAATATTTTCGTTATTATTTTCAAAAGAGATAACAAATATTTTGTACTAACTTAATGAATGAAATTAGAGTTGTAAAATTAATTACCTACCAATCTTTTAAATACTGAAAAGTGACAATGTTGTACTAGCTGGCACGAAAATTCTACTCATCCTAGAAGTATAATCCACAAACGAACAAAACGCAGCTGACCGCAGATGAAACGAAATTAATGTGAACTTTGGAGATCAGAACTTACAAGTTCCTATGTATACATTCTTAATAGATTTCCCACCACAGATTTTCAAATAGATATCCCACTGCTACTATAGTTGAGAACCCTCAAAAATGAAATGTCCATACGTATTAGTCGTAGTGATTCTTCTTTTTTATAAATCTTAAATCACGCGATTGTAGTATCTACTGAATGGAACACAAACTGTAGTGGTCTTAGTTTTGGGAACAAGGAATATTTTTGATCAAATGCCAATCCGAGGCATAGGCTCTCCGATTCAGATACCATGTTTTAAAAGCGTTTATAATGTATGGCATTTTATAAACGGACGTATCCACCAGCTTTAACATTCCCCTGAAGTAAGAAAATGGTATGTTATTTCTAATATATCGAGTTACCTACAGCTCACATGCGAGCCAAAAACAGCGATTCAATATTATCATAAAATAACCGTAATTAATAGTCACGTTTGTCAAATACACTTGAGTTTTCTTAAAAACTGTCTAATATTACGTTATCAACAAACTTCCAGGACACTCTATCTGAAGTTTTTCAGAATCGATGCAGTAAAAGAATTGAAAATTGCTGGAAATACCTGCTCCCATCGGTTAAATCCAGAATACTTGTATAGCAGACACAGATATCACATTCGTAATTGTCCAGGCTTCTGTGTAATAGGTAAGATCGACAAACCGTTAATTCATTTTCCATGGCATGTTATGATACTTTCTCAGTAAAGCAGTATCTGGCTGCAAATTGTTAACGAAACCCGAAATCGCTGTGTCTAGAAATGTTAACTGTTGAAAGGAACAGGAGAAATCTGCAGACCGATTGGTTACTTACCACTGGCGATAGGGGTATTCACAGCGATTTTTTTTATTTATTGTCATTTAGTCCTAACTCGTTGATAATTTGTTGATAAGATTGATAGATACGATACAAATAGCAACACAACATCGTAATAGATGAGAATATGAATAATTTCCGTAGATAACCGCTCAAGTCAACCAAATCTAACAGACATTTCTTCGTGATTAAGGTGTGGTGTTTTATTAGACAGATGATAAATGCAGGGAAATATGTCGCATATCTGTTATACTAGTTTCATAGTACATCATATTCAGAGTACCAAAGCAGTTAACGCATATTTGAACAATATATACATTACAGCTTAAAGGTTTACGTCAAAGTTTCTAAAATAATCAGAACGCCAAGAAACATGTGGCATAATAACATTACAAGACATCTTTAACACATACAGACTGTATTGTGACAATGTGGTTCGTTACTTAATATTGGATTTATTCAATGGAAAATTTTATTCAAATATTTATTTGTTCCCAGTGATCAATAATTCCACGTCTCAATTTGCAATTGTTATAAGCAGTTGTAAGCTTCCAGTGCCTCTTTTATGAAAGTAATATCTCCCTAGAAGAATGAATATTCAGTAGAGTTAAAGCCTTATTAACTTCCGCAACTTAAATCACCATGCAGATGAGAATTCCTAGCAGACGTAAATTTTACCAATTTTTCTCGTTGGTGTGGACAGGTTGTGGCAAGGTGTTAGATAATTCTGGTGGATAATTTTAGTAGATATTTTATGCGTTTTGTGAGAATCCATTATCATTATTTTGAACCATCAGTCTTTCAAATTAATCTATTTTCTATCAATGCGGATGAAGGTTGCATGGATTTGCTTGTAAGATTGTCTAGAAATAACATGGACAGATCTTCAGCAAATCTTTTATAAGTTAGTTGCTCCCTTTCTCCCTTCCCATACCACCAAATTTCTTAATTTTATCTATGATATAGTTTTCAGTCTCGCGATTTTTGACTAAGTATGACCATGATCACTGAGGTACTTTTATCATAAATCGTGTATTTCCGTAGATAAAGAACATTATTTCAAATTCTAAACAACCATGTCCGCTTCTTAAGTCTTCCCCACTGTCATATTGTTCCAATTTTTACCTGCCAGGCACAACACAGTTTTGAATACCAACTAAATGATTGCCTGTTATCTAGTGATACTTACATTTTCGGCGTATTTATTTACAGAATCTTTTATTTTCCTTGATATATCAGAGAAAGAAACATTGTCACTACCAATAAGCACCAAATACTTATGTCTCATCTTATGATCTCCTTGCCCCTATCGAGCGTAGTAGGATACCATGGGGTATGTTTACCACTCCATGGTAATGTCTGGGAGGATGAAATTAAGTAATTTCCCGTTGCCTTCCCCAGTATTCGTCGGTGTTCATGACCGTGCCAGTGTGTTCAGAGTAGAGTGTTGTGGATGAGAGATCAAAGAACACATAGGTGACGCTGACCCATTGAGGCCTAATCTTCCGAAAGACATCTGTGGAGGCCAGGCTTAACGTCCCCATCACAGTCAACAGTGTCGTATGCCTTCGCTCCATACGCACTGCGGAGAGTTTGGGATTTAACCCAGGACTATGATGCACAATCTGGTGATAAGGAATTGCGCACCACCATCTTTCCTGCCGGCCAAATTCAGTTGGTGAAACTTTCTTCCTCCGCCAGGACCCGAACCAGCTAACAGCATGTAAGCACTGAACACCGCACAACCAACTGAGCCAACGGGTCTCTTTTGCTTTATGAATCCTTTATTTGCAAATTTGATGCCAGTTTAAATTTCCATCCGTTGAAAACTTTTATCAGCCTATTCTACGGTATCTTAGGCGTATCTTGGGCGTATAATAATAATAATAATAATAATTCCGTGTGATCGTAATGACCTGGTGACAGGGTTCTATTGGTTGCGCATTCCACCCCAGTTTTTGCTGACTTAACATAACCGAACAATCGTACCAGGTACAGGGGACCTGCAGATTAACATGGAAGCGTTTTGATGTACTTCACATTACACAGCAAGCTGTATCAGAATTGAAAGCGGCGTTAAGAGCCTATGAAAATCCCAGCTAGTCAGGGATTCAAACCGTGAACCTTTCGATACCCTTTCAGGCTCCTTAACCACTGAGCCACCAGACATGTAATATTAGGCATTATTTTAAAGACACTGAAGTAAATCTTAAAACTTGTGCAGTTATATCAAGAGTTAATAACTCTGGCACCATATTTTGTTATTTCCTCCCATTTCATATAAACGATTGTGATTACGTTTCTTCTAGAATTACTTCATTTCGCTTCAGCATAATTTTCAGTTAGTAGAACTGTAAAAAGAGGTTTTATGGAAATTATTTTCGATCGTATTACGCCTTCAAGTCGATAGTGTTGGGGTAACGCTCTGGCTTCGCATTTGGGAGTACGTGTGGATGAATCTCCGTTAGGCCATCCAGATTTAGGATTTCCATGGTTTCCATGAATTGCTCCAACCGAATACATGGATGGTTCCTTCAAAAGGTCAAGGTTGAATTTCTTCCAGTTCCTTGCCCCCAGTCGTTTGCCGCCACTAATGACGTCGACGAAGCGTAAAGAAAAAAATTCCATTGTTTTTTTTTGTAAGCTATTTGATATCATAAATATCGAAACAGAATTTAAAACATAAGTACCTCTTGATTTATTTAAACTGATTTTTTTAATGAAATAACTTTGTTTTTCCATTATCTTCATTCTTTGTATGGTATATGTCAGCTACATTAAAAAGTGATTTATGTTTAAGAGAACTATAAATCTTAAACATTTAATAACTTATAAACAGTTTTTAATTTTATTTGCCATACTCTTTTGAACTAGGATGAAACTACGTAATTAGTTAACTGATTAACTTGCAATTTACATAATCCAACCGGTAATGATGGGTCACCCACAAGATATGGAAGTAATTTGACCATTAAATGATAATTTGTATTTATCTGTGGGAACGCAAATGGATGTCAATGCTGCTATTACAGCGGGAAAAAATTGGAAGATTAGCGTTTATTCGCTTTGAATACGCAGGGAAAAAGTGTACATCAACATTAAAACAAGTGCGACTCTAATTACGCATAAAAACGAAAAAGCTCTATGTAAAAACTGGAACCGCTATTCAACATCGTTTTAACTGTACGGGGAAGTTAGCTCTACTGTCTAACACACACATCTGAATGCCCGTAAGAAATAAATGTGGCTGCAATAAAAAGAGACCAACATATAAATTTCAGCATGCGAATTTATAACTCGTTATGCAAACTTAATAACCTGCGGTTAGAGTTGAAAAGGGATAAATCCACGCTGCACTGGGCAGAGAGGGTGTTTTTTCTCTCTACCCAGTTGAGTCCTCAGGGCGACTACAGCAGTAACAAGCGTAGCGGTAAGCCTCGCCAAAGGGCCAGGCGGAAGGGAATGCGTAGGGTTGGCCGGGATCAGCGCCGCTCCCCGGGGCTACTGCTGTCCTAGTAATTGCCACACCGATAAAAATTAATGAGCGCCTCCCTAGATGGCGCTATCAGATACGCGTTAAAGCAGTGCTATGCCAAGGCACGTAGCACCTCAAGCTTTTCTCTGTATGCTTGCTACTGTTCTGAAAGCTCAGTTTAATCAAGCGCCTAAAGAACAAACAAATGTCCGACACCAGACAACAAATGCACGGCCAAGAAATTCCTATCCTCCGCCTAAAATCAAGGAACAGTTTCCTAAAAACAACAGTACCTTTGGAGAACGAATCGGAGACATACCGTATGGAATTGGGGACCATCAAAATAATTTCCACAAGGAAAAACCACCAGGAGGACACGAATTAAAATGCACCACCTAGTGGACACTGAACCGATTGTGATCTAGGGTCTCCAAATTTAAATCTAATACAGTGAAATGAGGACACAAGGACGATGACGGCTGTGAGGTACTTTCATCAGTTCAGATGCGGAATCTTCGGAACAGTCTGCTCGCACGAAGGCCTAGTTCAAGCAAATGAAAAGGCGATTAAAGACCACCGAATTTTGGGAGAGGAGAATCTGAGGACGTTTTTCTGGGACACGGAAAGTAAGCAACGGTTGGGAAGAGATACTCTCCACTATCACAAAATCTGGTACTGACATGTTAAAATTTGTATTATCTACTTCGTTATAATGTCCTCTTCACGTTTTGCACTCTCCTTTTTTTTTCGAAAAAGTTGCCACGAATTAAATTAAAAATACCGAAATGTGGGACGCTCCGCAATGGCGAAATGTTATCATCACTGCAAAAGTCGGTCCAGGGATCATATAAACCTAAACAGGTTCGTTTTGTCATAGTGATCGTGGTTAGGTTGAAATTCGGCCTGGACCAAGAGTAAAAAATTTACGGGAAATTCGTTCTGCGGCATCAATCTCGGGAACAATCGATTATCTCTGACTGCTTATATCGATTCCAAGATGGCGTGCATTGTTGAATTGCACTTTGGATAAATATTTTGTATCCGTTAATTTCATGCTACGTCCTACAACGGATTGAAGCTAAAACGGCAAGAAAATATTACAACAAAGAAATAAACCAACATTTCAAGAGATTATCATTGATTCCGCAGTGCCGGCGGCATTTGATAACTGTGCTGCAATTTCATATTTCAGCATTTTTAATTTAATTCGTGGCGACTTTTTGAAAAAGGAGAGTGCAAAACGTGAAGAGGACATTATAAGGAAGCAGATAATACAAATTTCAACAGGTCAGTACCAGTTTTGGAATGGTAGAGAATATCTCCTCCCACCCTAAGTAAGTTTTGATATCACAGTTATGGGATCAATTTAGGTCTCGTGATTTACAGACGTAAAGAACAATCAATAAACCTTATAACTTCCAGCATATAATTATGCGATGTATAGTTACAGATACAGTAATGAGTGATACTTATTACGCAATAAACATCTTGTATTTTTGGATAATCAGTCTATTTGGTATATTTCGATATCTGACGCACCTGAAATTCCGTTTGGTCCATATACACTCTTTGTGGCAAAGTTACTTTGAAACCACTATTATAGCCTGTTGACTCAAACTGGCGTCCAAGGTCATGTTTCCTTGGCCCCGCTCATCTCCTCGCAGCCCCAGGCTTTCCTACCTCTCCAAGTTGACTGCTGGTCTCAGGTACGCCTTTACCAAATTTTCTCTACGCTTGTATGAATAAGGGCAGTGGAGTGGGTATAGAGTAGAATTACCTTGAGCCCCGTCTGTTAACTGAACGGGCTATAGTCACTAATCGCATTCAGTATTCATCTAATCAGCATGATCTGTCTCGCGGTGATCAAACTACTTTAGAGGTGTACCGTGTGACTCAGTACATTGCCAAGATACAAGCAATTGATTGACTGCACATAGACAAGTACTGAAAACAATACTCACTTCTAACCGAAACTCGTTAATCTTAAACTTAAACGAGCACCAGAAAAAAATGTTACAGAATACGCCATTATATTTATTCTGACGAAACCCATCTGTCATACATCAAACTTTGACACTTCGCCTTCTTACTTTTAGTGACCTACGCTCAGAAAAAAAGTCAACTATCCATTATACTGTTCGCATAGCAACGCACTCAATCTATACTGTTTCACTCTACGTGTAATTGTTAGGACCCGCCAGAGCCGGATCTACCCCCAAAAATATCTACTGTATTAACTTATAGACTAAACAAAATACTATGACACCAAATATTACTAAAATGTAATTTAGTTTTTGTATTTGAATAACAACCGGGGCTTATGTCACAGAGGTGTAAACAGTATAGATTGCAATAATATCGTTGATGTTATTGTGTAATAATGTCTTTGAAATAATATAATTAGAGGAATATGAGTTCAGTTGTTCGTTTGTGATCTGGTGTGACACACCAAAAAGAAATGCTGTATCTGTAAATTAGAAAAAGGAAATGTTTTAAAATACATGAAGTACAAAAAAGAAGCGTGTATTTTTTGTTATTAATATTTTTTAATTTAATTTAATTGCAATGGAGCACAGGCTCCGGTGGCAATTTCCCCACACACCCATCTTCCCCCTATCCTGTTTTATCTTTAAATTCTTTCAAAGTTTTCGGTAAATTATTCATCATTCCCCTCGGTAACTCATTCCAATCCCTGGCACTCGTACCTAAAAAACAAAATCTTCCTACACCCTTGTGCCTGAAATCGAGTGCCAGCTTGTGGTCATGGTCATCTTTTCCCTTCCATGCACCACTTTTCATACCTATTGAAATATCTTTCCATGCCTCATCGCCAGTATATGCCCTATACACTCCCATGACCCTCCTCATCCTCCTCCTGTCTTGCAATGAATCCCATTCCAGCTCCTTTATCATATCCGTCACTGATTGCATTCTGCGATAATTTCCAGAAACAAATCTAGCAGCCCTTTTTTGCACCCTCTCCAACTCCTATATTTGATACGTAAAATGAGGGTCCAATACTACACTACCATATTCGACCAATGGTCTGACCAATGTTTTGTAACCCAATTCCTTTATTTCTCCCGTACATCCCCTCATCACTCTCTCCATTAAGTGCAGAATTTTGAAACCTTTTCCTACCACCTGTAAAATGTGTCCTGCCCAGTTAAACTTGTTATCAAAAGTAATGCCAAGATATTTACATTTCAAGTCTTCAGCAAGCAATTCTTTCCCCACCTTATATTCATAATTAACCTTTTGTTTTATAAGCCCAACTATGCCAGAGAAAAAAAGGTAAGCAATGATATTATTCTTCTTCTTAGAATAATTTTAAAACTTGATACTAATGCATTCTAAACTAGTTGACAGATGAATTGAAGCTCTTTTACATTTGAACCGTGGTTGCTTTCCTTCCCATTAAAACGTTATTCCTCTACGTA
Organism: Vandiemenella viatica; assembly: GCA_031002005.1. Lineage (NCBI taxonomy): Eukaryota > Metazoa > Arthropoda > Insecta > Orthoptera > Morabidae > Vandiemenella > Vandiemenella viatica. The sequence continues at coordinate 104,969,274 of CM061920.1, read as the reverse complement.
GAACTCTGGATTGTTTTAAATTTACGTATCCCTCACGCATGAACATTTTTGCACGTTCAGTATAAATTACTTTTTACATGTATTATTAAATATTAATTACAAATGGGATTTTTACAAAGCAGATTTAGTGGATCTTTCTTTTCACTTCACTTGTGAGCATTGCGTACTCTTTATACTTTAAATTGTATTCTCTGAATATACATACTGCTCATGTTTTTTTTTAGTAATTACAATTTTTTTTATCACTTCTGCTGAAATACTGCTTTGTGTCTAAAAATGTGTATGCGTCATATAAGAAAAAAAGGGAGACCAAATAATGTGATGATACAGAAAGGAATATTAATATTGCAGTAATTTATTCCGGGATGAATAACGGAGCCGAAGCGGGGGCACTACTTTGCACGCTGTCTTTTTGTTTTGCTTTCGTGTCGGCGGGACCACGGAGCCAGTTTAAATAAAATCTATTCAGGAAGTTCGGAAAATCTATTACTGCCTTCTTTGTGCGTGATTGTGTATGTGTGTGTGAGCTGTGAATTTTTTGCAAGGTTATCATAAAACGGCTTAAAATGATATTATTAGCAGTTTCGTGGTACCGCTAGGACCAAGCATGGTTAATCAATGGTTAAGTACTGTCCAAGTTTCGATAGGATTCTCGGTCAGGTCATCAAATTTAAGACTTTTCATGGCTTTCCAAATCACTCAATGAATGTCGGGATGTGACGATTAATAACAAGACAAAGGGAAGCAAGAATGCGCCGTGATAACGAACAGAAGATATAGTTCCACCTTAGTGTTTGCTAACAATTTGTCTGCTAATACATCATAACCAGCTGGAATACAACATCGAGCGTAAATCATTCCAGGCGCACGCCGGGAGAGTTCCTTCCTAAAGCCTTGGCAGAATGCCTTCCCCTATCCTGCCCCCAGTCCGTTTCCACCTCATTAGAAGGGGGGGGGGGGGAGAGCGGCGAATAAACGTGAGAAATTTTAAGAAAAGCAGACTGGAACCTTCAGAACTCAGCGACTAATACAACTTCTGGCAACAAATATTTCATGCGCAGTGGATAAAATATATGTATAAACTTTTTTTTTTTTTGACATAGTAAATGGCAGAAATTCGATGGTTATTATTAAGCGTTTCCTGATCGGAGGCCTCCAACAAATCTTTTCATCGGCTGCTTCAGTGGTTCCGTATTCAAATCAGCCACATTGCATTGTTTATACAGAGAAATGAGCAATTTATTATTTACGTCATGTACATCAGCTAATTTCACTTGTTTACCATTTTTAAATTTTCGAGGTAAAAACTGTGTACATCATTTTGTAAAAATAGCAAAGATAGAAACCACAAATAGTACGTCCGCATTTGAAATCAGATCGATGAAATCAGTAGTTATGTGAATAATTTTTCACTGCCGTAATTTATAATAATTTTTAACACTTCGTCGGTAGTGTCAAGAAAGGTTCATTCGTGTGGTACTTTTTTCTCGCTTTACGCCTCATCCATTAGAAGCGGGAAAGAACTGGGATCAAGGAACTGGAAGGAATTCATCCCGGCATTCGCGTGGAGTGATTTGAGAAAACCATGGAAAATCCAGAGTCTGGATGGCCGGACGGGGATTCAAACCCGTGTCATCCCGCTCACCCACCAAGTTCGGTCGCTATATTCTATGCACCAACGGCAATAACCAATATTTTGGGATATAATTTAATTTAATTTACTTCCATATTTCGTATCAAGTAGCAACTTGCAATTTGGCTAAAAACTGCGGCAACTTTTACGAGTCAGTGCAGTAGTGTATCCAGGAACGGTTTTTCGGCAGCTGCTTTGCACCTTGGTGGCGGCAGATGTGCTGCGATCTGCATGCGGCTTGTCCCTGCAGGCCGTCATACCGGCGAATCAGAATCCATTCAGTCCTCCAGCCGCATATGGGACAACTCGAGCGAGAGACCGAGCAGAAAACCGATTGAGAGGAGGTGCAGGACGTGAATTGCGAACAGCCGGCTCTCCGCCCCAGATGCACCGTATCGACATAACGCCGAGAAACGAAACCAGATTTTATCAGATTCATTTTATTACTGTTTGCCTTAAACGATGATTATCAATGGCACTAAAATACGAAACGTTATTACAACCTCCTACTCTCGCTACCAACAGTTGGCCCTCTTATTGTTTCGAGCATTCGAGCGGGTTACTTTCTCCTCCACTTCACTTTTCTCAAAAGAAACAAAACTCATTTTAATTTACTATACTTCTTTTCCCTTTTATCAACACTTCAATGAGAGGTATTATTATTTTAGAAATAATGATACAATATGTCAAACAACTTCATTTATTACGTTCTCGTTGCAGAACAAACCAAATTACAATTCTTCATAATGTTCATCACTACTAAGTTCCTATGTTCAAATCTTTCACAACTCTCACATTCTTCGCATTCATACCTGTCTAGGCTGTTGCCTCCGCATCCTAACTTCCTAAACCATGATTGTATTCTTCGGTGACATCGCGCGGACTGCTCTGAAATAAATGTAGCTGTGTCGCGAGTGTACTATTCTGCGCGGCAAGCTAGCTGGCGAGCCTATTGACAAACAATGGATTCCATAAGTTCCGAAAGAAGGCTTCATTATTATTATCAGAAATTTTAAATGTAGGAAACAGTAAATTTACAATTAATTTTGAAATAAATTACTGATTAGCAAATACTACAGACTGGATGGGTTGGCTATGTGGCATGTATGTAACAACACGTATGTTGGAAAGGGCGGTGAAGAGGCACAATAATTTATCACAAATACTTTTCTAAATTGTGTCCAACACTGATACCTTTGTTCCAACTGGCATACCGAGGCTGACTGCTGAGCGCTGCATGCGGACATTAGTTTCGGCAGAACTTGTGTTCAATTACTTGTTGAGCCATCCAGACTTTCCTGGCCTTCTCAACACCACTGTTAGAAAACGCTGGTACGATCGCTTGATCGTTTTCCTCACCGTGCCTCCTAACCGTCTCTTCTCCCTTCTTCAATGCCCTTGGTGTTAACGAGCCACATATATACACATTCTAAGATAAATTATCAGCTAAACGCAATTGGTGCTTCCTGTCGTAAAACTACTGAGGAGAAAAGAACCCGTATTTCGGCATAGTACAAAGCATGAGGAACATCAAGCAAAAGAACAAGAGATTCCTAGCATGGCACTTACGCTTCGATTTGAGCATATTACTTACTGATGAAAGCCCTACCAGAAACTTTTACTTCTTGGGTTGTTTCGTTTTAACCGCGATAGTATTTGCCTGTTGTGAAAGGTAATGGTTTCGTTCGTTGCTCTGTTATTAGGAACTTACAGTGTTCTCTTCTTAAAACAAACTACAGAACGTCAAAGCAGCGATGTTTTAAATTCAGAACCTATACAATTCTCTCTGTAATATTTATTTAGTTTTAAATCTAGACTGATCTAAAACGATCTCGATTACAGATAATCCTTACTGAGTTAAGTTTTGAGTTAATCCGTGTTGTTGTATATCGTATATGATGTGTTGCGTTCCGGTCATGAAACACTAGCTGACAAGCGACGGTGGTAGTTTAGGATCTAGCACGGATGCCCCAAAGTGCAAGGGTAGCTTGTTCGAGTACGGCCTAGGTCACGGACGTTCTTAGTTTCATTTTTGTGCATACAAGTAATTGAAATACACACACAAAGAGAATTAGAATTTACCCGACTGTGTTGTATCAGTGATGTAATTCGAATACATCTTATAAATAAAAGGTTTTTCACGGAAACAATGTACTCGCCAACAAAATATGATAATGTATTTGAAATTTTTCTTAACAGCATCTCCCCTTTTTCTGAAACCATAAAGCTTTTCGTCCGGACTTGCATCAGGGAGATCCCTCGTTCATATTACCGTACGGCAAAGAAGTAATATGGCAAGAGCATGCCATAGCCCTATTATGTTAATGGCAAACTTTTTATATAAGAGAAAATTTTAAAGAATCTAAAATTAGCCTTTAACTTAACAATGCCACCATTAATAAAGTGTCTATTCTTTCATTAATACGTGATCCTACTTGAAGCTAAAACATTAGTCTACTTGTTTGTGAGCGGCAATTTAAAAAATATGTCCTAAAACGATTGGTATAAATTACGTTGTTATTTGGCTTAAAATGCTTTACTGGTATTATAGTTCGCAAGTTTAATGTTAATGTGTTTTAGTTTTAAATTCGAATCGAACTGAATACCGAGCGTGGTGGTGTAACGGATAGCGTTCTGGCCTCGCATTCGGGAGGACGGCGGTTCGAATCCCCGTCCGGGCATCCAGATTTGGGTTTTCCATGGTTTCCCCAAATCACTCCAGGTGAATGCCGGGATGCTTCCTTCAAAAGGCCATGGCCGAATTCCTTCCCATTCCTTGCCCCCATCCTTTCCCGTCTCTAAAGACCACGTTGTTAAAAAGGGACGTTAAACTGTTACAAAAAAAAAAAAAAAAAAAAAAAAAAAAAAATCGAACTGAATGATTGCATCTGAATTTCAGGATTTCTCATTTAAAATGTAAATATTTGTTATTTTTCAAATATAAATGATTATCGCACATACCTGGAATCCTTAACAGGACAGAAGCTCGCAAAATATCATTACATGACTTTAATTGCGAAAAAATATACACAACTTTTGATATTTAAATTCGTTTTCATTTTCAGTGGAGTCAGTTTTCATTTTAAAGTTCATTAAAATATACATTGAACATGTGCAACGCTGTTTTCGTGTGATGGGTGGCGTGCAATAAGACACACAATCTGGTTTTTCTCTGGTATGGGATGCAGTGTTCAAAGAGACCACAAAACTACATAAGTCTAATTAAAAAAAAAAAAAAAAAAAAAAAGCGTTTCTAGAATTCTGCTTATTTTTTAACACGTTTGAGATGATTTCTTTTGAATTTCTTGATTCGTAGCTGTTCAAATTTACTATGATTAAATAAAAAATTTACAGTCCCTACCAATCATAATCGCATGATAAATAATCAACTTTGAGTTGAATTTAACGCTCGCCTTGAAGCGACATTTAAGTTTTCTTGAGTAATCAAGACCGAGCGGGGCGGTGTAACGGTTAGCGTTCTCGCCTCGCATTCGGGAGGACGGCGGTTCGAATCCCCGTCCGGGCATCCAGATTTGGGTTTTCCATGGTTTCCCCAAATCACTCCAGGCAAATGCCGGGATGCTTCCTTCAAAAAAGGCCATGGCCGAATTCCTTCCCATTCCTTGCCCCCATCCTTGCCCCCCCATCCTTTCCCGTCTCTAAAGACCTCGATGTTAAAAAGAGACGTAAAGCAGTTCCAAAAAAAAAATAATAATAATAATAATAATAATAATAAAATTGAGTAATCAAGACCAATTTACACATTTCATTTACAACTGCAGGATCAAATTTAAAACTTTTAAAAATTACTGGAATATCGGCAGTTGGAGAGTTCATACCGTCGACGTTCAACACTTCCTGTCTACGTTTGCTACTCTGCTACACAGTTTTCAACTCGTTGTCAGAGCCACGTCATCTTGTCTTCAAATTTTAAGACTGTTGTCTCGGTTGTAATCATGTTCTGATTAGCGCAGGAGTCCGCAAAGAGAAGACCATAAAAAAACCATTATTCCGTCATCAAACACAGCTAACAAGGGAATTTGTATCACGGAAAGTGACTTTAAAAACTAAACCAAATCTTTAAGCAAATATTCTCAAACAACTTTCCAACTGTGTATGCTGTCTGGTGGCTCAGAGGTTAAGACATCTGGCTGGAGATCGAATGGTCCGCCCTTCATATCCCTATCTCCAAAAGACAGCCCTTAACCTGACCTTCACTTTCGTCATAGCTTGCTGTGAAATGTGAATTACGCGAGAAATCTTTCCCTGGTTCAGATTCTACGTTAAACTTTAGGTCCCCTTTACCTGATAGATTTAAGTTAGATAAGGAGGAAACGAACTGATCACCCTACGTCCAATACTGATTTAAGTATACTCCTTCGGGAAGGACCAACCTAACCTTCGGATTGAATACCAAGCATAGCTTTATTATCTATGAATAGAAATATATATATATGAGAGCATTAAGAGTGCTTACGGTTAGCGCAATTTTCTAGAAAATTAGTTTGCAAATTTCTAATGTGTTGATTGTGCATTCATTTTATAAAAGATATTATTTCATACTGTAATAATTAATAGCTAAGTATGTACTTAACATGGGCGGTCTGTAAATAATGATTACCGTTTCTAGTATGATTTCATATATACGAACGTTGAGCGTTTCGTTACATTTGACCAGCTGTAAGTTATTGACTCTTGACGACAGTCAGAATGTTGAATGAAGCTGATATCATGCAGGATATGATAACTATCTGCGGACTTTCAAAAACAATCGCCACAGACAGGAGACTACAAGTAGCTGCGGACACCTCTATGAACACGGCGCTCGAGTGAGGTTCGGCAGGGACATTTAGGCCTGGGAGGAGACGGAATGTCAAGGGAGGAGCCGGTGCCAAGAACTGATTGATTACAGCTGGAATGGAGTGATCTCTATGACGTGTTGAAGAGCTGTCTGGCGGCTCAGTGGTTAAGAGGTCTGACTGGAGCTCTGAAAGGTCTCCGGTTCGAATCCCTGTCTCGGCGCTGATTTTCATTGGCCCTTAACCCGACCTTCACCTCTGGCACAGCTTGCTGTGTAATGTGAAGTACGGCAGAACGCTTCGGTGAACATCGGATTCCACGTTATACTGTAGGTTCCCTGTACCCGGTAGGATTGGCGGGTTAGGTTAAGGCGGCTACGACAGGGGCGGAATGCGCAGCAAGTAGAAACCCTGTCACCAGGTCATTCCGACCACACGGAATTATTATAATTATTATTATGACGTGTTCTGTAAATGTAACTTGCTCGATCCATCATCGGACTCATACTGTACCATACAGTACTGCCGGCTTAATTTAGGAAGCTACAGCATGTCGATAGTGTATTTTTTTTATTGTATTTATTTTATTAGAGGTGGCAGAGGAGAACGGGTAAGGATCGGGAAGGAATTCGGCAACGTTCTTGCAGAGGTACCATACTGTATAGGCTTTCGACGTAATCAGTATGATTTCATAGTCGTAATTTACCATTACCGCCCTCAAAGAACCATATCGCTACTGTCACACTATTTGGTGATGACGGCGTGTTTTTGGCCCATTTATCATCATTCAACACATGCTAGCTGTCAGGTTTGGTAATTTTGACTAATATAGTAAATTAACTAACCACCAACAAACTGAAAGTATTGTTACGAAGTCAAAATAAAAATGCACTGTTCTGAACAAATACCAATGAATTTAATAAACTCCTCTACTATGTCCACTTTTCTACACACTAGTATTATATCCAGACTTATTAGCTAACTCATTTAACAAATCATTATAGCTTTCTTGCAGTGAAGCAAAAACTCGAGTCATGCGACATTATATACGCGGTGCAACATACACGCCTCAGTCCTTCCGCCAGCAAACACTTAATAATACGCAGAGCTGTTGCGAGCCAAAGATACTACAATACAATTCATAAAGACAATAAATTAACTATGCCACTCCGACTAAAATACAAACTGCTATCTGTGTGAAACCCTGAAATAATACATCAGGTTACAGACATTTATACAATTATTTAGGATACCTATAATTAATCAAAAACTAAAACACTACGATAAAAATAATTACTGGTTGTGATGATGTTACTACTGCCAATCACCTAGACTTATATAGAGAAATCAAGAACACACAAAACTAGGATGGCTGGACGGGGATTCGAATCCGCGTCCTCCATATGCGAAGGCTATAGCGTTATCGCTAACCCACTACACTTGGTGGATATAACAGCACATCATTAAGAGAGACGGAAATTTTATTTGTTAGTGTTCATGGTGACGTGGAATGGATGACAAACAGTCTGCATCGAAACAGAATGTACTTTTCTGCTTAAAGATACAGTTCCTTCGACGATTCAGGACAACTCTGTCTCGAAATTTCAATCCACCATTCATTTGTTATAACCACAATTAAATACCTACTTGTTTTATTTCTTAAGTCAAGAACGTTCTCTACCTCACAGAACTAATAGTGTGAACAGTTTCACACGGTGACGAAGTGTAAAACTATTGTATCCATGATGTAAACGATAGTAATTCCATTACAGAATACTTACACCTTGCTGCGTATTAAATTTAACTTTCGTTAAATAGAAGTGACGTAAATTTCCCGGCTTTGCCGTTTAGTTTCACCAGTTTCTAATAGTTTATTTTCTTACCTGGGCTTACATTTACTGAATAATGAAACGATCTGTGCTATAATACAGTTGACAGTGCTCTTGCTATCGGTTAATGCCTTCTGTGCCATCCAGTAATCACCAATTAGAATTACAAAGTGGTGTCAGCTTCTATTTCCCGTTAATTACTTTGGCAGATGTCTATTTACTGTCTCATGAGGAAAACATTATGAGCGATTTTCACGCAGGTATAATAGTAGGTGAGGATTCATAACTGTTGCATGAGTTTGGTATAATCAGTTCGCTGACAACATTAGAGCTATATTTCCGTAGGGAATCTGGCTGCGATTTAAATTTTTTTGCTGTATGACATTTCATACAAATTTTTAAAAAATCCGTTAAATAAATATTGCATTTTCACTGACGAGTGAGTCGTTTCACGCCGGAGTGCGCGTATTTTTGCACCTGGTGGGGTCGCTGAAATCGGCGTGATTGCATAATTTATGCGGGGCCGCGGAAGCGCCTGGCTTGGGACTTGGGAGCGTTTCCCGTTCCGACGACTATGGCGCTAAATGAAAAACGGAAAAAAGGAACGGATAAAGGCAACAGGAAAATATGTTGAAATTCAGTGCGGCATTTCCACTACACCAAAGTATGGTACTATTGGTACTATCTCGGTAGGAATCATCGTTTACTTATTTTCGTGAAACGGTGCAACTATGTAAGCATATATGAACACCACATGTGCAAAAATAAAAAAATGTGTGAAATAGAATGCGAGCCTGAAAGCAAAGACGAGAAACGTAAAGCAGATGTCCCTGGTCGCAGATTAATATTAAAATTATAGATGCACTAAATATGATTTTGCAGAAAGTAGCAGATATCATTCCTTTTTAAAAATCAATGGTAAATCTGTTGCTTTGCAGTTCCCGTTATATGATAGTCGTTCGTGGCTGCGTAGGTCCTTGTTTGCTCTCAGCCACAAACACATAACGTTTACGATTTTGCTAGATACAGACACTATAAGCTTGTTGATCTAGATTTTTTACCTTGTTTTGTGTTTACGCCTCGTCGACGTCGAGTTCATTAGAGGTGGGGTAGTGAACTGGAAGGAACTAGGCCATGGATTTTCGATGGAGCCCTCTCGGCATCTGAGAGTGATTTGGGGAAACATAAATATGGATGGGCAGACGGGGATTCAAACTCGAGTCCACCCGAATGCGACTAGAGAACAGTTACCACTCGTACATGACACACATCCTTGAGCTGTTATTAGTAATTTATTTTCTGTTAAATGACATTTGACAGGTAAACAACACAGCCAGCTTCATCCACGTGGTGTGTCTAAAAAGTCCGGTGAATGCTCTCAGGTAACAAATAAAACAAAAGATACAAACAATATTTCTTTATTGCCCTTCAAAATAGTCGCCATCCACTACAACACACTTTTGATATAATTCGTACAGCTTCTGGAAACTATCAGCAAAGGCCTCCTGTGGAATCCATCGTAGAACGACTTTCACACGATCTTTGATGGCACGTCCGCAAAACGTTCACCTGTAATGGCCGCCTACAAGCGGTGAAACGGGAAGAAGTCCGCAGGAGCCAGATAAGGGGAGTACGGAGGATGTTCAAGAACAGTTACCATCTTCTGCGCCAGGAATTACGCCATTGCGCTGTGACACTTCCTCTCACACTGACTACTTTCAACTGGCGCTGAATACTGTAGGAAGATTTGGTTATAAGAACGAAACGAACGAGGAAGCAGATTGTTAGAATTTTGTGAAAGATATAAACTAGTCGTGGCGAATACACTATTTAAGAATCATGATAGGAGGATATACACCTGTAAACCTCCAGGAGATACAGGCAGATATCAGCTAGATTATATCATGCTTTAACAGAGATGAAGGAATCAAGTTCTAGACTATAAATTATAAAACATAACCAGTTATAAAGTGCAGGCTGAAATTCAAGAGAGTAAACAAGCAACACAAGCAGAACATGTTTGAAGTCAATAAACTGAAACAATCTAACATGAGCGAAAAGTTTGCAGAAATGGTAGACGTGGGTCTAAGTAGCAACTCTGAAAAGGGCTCAATTGAGGAAGAATGGAATGCATTAAAGACCGAAATAATGAAAGCTGGTAAATAGACTTTAGGCTGTATGGAACAAGCCACCCGAAAACCTTGGAACACAGAAGAAATTTTTGAGTTGATGGATCATAGGAGAAGGTACAAAAATGTTCAGGATGAAGCAGGAAGATAGCAATACAGACAATTTAGTAATCAAATAAACAGGGAAAGCGAAGAAGCAAAACAAAGATGGCTGCAAGAAAAGTGTGAAGAAGGAAATGGTTGTAGGTAAAGTAGATGTTGCATATAGGAAGATCAAACACAATTTTGGAGTAATGAAGAAAAGAGGTATAAACATTAAAGATGCCTATGGGAAATCTCTTCTAAAATCAGAACATGGAGCTAACCGCCAAAAATAATACATAGAGAAACTGTATAATGGAGATGATTTTAACAACAGTGTATTAGAAAAAGAAGTTAATGTCGACATTGATGACTTAGGTGATCCTTTTTTGAGGACAGAATTTAATAAAGCTCTGAATGACTTGAAAACAAATAAGGCAGTTGGAATTGATGAGATCCCTGCAGAACTTCCTAAATCCCTAGGAGAAGAAGGAATTGAAAGATTATTCAATCTGATATCAGAAAGTTATGAAACAGGAGAAATTTCAACTGATTTTAATAAAAATATCATCTTCACACTTCCAAAGAACAAAACCTGACAGATGTGAAAATAATCGCACTATAAGTCTAACATCACATGCTTCAAAATTACTGACCAGAATAATATACAGAAGAATGTAAAGGGTAGTAGAGGACATAGTATGTGAATTTCAGTTTGCGTTTAGTAAAAACCGTGGTACAAAAGAAGCAATTCTGGCGTTAAGATTAATACTTGAAGGGCGTTTGTTGATTTAGATAAAGCTTTTTATAATGTTTGGCGGGAAAAGATGTTCAAAATTTTAAAGAAGTCTTGTCTAAAATACCGAGATAAGAGGATACTTTATAATCTGTATAAGACTCAAGTTGCTATGATAAAAGTAGACAACCATGAGAGACATCCATCAGTTAAAAAGGGTGTGAGACAAGGTTGTAGTCTATCACAATTGATATTAAACTTGTATGTAGAGGAAGCAAAAAAAGAAGTGAAAGAAAGATTTGAATGTGGCATAAATGTTTAAGTAGAAAATATCAGTCTGCTAAGATTTGCTGATGATATTGTCCTGTTAGCATAACAGATTGAAGATATTGAGAAGTTACTGAATATCACTAACAAAATACTGAAGGAAGATTTTGGACTAAATATAAACCAAAGCAAAACAAAAGTGATCAAATGTAGCAAAAGTGATACCAATACTAGTAGATTAAATATAAAATAGGGTCAGATGCGATGACAGAAGTTAGTGAATTCTGCAAATTAGGAAGTAAAAAAACAAATGGTGGCCGAAGTAGGAATGATGTTAAAAGCAGAATAGAAGTAGTGAAAAGAGCCTTCAAGTTTCAAATATTGAACTTTTAAAATTTTATGCTTGGAGGACCGCACTTTATGGCTGCGAAGCTTGGACTTTAGGAATACCAGACAGAAGGAAAATGTGGCGTTATAGAAGGATGCTAAAAATTAAGTGGACGGACAAAGTACGAAACGAACGAGTTTTGAAAATGATAGGCGAGGAAAGAAGTTTGTGGAAGAGTGTAACAGAAAGAAGAGACAGGATAGTAGGTCATATTTTGAGGCATGCAGGATTGGTTTATTTGTTCTTGAAGGGAAGAGTCGAAGGTAAGAACTGCAGAGGAAGACAGAGATTAGAATATTTGAAGCAGATAATTGAGGACGTGGGTTGTAAAGGGTATGTTGAGATGAAAAGCCCTGCGCATGATAGGAAGTTATGGAGGATTGCATCAAACCAGTCGAGAGACTGATGACAACAACCAAAAACTTTTTTAAACTAATGGACATGAAAATGCTAACCAAGGTGACAATAATATGATAAATAAAATTATATTTCGCAGTCATGCGGTTTTATAAAATCATTTGCACAAAGAAACTTTTGAAACCTTAGGAAAATTTCGGTTAGTTCTTTGAAATTATGATGCACAACTACTCTTGTGAGAAATGAGAGCTATGTGATTATTTAAGTTACCTTTCGCGTTTTACGGTTACGTTGTACTTTGAGAAAGCCATTATCGGGGACTGAACAGGTAGAATGTAGTGATTTACCGTGTTCTTGCCATTGCCGCTTCACGTCCACCATGTACTAAACCGTAGATGCTTATCGCATCCACCGTGCCAGCAGCCGTTCCTCCTCGACAAAACAGATGGACAAAAACACCGTAACTGTGCGTACTGTTAATATGCACAGGTAATTATCAGCTGCCCTCCCATCAGATTTGCTTAACTGAATGAAGACAAATTAATCCAGCTTGCCGATTATGTACAACCATACCAGCCAACAAACAAAGCGAGTTTTCAAGACTGCTGGGGGGCGAACAGAAAATACGACACGCCAGTCTCGCGTTCCAGAGCAGAACGATTAGTGAGATGGCCAAAACAGGTTTCATAGCTTCATCCCACTAGCTTCTACATAATTAAAACAGCCTTGTGATCTTGCCGGAATTTGGATGCTTACCATTGGTTTAACACGACTGTGATGCACAGGTAACTATTTTCTGAGTTTGACTTGATGGATCACTGCGCACAGGCCTCATTGTTACATGCCCTTACAGTACATTATGAACGAATCACTAGTACCAGTATGTCCATCTGCTACAGCTCTCTACCTTGTTAACTCTTTTACTTAGAAATTTGTAATTCTGCCCTGTTTTATATCTTAATCGCGAGCATGATCATAGCGTAAAATTTGGAAATGGTTTGGGGTTGAAGGGTGATTAAAGATAATATTCGTTTGTATACAAAAATACTGTTAACAGGTTGGTACTTCTTTTGTGTTATTATTTCACGATTTGTAAGAGTTTATAACTAAAAATCTATTTTAAAAAATATCGATACCACACGTTTTATTTCCGAAACTACTAATCATAAACTTATTTAAAAATCTACAATGACATATAGTTTCTTAAAGATTGCAGAAAAACTTTCTGAAGGTTAAAGTTCTCGCAAGAAAAGGAATAATTTTAACAAATTTGACATTAACAGTAACTAGTGATCGCCCAGCGGTCGAAATTCAACAGTAATTCATTAAGTTGTTTAGTTTCTTTCATGAAAGAGTAATAATCTAGTAATTCTCTGCATTACCTACACTCCACACGTGACTGTATGCTAAATTTTAGCTTCTAATCTAACCATAGCAAATGATGAAATGTATTTATCGATGGTTCATTTAGGCCGGAAAACTGCTTTAGCTTTATGAAACATGCGCATTTAAATGTATCTATCGAAATAATTTCGTCATTTTGTGTGTTCGCTGTTTAAATTTGGTCTATTATCATTTTGAGTTTCACGCAAATAAGTATTCCTTATTTCTTGTCTCTCTCTCTCTCTAGTGAAATTACTGAAATTAAAAAATCAAAAGACACTTAACCAAATATTAACATTTTAAATAATCAAATGACCATATAGTATCTGGCAGAATCTCTACATTCCTTTTCAAAGTATTCCTTTCATAACTTCAAACATTAATCTCTACTTTATCCGAGTCTTTCGTATTACCAGAGTGTCTCAATGCGGGGAATTCACGCAAGAACGTTGGCTCCGATCCTATTTCTCGCACACACACACACGTTCGTAAATTAATTTTTTATTTTAATAATCTATTTGTAATATGTATTAACTATGCTTATTATATTTTTTGGTGGGGTGGGACATTCTCCACCAGTGAAAAACTGTTGAAATTTGGATTAGCTGTTTCCTTATAGTGTCCTCTTCACGTTTAGCACTCTCCTTTTCCGGAAAAGTCACCACGAATTAAAATAAAAATTCCGAAATATGGGATGCTCCGCAACCGCGAAATGTTAGCAGCACTGTAAAAATGACACAAAAATTATCGGTACAGGGATCATATCAACCTAAATAGGTTAGTTTTGACATAGTGATCATGGTTAGGTTGAAATTCGGCCTGGACCAAGAGTTTACGGGAAATTCGTTCTGCGCAACCCATGTCGTAAACCAGAGACAAACTGCGCATTTGTTTACAACTGCAGCAATCGATTATCTCTGACTGCTTATATCGATTCCAAGGTTTGTAAAATATATTATATATAATTTTAGCTTTCTGTATTTCTTTAAGTTCCTCCGTTCGCCCAATATTCTGGCCGCTAGGTGCGCTATCTACCAGCGCTCGAAATGTTGCTTCTTGCTTCTATATAAGTTCAGAGATTAATTTTGACTGCTTTGTTTCACCAAAGAAGACAAAGTAAGGCCGCTAGCTGCGCCATCTACCAGCCATCTGAGCGAACTACGTAGGCGAGCGAGCGTTTTATTTTACTTAATTTAATGCATTTGAAACGCATATTATATATAGATTTTAGCTTCCTTCACTTCTTCTCCATATAATCTTTAATTACGCGAAATCTCACACTTCTCCGTGCGTGCAATATTCTTAAAAAGGGATCTAAAGTTATCACTTAGTATATTAATGTATAGATTATGATTTGTAAAAACTTTCTGTAAAATTTTTTAATAGGTTGCATATTTCTTCTACATTTTTTTGAGTGTTCGATTTGTACATATTATTTGACAGAATATTGAACTTGATTTTAAAAACTATAGTCACTGAGATTTTCAAAATTTTACTAGATATTCTTAAAAAATTCTATTTAATACTTAATCTGATTGCAGAAACTTTACTTGACGGGTTTTTCTTATTGATTGACAATTTAAGTTTTGTGTCGTCATTGGTGACAAGCTCTCCTGAGAAGTAGTGGAAGTGTTCATTCGTAACTTTTGTGGTAATATTTACTGCGGCAGCCTGTTTCTGAAACGCTAGTTTGAGAGGATGTAAACTTGTAACTTTGCTGGTAGCGAAGTTGCAGGTTGCTGGCGCCGTATCATCCTGTACGGCGCGGCGTCACATACTTTGGGTTGACGTGCCGCGTGTTTACTTCTGACAAAATGTCAATATTCAGTGAGGATCCGAATGCCCGCAGTGGAAGCCACAGATACACTCAGCCTGCTCACCTGCAGGCGCAAGAGGCCCTCGTCTGCGCAGACAAGACAACAACAGCTCGGCATCGCTGAGAGCCCGCACCGCCACTACCGGACCAGACAACTTTATAATGAGCACAAATTAATTACGGCACAACTGCGCATCAGCCCCTCGTCCAATTAAACTCGCCCGCGGCGCCCCGAGTAATTAGCAAGTGGGACCAAAGAAACCTGCCCCGCGATACACATTCCAGAGAGCGTACGCACACGCTCGTACGGAAGGGAAACAATGAGCCTCTTTAAAGGGGAAGGTCGACCTAAAACGGAATGAATAATGGCTTCTCACAACGGCGAAATAATCCAGTATGCAAACGAAGTGTTGTATAACACTCGCCTGTCGCTTTAACCTATGTATTAGTATAGCGGAAGGAATTCTTTAAAGAAGAAAATTCATTCGTCATTATCATTATCAGCAAGTTCAATCATTTTCTGATGTGGACTCTTAAAGTCATTATAAATGAAAATTGATACTCCACAAATGTTAAAAATAATTTTTTCTGATTTTTAACTAGTGAAAAAGGTTTACTCTCAATTAGCGGTCAAAAAGAAGAGAAAACGTGCGATATCTAGTTTTTGTTCTGAACTATGCTGCGAGTAAGACTAGATGGCTAGATGGGAATACACTAACACATGTTTCCGTTCTTTAAGGGAACGATAAAAATAAATACAGTTTCTAATACTCGGGATGAAGAATGATGGAGTGGCCTGGCTGCTCAGTGGCTCGGGCGTCTAACTGTCGATCGATAGGTCTCCGGTTCGAATACCTGTATCGACGGGGATTTTCATAGAGCCTTAACACGACCTTCACCTCCCGGCACAACTGATAGGATTATCGGGTTCGGTTAGGGAGTGAGGAAACGAACTAGCCGCCCTACCTCCAATACCAAGTTAAGTATACCCACTTCGAGTTTAGAAGACAGAAGCATTGCAAAGTAAACAGACACCGATACTAGTGAATAGCACTCAATCTGTTCTGCGCTAGATGACTACATACACTGAAGGAATCTTGTATATTCTAATTATAGGTTGCTTACATTATTTTTATCGATTTCGTGTACCTCGAAAAATGTTAATGACTTGGATATGATGATGTGTGATAGACTAAGAAATAATAATGTAAAAAGCTTTGTAAACAGAGGGACAGCAGTTCAAGAAAGGCTGCGAAGGGTTGACACTGCATGATGTCGAGTAGTTAGCAGTGAGCTGTACAATACCGTAGTGGACCGAGCGTGGCGGTGTAACGGATAGCGTTCTCGCCTCGCATTCGGGAGGACGGCGGTTCGATCCCCGTCCGGGCATCCAGATTTGGGTTTTCCATGGTTTCCCAAATCACTCCAGGCAAATGCCGGGATGCTTCCATCAAAAGGCCATGGCCGAATTCCTTCCCATTCCTTGCCCCCCATCCTTTCCCGTCTCTAAAGACCTCGCTGTTGAGAGACGTAAATACAATTAAAAAAAAATAAAATACCGTAGTGGGGATCGGATGTGATGCCATCTGTCTGTGAAACGTATGTTTTATGCGTGTATTTTTTGTGAAATTTGTAGCTTATAAGTATAAAATTGGGAACGGACCCAGGATTTACCTACTGATTGAGGAAAATCGCCTAAAAGCCACTATCTGGACGGCCAGTACGCTGGGCCCGGGATTTAAGCCTGGATCCTTTGAACCTTTCCGATCCATTGTGGTGACACTTTAACGCACCCAGCCACCGTGGCAGATAACATGTCTACCAGATAATGATGATGATAATTAAATCATCGAAACATCGCTAGAACGGTTGTTACAGCCCAAAAGGAAGGTGGTACAAACTGATAACAGGCTGACTAGATGAATAAAAAATTACCAGTCAAACTAATAAAAGTAACAGCAGAAATTAGAAATCTGTTTATCTGCCAATAAATATATCAAACCAGACGATAAAACTACTATATCAGTTCCAAATATACATAAAGGGAATAAAGGGCAAACCAGAGGACAATGTAATGTTTCCGGGGTAAAATCCAGCAAAATAATTTAAAAAAAAATTAACGATAAGGTTGACTAAAAAGGTTAAAGCCAAATGGCCTCAAAAATTAAAACGACCTACATATCATCAAATTCTTCTTGAAAGAAGCACTAATTCATACTCACCACCTTTGTAAAAGGATGGCACTGGTAACAGAAAGGTTGACATGGCGATTGTTTAAAATGACGAAGAGTACGTTAGCTATGTCGAGATACAGATTGTACTGTAAGTAAAGGTATGAAATACTCTCATAGGTACACCAAAAGCATCAGCCATCGATGACGCCTCTCCCGTAGCATGAGCCCGTGCGTTAACGGATAGGGCCTAATGCGGATTTGACTGAGAACTTCAGTCCTCCTTACCGGCTGCAATCAGCTGCTCCTCAGCTGTAAGGACACTTAAGGGTTCTTGACTCTGCCCGTCACTGTATCACATTGCTCAGGGCGCGTAACATTCCGAAAAAATTGTGTGAACGTGCTCAGACGTCTGTACCCAAAGAATGAAAAAAATTTCGCAGGTATCCTCGGACCACCATTATAAGTCAAAATGCCCAAGTCAATTAGCGGGTGTAGTTGGCTGATTATCAGTTATAAAGGGAAAGCGAGCTTTCCACGAATGGTGGAGGTTTTTAACAAAAGCGGCAATATACAGGAAAACCGTTACAAGGAAGAAAGTTAAGTTTCAAATCCACAGTTCTGAACAAATACGCTCTGTCGCTGTTACTGTCGTACAGTACTTTATATTGAGGTTCTATCCATTGAGCATAGAACCTAGCTTCTTATATATCTACCTTGTAATCAAAGAGGCAAGGGGCGTCAGGTTCAGTGCCGTGATAGACTAATCCTAAAAATTTCATCCTGAAAAACTGTCGACACTGCAATAGTGTGATAATTGCAAGAAAGAAGAAGAAGTAACAGGGAGACACTCAGTTAAAGACGACATGCGGAGAGATGAATTCTGTGTGTGTGTAAAATCCGATAAAGTTCAACTGAAGTATGGAAAGCAATGCATCTGTCCAGTTATAGCCACTTTCAATTGGGTTGGCTTTCTTCCTGCAGCGAAGGAGATGGTAGATAATCTACCTACACTACAGACTGTTTTACATCGGATGAGGCGATTGACATTTTAGATTCTATGAAGACATCGAGAAGATTAACTCTTTTTCTCTCCACTAGTTTCTTTCCCTTCCTTTCTTATTTTTCATGATTTGGTATGTGATGCGAGGTGTATTTTACTAATTATGAAGTCATTAATGATTTATCATTGATCCAATTTAATTCTTGTTGTAGATAACTTAGGAAATAGTCATTAAACGTAGGTCGTACACAAGTAATATCTGAGACATGCACAACAATTTAATTACTTACAGATTTTAAGCTTTGAAGTAAATATCTTAAAAGGGCAATTTTTCATGTCTATGTATTTATTTACTGTCAATTTACGAATTTAACTGTTGTAAATTTTTATGGGTGGCTTGTGGAATTTTATGAACTTAAAACAAAAAAAATCACTGTCCAATTAGTCTTAGTGAATTATTACAGCATCGGAATAAAAGTATCAGAGAAGTGCAAGACAGTATCAGAATCCTTTATACTTGATTTCCACTCACTAGTTTACTGCACGTCAAGGATCTATTCATTTCATAACGGTATAAATATAATAAATCCCATTTTTAAAAATATTTCTTTCACAGAAAAATTACAAAACAGTTGTAGGAATTGCTTGGCCGGTTCATGTAGGATACAAGAACTTTCGTTGTAAACTGATTGGAAGCCTTTTACCGGCACTGCCTTAGAGTTGGAAGGGTCGTTCACTTTGGGCAAAGGGTTAATTATTGGAAAGAGCCTCGTGTAGCTGCTTCCTTTTGTATCTCCCCAGATGACAGGGCCCGTCATTTCTGCTGCCTTCCTCTTTATAGCGAGCTCGAATGAAAGACAAAAAGAGCAAGCGGGCCGGAGTGCCGCCGGAAGGCTCGCTCGTAGGTCTTCAGGCATCTCCCTGATTATACTCCGCTCACACAATGGACTGCTCGCAGCGCCGCGCGGCCGTGGCGCACACTACTCTCGCAGATTGCCGCACTCCCCGCTGATACATTGCGATCTCATGCGCTTCACAAGCCATACCAAATCGCGGCCTGTTAATTCAAAGAATACGAGGATACCTGGGTCAAAGCAGCAGTCTAGCGATGAGCGGTGGGCCAGCTCAGCTTTCTTTGTGGAAACAGAACGGATAAAGCTTTATCGATACTTAGAATTTCTGACATATCAAGGTAGTTAAAAAACACACACAGACATAAGTATCAGTTTGGCGCAAGTTGAATTACATAAAATAAAATGTCAGCTGCGTAAATTCAGAATTTCAGATGGTTAAAATTAAATTTTTATATAACAAAAAATCAAACCAAGAGGACAATATCGTTAGGGTACATTGAGATGTAAAGTGCCACTGTTCAATACGTTTTTGTTTCTACATATCGAGCATGGGACGCTGGGTATAATAGAAAGATTTTAAATACGGTTACGTGTCTATGGAATATTCTAGACACTTATTTGCGGTGAAGGTTTTAGTTGGGACGCTTGCAAAATGTCTCCGCAAACGGAAACAGATTCAGTAACAATGGACTGAAAGAACTGCCACGAGGCAATATATATGTGGAAAGGAAAGATAAATTACACCAAACCTCAGCCTTATGTTCCTGTCTATTATATAAAAACTTAACCCGCTTTTTTTAAGTGCTTTTTGTAATTGTGTATTATCTCGTTTGCTTCTGACCTCCTACCTTCAACTTTCGTGAGTGATGTAAAACATATTTAGAATATTAGTAGGTGGAACAAGAGTTGTACTTCTTTGGCTCAAACGAAAGAAATAATAGAAGAAACACATATCTTCCACGGACCGAATGGTCCTTATTTCACTAAGCAATAGGATAAATGTAATGAGGTAGTGCTCAATTTAAACGGTTAACATACAAATGCTAAAGTTGCAGCCTACTGTTCAAGAAACCGTCGTAAAAATGTGTAAAAGAATGACGTATTGTTAATAGAAGGTCCCCAGTAGTCGTACTAAAAATGGAGGGATATGATGTAATGATAACTCTAGTAGACATATCCAAACGATGAAACTGCAGCTTGGAAAGATAAATACAGTGAATATTTTTAGAACCATAGGGATACAATATTACTAGGTTATTTTGGTGCCAGTATAATTATGACTGATCGTAAGTACTATAAATGGATAAAATACAATATTGACAGATTACTGGACCTATGCCAACAATATTTGTCGTCTATGCAAAATACAATCTATGACTCTAGGCACGTATATTAGTGTACTTCTGTTCAGACTCTCTTCAATCAAAGATAATAATAATTCATTACATAATAAGTAATACAAATCTGATACTACGTCAGGTAAAACTATACAGAGATAGTTGATATAAAACGGATCACTTATTGGTAAGAATACAAAAGATAAATAATATTCATAATGAAGGTTCCCAAGTTAGGTTCTACACAAATGTAATGTTCTGTACGATAAATACAATTCTTACGGTTCATTGTATTAATTACGACTACACCTGAAGCTGAATAAAATATAACGTTCCATCATTACTATTGTAAACAACAGCATATATTAAAGTAAAAACTGGAAACACTCGCAGAGCTTTGGATGAAGATGAGCTTTTAAACCCAAATCAACATGGATTCAGAAAAGGCCGATGCTGCGAAACACAACTTGCCCTCTTAATTCACGACTTGAGCCGTATTATAGATGGGCAATCCCAGGTTGATTTAGTTTTATTAGACTTCAAAAAAGCTTTCGACACTGTGCCTCACACTAGGTTACTTAGGAAACTTCGCGGTTACGGTATATCTAGACAAATATGTGATTGGGTTGCAGAATTTTTGAAGGACAGAACACAGTGTGTAGTTCTCGACGGTGAGCGTTCATCACTTGCCGAAGTGAAGTCCGGGGTTCCCCAAGGAAGCGTGATACGGCCTCTGTTGTTTCTCATATACATTAATGATTTGTGCGACATAATAAGGGGAATGAAAAGATTATTTGCCGATGATGCTATTATTTATCGTGAAATCACAACCCAGGATGACTGCGCTTTGTTACAAGGCGATATTATGAAAATAATTGCGTGGTGTTAAGATTGGCAGTTGGAGTTAAACGCTAAAAAGTGCCAAGTCATGCGTGTAAATAAAGAGGTGACACCATTTAGCTTTGAATATACAATTAATGGCACTGTCCTTAGAACGGTAGATTCCGCTAAATACCTAGGGGTAACGATTCGTAATAATTTGTCGTGGAATGAGCATATCGAGAATGTAATTGGGAAAGCAAATCGTATGCTTCGATTTCTAGGTCGTAATTTAAAACAATGCACTCCGGAAGTTAAATCGATTGCGTACAAGTCACTAGTGAGGCCTTACCTGGAATATTGTTGCTCTGTATGGGGTCCCCATCAAAAGGGATTAATGGAGGCATTAGAGATGGGCCAAAGAAGAGCCGCCCGATTCGTGACAGGTATATATAGTTGGAGGGAAAGCGTAAGTGCCATGTTGAAGGAGTTAGGTTGGAAAGACTTGGAGCACCGAAGGCGTTGCTCTCGACGGAAGCTAATTGAAAAATTCTCGACTAACGTATTTCGGAATGACAGCAAACAAATATTGCTACCAGCAACATTCATATCTCGGAATGACCGCGAAAATAAGATAAGAGAAATCAGGGCCAGAACCGATTCATTTCTCTACTCATTTTTTCCACGAGCGATTAGGGAATGGAATAGAATAGATTTAATGGGCGAGTAAACACAAATTCTGACGGGAGTAGCTTCCGATAAAGCACTCCGGCAATCCTGATCTGGGTTTTCCATGGTTTCCCTAGATCGCTCCAGGCGAATGCTGGGATGGTTCCTCACAATAGCCCATGGGCGCCTCCTGCTATATCCCGTATATCCCTTCCAAACCATTACCTTTCCTGATAGGTGCAATGCACCCTCCGCCAAACACTTTTAGTGAATCGCGGAGTAATTGTAATAATAGTAGCTTCCAGGAAGCAAAAAATAAAGTTTATTGTCGGCTATTGGCCACTCACAGTAAAGAAGATCAATTGTTCGTACACAGTTTGTAAAGCCTTAATAAATCGATGTTAAAGTCACAAGAACATTGCAGTCAGCGATTGCTGTCTAAAAATTGTGGAAGATATTTTCTTTTTCTTAATTTTGAAGAATAATAAACATAAACGTTTTGAATCTTCAGATAATTGTGAATAGTACTGGGAGTGATTGTAATATTGTATTGTTCAAAATTTACAAAATTAACTACCCAGTCAAAGTTAATTTCACGTAACGATACGTACTGATTAATTTCTTCGAATATAGAGAAACTTGGAAACATCAACAAAATTTAATCAAAAAGGAACAAAAAATCTCCCTAAAGGATTTAATTTTAAGTTATTTAGCCCTTGTTGAAAATTTTTGAGTGGATGCGGCGACATGTGGATGAGGTCTGCAGCGATGTCCAAGTGAATATCGAGACAATGGCGTCGTAGCGGTCGCTAGTAACAATATTTCCGACGAGACAATAACGTTGCAAGATCGATCGATACGTATCATCTCTCCGTATTTTATCGAGAAGTATCAGTACATACGATAACGATAGTCATTAATGGTTCGTACTCGTTTCTTGACGCATGGAATGTAGACTTTTTTCGTTAGCCGTTGAATTTGCCATAGTGACCATGATTCATAAACGTTCCAAGTATCTTTAGTACAACGAAATATTCTAATAACACCAAAAATGCTCTTATGATCCTTGTAGGTAAATCAGTAACAATTCTAAACTTTTCTTGAGAATTTGGCAGGGCAGCGTTAAAATCAATGTCAAGATATCCAAAGCATCAGCAGAGAGCGCTGGGATGCAACACCATCCAGCAAGCGCCATTACACGGCATTTCGGTACAAAATAAATCAATACATTAAAAACAATTACACAATATCCGTCACAGCACATGGATTCACTTTTATTTTTTTGCAGCTCTTGTATCAAATCTGTTTCACTGCGAGGTTTTCGCATTACAGTAGTGATGAAACGTGAGATGCAATGACAGTAGTATACGAGCTATTATGAAAAAATAATGGGACTTTTATTTAATATAGCGGGCTTGACAAACCCAATTTTCATTTTTGCTGGTTTTGGGTTTTCCATGGTTTCCCAAATCACTCCAGGCAAATGCCTGGATGCTTCCTTCAAAAGGCCATGGCCGAATTCCTTCCCATTCCTTGCCCCCCCCCCATCCTTTCCCGTCTCTAAAGACCTCGCTGTTAGAGAGACGTTAAGCAGATAAAAAAAAAAAAAAACATTTTGTTGGTATATGTGTTCCCACATTAAGTTGAAATTCACATCAATTTTGAATGTATAGTTTATTTTTGGCAATCGGAAAGGTTTAGCATGTTTTAGTGGGATCGGCAACTTTGTACTTTTTAGAAAAATTTCCCAAAGGAATTATATAAAAGTTTGCTTGAAAAATGGAATAAAGTGCAGTACCGCATTAGAAATGTTAACAGTAGCTTTCGGTGAATCGTTTATGTACAAAACATGAGTTTGCGAGTGGTGCATATGTTTCAAGAAGGGCCGTGAGGGCGTCGCTGATGATGCCCACCAAGGACGCCCCAACACATCAACAATCGACGACAACGTCGAACATGTGATAAACATCGACGGAAAAATCGCCGGATATTTTGGACATGAAACGTGTGGCAGCAAAGGTAGTTCCCAAATTTCTAAATTTCGACCAAATACAATGTCGCGTAGATATCGCTCAGGAATTGATAAATGTAGTAAACAACGATCCAGAACTTCTAAGAATGGTCATAACAGTCGACGAAACGTGAGTGTATGGGTTTGACGTCGAAAGCCAGATCCAGTCGTTCCAATGGAAGCTGCCTGAAGAGCCAAGACCGAAAAAAATTGACAAGTTCGATCAAATATGAAGGTTCTCTTTTCTGTTTTCTTTTATTTCAATGATGTTGTTGAGTTCCTACCAATTGGTTGTATTGTTAATAAGTAATACCACCTGAAAGTTATGCAACGTTTGCGCGAAGCAATCCGTCGGAAACGCCCAGAAATGTGGTAGAACTGCTCATGGAAATTGTATGATGAAAATGCACCCGCTCAAACCTTACTGGTGACTAATAACACGAGTTTTTATCACAATTGGTGAGATAAAAACAGAATCCTGGAAGGAGATAAATGCCATACCGAAAATTTAATTCCAAAAGTGATTCCAAGATTGGGAAATTTCAATCCCTTTCCTTTCCCCCAGTTCTTTCCCACCTCCAAAGACCGCTATGGCAACGAGGCGTAAAGCAATAATAAGAAGAAAACGAAACATCGGAACGCAATTTCGGTACGAACACGAGAAACTTACAGGGTAGGGCTGGACTGGCATCATACATTAATTATCACCTTACTGTGACGAAAAGTGACGCATTATTAAATATCTTTTATATACATTTCCTGGAGTGTGACTACCCACTGAACCCAGCGCTACTGGTAACCAAAAGAAGAATCAATATAAGAAATATGGTGGATTCGCCGATGTGCCCCACCTGCGGCTCTGTGGAAGATATTTATCATTTCAAGCTTAACTACAAGCAATATCTGTCCATACGGAAATTATTACTAGAAGATTATCTAATTGTAACTGATATAACCTCTCTCAGAATCGAATGAGAAAGTGGTAAAATTATCATTCATGTATGTTCTAGAAACTAAATAAATAATTTAAGAATTAAATACATTTATTGAGTTTATATTGACTAGATTAGCCTTTGGGTAAAAAATTAAGTAAATAAATATTATAATATATATAATATGAAAATCCATTAAAAATATAATGCAGCATGAAGCGTCCCAAAATCCTTGAAATTTGACACAAGTCTCAGAGTGCGAATTCAGTCTAAGCTATTTCGTACAATTTAGGGTAGTATAATTTTATACAGTGGAATTAATTGTTACAAGAATTTTACTAAACAAAAATTCCGCTGTAACTTCGTGTCCGATTTGTAATATTTTGCGAGATAATGTAGAGTGGAAGAGAGATTTGATAAACTAACTAATCTCGTTACCTACTAGGACTGTAATAGTATCATCTCATGGTAGCATTAGCGTAGTATGGCAACAGCTGCTTCACATTTAGACTAGAATCAGGGGGATAAAATATCATTAACGAAATCGCCGGAACGTGACAAACTGAATGTTGGAGTTTGTATTTCGAAATTTTATTACATCTGTTTTATTAAATGTAATGAGTAATAACAACGCAAGTTCAGTATGTACTTGTTTATTTTTCCGTACGTTCACTGCATTTATTGAAATTGTTTTTAAATGTGGCTCGTGTGATCAATCATAGTGACTGAGCTCTCTGTTCGTCGTTTTTCCTGCTTGGCGATGTGATAATCATGTTCTGCAATACTGGACTGATGTACTGTTCGGCACGGGAAAACTACTCGGTACCACGTAGAGCCGTGTTTCTGTTCGCCCTATGAATCACGTGAAGGCATAGAAACCCCTTAAAACAGGAAACTGTGAGAAAGGTGCGTGGGAAAATAAACGGCAAGGAAATTAGTTGCTCTGGCATGGTTTTTATTATTACGTGCAACAATTAAATTGGTATCTGTTATTTGTTTTCACATTTAGTAAAATGTATGTCATATAATCGTTTCCTTTAATGTTTTGAATTTATGTATATGTGGCTAAGGCATGATGTTTTTTTAGCTATACGACTGGTCGACGTCGAAGTCATTAGAGACGGAAACGAATAGAGGTAAGGAATGGAAATGAATTCTACCAAAGTCTTCTGATGCAACCATTCACTTGGAAGTGATTTCGAGAAATCATGGAAAATAGAAATGTGGATGGCCCGACGGAGATTCAAACACGCGTCCATCCCAATGCGAAGCAAAAGAATTAATCACCCAACAGGCTTGGTATTACGGCATAAAGAAGCGTCATAGCACGAAAATTAATGATAAGATACTGTTAACACTATGTGATTGAAGCAGAAGTATCGGCAAGTAATTACAATACGGTAAAACGCTCTATGAATTTAGAATTTAATGTCAAATAAGAAACGGCAGTGAACACAATTTATAACGTATTGTTAATGAGTGTGGAAATGATGGGAGGGAGAAGGTGTTCCCTTTTCCTCCTCACCATTAACAAACAGCATTTCTTCGTGATTAGTAGATGCTGAGTCCAGTTCCACTAGCTGAACTAATGAACAGTATCATTCCGCCTATTACCACGTGTAGTGAATTTGATTCTCTTCTTACAGTGTCTTACTGAAAAGTCATGGGTCTATTGAAAAGTTTCGCAGTTGTGTGTGTTGAAAATATCTCGTTTTGTCTCATATTTCACATGAAATTATGTAATGAATATTTTAAAATAAAATAGCTTAGTAATAATTTAATTGTATGTTACTAGGAAGTGATGGAGCTTGAAACATTGTACTTAGTCAGCTTCAAAAAGAGACTTGTGACTCGACCTAATATTATGCCACTTTAATACCAACAAAACAGTTATTTCTAACAAATAAAAACATCGTCACGATTTGCGTAAAATAATCTAAATTAAAACTACAATTTGAATCACGTCAAATTGCTCATTTGCCATGCTGAATATATTCCAAGTGGCATAATAAAGTTGAAAGACTAAAATATCAGTAAGTATGTCAACGTGGCTGTGGACGAAGGGTTTTATGGAGGGACGGGACTCAAGTTGCAGACTGGTACGACAGGAATTCGAGAGACTGCACGAATCTTCTTTCGTCCCAGGTGCTCCGAAGCGGTTCGGCGGGAAGTGCACTTGAACGAGTTCTCCATCCAGCATCAAAGTTTCAGTGCGCAGGCTCCCAGACTACGAAGATACAGGACGTAACTTCTAGACCGACGGTAACTCTATTGCCGTCACATTCGTCATCGCTCCAATTATTCTCTGACTGTATTATCTTCGCTGTCTAGCTCACTGACTCTCTGCTGTCAAGAAAACGAGTTACCGCGACTTCGCGTGTAAGCCACCAGATTGACTATTCAGCAGCTCTGAAATTCTTCCGGAACAGCGTATATACCATTTCTTGAAGCAGTACTTATTCTGGGAGACCCGTTTGTGCCCACTGTGCTGATTTTATTTTTCCTCCGTGGAAATTGATTTCCAGTTGGTCAGATAAATAAATTGTGAATCACAAATCCATAACGGCATGAAATTTTAATGATGAAAAAACGCCTAGTCGCGGCTTCTTGGTTGATCCGTCGGTTCTTACCTTTTCAGCGTCTGCAGTCACTACATAATGAACGATTAATGTAGACATAATGGATGGCAATTCAGTCTGTATTATCAATACGAAATCTTTAACAATCGTACTCTGTAATCTTACTTGGATTAATAGAATTTATAATTATGTACACATGTTGTTTAATTATAGAATTATTGAATGCTATTACGAAAAATAATGTGAATAACAAACTATTGGTAGCAAAAATTTGTCGAATTATGTCATGGTACTGAAATTTTAATAATGATCACTCTAATAATTATTAGGTGCCTGCTATCTGGTACCACGAGATTTTAAGGTAGGGATTTCAAGCGATATATAGAGTTCTGTGTCCACTGACATGATATCAGCGGATATGTGGGTGTGTCCTGGTAAATATTTTTAACCTTAAGTCTTGCTTGTTATAAATGTTTTCTATATGAAATGTATTTATCATCCAGTTATGTTGTTAAGCTTAGATACAAGTATTCTGCTTTAAAATAGCATAATAGTACTTAGGCACTTTTCTCAAGCGATGGTCTACGATATGCCACGTGTTGGTTTGACAGTTCTTTGTTATCTTTGCGTGGGATAACGTTTCCTCAATAGGAACATCCAGTAACATAATATTCAGAAGTAATTTAGTTGTTTACTGATAAATACTACTAAACTGTTTTATTTGTACAATAAATAGTTATTATTTTATCGATTTATATTGAATTTTATGTCAGATGATTTTCTGTTGCAGCAATAAATTTCTGACAAAGGAAGAAAAACGCTGGGACACCTGTCATGAAAATTACCGTTATTTTTATTGGCATTAGTGCAAATATAATACATCCAGTTTTGACATTATTATATTACGAAATTTTATTTCAGTGAATACATATTATTAATTTAACATAGAATAGAAAATCTAATTTACTACAGTAATTATTATCAGGACCAGAAAAATATATATTTTATTTAAGTTTTTGAATAGCAATTGACTTTACTACATACAAAGAAAAATATGCATCTGTGTTAATTATTAAAAAGTTCTATAAAAATATTTCTTGTCAGTTTAATCTGCATCTGTAATCCGTATCTGTTTGCCGTCTTAAATGTTGCCTTTCATTACACAGAATTTTTAGTTGGTTTAAATTTTTATATTGTTGTACAGAAGAAAATTTACTAACGGTGTGTAAATACGCTGATCCTTAGCGGCCAACAAGTTTGCGGCATTCGTTGTTAATGTTACACCTGACAGCTCAATACCTTCCAACAGTTAGCAAGACAAGTTGCCAATGCATTTAGTGTGGAATATTATGTGATTTGTATCTAATTCATTACATTCGTACAAAAGGGATCTACAAAAAATAATTCTGTAAAGACATTTAGGGAAAACACACTGTTAAAAGTTTAATCGTACCATAATATTCATTGCTTTTATTTCAAAATACTTGGTTTTATACAACTCTTTCTTTGGTAAGATTCGACAAAGCAGTCACTAAAAGCGACATGTGGTTTCTACGAATTCCGTCTACATCTCTGTTTATATTTTGTTGCTTCTTGCAACCCCAACTGCAAGAATTAGATCCACTGTTTGGATTAGAGGATTACAGGTAATGGCTCTGATTCTGTTGCCGACTTGGATAGTGTGTCGACTAATTTGTTTCCTCTTTAGCCAGAAGATGAAGTGCGACAAGCCTTATGCAATTAGAATTCCGTACTTTAATCACCTTAATGGATAGGTCAGAAGGTACTAGATTGTACAGAAGTCAGTGCTTGGCACGTTTCCAGATTAGGCAGGGGACTTGGTGCCAAGGTATTGTGTGCCACGTTGTACTGTACCTTGCACCACTAGTACGATCATTCGGTTCCAATCAGATTTGTGATACGTTTTTAAAAAATTGCATTGCAGTTTAAATTAAGAACACTTCCAATAAAGTAATAGGCCTATTAATATATTCCAAACAAAACAAAATAAAAACATCTGATTACAAAAAGTACAGAGAAATGAACGTCACAAATATAAGACTGTAGTATAATTTTTACTTTAGTTTGATTGTAGTAATTGAAAATCACACGACTTTTCACCTTTACTTCTATGTACATTATTTCATATTTTAATAACTATAAAATCACAGTTTTCGCTTGTAAACGAATGTTTGTTGCCCATATTTTAGAATGTTAAAAACGTAAATGTTGTATGCGAATTGTTCTGTCAATTCAATTGATGAAGATACTAACCGCAGAGCAGGCATCAGTTTAGAATAAGTTTGTGGTGAATCTTTCAACGATAACGACGTGGATATTTTTTTTGCATGTGAGCATATTTATGTTTTTTGTAGTAATCTGTTGTTGCTCTGCAGTTTCAGTGGAACAGAGTATCACAAACATATCGTATGCACCGAATGCCTCACTTCCGTTGGGACTACAACATGCAAATGCACGGGAGTAACCAACTTAGTAATGTAAACAACGGAACACCACACCCTCCAGTGACCAGGAAACAATGCGGGGCTGCAAACCGAACACTCCCAAACTTTAGTGCAGCACAAACATAGCTACCCACTTGTATTCAATCATTTTTAAAAATCAATTCAAAATAGTAAAAGGGGACTAATAACTACTCACACATATTTTAGTCCAAAATGGAGCTACTTTTAATGATCTGAGAATGCTCCTATTCTTGAAATTAACATGTATTCGTATTATATTAGCACAGGAAAGTATTACCGTGATTAAAAAAAAAAAAGCTCTTTATCATCCTCACCCAATGAAAATGTCATTACTGCCAATGAAATTTCCGGCATTGGCAAGACAATATATGTAATAATGTCGCCCAAATGTCAATGTAATGGATAATGTTGTATTTGATGTATGTTGTCTCTAATTTTGTCTACGTACTACTACTGAACCCTTCTCTCGAGAATTCTGTCCTTTTAGAAGAGAGCACTGATAAAAACAGTATCGAGCATACCAGAAAATAGTTGTTACATCTTTTAACTAGACCTCGGATTTTAGGCAAAATCTATTTTGTTCCTGATTGAAATACAGAAAAATACGGTTATATAATATATACGATTTATTGACACTTTAGGTAGCTATTTGTGGTTTTATAGTACCTAAAAATGTCTATACTGTTGTTAGGACCTGTTTTGCCTATTTTACGGATATTTTCCCTTTAGAATATCCAAAAAAGACGTCATTAACTCAGAAGAACACAAATATTTTGTCACGTGTTTATTTCCGACAATTCATGTGAAATTGTATGGAGTCACAGTCTCTCAGTCCTAGCTTGCTATTAGTGACACAGGGGCTGCAGTGAGCAGTGTGTTCTCATAAGGCACCGGTATGACCGAGGTACCGAACTCCAAATCGTCTTTAATTACGCAGTAGGTTAACGAGTTCTCCAATATCTCAACTGATGGAAACATTGTATATTGCGACCTGTGCAACAAATAGGTGAGTAAACTGTAACGATACATTTAATGGTTCTCACCATTGTGCTAACAATAATAACCAAATTGTCGTACATGTTGGTTTATAAAATTTTTAGTGAAAACTGGGACATACACACTTCCACCGCATCGCAAAAGTGAACATAGCTTTGGTTAGCGGACAGAAATTTAAATAGTAAAGCATGCCTGGAAGTTTCTGAATGTCTTGAAGCCTTGTTATCGTGCCTATGGGTGGCCACTAGTTCGAAACTTTTAACTTGATATTGTTAAAAGACTGTGCGTGTAAATCAGAATAACATAAAAAATCTGTAAATTTAACTTTTCGCACTACATTGCCAAACAATCTAAATTATAAAACGTACAGTTTAAATATTTGGATGGTGCGATCTGGTTGTTCAAAATAAATGTTTCGTTGTGTTTGAGCAATGATTTATCTATCCGCAAATAGCAGAATTTACAATCTGATGATGTTGACATAACAAGCTGAATTTTAAATGCAACTGTCTATTTATAAACAATACAGTAAAATTAATATTCATACAATTTTTATAAGTACGTACATGTAAACGTACGAATTTTTAATCAGTAAATAAATATTCAACAGAAGTGTATTCGAAATTTATTTCTCCGTCAATAGGAAATACGTAACAGCTGCAGTTTTATTGAGTTCAGATAATCCTAGCAGCTAAAATCTATTAAATTCAATAACGTTATGCTGAATTACGATTCTCGATGTTACTTTTTTAAGTGATGTAATTTTACTGATGAGATTGTATGAAGATAACCACAATTTTTGTGCCTACTTAAACAATATTAGAACCTGCTTAGCATTGTAGCAGAGTATATTTTAGGCACACAGAATAAGATTTTCAGAATCTAAAAAGCGAGGTGTACTTATAACATACTTCCTAACAAACAGATAAAACTGATGATGATGACGTATTTATTTTAATAACACGAAAATAATTAATATTATATTATATTTAAGGGGAAGGTGCCAAGTTGCAAGGAAAATGAGAGTGGAGAACTACCTGTTGGAAGGAGTGTACAAAAAAAATGTAGATAATGGGAAAAATAGTTGACGGAAGAACTTAAAAACAAAGGCCTGAAGAAAATCGATAGATAGACTTTTGTAGTAAAACAAAATAATACGAAGTATCGTATTTGGCTGAGACCGCGAGTTACTTTAAAGAATTGTAATTAATAATACACGAGTTTCAAGTTGAGAGATGTTAAGCTGATTGATAAATAAGGTGTTTAAATGTGAATCAAGGCATGATCAAATAGAAGCGGATAGATTATTAGAAAAAATTAAAAGATTATTATTATTATTATTTATTTTTATACAGGATGAAAACAAATAAAAATTATATAATGTGAGCCTGCATTACTTGTTTTGAAAGATGGAATCGCTGACTCGATGGGAAAGATTGTGAATAAAGATAGCAAAACTAAACATGTTTATGGTAGAGACCATTTGTGAATAGATGACGCAAAAGTACATATCAGCAAGAAACACGACGATGGTGAATCGTAAACTCACCTCTGTCTCTATGTCACACACACACACACACACACACACACACACACACACACACAAAACAGCCCACAGGATTGCCACGACTGTTATCATCACCACGAACACCTCCAGCGTCTCCATTTCCACCATCAGCAGCACTGTTATCACTACCACCAACACCACCTTCACTGGCGTCACCACAACCATAACCAACACCTGCAGCATCAACACTCGCCACCGTCACCACTAGCACCAACAACATATGTAGCGACGATGTCGGTACTAACAACAATACTACAACCGCCTATAACGTCACCTCCATCTCCGCCAACATCATCCACACCACTAACACCAACACCACCACAAAGACGAACATCGTCACTATACTCGCCATCACCAAAGTTACAGCCAAAATCACCACAATAAACACTATCACAACCATACTATCGTTTGGTAGGAGTGACGTTTTCTATTCCTTTGGGTCTCTTCAAATAGTATTGATATTAATTCTTGCCACAAAAATAGTTGCAGCAAGTAAACCATCTTTCGATGACAAGATGTAGCGAATATTATTGTGGATAGGTGAAATTCCTCACTCCTCCATCCTTACGCAACATAGAACATCACTTACTGGCAATTCCATATGAATTACTGTGAGTTTTCAATGCAAATTTGTTTCTACTGTGGGGAAACAGTGGTAGATGCCTATTTTCTCCTGTAAATTATATTTTATGGCTAAATGGAACAATCGCTTGGTTTATCTAGAGATCTACTTTCTTATTACAGTTCTTAATAATTTTTTCTGTCCCCAACATTAAACATTTCAGAAGAAAAAATGATTTGCTACGATCTTTCCGAAACCTCCGTCAGAAGCGTGTATAGTCCCAATAAAAGTTATTAGCTTCGGACTTCCTGGTGAGCAAATATGTTTCCACCAATATAATCCTAGATCTTCCATACTTGTCACATTTAGGGGCCAATGGTGTTACAACGTTTCGTTAGGTAACTAGTCAGTGATGTTTGAGAACTTAAATATTCTTAAGAAGTCTTGATATTTGCCTGCAGTATCTTAATTATTAGATGACTGCTAGGAGAAAAATTCGAAACAGAAGAGTACGTCAAAATACATACAATTTAAAATTAAGAAGTAAGATCGATCTATACACATTTGCTGCATGCAGGCGGAAAATATAGCGTGGATTCTAAACAGGTAACTTGATAACAATCAGACACTCAAAGCAGAAGCTTAGTACTGTGTTAATTATTCTTGCTTATGTCGTTTCAGCCTGGTGTATCTGATTTAAGTAATCTCGTGTGGAAAATAATTTTATTATCTTCAAACATGTCGCCCATTCTTCTTTAGCTTATTTTCATAGATAGCATCAAACTACAAGTATGAACAATTGAACAAGCCATTCCTTGTTCTGGTAATGACTTTTATTTCAATCAGTTATTAATTTAACACTTTCCACCAACATCAGCTGTTATTAAGACCTTTACTTTTATATCAGACTTGTTGTTATACTTCCCAGTTCATATACTGAATTTACAAACTTAAGGTAACGACTCAACTACATCGCTTAATTATATCGCTCCTGGCAACCAGCATCTCAAACAACGACAGCTCTAACTTAACCAAATCTCAAGGAATCTATATTGGTATGCTTGCATACCATGGAATAATCTATAATATATATGTGATCGTCACAGTACACAGTATAAAAAAGTAGTGTATAGGGATTAAAAAATTTATCTGAGATTGTAAAAATGGAATGAATATTACTCCAAAAATAAACACGGTGAAAAGGAGGAGTGACATCCCGCAGTTATGGATCTACCAAAGATTCTTTGACATTTATCATTGAGGAGTACAAGATAAGAGATTAAAAGAAAATGATAAAAATTTAAGTTGGTAATAGATTAGAAGTTGAAACATTTCTCAAAACAAAAAATTATTTGCTACAGGTCAGTCATTCAGACTCTCTCTTTAGTTATATTAGCCTTATGTAATTTCCATTATGAAACATTTACTCGCGGGTATCAGAGCTTTAGGTGAAAATTGTGAAATATGGATAATCAGGTGTATTTAGGGAAAAACCATCTTAGGTAGTAATATTTTTAGTGTTGTGATGGTGTACAGAGCGTCACAGATTAATGTTATTGTATATTCCTTTAGTTCTTTCCAAAACACCATGAAACTATTAGCCAGCCTACAAAGCTTTCTTAATTCTGGGGAAAGAAGGTTTTGGGTATGAAGTGACTGTTTAATTAGTTTCAATGCTGACTGGGAACCTACTGTGTCCTAGCCATTCCACTGCTCGGAAAAAGTCGTTACTCCACACATATTCGAAACCGTACAGAAAGTAACAATACGAAAGACTCTACTGTTCAGACAACGTAAGTGATAAGGCAACTGGAGAGCACATTAATGGGCCATACCAGAACTATAAGAGAATCACTCAGAATATTTTCCTCAGAAGCAAAAAATATCCACATTTTTACCGTTCAAAAAAAATCATTCTAGTGGCTTGGTGAAAGAAATTAAATCAATTTAATTTGTTTTTCAAAAGTTTTTCTCAAACCATACTTACATTTCACTATCTTATTACCATCTGGCTGTCTTATATAGCATATCATATTTTAATGTCAATATATTTCAGAATTTAAAGATCATAAATCTCATTCTCGAAATCTGGCGAACACCCGGTCGGTCTTAAGAATGCCAGTACGATTAGCGTCATAAGTTTCTTCTCAAATATCAAAGAGGAGGCAGTAAATAGCACGCTTCACACCACTTGTGAGGAATAATGGTTGAACATTAACGTATAACAATTATCTGACAACAAATAAAGATACCTTCTCGCGATTATGAAATTTGCGAATATTTTCTTATAACTGAGGCACGAAGCTGTAGAAGAGAGCACGTGAGATATGTGGGCGTCCACTAATCACCTGAAGTGGAAGAAAAGTTGTGAGATTTCCTCCCCGTGGTGTGATTTCGCAAGAAGCCCCAACCCCCTCCTATTTGAGCTCACGTAACTCATGGACGCCCCATAACATATATTGATGGTAGAAGTTTTTGGAAATAATCAGACTGTGAGAAGTTTTCAGCTGTACGTCGTACCCAAGTTCTGCTGCAGTTCAACGGTCGTTGCTGTTGCCAACTCTCTACCTGTTCTGAGTACCGAGTTCATCGTTTTCTAAATCTAAGCCCGCAAAAATTATTTTGCCAAAACATGTGTATGGTTCCTGTCAATTAAGGCTCCACTTTACCGACTACTTTGATTTCCTCTAGATAATAGTAAACAGTTTCGAACTGCAATCACTTTACAATCAACACAAATTACCCCCAAAATAGGAGTGAAATTATTAGTTTCTGACGCGCTATAGACGCTTAGCTGCCCCGTTTTTAAGTTTCAAAACACGATCAAATTAATAGAAATGACACTAGTATCAAAAATAACTAAAGCTCCCTATGAATGTAAATTCACGTAGAACCCAGTTTTAGACTAAAAACTCCACAAGCGGTGACTGAAGAAACCACTTTCTGAAACAGCAAAACTATTCTAACACTACGCAAAACAATAACATGGCCGAATGTGGAGTATGCATGCATTCCGCACTGGACATGATAAATTGGAATGCGAGGAACGCCTGGCATTATGTGTAACGGCCCGAAGCACGGAATTAGACGAACGGACTAACAGTTAAATTTTGCTTCACTATGTGCGTCAAATCTACATGAAATGAACTAAATAATATTAAGATATTTTTTATCCCTACTTTGTTCAAAACATATGATGCAATGTTTAACAACAATATTTTTAGAGACAGTATACGACATTGCATATTCCACGAAAAAAAAATTCAGACTAGAGGTGATAAGGAGAACTACACATTAGCTCAACAGCCAGATAATTTAAAGACAATAGAGCACTTCAGTGAATAACACAACACATTATTTGGTAAGTAAATATTACAATAGACCCAAAACTAAATTTTAGCAGCGATGTACAGGCCAAACAAACATAAACACACACACTTACGAGTAATTGTCCAAACGCCAGAAAACTAAGCCATATTTACTTTTCTCAACAAAACCAGGACAGCGAAAAAAATCAACCATCGCTTTTTAACTGGTCCATCATATGAAGACAGATAAAACACAACGCATGGATGGCAGACCCAATTTTCTGTCTAAAACGCGTCTGTCTCACTTCTAGTTTCGAGGCTAGTTTTTTTTTTTGCTGCTTTTTCTACCAGCAACCCGTGACTTTTTTCGAAGATACCTTGGCTATAAATGTCTAATAAGATTTACCATCACCAAAGATGTAAAAATTATAGTTTCATTTTAATTATTGTTGAAATAATTTGATGAAGAAGATATATTTGCCCGCACTTCATCAAAATTTAGTGGTTTTATGTTGAAATATTATGGTTCATTTGCACACATATCTTTTTAGAATGGCTTATCATAACAGTATATCTTTACCACTTTTTTATGCCTCTCTGATTTTTCAAATATATCTTCTCAATATGTGGTGCTTGTATTTTATTTATACCTGTTCATGGAGCTTTTTTTTCTTTCCTGGTATATTATATAAAATTTCTGAATAAAAATTTATGTTACATTTTAATTGTTATTACCCTCACTATTTATGTTATTTTGAGAAGGTAATGCTTCATTGACAATCAATTCCTCATTTGCAGATGAATTGCTTTGTGATAATAATGAAGTATCAGACTAGGAAAGGAATATGGTCATATCCGGTAGCCGTTTTGACCTCTCTATAGTACTATGAAGTTTTGGCAGCAACTTTTACGGTAAATTCCTCGTCAATACACAATCGACCCCTTTTTGGGGCTTAATACCTATACTATATTGAGCTTTCTAGATCATATAGCTACGTACATAAGTTTAACAAGAAGATATCTTGAAATATGTGACAATCTTTTGTGATTTTATTCTGAATTTTTAATAAAGATTCGACTAACATACCTATGTACTTCGATGTGACTTTGGATGAATGGTGGTTTCTTTGATATGCAAGTAGTTAAAGTATCGTATGCAGTTCTTTTCCCTTTAGAAACCTGCCACACCATTGGTATCTTAATCCTGCGTCTTTCATATGGAACTATTACGCTGATAAAAACTACTGGGTGAGATGTGTACGGAAATTCAGTAATACAATTTGTCTGTAGTATCAGCTTCTTCTTATCATATTAGGACAGTATATGCTACAGTGGGTCTGAAATAACTTGTTCATTACAATACATGCGATGCTACCAATAAAAGAATTACAGTGAATTAATTTAAACTTTTGTTGTTTAAGGCGTTTTTCTTAGGTGCTGCAATAATTAAAGATTAATTTAGTAGTAATCAATGAACAATCTTAGCCGTAATCGTTAATGACTATTTCTTGGATGTTTATTACTACGCCCAGACAATTTTTCTACAGAACATATTGTTCGTCACCCCTTACTTTCAAAGTAAATCTCTGTTCAGAAAACGTTTGTACCACTTATTGGTTTCCTACACTAAGCTCACAGTTGACACCTCGAGTACCTGAGAAAGACAAATCTGTGTAACTCATCGCACTCACAAATTTCGCTGTTTCCTGGGATATAATTATATTTTCCTGGGATGGATGTTTGTATATGATTTGAACTCTGTGAACATATGTAAACTCTGATATACCATCACTAAAGAAACAAACAATAGTGTTTTTCAAAATATCAGAGAAAAAAAAAACCTTTCATTTCAAATCAAGCAAAGTTTTCACTTGGAAACGTACTCAGAATTTGGTGAAATTACTACTATCCGTTTGTGCTAAAGCATTCTGGCAGGTAAGAAGTAGATTAATAATAGTGAAAAGTGTCGTGAAAGGTATATCGGTTCCACAAAAAAAGACAAGTTACTTTGTGTCCCCGTGATGGTGTTGCTGTGGGGCTGAATGCGATGTTTACGATTCCGTCGCAGCTGGACGGGCAGCCGGTGACACTAACCAGTATTTACGGCCCTGCTGCTGCGCCTGTTTTTAATTCATGTCCGCAAAATGCGTTCGCTAACATGACGCAGGCTGGCAACGCCACAGTCGCGAGAATAGAGCTCTACCAACGCGAGCGGGCGGCAGGGGTGCTTAGTCTACCCAGCGTCACTCTCACATACCAGAGGAAAAAGTGACTGGAATAAAGAAGCTAAAATTACTGCTCACTGTATGAAATCACAGATACCGCGTAATATCTAATATAATTACGAAAAATTGCTTACTTGAGACCGTTCCAGGCACACTTGTTTTGCGCGTGGTATTCAATGATCTGGCTATTTCCTTTCGAAATTTGTAGCCCACTAGTGTAAGCCCGTGTTTATTTTGGTTAAGGTCACGGGTTTAAATATCTCCACATTAATCGCGATATATGCTGTCGGAACAACGGTTAAAACTAATATTACCAACAATTCTTTAAATGACAAACGAAAGGGAAAATGACTCATCTCTCACCAAAGTTGAAAGATGCGACGAGTGAAAAACATTTATGACGAGCAAAACAATATACAATATTTCGGTTTTACAAATTATTCATGTGCTAGGGAACTAGTCATGTGGTTCGGTAGCTGTGCACACGCCGAAGTATATCACATGACTGACTCACTCGTCGCAGCCTTCAACTTTGGTGAGTGATGGGTCATTTTCCTTTTGCTCTGGCATTTCTATTGTCTATAAGCCGTATCCTTTTTCCTTAGTATCATGACAATTCTATTAGTTTCATACAAAAAAAATTCACAGTAAAAAACGCACAAAGAATGAAGAAACACACGCGATAACGTAATCAACCAACTACAGCGAACACGCACATATAGTAAAAAGGAAATAAATCTTAATAAAACATAATAGATGTTTTTACTTTTAATAGCCTTAATCTCACGTGCGATGTAACCTCAAGTCAGATATCTAATATAACTAACTAAATAACTGCAGAAGTACCATTTAATTTGACGTTCTTATTATATGTTTACCATATGTTTCTAACTGAATAGTCGTATTTAATTTGAAGTGAAATACTATGAAAAGCAAACTTCCAAAGAAGAATGACTTGTGATATTCTTGCTTCGAGGAATATTTGGTGGTTTTATGCCACATGGGTAGGCACAAGGTTTCTAGTTTGTTAATATAAAACGCATTAAAGAAATGAATTTATTGTACGCAAAGCTTTTTCTCTCAGAAAACAAGCGTGTGAAATAATTTTAGATAGTACTTTCGCGTTTTAGTGATTTACGATGTGTCGTATTTCGATCTGATGTTTAAGTAATTATTAGAGTTCCCTACAAACAGAAACAATAGAACTGAAAACTCGTTATGTTTTCATTAGTTTTGGCTGCAATGAACTGAAAAACCTAATTAATGTATATTCGGTCTCCAAATGTTTCATGTTCTGGCACGGAACAAGCCTATTCTTCCACTGAAAATATTAGAACTTAACAATCCATGCGAGATGACACTAGCTTTGTTTTAGAAAGAACAATCCGGTCACGTTGCAACAACGTAAATAAAAACGTTTCGCGGGGAGGTGGGGGGGGGACGACTGCATAGCATCATACTTAATATTTTCCAAAAATTCATGTATGTGGCACTGCTTGATTATCTTGTAGAGCCTAAAGTGAGCGCAGAATAGTAGGTAGAATGGATTTATGAAGGAAATTGACACATAAAGTAAACTACATGCGAGTAATAGTACGGAAAGTACCAAGAAGGAGTGGAATGGCAATTTCTATGGATGTTTATAAGACATTTATTCACTAAATCAAAGATATAATTCTAAGTTATTAATGTCAGTGCAATGATTTTCTTCTATAATTACTTGTATAGGTTTATTTTAGATTTTCTCACCTTTAGAATCGAATTACTGCGAATACTACAAAGCTCCTAATGTTATAATGTCCATGTTTGTCATCTATGAAATAAGACGTACTTCTAATATGTTTCTATTCTTTTTGGGAATAATTAAGTTTTAACAGATTTTGCAGAGCTGTATAAACTTCTGAAACTGAAGTAAAAATAAATCTCTTAGAGTCATTAATAAGGAAAAAAACAGCATTTATTCATCTTTAACTATTTTTTCTACAAACAGATTGATAAAAATTGGTCTCATGTTTAGTAAAATCCCTGATTCTTTCATTTCGATTCAATATTGAGCTACACGTGATGATAAATTCAAGCGTAAAAGCAAAAGTAATTCGTAGTATATTTGTTTAGGGACAGTGATAGAATTTTCCAGATTTCACTGAATGCAGACTACTAGCATTCACAATGAAATATCATAAATATCATACTACAATTGTGTCTGTTTAAAATAGCGCTCACGTTTGAAATAAAAATTGTAATTACGGTATTCGCCATCGGCAAATAAGCTCGGTATTACAGGGGTGGAATTCCCATTTCAATTTTAGAATCTCAGCATACATATTGTGGTTAGCATCTCATTGTAACGTCTGATGAAACAGCAATATTACTTTGACAGAAAATCAATGGGTCTACGAGCTGCTTAGACCTCAAGACAACAGAAAAAAAATATCTTCCGCCTTATCGTAAAGTGAAAACTATGATTGATACAGTTGTAGAATTGTTCTACCAACTAAGCGATCCATTTTAAATATATATGTACCCGTTTAAAATTATGCTGTTTAACAAAAGTATTCCAGTAAGAACAGATAGACGACTATTCAAATCAGCAATACCATCTCTATATCATCAAGAGATTCAAACATACGTTTGAGTGTTTTTAATACAACTGCAAGCAGTATTGAGTGTCCTGCAGTGAGTGGAGATAGTACGCGAGCAGCTTTCCGAAGAGCCTGCTGCCCTACGCTAGCGAGGACACTCTTGATTAGTCTGATCCATTGACGTCGTGAAGGAGCGCGACGACAACTCCTGCTTCAGCGAGAGCACTTGAAGGTACGGCAGCTGGCAGGACAAAAAGAGTGAAGCTGGAGGGCTCAGGTGGGAGGGAGAGCCACTCGCCATTCCGCTGATTGAAGTTCATCGCGCGGGGTCGGCCACGGCTGGCAGGTTGCCTAACCCACTAGGCGGCTCAGTGTGCCTCGCTGCCTCCACTAACGAAGCCCACTCGGATTATTATTAGCTCTGAGCTTGAACACGCATTCGAAGGGATTCACACAACGTATTTAAATGCGAGATCTACTGACTGACTCACAGATAACAAAACAGTTCAACAGTTACAGATAGCGAGGGAAAATCCGACTTGTTGTAATTTGAGTTGTCTCCAAAGTTAATTTTAATATACGCTCAATTCTAAGTAGGTAGTGCAATATGAAGGATCGAAATAAGAGATTAATTGCAAATATCGAAGACACATCTTCTATATAACAGGAATCAGGATAAAGCGAAAATTAAAATTACTAGTTGTTAGGGATGAATCGCCAACAGTTGAAGTAATTGATCTGACTTAAAACGAGCCCACATGAGTTGATTATTAAGTTAACCTAAAATGCGATGGAGAAATCGTGAATGGAGAAATTTTGGTAACTGATCAGTATTTCTGTTCAACGATTTCTTCGTTCAGAAATGATCCAAAGGTATCTCGAACAATTAAAGAAAGCGAAATATAGAGCAGACAATTTTTATTAAAATCTATGACGGTATGTAATATTCCACTTCTTTATTATGTGCGCACCTAACGTATTTCACTGACAGAAAAAGAGCCTCATTTTTACTAGCCAACTGATTAACGAACAATGAGGAACTGCGCGCTTTTACAAATAACCTTTAATTTCTTAAATGTAGACGTATTTCTGAAAATCAGTAGCTACTCTACACAAACCGCTTTTCTCGATTGTTCTGCTAACTGATAATTTTTAATATCCTCTTTTCTAAATATTTCATATTAAATTACTAACTCATGAACTATCTTCTGTAGTAATCTCTTTAGTGGGTGGTTCTGCTTTTTACACTCATTAGGCACAATATATTGCCCAGCAATAAAAACTACTTGATATTTTTTCTATCAACTTGAAAATTACTAAACAGTAAGCCCCGCACATGAGATATCTCTGAGGTTACTAGAATGACGGAAATGCGTTTACAACAAGTAGTGAATTTATTTCACCAACCAATTGTTAAGAAGACAAGATTTGATATCTATTTAACGTCTTACGGGGTTCAACCTTGGCCTGCTCATTCAACAAGTCTCTGGCTAATTAGAACAATTTCTTAAGGGTATTTTACGGTGTCTCTGAAATGTTGCAAACTTTTCACTTTGTTCTGTGGCACATTACCAAGTTCTCGCTCAGCTGGCGACACTGCACATGACGGATCCCACATACGCTGCTCGGTCCGCTCACATCGACACTCCCACCAGAAGCAACCTTTGCTTCCACTGCCACTTCCATGAAACACATAAAAGAAAATATCGGAATGATGTATCGATATTTTATATAGGCCAAGTTGTGTTCCTGTTGTTATCGACGACGCGGAGTCCTCGAAAAGCTGCGTTGCTTGTAACTTGTCACAATACTTCCCAATACTTTTGTCGTCGCGGTTGGACCTACGCACTGCTTCCATTCATATTGGCGACAGCCCAGCAGGTGGGTTGATGAATGGCCTACAACGGCGGCAGTTCGCCGAAAAACCTCTTTCACTGGATCGCCCCCCGCTACCTAGTTTCGGGAATGCGTCTCGTTACACTTCGATTAATAATCCATAACTGAAATTGAGCTTGATTTTAAATTAAAATTTTAAATACGGTAAAATGCGTTAACTAAAAGAACTTTATATTCGACAGCATTTACGTTGAATTTCATGAAATCTCTGAAGCTTCCTCTTGTTATTTTCCTAACACTTCGTGCAAGTCTCATGTATATTTAAAAAGTTTTGTTTTAATTGGAAATGTATTCAAAACTTAATTTTAAAACATGATTTCGTTTCTCATTTGACGATACAAATTTATAATTATTAAATGTCCTCTATAGGCGATTTTTTTGAAACGTCAGTATGACCTCGTGAGCAATAAAAGGCGTTAATGCTTCTTCGTTTAGGACTAAATTTGTACTCATTACGTTACTAACGATAATGCAAATTTGCTATAGTTTGTTTCATCTTAATTGATAAAAATTGTTATCGTATTATATGAAAAATATCTACCGGTGTTTTCGTAGATAATTTTTCGTGGAAGAAGTAAAAGAATATAAAAATTTAGTCATAAAATATAGCGTTATCCGTCATAGATTGCTACGTTTCGGGCAAATAACAGATGACGATATTTACTGCAAATGTTTTCTATAACGACAATCAGGAAAGAAATCCAGTAATTTTATTTCCATTTACAAAATAAAGTAATTCACG
Organism: Vandiemenella viatica; assembly: GCA_031002005.1. NCBI lineage: Eukaryota > Metazoa > Arthropoda > Insecta > Orthoptera > Morabidae > Vandiemenella > Vandiemenella viatica. The sequence goes on along the minus strand of CM061920.1, from coordinate 104,925,117 downwards.
GAATGTTGTGTGCTCGACTAAAAAACAAAACAAAAATCGTTCGAATTTGATTTTGATGTCAGATTACTAAACCTAAATCACCGTGCTGTCAAATGTCCATAAATAGTAGCAACCACGATTGTAGATGATGACACAAAAAATGCTATATTTACTGCAAGAATATTCACAGTAAATTAACTTCTTAGTCTCTTAGCTAGGATATGCAAGTCTGATATAAATTCTCTTTTAAGAAGGGAAGAAATCGTAAGAATGTATAACGTCATTACTTAGACAGTACGAGAAGACTAAGAAAGCAGTGGTTATTGGACACTACATAGCGGATGTTGAACGAGTACTGAGCTATAAAATTCAGAAACATGTTTATAAATTTCGTCAGTTATAGTATTGTATCGCAGTGTGCAATTTCGAGGAAAGTTGCTGGAATGGCTGTAGAGTTACCAAGTTGTATTTATTCGTTGTTTGGAAACCTTGTTCCCTCCTAAAACGTTTCCGAAATTCTCAGAGAATTTCCTCTGAACAACACATCAAAGGGAGACCGCCTAACTGATTTGCCAGGCGGAAGGCGTGGGGTGCACCTCAAAGGCCGCCCACCCACGCCCAGTGTTTCTGGGGAAAAGTACCAAAAGTTTCGGAGACAACAGTCGGTTCCTGGCAGGCACGGCACACGGGCGTGTTGGTCTTTCACAAGGTTCACGACACTGCTTTGGTGGTTATCTCATTTTCTACCTAATGGAAAACATTAATCTGCCCCCTGTGACTTCACAGTATGAACACAAATTAGTGTTATGCAGAATTCTATAACTATGAATAGGTAGGAAGGTCCTCTGCGTAGTTTCTTTGTAGCCTCACTCTAGGTTCTTCTAGAATTCTAAATAACAGAAAGAAACTTTCAGAATTTCATAATGTACCGGTATTAGTGTATAGACAATTTGCACCACCAAATATAGGTAAAAATAATTATAGTAACCTACCAACAGCGTTTGTAGCGATGGACATGAATGAGAACTTTTCAAATCGTACTTGTAAATCCAGGAATCACGGATATTCAGATCTAAAGATATGGAATGTTATCTTTCTACCATTTTAATCATCTCGACGCAAGCTTGGCAACGGATATCTTATTTAAACGTAGCAACGTACCAAGTCCCTAAAGACATTAAATTTCGGACTACAGATAGCAACAATATATCATCCCGTTCTATTGAACATAATATTACAAAATCAGTTATTCCGGGTTTTTTTTTTCAACTTGTTCTACCGAATGATTTTAAACGAATTATCGCCTAACGATTTTTATTATTTAGTTCCGTTGCTTGGCTCGCACATTCCTTCATTTATTTTCTGTGACGTTGTTAAGCAGTTATTAGTCTTATTTGATATTTTTTTCCTGAAAATTTGGGTCCATATAGGTCTAGCAAGTGGATCTAGAAACAAGTGTAACATTTATTCTGGTCTCGCATTGATTTCTTTATCACCAATCCAAAATTAAAATACCGAAATAAACTTTTAGGGAGGCACGACGGGAGTGCTTGTGAGAAGCAGTGAGCAGAAAGTTCATCGCCCTAAATATTCTCGTCGTTTGTTGACAAACTAAAAGCCACGGAAACGAGTTAAATAAAACTTTTGACGACTGTTTAAACCTATTCTAAGTGTGATTCCAATACAGACGAATTACATCTATAGTTTAAAAAAGAATGAAATATTCTTAATACTGTTGTGGGTATCAGGCACAACTAAACTAAATGCTAATGAGCCATAGTTCAACCCTTATACATGTCATTGCACCTACGATTATTTCAGTTCTGCAGTTTACAGCTTGGATTAACGTACCAAATTAATGGATAATTGGAATGCTGTATGCCTTTCGTTTTTTTTCACATTTAACCTCTGAATGATTTGTATCAACTTCTATATCACAAGGTAGCAACATACATTACGGCCACAATGAACAATTAAATTCGTTGGTAGGTAATAACTGAACTAAAATAACCGATTGTTAAACTGTTATGATAGTTATTTTCCAGGTATTTATTTGATTTGAATAAAAGAAATGTAATTCACTTCAAATGTATTTGAAGCTAATGCAGGTAATAGTTCTGGATATCAGACGCAAATTAAATTCGTTAAATATAGCTTTCCAATATAAGCCTATATCTTTTGCTTTATTTGCAGCTTGTATGAAATGAACTTTATGTTCCGCTTAGCAAAAATTATCAGCTGTTCTTCTCGTTTATCTCATTGCTATGAAACGTTTCAAAGTTTGATTTCCAGGGTTTGAAGTCAGATTCAATAACGAAAATGAAATATTTAGGGCCAATAAAGGTTATTTAAACATAATTAAGTCACATATCTACGAATCATTCGAGACGTTACAATTACCCAACTAAGAACAAATTTCTTTTGAAGCTTGTTTTTACTAGGCATTTTGGAGCGTACATGAAATCTTTCATAAACAACAAAATGTCGTAAATAAGGTGCAGATTGTTTCATTCATTACGTCATATATTAATCGTAAACTATAGGGTAAAACTGATGGAACGCGTTTATTATTGCAATATTTTAAATCCACAGACATTAACAATATCTTATATAGTGACGCGTACAAGGAACGTGAGTCTAAATTTGCTATTGTAAACTGTGCACTAGTAGTTGGATACTAATTATACTTCCAGCTTACTTTGAACCTAAGACGATTGTACAACAGCTATGTCACCTGAATTTAAGACAGAGCTGTTGTGACTACATTTCTAAGAATAGCAACATATCTGGCAATACAAAACACAGAAACCTCAGGTTATTACATGGGTTGCTGTAATAACCAATGAGATTGCTGTAATATTACTCACTTTCATTCTTAAAACTACACTTTAAACAAACAAAAAATACATTATGAAAACGCTGAAGGGTACGCGACCGGTTGGAAAAAAGCACACATTGTGCAAAGCTCGTAAAAAGAAATCCAAGAAGATGTTATTGCTTGGAAGTAGTCACGGTAGGGGGTTAAGTGCAATGTTACAGTCAAGCCTGGGCTCTGATGTTGAGGTGTGTAGTATATTTAAGCCTAATGCAGAACTTGGCAATGTTGTGGATGAAATTTCAAGCCTGGGGAAAGATCTTACTAAAGAGGATCATATAATTATAGTTGGGGGTCCTGGAAATAGTCTGTCCAGAAATCTCAATTATTGTGTTGAATCAGACATTGACAACATTGCTAAAAACACCACTCACACCAATGTTGGCTTTGTTGACCTGTTCAGGCGTTATGATCAACCCTGGATGCGTGGTCATGTACAGCGTACACAGGCAGATCTGAAGCGTGCATTGTGTCAGGCTGACCGAACACACATTGGTCTGATAGATGTTTCTGGCATAACACGGAGTGACCATACCTCCCATGGACTCCACCTGAATGTTCGGGGCAAGCAGAAGCTAACGCAACTGATTGCCAATAGCATCGGGAGAGGCAGGTTGGATGTGAACCCCATCCCAGTGGTAATTGGTGGTAGGACTCAGTCTTTTTAGGCCAAATGTCAAGAGTAGGAAGAGTTATTTAAGAAATGTACATAATGGTATTACAGTAAAAAATAAAGAATGTCAGTCTAAAATAGCTTTGTTCCATCAGAACATTAGCAAACTTTATGAGTTGATAATATCTATAGAAGAAACCCAAAAATCATTGAATCTTAACATAAATATCGTGACAGAACATCATCTGAAGAATTCTGAAATATGTCTCCTCCCTTTTATTGGATATAGATTAGCTTCTTGTTATTGCAGGTGAGAGATGAGAATGGGTGGTGCAGCAATATATGTAAGAGAAAATACTGAGACAAAATCGTTAGATGTAAGTAAATACTGTATAGAACAAGATTTTGAATGTTGTGCAATACAGTTAGAATTAGAAAACAAATATCTTATAGTGCTGACAGTTTATAGGGCTCCCACAGGAGACTTCATTAAATTTTGTAATAAACTTGAGGCGGTTCTAATACACTTGTCATGTACTAAAAGGGAAATTATCCTCTGTGGAGACTTCAACATAAATTTTGCTGTAAAATGTAACCAGACAGATTATCTTCTAGGAATGCTTAGATCATTCAATCTCTATCAAACTGTAAATTTCCCAACTAGAACACAAAAGATAGTAGTACCATTATTGATAACATTCTTGTAGAGCACAATAAATTAGAAATACATGAAACAGTTCCAATGGAAAATGGTTTGTCAGACCATAATGCTCAAATAATACTTTGGATGTTGTGGGAAATGAAAATAACAAAAAGAAAGGATTTGTCAGAGTTAGGCCATTAAAGAACAATTCAATAAAAATATTAAATGATGAACTTCTCAATGAGGACTGGAGCACTGTTTATAAATTAAAAGGGGTAAACAATAAATTCAATTACTTTCACCAAAGGTTTTTAGAAATTTACAAAAGGTGTCTCCCTACAAAACTAGCTCCAATTGGTCAAAAACGAGTAAACAAAAATTGGGTTACAGTTGGTATTAAAACATCTTGCAGACATAAAAGGGAATTGTATGTAAAAGTTAGGAATACTGATAATATGCTTCTCAGACAACATTACAAAACTTACTGTAGAATTTTAACCAAAGTAATAAAAGAAGCTAAACGATGAGATTAGTAGTTCAGATAATAAGATGTTTGGAACATTATTAAAAGAGAAACAACTGTATCATCCCTTGAACATAAACCTATATCTATAAGCATTAATGATAAGCTTGTAACTGACCCCTCTTATGTAGGAAGTGCTTTCAATAACTACTTCTTAACAGTTGCTGAAAAAATAAAAGGAAAATATATTGGGAATATGGATGCTATAGCAATACTTAAATCCTTGTCACCAAAAACAGCACCTATGTCTATATTTCCCACCAGTCAAAATGAAATTGAAAAAATTATTAAATCCCTCAAAAATAAAAAGTCATTTGGTTATGATGAGGTTTCAACCCATGTAGTGAAACAATGTAACACCAGCATTAGTAGAGTTATTAGTCATATTTGTAATAGTTCTTTTGAAGAAGGTATCTTCCCTGACTCACTCAAGAAGTCAATAATCAAACCGCTTTATAAAAAGGGTGATACCTCAAAATTGAGAATTACAGACCCATTTCACTTCTACCAGCATTTTCAAAAATCTTTGAAAAAGCAATGTACAGAAGGGTGTATGCACATTACAAAAATGACCTACTCAGTAAAGTACAGTTTGGTTTTAGACAAGGCGTTTCAACAGATTCAGCAATTTTTGCTTTTGTAAACAACATACTGGAATCAATGCATAAAAAATTAAATTCCCTAGGTATATTCTGTGATCTTGCTAAGGCTTTTGACTGTGTTGATCATGAATTCTACTAGGTAAATTAGACCACTATGGAGTTAGTGGTAAGCCAGGACATTGGTTTAAATCATACCTGGAAAATAGAAAGCAATGTGTATCACTGAAAGATGTAATACAGGAGATGTTATAAACTCAGAATGGGGTATAGTTAAATGTGGTGTGCCTCAGGGTTCAATTCTTGGCCTCTGCTGTTCTTAATCTATATAAATGATCTCCCACATATACTAGGTGATAATGAACACATGGTGCTCTTTGCAGATGATACTAGCATATCCTTGAAAGACCCATCACAAAACCTCGAAAACACAGCAAATGAAGTTATAAAGAAAATTAACAGGTGGTTTAATGCCAACAAACTAATACTTAATGTAGAAAAGACACAGTTACTTCAGTTTGTTACAAAAAATAAACAAAGGACAGCTATAATGTGATATCAGAAGGAAAAGCAATCATGAAAGCAGTTTCACAAAATTCCTGGGTGTATATATAGATAACAAATTGAACTGGAAACAGCATATTCAACAACTTCTTAAAAAACTGAATTCTGCAACATTTTCACTGAGGGTAATATCTAGAATAGCTAATATAGAAACCAGAAAGTTAGTATATTTTGCATATTTTCATTCCCTGCTCACTTATGGCATCTCATTCTGGGGAAACTCGTCACAAGCACAGAGGGTATTTAAATTGCAAAAGCGTGCTATAAGAACTATTTGTGGAGCAAACCCACAGACGTCGTGCAGAAATCTATTTAAAAACCTGGGTGTTCTAACAATGCCAGCACAGTATGTATACTCTGTATTATCATTTGTAGTAGAAAATCCTGAACACTTCAATCTTAATGCTGACATACATAGCCATAATACTAGGAATAAATATAATATTCACAAGGATTACAAATCACTGTCAATTGTACAGAAAGGGTAACATTTACTGGAGCTTCCTTATTCAATGTATTACCAACAGAAATTAAATGTTATCTACAAAAACCCAACTACTTTAAGTCCAAACTGAAAGAGTTTCTGCTTCAGAACCCATTTTACTCTGTAAAGAATTTTCTTCTTGGAATTTGGTAACTAAGAATGACTGATAAAATAGTATATATGGTGTATGGAAGGGGAAGGTGACAAAATTATCCACAATTACTAAAATGATATATGGTTTTTCTTTCTGTTGAAACTTTGACAAATGAACTAATTACACTGTTTACAAAATTTCACTCATATATACCAGACGGAAAAAAAAATCCCAACACAAGAAAGACTTGTGTTAGATAAACGAAATTTGGTAGGCGTGTTTATACATCTGAAAGATGACATCGATTCAAATTTCGCGCTTCGCGCATAAGTGTGGCGCTAGTAGCGCTACTCAGAGCTTGCAAATCAGGTTTGCTTTAAATACGCGCTGTAAGTTTGTGAACGTTATTTACCGCTGAGATTTGACATAGTGAGTGATGTTAGCCAAGAATGCCTTTAAGAAGACGAAGAAGCCATTATCAACAGCTCACCGAGTTTGAACGAGGTCGTGTAATAGGGCTACGAGAAGGTGGATTTTCTTTTCGCGATATTGCAGAAAGACTTGGCCGGAATGTATCCACTGTGCATGATTGTTGGGTGCAGTGGTCAAGGGATGTACTGCCTCAAGAAGACCGGGTTCCGGAGGCCACGTGGCACTACTGAGAGGGAAGACCGCCGTATTCGGCGTACAGCTGTGGCGCATCGTACTGCGTCTGCGGCAGAAATTCGAGCTGCAGTTGGTACCACAGTGACACAACGAACTGTTAGAAATCGGTTACTTCAAGGACAGCTCCGAGCCAGGCGCCCTGTAGCGTGCATTCCACTGACTACAAGCCATCGCCGTTTGCGACTCCAGTGTGTGTCAAGCCAGAGCTCATTGGAGGACGGAGTGGAGATCTGTTGTGTTTTTCTGATGAAAGCAGGTTCTGCTTGGTGCCAGTGATGGCCGAGTGTTGGTCAGAAGGAGGCCAGGGGAACGCCTGCAACCAAACTGTCTGCGGCCTAGACACACTGGACCTACACCTGGAGTCATGGTCTGGGGAGCAATTTCCTATGACAGCAGGAGCACTCTTGTGGTTATACCAAACACACTGACTGCAAATTTGTACGTCAGTCTGGTAATTCAACCTGTAGTGCTGCCATTCATGAACAGCATTCAAGGGGGAGTTTTCAACAGGATAACGCTCGCCCTCATACCGCTGTTGTCTCGCAACGTGCTCTACAGAGTGTCGACATGTTACCTTGGCCTGCGAGATCACCAGATC
>CM061920.1:104891480-104916479 GCA_031002005.1 Vandiemenella viatica | reverse complement strand
TTTGGAGTAATATTCATTCAATTTTTACAATCTCAGATAAATTTTTAAGCCCTATACAGTACTTTTTTTATACTGTGTACTATGACGATCACATATATATTATAGATTATTCCATGGTATGCAAGCATACCAATATAGGTTCCTTGATATTTGGTTAAGTTCGAGCTGTCGTTGTTTGAGATGCTGGTTGCCAGGAGCGATATAATTGAGAGATGTAGTTGAGTCGTTACCTTAAGTTTGTAAATTCAGTATACGAACTGGGAAGTATCACAAGAAGTCTGATATAAAAGTAAAGATCTTAATATCAGCTGACGTTGGTGGAAAGTGTTAAATTATTAACTCATTGAAATAAAAGTCATTACCAGAACAAGGAATGGCTTGTTCATTTGTTGATACGAGTAGTTTGATGCTATCTATGAAAATAAGCTAAAGAAGAAAGGGCGACGTGTTTGAAGATAATAAAATTATTTTCCACACGAGATTACACAAATCAGAGGCACCAGGCTGAAACGACATAAGCAAGAATAATTAACACGGTGCTAAGCTTCTGCTTTGAGTGTCTGCTATCAACTTTCCTATTTAGAATCCACGCTATATTTTCCGCCTGCATGCAGCAAATGTGTATAGATCGATCTTGATTCTTAATTTTAAATTGTATGTATTTTGACGAACTCTTCTGTTTCGAATTTTTTTCCTAACAGTCATGTAATAATTAAGATACTGCAGGCAAATATCAAGACTTCTTAAGAATATTTAAGTTCTCAAACATCACTGACTAGTTACCTAACGAAAAGTTGCAACACCATTGGCCCCTAAATGTGACAAGTTGGGAAGATCTAGGATTATATTGGTGGAAACATATTTGCTCACCAGGAAGTCGGAAGTCTAATAACTTTTATAGGGACTATACACGCTTCTCACGGAGGTTTCGCAAAGGTCGTAGCAAATCATTTTTTCTTCTGAAATGTTTAATGTTGGGGACAGAAAAAAATTATTAAGAACTGTAATAAGAAAGTAGATCTCTAGATAAACCAAACGATTGTTCCATTTAGCCATAAAATATAATTTACAGGAGAAAATAGGCATCTACCGCTGTTTCCCCGCAGTAGACACAAATTTGCATTGAAAACACACAGTAATTCATATGGAATTGCCAGTGATTGATGTCCTATGTTGCGCAAGGATGGAGGAGTGAGGAATTTCACCTATCCACAATAATATTCGCTACATCTTGTCATCGAAAGATGGTTCACTTGCTGCAACTATTTTTGTGGCAAGAATTAATATCAATACTATTTGAAGAGACCCAAAGGAATAGAAAAAGTCACTCCTACCAAACGATAGTATGGTTGTGATAGTGTTTATTGTGGTGATTTTGGCTGTATCTTTGGTGATGCCGAGTATAGTGACGTTGTTCGTCTTTGTGGTGGTGTTGGTGTTAGTGGTGGGGATGATGTTGGAGCAGATGGAGGTGACGTTATAGGCGGTTGTAGTATTGTTGTTAGTACCGACATCATCGCCACTTACGTTGTTGGTGCTAGTGGTGACGGTGGCGAATGTGGATGCTGCAGGTGTTGGTTATGGTGGTGGTGACGCCAGTGAAGGTGATATTGGTGACGATGGTGTTGGTGGTAGTGATAACAGTGCTGCTGATGGTGGAAATGGTGACGCTGGAGGTGTTCGTGGTGATGATAGGTGAGTTTACGATTCACCATCGTCGTGTTTCTTGCTGATATGTACTTTTGCGTCATCTATTCACAAATAGTCTCTACCATAAACATGTTTAGATTTGTTATCTTTATTCGAGTCAGCGATTCCATCTTTCAAAACAAGTAACGCAGGCACACATTATATAATTTCTATTTGGTTTAATCCCGTAAAAAATAATAATAATAATCTTTTAATTTTTTCTGATAATCTATCCGCTTCTATTTGATAATGCCTTGATTCACATTTAAACGCCTTATTTATCAATCAACTTTACATCTCTCAACTTGAAACTCGTGTATTATTAATTACAATTCTTTTAAGTAACTCGCGGTCTCAGCCGAATACGATAATTCGTATTATTTTGTTTTACTACAAAAGTCTTTCTCCAGGCCTTTGTTTTTAAGTCCTTCCGTCAACAATTTTTCCCATTATCTACATTTTTTTTGTGCTCTCCTTCCAACAGGTAGTTCTTCGCTCTCATTTTCCTTACAACTCGGCACCTTCCCTTAAATATAACATAATATTAATTACATTTACATTATTTTCGTGTTATTAAAATAAATACGTCATCATCATCGGTTTTATCTGTTCGTTATGAAGTATGTTATAAGTACACCTCACTTTTTAGATTCTGAAAATCTTATTCTGTGTGCCTAAAATATACTCTGCTAAAATGCTAAGCAGGTTCTAATTTTGTTTAAGTAGGCGCAAATATTGTGGTTATCTTTATACAATGTCATCAGTAAAATTACGTCACTTAAAAAAGTAACATCGAGAAGCGTAATTCAGCATAATGTTATTGAATTTAATAGATTTTAGCTGCTGGGATTATCTGAACTCAATAAAACTCTTAAAGTGCAGCTGTCACGTATTTCCTATTGACGGAGAAATAAATTTCGGATACACTTCTGTTGAATACTTATTTACTGATTAAAAATTCATACGTTTACATGTACTTACTTATAAAAATTGTATGAATATTAATTTTACTGTATTGTTTAAAAATAGACAGTTGCATTTAAAATTCAGATTGCTATGTCAACATCACCAGATTGTAAATTCTGTTATTTGCGGATAGATAAATCATTGCTCAAACACAACCAAACATTTATTTTGAACAACCAGATCACACCATCCAAATATTTAAACTCTACGTTTTATACTTTAGATTTTTTTTGCCATGTAGTGCGAAAAGTTAAATTTACAGATTTTTTATGTTATTCTGATTTACACGCACAGTCTTTTAACAATGTCAAGTTAAAAGTTTCGAAGTAGTGGCCGGCCATAGGCACGATAACAAGGCTTCAAGACATTCACAAACTGCCGGCCTCGGTAGCGTAGGGGCTAGAGTGCTAGCTCCTCGTGCCGAAGGTCGCCGGTTCGAATCCGGCCGCGGGCATGGATGTTTAAGTGTTGTATGTCTTTGTGAATGTCGTGTCCGTCCTGTGGTGTCTATACTTAGGAATTGAAAAACACTGGAAGAAATATAAACACATCGAGCTGGCTGAATGGTTAAGTTGCCGAAAGCCATTTAAAAAAAAAAAAAAAACTTCCAGGCATGCTTTACTATTTAAATTTCTGTCCGCTAACGAAAGCTATGTTCACTTTTCCGATGCGGTGGAAGTGTGTATGTCCCAGTTTTCACTAAAAATTTGATAAACCAACATGTACGACAATTTGGTTATTATTGTTAGCACAATGGTGAGAACCGTTAAATGTATCGTTACAGTTTACTCACCTATTTGTTGCACAGGTCGCAATATACAATGTTTCCATCAGTTGAGATATTGGGGAACTCGTTAACCTACTGCGTAATTAAAGACGATTTGGAGTTCGGTACCTGGGTCATACCGCTGCCTTATGAGAACACACTGCTCACTGCAGCCCCTGTGTGACTAATAGCAAGCTACGACTGAGAGACTATGACTCCATACAATTTCACTTGAATTGTCGGAAATAAACACGTGACAAAATATTTTTGTTCTTCTGAGTTAAACACGCCTTTTTTGGATATTCTAAACGGAAAATATCCGTAAAATAGGCAAAAATAGGTCCTAGCAACAATATAGACATTTTTAGGCACTATAAAACCACAAATAGCTACCCAAAGTGTCAATAAATCGTATATATTATATAACTGTATTTTTCTGTATTTCAATCAGGAACAAAATAGATTTTGCCTAAAATCCGAGGTCCAGTTATAAGATGTAACAACTATTTTCTGGTATGCTCGATACTCTTTTTATCAGTGCTCTCTTCTAAAAAGACAGTCCTTCAAAATAGAATTCTAGACAGAAGGGTTCAGTAGTAGTACGTAGACAAAATTAGAGACAACATACATCAAATACAACATTATGCGTTACATTGACATTTGGGCGACGTTATTACATATATTGTCTTGTCAATGCTGGAAATTTCATTGGCAGTAATTACATTTTCATTGGATGAGGATGATCAAGAGTTTTTTTTAATCACGGTAATACTTTCCTGTGCAATTATAATACGAATACATTTTAATTTCAAGAATTGGAACATTCTCAGATCATTAAAATATTTGTGAGTAGTTATTAGTCCCCTTTTACAATTTTGAATAGGTTTTTAAAAATGATTGAATACAAGTGGGTAGCTATGTTTGTGCTGCACTAAAATTTGGGAGTGTTCGGTTTGCAGCCCCGCATTGTTTCCTGGTCACTGGAGGGTGTGCTGTTCCCTTGTTTACATTACTAAGTTGGTTACTCCCGTGCATTTGCATGTTGTAGTCCCAACGGAAGTGAGGCATTCGGTGCATACGATATGTTTGTGATACTCTGTTCCACTGAAACTGCAGAGCAACTACAGATTACGACAAAAAGCATAAATATGCTCCCATGCAAAAAATATCCACGTCGTTATCGTTGAAAGATTCACCAAAAACTTATTCTAAACTGATGCCTGCTCTGCGGTTAGTATCTTCATCAATTGAATTAACAGAACAATTCGCATACAACATTTGCGTTTTTAACATTTTAAAATATGGGCAACAAACATTCGTTTACAAGCGAAAACTGTGATTTTATAGTTATTAAAATATGAAATAATGTACATAGAAGTAAAGGTGAAAAGTCGTGTGATTTTCAATTACTACAATCAAACTAAAGTAAAAATTATACTACAGTCTTATATTTGTGACGTTCATTTCTCTGAACTTTTTATAATCAGATGTTTTTATTTCGAATGTTGTTTGGCATATATTAATAGGCCCATTACTTTATTGAAAGTGTTCTTAATTTAAAATGCATTGCAATTTTTTAAAAACGTATCACAAATCTGATTGGAACCGAATGATCGTACTAGTGGTGCAAGGTACAGTACAACGTGGCACACAATACTTTGGAACCAAGTCCCCTGCATAATCTGGAAACGTGCCAAGCACTGACTTCTGTACAATCTAGTACCTTCTGATCTACCCATTAAGGTGATTAAAGTACGGAATTCTAATTGCATAAGGCTTGTCGCACTTTATCTTCTGGCTACAGAGGAAACAAATTAGTCGACACACTATCCAAGTCGGCAAACAGAATCAGAGCCATTTCCTGTAATCTTCTAATCCAAACAGTGGATCTAATTCTTGCAGTTGGGGTTGCAAGAAGCAACAAAATATAGAGAGAGATGTGGAAGTAATTCATAGAAACCACATGTCACTTTTAGTGACTGCTTTGTCGAATCTTACCAAAGAAAGAGTTGTATAAAACCAAGTATTTTGAAATAAAAGCGATGAATATTATGGCACGATTAAAGTTTTAACAGTGTGTTTTCGCTAAATGTCTTTACAGAATTATTTTTTGTCGGTCCCTTTTGTACGTATGTAATGAATTAGATACAAATCACATTATATTCTCACACTAAATGCATTGGCAACTTGTCTTGCAAACTGTTGGAAGGTATGGAGCTGTCAGGTGTAACATTAACAACGAATGCCGCAAACTTGTTGGCCACTAAGGATCAGCGCATTTACACACCGTTAGTAAATTTTCTTCGGTACAACAATATAAAAATTTAAACCAATTAAATATTCTGTGTAATGAAAGGCAACATTTAAGACGGCAAACAGATACGGATTACAGATGCAGATTAAACTGACAAGAAATATTTTTATAACGTTTCTGGGCTACAGTTAAGAACTTTTTAATATTTAACACAGATGCATATTTTTCTTTGTATGTAGTGAAGTCAATTGCTATTCAAAAACTTAAATAAAATATATATTTTTCTGGCCCTGATAATAATGACTGTAGTAAATTAGATTTTCTATTGTATCTTAAATTAATAATATGTAGTCACTGAAATAAAATTTCGTAATATAATAATGTCAAAACTGGTCTGGATGTATTATATTTGCACTAATGCCAATAAAAATAACGGTAATTTTCATGACAGGTGTCCCAGCGTTTTTCTTCCTTTGTCAAAAATGTATTGCTGGAACAGAAAATCATCTGACATAAAATTCAATATAAATCATTAAAATGATAACTAGTTATTGCACAAATAAAACAGTTTAGTAGTATTTATCAGTAAACAACTAAATTACTTCTGAATATTATGTTAATGGATGTTCCTGTTGAGGAAACGTTATCTCACGCAAAGATAACAAAGAACTGTCAAACCAACACATGGCATATTGTAGACCATCGCTTGAGAAAGGTGCCTAAATACTATTATGCTATTTTAAAGCAGAATACTTGTATCTAAGCTTAACAACATAACTGGATGATAAATACATTTCATATAGAAAACATTTATAACAAGCAAGACTTAACGTTAAAAAGATTTACCAGGACACACCCACACATCCGCTGATATCACGTCAGTGGACACAGCACTCTACATATCGCTTGAAATCCCTCCCTTAAAATCTCGTGTACTAAATAGCAGGCACTTAATAATTATTAGAGTGATCATGATTAAAATTTCAGTACCATACATAATTCGACAAATTTTTGCTACCAATAGTTTGTTATTCAAATTATTTTTCGTAATAGCATTCAATAATTCGATAATTAAACACCATGTGTACATAATTATAAATTCTATTCATCTAAGTAAGATTACAGAGTACGATTGTTAATGATTTCGTATTGGTAATACAGACTGAATTTCCATCCATTATGTCTATATTAATCGTTCAGTATGTAGTGACTGCGGACGTTGAAAAGGTAAGAACCGACGGATCAACCAAGAAACCGCCACTAGGCGGTTTTTTGTCATTAAAATTTCATGCAGTTATGGATTTAGTGATTCACAATTTATTTATCTGACCAACTGGAAATCAATTTCCATGGAGGAAATATAAAATCAGCACAGTGCGCATAAATGGGGCAACCAGAATAAGTACTGCTTCAAGAAATGGTATATACGGTGTTCCGGAAGAATTTCAGAGCTGCTGAATAGTCAATCTGGTGGCTTACACGCGAAGTCGCGGTAACTCGTTTTCTTGACAGCAGAGAGTCAGTGAGCTAGACAGCGAAGATAATGCAGTCAGAGAATAATTGGAGCGATGACGAATGTGACGGCTGCAGCAATAGAGTTACCGTCGGTCTGAAAGTTACGTCCTGTATCTTCGTAGTCTGGGAGCCTGCGCACTGAAACTTTGATGCTGGATGGAGAACTCGTTCAAGTGCACTTCCCCCCGAACTGCTTCGGAGCACCTGGGACGAAAGAAGATTCGTGCAGTCTCTCGAATTCCAGTCGTACCAGTCTGCAACTTGAGTCCCGTCCCTCCATAAAACCCTTCGTCCACAGCCACGTTGACATACTTACTGATATTTTAGTCTTTCAACTTTATTATCCACTTCGAATATATTCAGCATGGCAAATGAGCAATTTGACGTGATTCAAATTGTAGTTTTAATTTAGATTATTTTACGCAAATCGTGACGATGTTTTTATTTGTTAGAAATAACTGTTTTGTTGGTATTAAAGTGGCATAATATTAGGTCGAGTCACAAGTCTCTTTTTGAAGCTGACTACGTACATTGTTTCAAGCTCCATCACTTCCTAATAACATTCAAGTAAAATATTACTAAGCGAAAAGTTATTTTATTTAAAAATATTCATTACATAATTTCATGTGAAATATGTGACAAAACGCGATAGTTTCAACACACACAACTGAGAAGTTTTTCAATAGACCCATGTCTTTTCAGTAAGACACTGTAAGAAGACAATCAAATTCACTACACGCGGTAATAGGCGGAATGATACTGTTCATTAGTTCAGCTAGTGGAACTGGACTCAGCATCTACTAATCACGAAGAAATGCTGTTTGTTAATGGTGAGGGGGAAAAGGGAACACCTTCTCCCTCCCATCATTTCCACACTCATTAACAATACGTTATAAATTGTGTTCACTACCGTTTCTTATTTGATATTAAATTCTAAATTCATAGAGCGTTTTACCGTATTGTAATTACTTGCCGATACTTCTGCTTCAATCACATAGTGTTAACAGTATCTTATCGTTAATTTTGGTTCTATGACGCTTCTTTATGCCGTAATACCGAGCCTGTTGGGTGATTGTTAATGCTTTGGCTTCGCATTGGGATGGACGCATGTTTGAATCTCCGTCGGGCCATCCAAATTTCGATTTTCCATGATTTCTCGAAATCACTTCCAAGTGAATGGTCGCCTCAGAAGACTTTGGTAGAATTCATTTCCATTCCTTACCTCCATTCGTTTCTGTAATGACTTCGACGTTGACCAGTCGTATAGCTAAAAAAATCATACATTAGCCACATAAACATAAATTCAAAACATTAAAGGAAACGATTATATGACATACATTTTACTAAATGTGAAAACAAATAACAGATAGGGCCTACCAATTTAATTGTTGCACGTAATAATAAAAACCATGACAGAGCAACTAATATCCTTGCCGTTTATTTTCCCACGCACCTTTCACACAGTTTGCTGTTTTGCGGGGTTTCTATGCCTTTACGTGATTCATAGGGCGAACAGAAACACGGCTCTTCGTGGTACTGAGTAGTTTTCCCGTGCCGAACAGTACATCAGTCCAGTATTGCAGAACATGATTATCACATCGCCAAGCAGGAAAAACGACGAACAGAGAACTCAGTCACTATGATTGATCACACGAGCCACATTTAAAAACAATTTCAATAAATGCAGTGAACGTACGGAAAAATAAACAAGAACATACTGAACTTGCGTTGTTATTACTCATTACATTTAATAAAACAGATGTAATAAAATTTCGAAATGCAAACTGTAACATTCAGTTTGTCACGTTTCGGCGATTTCGTTAATGATATTTTATCCCCCTGATTGTAGTCTAAATGTGAAGCAGCTGTCACCAAACTACGCTAATGCTACCATGAGATGATACCGCAAAATATTACAAATCATACACGAAGTTACAGCGGAATTTTTGCTTAGTAAAATTCCTGTAACAATTAATTCCACTGTATAAAATTATACAACCCTAAATTGTATGAAATAGCTTAGACTGAATTCGAACTCTGATTTCAAGGATTTTGGAACGCTTCATGATGCATTCTATTTTTAATGGATTTTCATATTATATATATTATATTATTAATTTACTTAATTTTTTACCCAAAGGCTAATCTAGTCAATATAAACTCAATAAATGTATTTAATTCATAAATTATTTATTTAGTTTCTAGAACATACATGAATGATAATTTAACACTTTCTTATTCGACTCTGAGAGAGGTTATATCAGTTACAATTAGATAATCTTCTAGTAAACATTTCCGTATGGACAGATATTGCTTGTAGTTAAGCCTGAAGTGATAAACATCTTCCACAGAGCCGCAGGTGGGGCACATCGGCGAATCCACCATATTTCTTTCATTAATTCCTCTTTTGGTTACCAGTAGCGCTGGGTTCAGTGGATAGTCACACTTCAGGAAATGTATATAAAAAGATATTTAATAATGCGTCACTTTTCGTCACAGTAAGGTGATAATTAATGTATGGTGCCAGTCCAGCCCTACCAACTGTAAGTTTCTCCTGTTCGCACCGAAATTGCGTTCCGATGTTTCGTTTTCTTCTTGTTATTGCTTTACGCCTCGTTGCCATCGCGGTCTTTGGAGGTGGGAAAGAACTGGGGAAAAGGAAAGGGACGGAAATTTCCCAATCTTGGAAGCACTTTTGGAATTAAATTTTCGGTATGGCATTTATATCCTTCCAGGATTCTGTTTTTATCTCACCAATTGTGATAATTTCCATGAGCGGTTCTACCACATTTCTGGGTGTTTCAGATGGATTGCTTTGCGCAAATGATGCATAACTTTCAGGTAGTATTACTTATTAACAATACAACCAATTTGTAGGAACTCATGACGCACAACGTCATTGAAATAAAAGAAAACAGTAAAGAGAACCTTCATGTTTGATCGAACTTGTCGAATTTTTTTCGGTCTTGGCTCTTCAGGCAGCTTCCATTGGAACGACTGGATCTGGCTTTCGACTTCAAACCCATACACTCACGTTTTGTCGACTGTTATGACCATTCTAAGAAGTTCTGGATCGTTGTTGACTACATTTAGCAATTCCTGAGCGATATCTACGCTACATTGTATTTGGTCGAAATTTAAACATTTTGGAACTAACAACGCTGCCACACGTTTCATGTCCAAAATATCCGAAAAATTGTTAGGCATGAACCAAATCATATTCATAAATCATCAGCATCCTATATAATAGTGATACGACGATTTTTCCGTCAATGTGTATCACATGTCCGACGTTGTCGTCGATTGTTGATGTGTTGGGGCTTCCAAGGTGGGCGTATCAGCGACGCCCTCACGGCCCTTCTTGAAACATCTGCACCACTCGTAAACTCATGTTTTGCACATAAAAGATTCACCGAAAGCTACTGTTAACATTTCAAATGCGGTACTGTACTTTATTCCATTTTTCAAGCAAACTTTTATATAATTCCTTTTGGCAATTTTTCCAAAAAGTACAAAGTAGCTGATCCCACTAAAACAAGTTAAACCTTTCGAACTGCCAAAAATAAACTATGCATTCAAAATGGCTGTGAATTGCAACTTGTTGTGGGAACACGTATACCAGCAAAATAAAAAAAATAAAAAATGAAAATTGGGTTTATAAAGCAAGCTATATTAAGTAAAAGTCCCGTTATTTTTTCATAATAGCTCGTATACTACTGTCATTGCATCTCACGTTTCATCACTACTGTAATGCGAAAACCTCGCAGGGAAACAGATTTGATACAAGAGTTGTAAAAAAAGAAAAGTGAATCCATGTGCTGTGACGGATATTGTGTAATTATTTATAATGTATTGATTAATTTTCTTTTTTTAAACCGAAATGCCGTGTAATGGCGCTGGCTGATGGTATTGCACCCCAGCGCTCTCTGCTGATTCTTTGGATATCTTGACATTGATTTTAACGCTGTCCTGCCAAATTCTCAAGAAAAGTTTAGAATTGTCGCTGATTTACCTACAAGGATCATAAGAGCATTTTTGGTGTTATTAGAATATTTCTATATATTTATATATATTACGAATCATGGTCACTATGGCAAATTCAACGGCTAACGAAAAAAGTCTACATTCCCTGCGTCAAGAAACGAGTACGAACCAATAATGACTATCGTTATCGGATGTACTGATACTTCTCGATAAAATACGGAGAGATGACACGTATCGATCGATCTTGCAACGTTATTGTCTGGTCGGAAATATTGTTACTAGTGACCGATACGACGCCATTGTCTCGATATTCACTTGGAGATCGCTGCAGACCTCATCCACCTGTCGTCGCATCCACTCAAAAATTCTCAACAAGGGCTGAATAAACTAAAATTAAATCCTTTAGGGAGATTTTTTGTTCCTTTTTGATTAAATTTTGTCGATGTTTCCAAGTTTCTCTATACTCGAAGAAAATAATCAATACATATCGTTACGTGAAGTTAACTTTGACTGGTTAGTTAATTTTGTAAATTTTGAACAATATAATATTACAATCACTCCCAGCACTATTCACAATTATCTGAAGATTCAAAACGTTTATGTTTATTATTTTTCAAAATTAAGAAAAAGAAAATATCTTCCACAATTTTTAGAGAGCAATCGCAGACTGCAATGTTCTTGTGACTTTAACATCGATTTATTAAGGCTAATAGTCGACAATAAACTTTATTTTTTGCTTCCTGGAAGCTCTGCGAGTGTTTCCAGTTTTTACTTTAATATACGCTGTTGTTTACAATAGTAATGATGGAACGTTATATTTTATTCAGCTTCAGGTGTAGTCGTAATTAATGCACGTAAGAATCGTATTTATCCTACAGAACATTACATTTGTGTAGAACCTAACTTGGGAACCTTCATTATGAATATTATTTATCTTTTGTATTCTTACCAATAAGTGATCCGTATTACATCAACCATCTATGTATAGTTTTACCTGACGTAGTATCAGATTTGTATTACTTATTTTATAATGAATTATTATTATCTTTGATTGAAGAGAGTCTGAGCAGAAGTACACTAATATACGTGCCTAGAGTCATAGATTGTATTTTACATAGACGACAAATATTGCTGGCATAGGTCCAGTAATCTGTCAATATTGTACTTTATCCATTTCTAGTACTTACGATCAGTCATAATTATACTGGCACCAAAATCACCTAGTAATATTGTATCCCTGCGGTTCTAAAAATATTCACTGTATTTATCTTTCCAAGCTGCAGTTTCATCGTTTGGATATGTCTACTCCAGTTATCATTACATCATATCCCTCCCTCCATTTTTAGTATGACTACTGGGGACCTTCCATTAACAATACGTCATTCTTTTACACATTTTTACGACGGTTTCTTGAACATTAGGCTGCAACTTTAGCATTCGTATGTTAACCATTTAAATTGAGCACTACCTCATTACATTTATCTTATTGCTTAGTGAAATAAGGACCCATTCCGTCCATGGAAGATATGTGTTTCTTCTATTATTTCTTTCGTTTGAGCCAAAGAAGTACAACTCTTTTTCCACCTACTAATATTCTAAATCTGTTTTACAACACTCACGAAAGTTGAAGGTAGGAGGGCAGAAGCAAACGAAATAATACACAATTACAAAAAGCACAGTGTATCCGGGTTAAGTTTTTATAAAATACACAGAATCTTATGGCTGAGGTTTGGTGTAATTTATCTTTCCTTTCCACATACATATTGCCTCGTGGCAGTTCTTTCAGTCCATTGTTACTGAATCTGTTTCCGTTTGCCGAGACATTTTGCAAGAGTCCAAACTAAAACCTTCACCGCAAATAAGTGTCTAGAATATTCCATAGACACGTAACCGTATTTAGAATCTTTCTATTATACCCAGCGTCCCAAGCTCGATATGTAGAAACAAAAACGTATTGAACAGTGGCACTTTACATCTCAATGTACCCTAACGATATTGTCCTCTTGGTTTGATTTTTTGTTTTATACAAATTTAATTTTTAACCATCTGACTTTCTGAATTTACGCAAGCTGACATTTTATTTTATGTAATTCAACTTGCGACAAACTGATACTTATGTCTGTGTGTGTTTTTTTAACTACCTTGATATGTCAGAAATTCTAAGTATCGATTAAGCTGTATCCGTTCTAGATACAAGTTCTGTTTCCACAAAGAAAGCTGAGCTGGCCCGCCGCTCATCGCTAGACTGCTGCTTTGACCCAGGTATCCTCGTATTCTTAGAATTAACAGGCCGCGATTTGGTATGGCTTGTGAAGCGCATGAAATCGCAATGTATCAGCGGGGAGTGCGGCAATCTGCGGGAGTAGTGTGCGCCACGGCCGCGCGGCGCTGCGAGCAGTCCATTGTGTGAGCGGAGTATAATCAGGGAGATGCCTGAAGACCTACGAGCGAGCCTTCCGGCGGCACTCCGGCCCGCTTGCTCTTTTTTGTCTTTCATTCGAGCTCGCTATAAAGAGGAAGGCAGCAGAAATGACGGGCCCTGTCATCTGGGGAGATACAAAAGGAAGCAGCTGCACGAGGCTCTTTCCAATAATTAACCCTTTGCCCAAAGTGAACGACCCTTCCAACTCTAAGGCAGTGCCAGTAAAAGGCTTCCAATCAGTTTACAACGAAACTTCTTGTATCCTACATGAACCGGCCAAGCAATTCCTACAACTGTTTTGTAATTTTTCTGTGAAAGAAATATTTTTAAAAATGGGATTTAGTACATTTATACCGTTATGAAATGAATAGATCCTTGACGTGCAGTAAACTAGTGAGTGGAAATCAAGTATAAAGGATTCTGGTACTGTCTTGCACTTCTCTGATTCTTTTATTCCGATGCTGTAATAATTCACTAAGACTAATTGGCCAGTGATTTTTTTTGTTTTAAGTTCATAAAATTCCACAAGCCACCCATAAAAATTCACAACAGTTAAATTCGTAAATTGACAGTAAATAAATACATAGACATGAAAAATTGCCCTTTTAAGATATTTACTTCAAAGCTTAAAATCTGTTCGTAATTAAATTGTTGTGCATGTCTCAGATATTACTTATGTACGACCTACGTTTAATGACTAGCTCCTAAGTTATCTACAACGTAATTGTATAAGAATCAACAAGAATTAAATTGGATCAATGATAAATCATTAAGGACTTCATAATTAGTAAAATACACCTCGCATCACAAACTAAATCATGAAAAATAAGAAAGGAAGGGAAAGAAACTAGTGGAGAGAAAAAGAGTTAATCTTCTCGATGTCTTCGTAGAATCTAAAATGTCAATCGCCTCGTCCGATGTAAAACAGTCTGTAGTGTAGGTAGATGATCTACCATCTCCTTCGCTGCAGGAAGAAAGCCCACCCAATTCAGAGTGGCTATAACTGAACAGATTCATTGCTTTCCATACTTCAGTTGAACTTTATCGGATTTTACACACACACAGAATTCATCTCTCCGCATGTCGTCTTTAACTGAGTGTCTCCCTGTTACTTCTTCTTCCTCTTCTTCTTTCTTGCAATTATCACACTATTGCAGTGTCGACAGTTTTTCAGGATGACATTTTTAGGATTAGTCTATCACGGCACTGAACCTGACGCCCCAGTGCCTCTTTGATTACAAGGTAGATATATAAGAAGCTTGGTTCTCTGCTCAATGGATTGAACCTCAATATAAAGTACTGTACGACAGTAACAGTGACATAGCGTAGTTGTTCAGAACTGTGGATTTGAAACTTAAGTTTTCTCCTTGTAACGGTTTTCCTGTGTATTGCCGCTTTTGATAAAAACCTCCACCATTCGTGCAAAGCTCGCTTTCCCTTTATACTGATAATCAGCCAACTACAACCGCTAATTGACTTGGGCATTTTTACTTATAATGATGGTCCGAGGATACCTGCGAAAAAAATTTTCATTCTTTGGCTACAGACGTCTGAGCACGTTCACACAATTTTTTCGGAATGTTGTGCACCCTGAGCAATGTGATACAGTGACGGGCAGCGTCAAGAACCCTTAAGTGTCCTTACAGCTGAGGAGCAGCTAATTGCACCCGGTAAGGAGGACTGAAGTTCTCAGTCAAATCCGTATTAGGCACTATCCGTTAACGCACGGGATCATGCTTCGGGAGAGGCGTCATCGATAGGTGATGCTCGTGGTGCACCTATGAGAGTATGTCATATGTTTACTTACAGTACAATCTGTTCTGCACATCTCGACGTAGCTAACGTACTCTTCGTCATTTTAAACAATCGCCATGTCAACCTTTCTGTTACCAGTGCCATCCTTTTACAAACGTGGTGAGTATGAATTAGTGCTTCTTTCAAGAAGGATTTGATAATATGTGGGTCGTTTTAATTATTGTGGTCATTTGCCTTTAACCTTTTTAGTCAACCTTATCGTTAATCTGTTTTTTTTATTATTTTGCTGGATTTGACCCCGGAAACATTACATTGTCATCTGGTTTGCCCTTTATTCCATTTATGTATATTTGGAACTGATATTGTAGTTTTATCGTCTGGTCTGATATATTTATGGACAGATATTGTAACGGGACGTTATCACGCCACGCTACAATTTATATTTTTATTGTGTTTAATTTTAATTTATTCAGATTAAAATTAATTAAAATTGATCTCGGGCAGCCCAAA
Source organism: Vandiemenella viatica (assembly GCA_031002005.1). Lineage (NCBI taxonomy): Eukaryota > Metazoa > Arthropoda > Insecta > Orthoptera > Morabidae > Vandiemenella > Vandiemenella viatica. The sequence goes on along the minus strand of CM061920.1, from coordinate 104,900,618 downwards.
AATTGTATATGATTAAATAAATATGCAAGGGTATTTCATTTGTGAGCATAAGATTTGTTTAAGTGAAGGATCGCACATCTGAGGCTAGGGACGGAGTGAAACGGTAAATTCCCAGTGAACGGACACAATGGGCCACCTCGCTGTCGCCACCCCAAGGCCAGTCACTAACCCCAACGGTTCGCACAGCAAACATGTGAAGGTCAACCTCTCCCCCGCCCCAACAAGGATGGACGCGGAGAGGACGCTGGCAAAAATGCCGCGAATCTGAGTGTGCAACGATACCACGTGATTTCCAACCTGCCTATGAAATCATCGGTAGGGGTCTTCACAAGTTAATTCAGGGTGTTTTTTTTTCTTCCCGCCATGTTCCTTCGCGGAGAGGGACGCCATCGCCTTCCGAAGAGGAGGAAGTTACTTCTTGCCAGACCACGGTCTGGGATAGTCGACTGCTGACTTCTCGCCAGGCCAGAACGGTTGTGCTTGGTCAGTACAGTGACCTGCCTATGATCACTGGCTGGTGATCTTTCTTTCGCGCTGGGCTGATAGCGCGACGGACTTCAGTGTTGCTGCCTATGCTATGGTAAAGTGTTAACGCCAGGTCTTGCATCGTTGTGTTCTTATGAGACTGCGAATGACCCGTAAGCGACTTGAGAAAGAGACTTGTGTTCTTTGAGCAAATTTTGACCCTGAGCTAGCCGACATTTTGTTGAACATTGTGGGAACCTTTGCATATCGCGAGTTCCTTGTTTTTCTCCTTGTTATTTGACGGCGCCCGAGACGCATGTTCATTTCATGTATTCATTTTGATTGCTGACTGTTTTTTTGTTGTAGCGTATTGTTGAACATTGTTCCCGCTTACTAACTTTAACTTCGTCAGAAGATTTTCAATTAAAGTAAAATTCATATAATTGTTTGCTTGAATGAATCGGCCAGTTGTAATCGCTAGGCTTGCATTGATATGTTAGTGATTATTGTGGTAATGGTAACGTTAAATATGCCTAGCGGTGTAGTAGCCAAATGAATATAATAAATTATCTATGTCAGTTTCATTGTGATCTGACAAGGTTAAGATTCTTGCCAACCCAATAATTGATTTATTATTATTATAAATTAATTAAAATTCATAACCCCCCCCCCCCCCTCACTTGAACCATCCTATTACAATATACAGATTTCTAATTTCTGCTGTAACTTTTATTAGTTTGACTGATCATTTTTTATTCAGCTAGTCAGCCTGTCATCAGTTCGTACCACCTTCCTTTTGGGCTGTAACAACCGTTCTAGCGATGTTTCGATGATTTAATTATCATCATCATTATCTAGTAGACATGTAATCTGCCACAGTGGCTGGGTGCGTTAAAGTATCACCACAATGGATCGGAAAGGTTCCAAGGATCCAGGCTTAAATCCTGGGCCCAGCGTACTGGCCGTCCAGATAGTGGTTTTTAGGCGGTTTTTCTCAATCAGTAGGTAAATCCTGGGTCAGTTCCCAATTTTATACTTATAAGCTACAAATTTCACAAAAAATACACGCATAAAACATACTTTTCACAGACAGATGGCATCACATCCGCTTCCCCACTAAAAGGACGACAGGTTTTAGCAAGCCTCTGGAAGAGAATGTTATGAACGACCAGTGACAGTGGAAACGTTCAAAGGATAGCGATGAAATAATCTGCTAGGCAAAGTGTAAGGTAGTCTGGTAACTAAGTGATCTGACTTGTTGCACTACGGTATTGTACAGCTCACTGCTAACTACTCGACATCATGCAGTGTCTACCCTTCGCAGCCTTTCTTGAACTGCTGTCCCTCTGTTTACAAAGCTTTTTACATTATTATTTCTTAGTCTATCACTCATCATCATATCCAAGTCATTAACATTTTTCGAGGTACACGAAATCGATAAAAATAATGTAAGCAACCTTTAATTAGAATATACAAGATTCCTTCAGTGTATGTAGTCATCTAGCGCAGAACAGATTTAGTGCTATTCACTAGTATCGGTGTCTGTTTACTATGCAATGCTTCTGTCTTCTAAACTCCAAGTGGGTATACTTAACATGGTATTGGAGATAGGGCGGCTAGTTCGTTTCCTCACTCCCTAACCAAACCCGATAATCCTATTAGTTGTGCCGGGAGGTGAAGGTCGTGTTAAGGCTCTATGAAAATCCCTGTCGATCGACAGTTAGACGCCCGAGCCACTGAGCAGCCAGGCCACTCCATCTTTCTCCATCCCGAGTATTAAAACCTGTATTTATTTTTATCGTTCTCTTAAAGAACGGAAACATGTGTTAGTGTTTTCCCATCTAGCCATCTAGTCTTACTCGCAGCATAGTTCAGAACAAAAACTAGATATCACACGTTTTCTCTTCTTTTTGACCGCTAATTGTGAGTAAACCTTTTTCACTAGTTAAAAATCAGAAAAAATTAATTTTAACATTTGTGGAGTATAAATTTTCATTTATAATGACTTTAAGAGTCCACATCAGAAAATGATTGAACTGGCTGATAATGATAATGACGAATGAATTTTCTTCTTTAAAGGATTCCTTCCGCTATAGCAATACATAGGTTAAAGCGACAGGCGAGTGTTATACAACACTTCGTTTGCATACTGGATTATTTCGCCGTTGTGAGAAGCCATTATTCATTCCCTTTTAGGTCGACCTTCCCCTTTAAAGAGGCTCATTGTTTCCCTTCCGTACGAGCGTGTGCGTACGCTCTCTGGAATGTGTATCGCGGGGCAGGTTTCTTTGGTCCCACTTGCTAATTACTCGGGGCGCCGCGGGCGAGTTTAATTGGACGAGGGGCTGATGCGCAGTTGTGCCGTAATTAATTTGTGCTCATTATAAAGTTGTCTGGTCCGGTAGTGGCGGTGCGGGCTCTCAGCGATGCCGAGCTGTTGTTGTCTTGTCCGCGCAGACGAGGGCCTCTTGCGCCTGCAGGTGAGCAGGCTGAGTGTATCTGTGGCTTCCACTGCGGGCATTCGGATCCTCACGGAATATTGACAGTTTGTCAGAAGTAAACACGCGGCAGTTCAACACAGCGTATGTGACGCCGTACAGAGTCATATGGCGCCAGCTACCTGCAACTTCGCTACCAGCGAACTTACATGTTTACAACCTCTCAAACTTGCATTGCAGAAACAGACTGCCGCAGTAAACATTACCACCAAAGTTAAGAATGAACACTTCGACTACTTCGCAGGTGAGCTTGTCACCAATGACGACACAGAACTTAAATTGTCATTCAATAAGAAATACCCGTCAAGTAAAGTTTCTGCATTCAGATTAAGCATTAATAGAATTTTTTTAAAATATCTAGTAAAATTTTGAAAAACTCAGTGACTATAAAATCAAGTTCAATATTCTGTCAAATAATATGTAAAAATCGAACACACAACACACAAAATAAAATAATTGTTTAAAAAACATAAAAACCGCCTTCAAAAAAAGGGCAATAAATTTTTTTAAATAACTTTATACCTTGCTTAGAAGAAAGTAAATCTAAATGGACAATATTTTACATTACTGTTATTGAAATTCTTACATTAATTAGTTATTTTTGGAGTCGGTGCCAGCTGTCAGATCGCGCAGATCGAATTAGTGAACTTTATTTGGTGTTCGAGGTGAACCGAGAGTAGGAACAAAAATTCCCAATATTTTACAGCATGTCGTGAGGAAGATAGTTTTATTGCGGGAGACAGCTTAGTGAAACAAATTAACGGTATGTTATCTGTGACTCGGCCTCGTTGGTCATCCAGGCATATCTCTGGCGCTATAGTGTCAGTTGGTAGGCTGCATCATGCAGTAAACACTTAATAATTAGTATAATATCGGTGTATCATCTATATGTTTCTATTTTGATGAAAAATGTTTCTAGAATTAATTGTAGGTAAGTAGTAATATGATTTTTAGGTATTATTGTTTTTAACTTTTTGTTTTTCTTGTTTTGGCTGGCACCGACTCCAAAAATAACTAATTAATGTAAAAATTTAAATAACAGTAATGTAAAATATTGGCCATTTAGATTTACTTTCTTCTAAGCAAGGTATTAAGTTATTTTAAAAATTTTAGTGCCCTTTTTTGTAGGCGGTTTTTATGTTTGTTAAACAATTATTTTATTTTTAAATTTTTAGTGGTATTATAGTTAATTTGTATTTAAATATGCTGCAGCAGTTCTCATTTTGCGTACTTCCTGGTAGCTCAGTTGTTAAAGCGAATGCTTTTTTTTAAAAAAACTCTGTCTTTAAAGCAACTTTCAGAATGGGGTGAATTGGATGCTGTGTTAAGGAATGTCAGTATACATTTTGGTCCAGGCTGTGTTTCGATCTAATCATAACATCTGTTAAAGCTGCTGCTCGATAATTGAAACATTTAACATTAATACATACCATATACTCAAGTCTGTCTCTGCAATATATCTGTTCGTTCGGCATCACACAGAAAATATAGATATTTAATTGGTTTTCACAACATAAAAGCTCGGGTTCCAAGTTGAAATCTGACGTACATTAGGACACACACATTTTATAAATATTCTGCAATGCCTTAAAAATAGCTTAATTGATTTTGACGGTACTTAAAACTGTTGATTTTGTAAAGAACTTTGGAAATTATAAAGGATGGGGGTAAAGGAGAATAGGGATTGGGCTTTTGTTTACGAAATGTAGACTGTCTTTTCTGATTGATTTAATGTATACGTATGTAAATTTTTATTGATATCAAATAAATTTTTTAGGTGTGTATAATTAAGGGGTGTGGAGGTGAAGAGTAGTTTGGTTTTTGTTAAGGTAGTGTGGACATCATTTTTCTCTTTGTTTTAAAGTATACATGTACAACGTTCCATCGAAACCAGATAAAAACTGTAGCTTTGTGTAAAGAACATTTACAAAAATTAAATGGGGTAAGCCAGTGAGCGGTTGGGTTTTGTAAACAGAATGTTTCTCTTTGTTCTTAAGTATACATTTGCAGTGTTTCATCGAAATCTGATAAAAAACGGTAGGTATCTATAAAGAATATTGGAAATTAGGAGGGGTGGGGGTAGAAGGGAAGAGGGGTTGGGCTTCTTCAACCTAATTTAAACACAATTGTTATGTATTTTTTTAAAGTATAAGTGTGCAAATTTTCTTCAGAATCAGGTAGATACTGTGCTTTGTGTAGATTAAAGCGGTGGAAAGGAGAAGAGAGGTTTGGCTTCTCTAAACCAAATGCAGACAGTATTTTTCTGTTTGTTTTGAAGTATTATTGTGCATACTTCCTTCAAAATCAGATAGAAACGGTAGCTTTATATGATGAACATTGACAATAATTAAAGGGGTAGAAAGGGGAATAGAGTTTGTGTTTTTGTCAAAGTAATGTGAGTAGTATGTTTCTTTTTCTATTTGCTTTAAAGTATACACATGCGAAGTTCCACCGAAATCAGATTAAAATGTTGGTTTGTACAAACATTAAGGGATGTAAAAGGGGACCTAGGGTAGTTTTTTTACTTTTTGATCAGTAATCTTCTCCATAAAAAAATACATATACGTTCCAACTTTCATAAAGATCGGTCAAATGGTGTCAACTGTAGCTTTTCAAAAAGAAAATTGACAAAAGTCAAGGGGCGCAAATAGGGAAAGGGGTTTAGTTTTCGCATTATTTTTCTCTTTGTTTTACAGTAAACGTTTGCTAAGTTCTATCTAAACTGGATAAAAACTGTGGATTTGTATAAAAATTAAACGGTTTGATGGGGAGTGAAAAAATACATATAAGCGCCAATTTTCATGGTAATAGGTCAAATGGTGGCGACTGTAGCTTTCTAAAAAAAAAAAACATTGACAAAAATTAAGGGGTTGGTCGGAGGGAGAGGGGTTGAGCTTTGGCAGACCAAATGTTGACAAGATTTTTCTGTTTGTTTGAAAGTATACGTTGGCAAAGTTCAATCAAAATCAGATATGAAATATAAGTTTCTATAAAATTAAGGGGTGTAAAGATGGGTTGGCTTTCTTTTATTTTTTGGTCAGAAACCTTCTCCACGAAATATTACATGTATATGACAACGTTAATGGAGATCAGTTAAATGTTGTCGACTGTAGTTTTGTATAAAGAACATTGGCAAAAATTAAGGGTTGGATAGGGTGAGAGGGGTTCAGTTTTTTCAAACCAAATGTTGACAGCATTTTTCTATTTATTTTTTACTATACATGTCCAAAGTTCCATTGAAATCGGATAAAAAATGCGGGTTTGTATAAAAATTAAGGGGTGTAAAGGGAGAGGAGGGTGTTTTTTTATTTTTTTTTGGCCAGAAACCTTTTCCATGAAGAATTACATGTATATGCCAACTTTAATGGAGAAAAGTTAAATGGTATCGACTTTAGCTTTGTATAAAGAACATTGGCAAAAATTAAGGGGTGGATAGGGAGAGATGGACTCGGTTTTTTTCAAACCAAAAGTTGACAGTATTTTTCTGTTTATTTTTACTCTATATTTCCAAAGTTCCATCAAAATCGGATAAAAGTGTGGGTTTGTATAAAAGTTAAGGGGCGTAAAGGGGTAGAAGGGGTGGTTTATCAATGAAATTCGTATGGGACCACTTTGGAGGTATACTCTATCCACTATAAAAATTTCATTTAAATCGGTTCAAAATTGGCGAAGATATCGCTGAACATACATTCAAAACAAAAAAATTCAGACGAATTGAGAACCTCATCCTTTAATACTGTTAATTACTGTTAATTTCAAATTTGTTAAAATTATTCCTTTTCTTGCGAGAACTTTAACCTTCAGAAAGTTTTTCTGCAATCTTAAAGAACCTATATGTCATAGTAGATTTTTAAATAAGTTTATGATTAATAGTTTCGGAAATAAAACGTGTGGTATCGATATTTTTTAAAAAAAAGATTTTTAGTTATAAACTCTTACAAATCGTGAAACAATAACAAAAAAAAATACCAACCTGTTAACAGCATTTTTATATACAAACGAATATTATCTTTAATCACCCTTCAACCCCAAACCATTTTACGTGATCACGTTCGCGATTAACATATAAAACAGGGCAGAATTACAAATTTCTAAGTAAAAGGGTTAACAAGGTAGAAAGCTGTAGCAGATGGACATATTGGTACCAGTGATTCGTTCATAATGTACTGTAAGGGCATGTAACAATGAGGCCTGTGCGCAGTGATCCGTCAAGTCAAACTTAGAAAATAGTTACCTATGCATCACAGTCGTGTTAAACCAATGGTAAGAATCCAAATTCCGGCAAGATCACAAGGCTGTTTTAATTTTGTAGAAGCTAGCGGAATGAAGCAGTATGAAACCTGTTTTGGCCATCTCACTAATCGTTCTGCTCTGGAACGCGAGACTGGCGTGTCGTATTTTCTGTTCGCCCCCCAGCAGTCTTGAAAACTCTCTTTGCTGTTGGCTGGTATGGTTGTACATAATCGGCAAGGTGGATTAATTTGTCTTCATTCAGTTAAGCAAATCAGATTGAAGGGCAGCTGATAATTACCTGTGCATATTAACAGTACGCACAGTTACGGTGTTTTTGTCCATCTGTTTTGTCGAGGAGGAACGGCTGCTGGCACGGTGGATGCGATAAGCATCTACGGTTTAGTACATGGTGGACGTGAAGCGGCAATGGCAAGAACACGGTAAATCACTACATTCTACCTGTTCAGTCCCCGATAATGGCTTTCTCAAAGTACAACGTAACCGTAAAACGCGAAAGGTAACTTAAATAATCACATAGCTCTCATTTCTCACAAGAGTAGTTGTGCATCATAATTTCAAAGAACGAACCGAAATTTTCCTAAGGTTTCAAAAGTTTCTTTGTGCAAATGATTTTATAAAACCGCATGACTGCGAAATATAATTTTATTTATCATATTATTGTCACCTTGGGTAGCATTTTCATGTCCATTAGTTTAAAAAAGTTTTTTGTTGTTGTCATCAGTCTCTCGACTGGTTTGATGCAATCCTCCATACCTTCCTAACATGCGCAGGGCTTTTCATCTCAACATACCCTTTACAACCCACGTCCTCAATTATCTGCTTCATATATTCTAATCTCTGTCGTCCTCTGCAGTTCTTACCTTCGACTGTTCCCTTCAGAAACAAATAAACCAATCCTGCATGCCTCAAAATATGACCTACTATCCTGTCTCTTCTTTCTGTTACACTCTTCCACAAACTTCTTTCCTCGCCCATCATTTACAAAAACTCGTTCGTTTCGTACTTTGTCCGTCCACTTAATTTTTAGCATCCTTTTATAACACCACATTTTCCTTCTGTCTGGTATTCCTAAAGTCCAAGCTTCGCAGCCATAAAGTGCGGTCCTCCAAGCATAAAATTTTAAAAAAGGTCTTTCTGAGTCATGGATCAATATTTGAAACTTAAAGATTTATCTTTTTCATGAAGGCTCTTTTCACTACTGCTATTCTGCTTTTAACATCATTCCTGCTTCGGCCACCATTTGTTTTTTTTACTTCCTAAGTTGCAGAATTCACTAACTTCTGCTATCGCATCTGACACTATTTTTATATTTAATCTACTATTATTGGTATCACTTTTGCTACATTTGATCACTTTTGTCTTGCTTTGGTTTATATTTAGTCCAAAATCTTCCTTCAGTATTTTGTTAATGATATTCAGTAACTTCTCAATATCTTCAACCTGTCCTGCTAACAGGACAATGTCATCAGCAAATCTTAGCAGACTGATATTTTCTCCTTGAACATTTATGCCACATTCAAATCTTTCTTTCACTTCCTTTATTGCTTCCTCTACATACAAGTTAAATATCAATTGTGATAGACTACAACCTTGTCTCACACCCTTTTTAACTGATGGATGTCTCTCATGGTTGTCTACTTTTATTATAACAACTTGACTCTTATACAGATTATAATGTATCCTCTTATCTCGGTATTTTAGACAAGACTTCTTTAAAATTTTGAACATCTTGTCCCGCCAAACATTACAAAAAGCTTTATCTAAATCAACAAACGCCCTTCAAGTATTAATCTTAACGCCAGAATTGCTTATTTTGTACCACGGTTTTTACTAAACCCAAACTGAAATTCACCTACTATGTCTTCTACTATCCTTTCCATTCTTCTGGTCAGTAATTTTGAAGCATGTGATGTTAGACTTG
>CM061920.1:104868476-104890480 GCA_031002005.1 Vandiemenella viatica | reverse complement strand
ATCATGCTTCTCTTCTCACACTAACCTAATTGCGTTTATTATCAATATTAAAATAGTAGTTAAAAGTTTTACATTTCACGAACAAAAGAAGTAATAAGTAAAGCCATATACAATAATCAGTTCATTACCTTATTGTAATACTAAAAGAGAGTTATCTAAATAAAGTAAATGCGTATTACTTTATTGGCCGAATGTTGTGGAAGGATTGATCGGCCGTTTAGGTGGCAGAGTTCCAAATGGCCGATCAATCTGCCTTTGTGATGGCAGCAAATAACCTAAAACGGTGATGTTTCAAGGTAAAAGTGACTTACACTATTAAGTGTAATACAAACCATAGAGTTTTCTTCTTTAAAGATTTATCAGGAGGACAGTCCAGTTTAAAATCCCATAAAAATTATTTCCTACAGCGGACTGTTTGTGTTTCCTTTAACCAAATGAGAATCCTTGCTCCTCGAATATTTATATTAATTTCATTAAACAGTTGGCAAGAAATATAAATATTAGCTTCGCATGATAATCTAAATATTTTACGTAGAAGTTTTAAATTGTTTGGGAAATTCGTCTTTATTTCGTGTTCCGATAACAGGATCTCAAAATTATTAAAACAAAGTCTGTAACCTCTCCTAATTAAATTCTCATTAAATAAATCCAATCGAAGACTAGCAAACTCCACTAATTAACTTGCTCGTAACTCTGCAGGTCTTATGACGATGTGGCCCTAAATATGTCGTCTTTTAACCCAAGTAAACAGAGTAGAGGTCACTTCTTTAAATATTAAAATATTAAACTGTCATAAAATAGCTCATCAACGGATCGCTAATTCTACAGAAGTTACAACTCAAAGTTGTTAGCATATATTCTCAACTGTTTTTAATAAATAATCAATCCAAAGCTCGCAGACATTAAATAAAACATTTATAATACATCACTTCTCGAACAACTAATACATTCATATAATGCTACTGCGACACTCCAAAACCTAAAGCCTTTTACACACGCACACCTTCCTTCGTTTCTTTCTTTTTCTAAGAATCTCTCACACCAGACCAAAGATTTTCTATCTCATTCTTTTCAAAGATGTACTTACACTACCCATTGACAATGTGTTTGTGTTGATTTCTCGAGCTTCGAAATTACATTATATGTTTATCTAAATATTTTACGTAGAAGTTTTAAATTGTTTGTGAAATTCGTCTTTATTTTGTGTTCTGATAACAGGATCTCAAAATTATTAAAATAAAGTCTCATAACATATTATAAAGCAAACATGAATCTTTCAATTACTTTAACCATACCTTCTAATTTCATGATTAAATAATGAATTATAGATTATTATTTTCTATATGGACAAATCAACAAAATAAACAAAAATTTAAGCATTTGTTCGCTGACATTATTTCGAGGTTAATGTAACCATTGAAATTAAGTCAGGTAACATACTTGAAACATGCTTACAATACTCAGTAAGTTTATTGAGTTAAATTAGACAACCTTTTTTGTTCCACTTAGTGGTTTAATACCATGTCGACGACTGTACTGGCTGACAATGATCTACTCCGAGACCGAGTGTGAACGCTTTTGTTCTGGCCTTCCATTAGGGACACTTATTATTCGATTCCCAATCCGACATTCCAGATTTAGGATTTCGATTTTTCTTGGCATGGTTCCTTGATGTAGCCAATTGTCTAACTGTGTCAAATACCCTGAATCTTTCTATTACCTCACTGTCCATTAAGTGTAAATTATTAATTAAGAGAACAAGAAACCAGTTACATGTTAAAGGTAAACGGTTGGCGGGGACTTCGCATCAAATTTAACCCCCCTCTCCCCTCCCCCTCTCCCCTCTCCCCATCCCCTCCCCCCTCTTCCTATCCTCCGGTCGGAGGCCAGATAACATTTTGTAATTTGATACACTGGGAAAGCCTTCATTCGTTCAACAAGTTTATGACAGCTACGTACAGAACTCAATAAGACTGTTATGCCCCAAAATAATGCCACAGCTACACACTCCTAAGAATTCTATAAAAATACTTTTACTGTTTTAATCAGTATGTTAATGAAACTTTATTAAGAGTGAAAAAGGTTAAGGTGTTTCTTCTGGCTCGCAAGTCTTGTATCCCTGTTTAACACAATGAATGTAATTTAAAGTGTAACTCTTGTTTCCCCATTCGTTTAAATAGGGGAAGGAAATGTAGAATTACGGCGGGGTGCGATGCTGCCGGTGTAATAGCTTTAATTGCCACAAGTAAGTAATTATATATGTGGGTACGCGGAATGTATTACTTCCCAGTGGGATAATGCTTTGTACGGGAGAGTCGGAGTAGACAAGCTGTGTATCTTGGGAGCCATGCTATCCAGAACTTAAGCTCCCGGCGAGGGGTACAATGGTGCAGTCAACTAGAGAATTTTCTTCTTTACTTCTCACAGAAACGACTGGTCCCAATATTTCTAGGATGGCGATTTTCAACGAATGTATTACCTCACTTCATAGAAGGACTGTTAGAATTTAAAATTTGGCAATTTTTCCAACAGCTAACCAATAAATATGTTTTCGAACATCAGCCAACGTTATCAACGAGAAGTATCGTTGCAACTTAAATATCTGATATAACGTAACTACTTAAGTGCAATGATATTACGTGACGGTTTCGTATTAACAAAATCATTAAGTGTGTGCTGTAAAATTATCGAAAGATTAAGTAGATGATTCCGTCTCTCCTAACAATATTAATTATAAAAATAACATTCTTTGAGCAAGTACTTGGTGGAAATAAACTAAATGGTTGTCTCAAATAATATTTTTTCTTTATCACATTAGAACTTATTCAAGATACTGCAAAACCTAACAAAATTAACGACGGAATATATACCAATATACAATTTTACTATTACAGGTAATAATGTGATGTGACAAATCTGTACTGATTAATGTCATGAATTATTTAATCTCTTAGCACCAATGAAACGTCAGATCGACCTTCCATACACAAAGCAATCTTCTGCAACCAGTCCCGTCTCACTTTCAATTTTTTTTTTTTTTTTTTTATATAAAAATAAATTAGCTTCCTACGCATGAGACCGTGTTGTGACCCAACGTTCACAAGTTTCTGACAATGCGACACGACTGTAAAATCTTATATCTTTATCAGACGGTGCCACTGAAGCTTTTTTATATATATATATATATATAAATTGTTTTATTTATTTTATTTTGCAATGATGAATTTTCAGTGCCATCCAAAGTGGGTTTCTGGAAGGATTCTGTTTCAATCTGTCTTTGTTTGACATGTGTTATTGTGTTCGCGTAAGGTGTATATCTTTACTCAATAATCGGAACTTATGTTCCTCCTCGTTTGTATTATAACGGCACTTTAATACCTTAAACCAAAACGCGTCGCAAACGCAGAGAAAAATGAAGACTTATGTAACTACTAAAAGAAGAGACATAAAGGCCTAGAGGGGCGAGAATGTGCATTCACCTGTACTGAATTATTCGCGCCAAATACGATCCCCTATAAATAGTCGCAAGGTATACAATATGTGGGAGGTTCCCTTAACGAAAGTATTCCGATGAACTTTAGAAGTTCCTTTGTTTGTTTCTGAACATTTGTGAAGGTCTTATAATTTTGAAAGGTCCATAAAGCAAATCCATTTAGCTGTGTATCCTAGATTCTAGCATCATATTTCTGAAGGATGTTGTCTGCAGAAGATATCTGTAACCTGGAAATCTGAATGCAGTTATTTTGCAAAAGACCAATCGTAGCTTGACACAGTTTAATTATTAAAGTGAATGACAGTTATATATTTATAGAATTATAAACCTGTATGCAGCAGGTGTCTGAAATTCGCTTTTGTCCAGGTGTAACAGAAAAAGTATCGAACCAATTTAGGTGGGGTTGTCACATTTTGAAAGCTTATGGACCAGCTTCATATCTGCGATGTAGATAATGACTCTACGTCAGAAGGGAAATGTGCAAGAAATTATAAATCTTTCCTACAAAGAACAGATAAGCGCCACAGATCATACTGCATATCTGTCTAACATTCTTTCAAGAGGTAGCAAACAAAAATCCATAGTACAACACTAAACACTTTGGATTCTCCTAACATTTAATTAGTTTTCTGAAACATATTCCATTAGAATGATAAAAAAACAAACCACTACATCAAAGATTAACACTCCAATAAGTGAAGCCAAATTGAGGAATTTAGAATGCTATAAATCTACCACATGAAAAAAGTTTACATTTCATTATCCTTTTTTTAAAAAAAAAAAAAAAAAAGCCATGATATCTACACCAAAGCACGCGCGAAAAGTTTTATTTGTGTGTAAGTCTACTATCGCTTAACATGTCAGAATGTACGCCCTATAATTAAATAGTCATTCCAAGAATCTCATTTCTTATCCTTGGAAAGGGACACAGTCTCTTGCAAAGATCCTCCGCTTCATGCAGGTCTCCATTTCTTCAGTAATTCCGAGTCCTCTTCGGCATAAAGCGGCAGCTTATTTGTTACCTGTGACTCAACAAACATTTCTTTTAAGAGACATGAGAACAATTCGTACACTTACAAACATATTTGTGAAATTAGTACATCTTTACAACTGACGATTTCCTTAAATACGTTTTACGGAGCTTGGTGGATGAACGATTAACGTTATGGCCTCGCATTCGGGAGGACGTGGATTCAAATCCCCATGCGGCCATCCAGATTTGGGTTATCCATGGTTTCCCCAAATCACTCCATGTAAATGCCGGGACGGTTCCTTCTAAAGGCCATGGATGAATTCCTTCTTGTTCCTTGCCTCTAGTCCATCCCCGCCTCTAACCTCGACGTTGATGAGGCTTCAAACCATAAGCGAAAAAACATAAAATAAAAATAAGAAGGATTACGTTTTAAACAGAATACGAACTGAAAATCTCCAATAAACGTCATTATTACAGCTTCTAGATGTATTCACCAACAATTTATTCCAGAGAACAGAAATCTTTCATCCGTACCGTGTCTTCCATACCACCGGCAGCTCTTCACACAGGCGTAGTCACTAACCGCTGACACAGCAAACCGCTGATCCCGTTGCATGGCTGCCTTCCAGCTAGATGATCCCAATACCTGATTCCCTACTGGTTATAATTATACCGTCGGAATTGAGGCAGTAACCATTCGCCTAGTCGCAGTTAAATGTCAATATCCACGTCTTACTACTAAGGAATATTCCACTAGGCTGCCCACCAAACAGCTCTTCCTGGCCGCCTCGCACGCACAAAGCCTCCTTACAGACGAATCCGTCAAACTAACTTCTTTCCGTCTTAGGTGAATGCAAGTAAGTTAGCCAACAAATCAATGTTACCATGTTAGTCCTTAGCATATTTAAACGTTAATTGCGACTTGGATAGAAATCGCTGAGGCCACTCAAATGGACGGTAACAACACCGCAGGAATTAAAGACAAAGATCCAAATTATGCTGCCACTGTTATCACATTTTAATCGTCTAATGCACATAAAAAAAGGAACTATAGTAGAAAAAAAACAGACAGTGTAATAGTCATTAATCTCCAATAGATTTTAACAATATTTATTAATTTCTAAACAGTAAACAAATGGTCTGTAAACTGTTACATAAGTGCGTTTATGAATAGATGACTTACTATTAAAACTATTGTTAAGTGTACTATCGGAAACAGAACTGTATTATCGTAAAATCATCAACCCAGTTTTATTTTTAGCAATAACACCTATAATTTTTAAGAAGAGTGACGTTAAGAAATTCTTTATATTTTACTCCGTTGCAATAATTAATCCATATATTTGTTCCGATTGAACTTCACTCCTTTGCGCATGTCAAGTTTTATTCATCGGATTTTCGAGAGTTGAAAACAGAAAGGTTGCTTGGTTCCAGCATATTTTGAGAATTTATAAATAAACAAAGGTAAATTTATTTTAATTTTGTTCTTAGTTTATGCAAACTTTCGTCGAAAAGTTAACATGTTTTGGATTCTAAAAATCCACCTAATAAAAGATGACAATGATGGTCATTTTTTCTTAATTACTGTGTAAGTTTGAAGTACTATACTTTCCTCCTCAGGTATGGATGGACTCGCCATTTAATGTAGAATCTAAACGACATAGTTTTAAATAAAATCACGAACTCTTTTTGTCACAGGCAGACGTTAGGTTAACCACCCGTAAATATTCCAGGCCGTGTAAGAATTCAGATGGGGTAATTCAATTTTCAAGCCGCGCGCTCCGCGAAAGAGCTCCCAGACCGCTTTAAAGCAGGAAATATGAACCACCGACTTTTGAGAACAGTAGATAGAGAAAAGTATTTTCGTGAAGACAGCACTTTTGCATAAACATAGTGCTTTAGTTACTCAGTATTATAAAGAAGTTGAGACATCAGCTCTACGATTACATCATGCCTGTGAGATCAGCGGAATGATTTCTAGACACACTGGGTCAGTAATTTTAATGAAATTCTATAAATAATGAAGCGTATGCGAAGTGACATCTACAGAACGAAAACCGGATATATTGGTCTTATAAAAACTTGGAAACTACGGAGCAGATTTCAATGGGGTTTTCACCGTTCTGAAGTTTAGAATCTCAACGCAGGGGCAGTAAATGAAATTCTGAACGTATGATGACAAATCCCCAAAGACCGAAAGATTAGATGATACATACTTCGCACCAAACACACAACTATAGTGTCACTGACCATAGCCTTAATGAAAGCAATAAGATAACTTTAGAATAATAACTATTTCAGACACTAAACAAAACTTGAAGTATTCTTTCTTTTAATTCTGGATACTCAATTTTTAAAGGCCATTGATATCCGCAACTTGTAGTATTCTTTCCTTTAATTCGGGATATTCAATTTTTAAACGCAAAAAACATCATAGATTTTCTTTAAGCACGATCCTGGACAATGGACATCAGCATTAGTCTTCTGTTTACGATATTATTATTCCGGATTCACTTTTGATATTTGTATCAAAGGCTGAACCTGTGAAAGTATCTGGCGTTTAGAGTAAAAAGTATATCCATTGACTTCGCAATTGAATCAAATGTGACTTTCTAACATAATCTAGCGTTGTTCTGTAATGTAGTAATACAATTTCTTAAGCTAATTAACGAAGCTTCATATAGATGATCTTTTCGGACGAATGAAAATAGTGTACGTGCAAATAAACTTCAACCCACCCATTTCTTGGTAGGGGGCGGCTTAATCTAGGTATGCTTTAATTCCTAAAAAAGTTGGCATGAATTTTATGAAACTTTGTACGTATGTTTCTGACTGCGGGAATAAAAATAGGGTACGGGTAAATCTACGCCAACTATACCGGGCAACGCCAGGAACTCCGCTAGTTCTACAATAAAATTGTCACTTCATTTAAATAATCCTAATTCCTCATGATATCTATCTCCTAATTCAGTAAATAAACTAAGATGTACTTTGGTGTGATTCACTAAATTTAAATTTAAGGATTATGTAAATGTTTCTCATTGAAATTTCCTTCAAAATGCAAAATATAAAGGTTGTGTGGTTGGCGTTAGCAATAAAACGTTAGGTTGTGTGACAGAACAGAAATATTTTTACAAGAAAATTACATTTTGATTTCTGAGAGTAGATAGAAATTAATAATATATATACTCTTAGAAAGAAAAAGAAATGAGTTGTAATTTGCTATGGAGATTAGGACTTGTGAAATGATAGTTACCAGAGTAGACTTGTAGATTTAATGCTCGAGAAAAACATTGCCTAAAACGAAACCTGCATCTTCTGAGAATAACCAATTCCATTGTAATTCCTAGTAGATCCGAAGATATAAAATAAACGATATATGTTGGATCTAAAGAATTGAGTTATTCATAATTATAATCAAATCGACGGCAAGAGACGCTAAAAGCGTTACATGGCGACCGTGACAGGACTTGAATTTGTGTGATTTTTTTGGGACATGTTTTTTTAGTTCATTTAATTATATTGTTAGTATTAAGAAGAAAAGGTGTTGTAAAATGTGTTGTAAAAAATTCTACTAGGAATAAGAGAAATGGAGATCTCAGAAGATTGAGATGCAAGGTTATTTTATAAGTTTACCAAAGTCTTTTGGCCATGGTGAACTTGAGGAGGCATGTGACAGAACAGAAATATTTTTACAAGAAAATTACATTTTTGATTTCTGAGAGTAGATAGAAATTAATAATATATATACTCTTAGAAAGAAAAAGAAATGAGTTGTAAGTTGCTATGGAGATTAGGACTTGTGAAATGATAGTTACCAGAGTAGACTCGTAGATTGAATGCTCGAGAAAAACATTGCCTAAAAACGAACCTGCATCTTCTGAGAATAACCAATTCCATTGTAATTCCTAGTAGATCCGAAGATATAAAATAAACGATATATTTTGGATCTAAAGAATTGAGTTATTCATAATTATAATTACAATCAAATCAACGGCAAGAGACGCTAAAAGCGTTACAGTTGCTAATAACAAAAATGTATTATTAATAAATTTGTGCGTGTTACGAATTATATACAGTTTAATGTTCGATACGAAACAATGGTACGAAGTTATCAGCTGAGGATTAACTACTGCCGGACATCATAAGCTAGTTATTATACGATTACAGCTCAGTGACACTGTATCTATGAAGTGATAGAGCACAACCACTCCACTCAAATATTCACTACCATCAGTGCGCGAATTTTATACCCTAATTAGAACTCCTAATGAGCAAACAGAATAGTAACATGGCGTCACGTAAAGAGGGCATCCAGAATGCAGTCTGTCACAGTGATGTTTTCTTTTATTTCTGCGAATTAGTGTCTGATTTGACCTTTCAAAAATTACCGGGTCAATTTCTGCCCAGCCAACCCAACTTCCGTTGGCGTATCTTCCAAAATCACGGCAGGTTCTTGTGTCCCACAGGAGAAATCAACAGTGTTCTTGTTCACACCAATTTCGGAGGGATTATGCAGCCTGTCCGAATGCATAATGAGATGTGAAAAGGTTTACTGTTGAGCGGGTGAATGTGATGACTATTAGGCAATAATTTCGTGTCTGCCGAGTGTAAAAAGGGATTTTTCAGTGCCCAGCGATGACTTGTAAATAATCCGTGAAACTGACGAGTGGCCACGTATGACAGAAGTGAAGGTGATATGTAATAGTAGGTTTTCATGGCGAATCTGATGCTTGAAGATCTCTCGGGCATGCGGCCGGATGAGTTGATAGTAGTTCAACTTATTTTCGACGGCGTAACGTGCCATCATCTTCAGGTTGAGACCACGGCCGGCGTGAGGAGCGCAGTCCAGGACGCGTCCAGAAGTGAAAAGTTTTCACAGAACTTTGTGGGCACATCAACAGCGGTCTTGGTTCTCTGTCCAACGACAGGTTTCGACTTTCAACAATACTGACGTTTATACGACACCATTCCTGAGCTGCGAGACGACCCAACGCTAGGTGGCTGGAGAAACGTTGTCGCCGACGACCACGCATGGCGGGCAGTAGAAAGCGGGGTGGGAGGTGTCGTGAGGAAGGACGCTTGGTTACTGACGGTCGACATCATGGCTGACACTCGGCTCCTTCCAAAGACGCAGAGAAGAAAATATGATGAGGTTCAACCCCTCCCCCTGTGAACGGAGGCTAATCGCCTATCATAGAACCTGTCTTTTTTTGGACTTCACACTACTTCATCGCAGCGTCACCAGATATGGATAGCTCAGCTGCTATAACAGGTGCGTTAATGTCAGCGTTCAATATAATCTTATGTTTGAAAGAACATGAATTAGTATGCCGAAACATACACCATGTAAACAAATCTCTGCTCATTGCTCGTTCGGTTTTTTGTGATTCTTTTCAAATTTAAATTATTTTGAAATAAACCAAACAACCTTTTTCATACACTGTTTTCAGAGATCAATAAATTGCTCAATATTGGCTATATCACTTATATTTAATGTTTACTTCAAGTCATATTCAAAAGATGCTAATATGTTAATTAATAATAAAGATTAAAAAGCTAATTGCATATAATACCCCACAAACGGGTCATTAAAGGTTGAACGCCGGTAGTATTTAATAAAACTGGATGAAACAGAACGACTTCACAACTTTGAGATACATAGAAATGTACTAAGATCCGTGCGGACTTTGTTAAAGTCTCATTTCAAGCAAAATACTTACCTCACCCTTTACGCAGGTAGTGTCGTAACATGTAAATTAGTAAGTTTAAGCACATGCGACATGTGAAATTTCGCTGTTTGTTTGGGATCACAACAGTTAACCGTAATATACATATACGTATATATACGTATAAGTACTCTAGCTGATACCCACGACTTCGCACGCGTAAATTAAAAATTTCTTTGCCAGAATTGAATCTAGAAAGTTGTTGGTAACGAAGGATTGGTCCCAACCAACATCGAGTAGGCATCATATGACAGGAAAGCTATCACTATATTATTCTACCGTCGAACCTCTCTCTTGAAGAGAAGCAATTTCCAACATATTTCTGTCACCATTCGATAAGTTCTCAAAATTTCGTGACTACAACTGTTTATCATACCGGACAAAATGTCCTGTGTCTTTCCTACAGATTTTCTTGCTAAATTCCATCAATATCGGTATAGCCATTTAGTCGTCAAAAAGTAACAAAAAGACAGAGACTTACTTCCGCATTTATAGTGTTATTACTGCAGATCACACACACACACTGACTGCGAACAACCCCTCAGGGATCATTATAACGTAAAAAAGTGTACACCTACAGCAATGCAAGACTACCTACGATTTGCCTCGCATTGAACCCCTAAATTTGTGACATCTAAAGTTTAACATTCAATCCGAATAACCGATGGTCCAGGCGTGACTCTTACGATCAAAAACAATTTTTAAAATTTTTTGCCTCCACTGAGATTTGAACCGGAGACCACGATCCAAACAGCGATAAGCAAGCGCTTTAACCACGGAGTTACCAGACCGCTATATGGAAAGGCAGTACAGAGACCTACAAATCCTACGCGTCTGTCGATCATCGTTCAGTAATTTTTCGAAATTATAAGACAACATGTATCATTTATACAGAAAATGTTTCAACCAAATGTAGACAGTACTTTTTTCCTTGTTTCAAAGGATAAGTGTGCAAACTTTCATCGAAATCGGATGATAACTGTGGATTTGTATGAAGAACAAACAAACAAATAAACAAACAAACATACATACATTGACCTTTTTAATTATAGATATCGCCTACCCTGTTAGAATATGCACAAACGAGTCAGTTTTGTCTATTAAAATGTTTGTATATCATCTGACTGTCCACCTATGCGAAAGAAATTTTTGCGCATTAGTTCCAACATACTAATTCCCATCCTGAATCTTGCAAAACAATGTAATAAGCTACAAACACATTTAATAGCATTGACTGGATATGAATTTAAAACTGAAGTAAAACATTATCTATGTAATAAGGCCTTATATAATCTTAATGAGTTGCGAACTGTATATAATAGCATTTCTGTATTGAATTATTGTAACTTAATATTAATTTACTTACTCGATGTTCCTGGCCTTGCTATGGAATTCATTTATATTGGAATTCATTATACTATCAGGTACTCTCGTTGTGTAAGATGTGTTGGTCCTTGCTAGAAACTTGTGTACACCAGTGTACTGGCAATAAACAATAATTTTTTATTTTCAGATTTTTGGCATCCATCATTCGACTCTCTTTCATCCTTCGAAGGGAATCTCTCTCGTTACAAACATTTCAATAACTGACATTATTAATTTTTAAATAAATTTTTGTGCTTTAATATAGATATTGCAACACAAATCTGTATTTAATGCGACGTAATACTATAAATTACCCCAATTATATCCAACTATGGAAACTATTAGCAAGTAAGAAATTCTTGTTCTTCTTGTAGCTATAGCTTCGCTTGTTTCATGAATATTCACACACATGAATATCAATTTGTTCTCACCCCAGTTCTGATTACAGTGCTTCGTGATACTCAAATTTCAAACAAGATCCACGATGGTGCAATATTTTGCAGAAATGAGAGAAAATTTCTCTTTTATCTACCATCAGATTGATATATTGGCTAAACATGCAAAGAAAATTCAGTTCCTTCCAACTTTTCCTCACTATTCTGTTGCCACTTATATCCATACGATTTGGCACATTATGCAAGCGTGGGATATTCGTGTAGAATCTTATCGTTTAGTTCCTCGTTATTAGTTATGTTTTGTGCCTACTAGGGATGCTAACTCTTTGTAATTGAACTGTTACTAGTGTGTTTCATAACTCTACGTAATTTATTCATACTAGTTTTAATTATTATCAATATTATTATTGTTTTGCACAACCTGTTTGGAATTCTTCTACCATCTGACATGATGACTGTCGCATCTTTGACGCATTATATCATTTCGCAATAAGCTTCCCTCCCGATTCCGCCTCTGAAGCTATGTAGCCGCTTGTAGTTGCATTGTTTTGATTAATATCAGTTGTTATGCTTAAATAATCTTATTTTTATGTTGTTTTTCTTTTTCTTTAAATTGTTCACTTGTTCTAATCGACCACTAAAGATTTTTTAGTTTTGGGGGTCTAACTCAGAAGGAATTTTTCGGTTGTTCTTTAAATATTTCATTAGATCATAACATGTCTTCCATACTTTCATTACTTAATCTGTTATGAGGTCAATCTCAGCACATCGTTTTTGTTCACAACATAGAGAAACCCGATGTACTAGTTTCACTAAGTGCTTCAATTTTAATATCTTCGTAAGTTTGTGAGTTTGATTATGTATGACGGATTCCGCATACTTGACGATTACAGCGTCCGTGGTATTATTTCAAACGATATCCTTGATTTCTATTGTGTTCCGTTACAGGCCCCTAAAGAGGGCGGACTTCTACTGTACGTTAATCGATGTGAATGCTGACACTATGATTAGTTTCGTTAAAATCCGTTTATTTGTTTTTGCTAGATGCGTGCAAAGTGATAAAAAAAGAACCAAAATTTTACAGATTCTTACATCACTATTATCAGTAGATTACATTTTAATTACTATTTTTGAAATACATTTCATGCACAGACATAACTTTTCAACAATTTGATTATGTTCTACAGATGTCACGATTAGAATTGATGCAAAATAGAATATCGTTTTCTTTTTAGTGCTCAGCAAGTTGAGGAAGATTTTTCTTCTTTTTTTTCAAAATTTTGATGTCAGAGATTCTAGTGAACAGATTATGATCTCGATGATTTGAACTTTGTAGTATGTACTGTGTTCAGCATATATCGATACAACTCAGTAAAAATCATATTGTTATTTTTTCGTCGTTTACAGATGATTTCAATTTCGTCGATATATTCAGTGTAAAAGCTGTTTTCAAAGACTCATTTACAAAACTGATGTGATGAATCACAGCATACTGTTTAGTTACCACTACATGCCGAAGATTACATTGTACAGCTGAAAAAGAAAGGCCTGAATGAAGTCCTTTGTTAGGGGCTGGGTCCCTTACATTCTTCTGGTCCTTGGAAAGGGAAATGCATCCGTTGCAACATCTGTAGACAAAAATTCTGAAAACTCTAACTCATCACCGATCACCTTTATCTGGCATTATATGCCATTTGATCTTGCCCTCTACCGAATCACCGTTCGTAATGCTACCGTGACGTTTTTCCTTCCTTTTAAAAAGCGATTGTCTATATGATGACCTCCATTCACGACTCTCAAGCTTTCAGTTAGTCACTGGAGCAGCCAACCAATCAAAAAATACTTGCAGAATTGCTTTGTGGAAAATTCTATATAAATATTTCTGTGTGAATAATTTTGAAAAATACGAGCACTGCCAAATGGAAGAGAGCCTCTATGCGCCTTTGTCTCCTGGTTCGGCGGTATTGGAATCCAGTTAAATATCGGTAGTTCACAATCCACGTGTTCCCCTCAGTGGGACCTTGGTAAACGATTATAGATATAGACATCCGGCTGCAGACCAACTTATGGGATGGGAACGTGTCTGCATCAGTACATACTATTAAGTCACAATCCACGATGAATCAAGGAATCATCTGGGTATATGTTGGTGTTTTCTACGAGGACGATGTGGTGGTGATAATGAAGATGGATATCAAGTCGGCAAAGTGTTTAAATAAAAAGATACAGACGAGTGAGCAGCCATCAGACGGAAATTCAACGATTCATCGTTCTCTCACCAAAACACTTTAAGAGCGAGTAGGTGTAGGCTGCTTAAGTACCTTGCCAAATCAACAGCCTTAGGAAATGGTAGTAAAATCACTTCTTGCACGGATCGTTTAGATTAGTTTTGGTTTATTAGCTAACTCCCACAATTCCTTAGAAAACCAGGAGTTTGTGAGACATTACTAGCAGTAGCTCGCTGAATGTAATAGAACGGACATCGATCTACAGCATAGGTTTGTGTTTGGTTCTATCTTCTCGTGTAGGCTCTGCTGAGACATCAAACTCGTTGATAGTGTCCGCCAAATTTCATCAGAGAGTATGTCCTACGGGAAATTTTCCATTTGTACTTAAAATTCCTCTAGTTTTCGTGAATAAATGATCCACTGTTTCATGTATACTGGGAGTTCTATTTAAAGGTAAATGTTAGTTCATGACATTAGAGTTGGCATAAAATAAATTTCAAAAATGTTATTTACCATCAGCAATATGATGGAGTGAGGTGGATTTACACCATGTTTCAAGCTGTACACTCGTATAAACTATGTAATCTGAAAGTAAATAATTTTCACCTGCTGTTATTTTCCATCCATGAGAAACTAGCAAATTTGGACATCTTATTTGATGAGAGCTTACAGGAAACTGAGTTACAAATTTTATGACTTGCCGTAAGGTGTAAATTGTTTATGTTTACTTATTACTTTCTATATAATCATTGACAATACCTTTATGTAACAGTGGATAACAGTAATACTGCTAATAAAGTAAAAAATTCTAATAAAACTTATGATTCAGCACCACATTGCGTACACTAACAGCCGCGTTTCACCGGTCACATAAACTGCAACCCATAAAAGGAAACATAAAAATTTCATCGGCCATCGCGATACAATGCAGTGTAAGGTCAGGTTAGGCAGAGAGTGCAGCCGGCTGTAATAAAGCGAGTTAGCGTCCACGCGTACTTAAGTGCGGTCCAGGAGCAGCGGTCGGCACTAAACTGCATAACACGCCGCCATAATCGCGCTGGCGAAATGATTTCCGCCGTGCTACAAGGCTCAGCGACGCAGCTTTAAAATGGGTTGGTGGACCCCCCTGTTAACGTGTACGGTATTTATGATGCAGATACAACTGTTATTTAATGATATCTACTGCTTGAAATATACAGCGGAGCTGCGAGTAAAATTTTAACTGGCTCCGGAGCGTGTTTACTAAAAAAGAGAAGGAACAATTTTGATGTAGCCGAAATAATGTTGAAGGTAAAGAGAATATCCAGTAAGTCTTTCAGCCTTGAAGGAGGTTTATTTATTTAGGTTATGGCAGTAACAACATTGTTAGAATACAAACAATTCGTCATTCTAAGACAATCAACAATGCACCGGGGACAAAAGTTTAAAGTAATAAATCTAGATATTCTAACCACTCCGCAGCTTTTCTAGGTGCTTTAACAAATTCTCCCAGTGAAGCTGCGTACGCCCTCTTAGTAGATTCAGTGACAATATGCCGGGTCGTCTGTTGTGGTGCACCACAGTCACAGCTGGGTGAAGTTCTCATGCCCCAGCCAGCCACACCATCCATGGTTGGTTCTATGGTTGTAACGAAGTCGCCTTGGCGGAAGCGGATGTTTTGAGGATGCGGAATACAGAAAGTATATTTATAATGATTTAGATTTTAATATTTTATCAACAATAAATTTAAATTAATATTAGTATATTTTTTATCCCAAATTCTACATTTTTTCATTAGCAAAAGTCTTTTTACAAATAATACCGCCATATTGATTTATTTTTTTATCTCATCTTTAAAAAATTAAAAAAAGTGTGAAGATTTCACAAGTGAATTAAATTATTAGCATAGGTACGCTCGCGTCTAAAAATAACCTTTGTCTTATGAACTTTGCGGAGTTCGCGGCTCTACTAATTCAAGCGTCAAGCACAAGGCCACGCCACTGCACATCACCGAAAATATCACCCTCCTTTCCACCGCTCTAGCGACACAATCACAGTCCAACTTGTAGGACTTACGATGATCCGATTTTCCTGTAAAGGACTCTTGTTTGTCGGTCAAAGGGGTTGGAGGACTACACGTAGAACGTGTTGGATGTTGCTGGACTCCCATACAACTAACACGCGTCCATGCCGTCCAGCAAGTTATGACGTT
This sequence comes from Vandiemenella viatica, assembly GCA_031002005.1. Lineage (NCBI taxonomy): Eukaryota > Metazoa > Arthropoda > Insecta > Orthoptera > Morabidae > Vandiemenella > Vandiemenella viatica. Next base: position 104,874,106 of record CM061920.1, on the reverse strand, counting down.
GGATCATGATTGGAGGAAACAACCTACGAGTGTGCGATAAGGACACTGGTGTGCCGCGAGAAAGTACGAGTGAAAAGGATTGTTTGGAGAATTTTCTTCTGGTAGAGTGAATGGGTGAGTTAATTCTACAGTAGTTCCAAACGGATGTCCTATGCGACCGACCGTAAATATGCCGCTTTAAATCAAAGTTCAAACTTGTAAATTCGCCGCTTAGGTAATGACACCATTCACTTCAATGTTATTATTATTGCAAGATCGTAAGAACAAAACAACAACATTGTTTGCTTTTAAATTAAGCTTCGATCCCAAATTATTATAATTATTTTCATGAAATTGTATTTTAGATTTCAATGAGTTTATTTATATATCGGCTATTTTCAGTCATTATCTGCTGAGGCCTCTTAGACTCATGATCACTTATCATCATGATGTTCTATAAATGAGAACTGTACTCACTGAGTCTACTTCAGTGGCAGATTAGTAACCCTCCCGCTTGCCGGAAGGCGATTATTTTAAAGAGGGAAATTTAAGTGTTGCCCACGATTCGTGTTACTCATATTCTCTATGATAGGTGCATTTGTGTTAGTTAAATGTGTAGTTTATGATGCATAGGCAATAGACTTACCCGGAATTCGACTAGGTGATTGCGGGAAACCGTATAAAAATCGCAGTCAGCACGGCTGGAACGCGAGGACCGGTACTCAAACCTGGTCCACTACGGTAGCGACTTAACGCATGTTTAAGATGTTTATATATACAATAAATCACGTCTGAAGTGGTCCCACTGTTGGACTTCCCATATGTGCAGGGATATACGCAATATCTAAATGAACGATATTCACACCTTTTACTTGTCGTCTACTCATCCTGAACTCTGCCTTTATATTAGTTCCATATTCCAGAGATGGAAAATGTCACCATAATAAGACCGGGAGGTACAAAGTAATAGGCCAGAACAGTCCGGAAGTTAAAAGGGAACGAATTCAACGCAAACTCAAGAAAGCACAATTGAAGAAAGAATACTTGAAGAAAGAACGCTTGAGATTGTATAATATCAACTGGGCACTCTCCAGTTTAATTAGATATCCTTTCATAGTTTCTCTAATTCACTTAAGAATAACGAGAAGAAATATCTCTTCAGCGGAGATAGAAAACCAAATCCAGGGAACGAGAAATGCATTAATAACTGGATATTGTTGGACATTTCCTCAATTGCGAGTTAAGCAATTTTTAAAAAAGGTGAATAACACGCCAATGCAATTTAATTTTGTTTTATTTTTGTGTCGTACGCGTTTCCCTCTATTTTCAGAGCATCATCAGCGACATCTGTTTGGTATTTGTACATTTAGTTAGTTACATTTGGTTTAAAAAATAATATAGAGTTCAGGTGAAATTAAATTTACTTACATGTTACTTTTTTCTCATGATCGGGGTTAGCTTCTCTGTGTAGAATTTATAGAATCTTCTGAAGGTATAAAGGCTGAGTGGTGCTTACAAAACAACAGCAACTGATGCCCTTACCGTGGCACTTGGGGTGTGGCCACTGGACTTGGAAGTTCGCAAGCGGGGAGAATTATACTGACTCAGGAAAGGGAATCTAGAACAGGTGGAGAAAATCACGGGAGCACCAGCAACAACAGCTGCAGAGGTAAACAAATTGTTATTGGAAGAATGGCAGCAAAGTTGGAATGTTAGTGCAACAGGAAGATGGACGTATGATATGTTTCCAAGTGTCTGTGAAAGGCTCAAAATGTCGCATCTTGTCCCATCGCCTGGGCTGGTACATTACTTAACGGGTCATGGCCCATACAACAGTGAACTGCGAAGAAGAGGAATAGTGGACAGTAGTAGCTGTGACTGCGGAAACGAGGGCATTCCGGAACATGTTGTATGGGAATATGTTTCAACAGCAGAACTAAGAGCGGCATATCAGCAAATTTTACAGGGCAGGCGCATTTTTGACATATTGCGTGATAAGGAATTATGGTATTTCCTTCTTGAAGTTTTGCAATCTGGCATCACAAGCAGCAAAAGAAAGGTTCTTGGCACTTAAAAACAGTTTAAACTGACGGAAACACTTTCAACCGACAGCGACCAAGCAGTGATCATTCCAGAAGAAAGACACTCCCGATTGGTCGAAAGAGGACACCTCTACTTCCAGAATTCATCTCCTGAGGGAGGTAAGTTACTCCGAAGTGGCTGTACCGGGAGTAAATGTTTAAAAGTGTCATAAATGTACAAAGTGAGAAACAGTGACACAACAGTGCAGTAAGTGATTTGTGTATGTGAATGTTTCCTTGTTTAATTATATATAGCAGTATCTGTGTGTGAACGTATGTTACTCAAGTAACTAATTTAGAGTATATATTTATATATCCATAAAAAAACACTAACACCTATCCAATACATTCTTACACATTGTTAATTTAATTATGTAACTAAAATTTTGTGAAATTTGATAATTTTATGTGTTACTAACTAGTTTCACATCCTGAACAATATTTAGCTATTATTTTCAAACCATAATTTTATCTTATGTACCTCTTGTAATATATTGGAAATATGGGCCCAGAGTAGAATCTAGGTGCTGGGCTGTTATGTACCAGGAAATTAAAAAAAATAAATAATAAAAAATAAAAAAAAAATAAAGCACTACACTCCATCGACCAACTTACACGTTATCACTATCATTTACTTTCACTATCGTTTTCAAAACATGAGTGAGTAAACACCACGCCATGTTTTTCACAAGTCTATAGAGTTTGTTTATATTTCAGGTTTCATTGTGATTAGAGTTCCTTGGTTTTTACAGTCTACTTTGTGTTATCTTTGATGGTAGGCGGGGATTTGAAATGGTTGTCTTTTTGTGAATATTTATTTCTTGTTTAGTATGGCATATAGTATTTGATTAGTCAAGTTTTCAAAATCATTTATTAACTGCTTTCCTTCAACTAGTGCTTTTTGTATGTCATATTTTTCTTGAAATTTTAATTCCTGTGGTTTGCTATTGTTTATGGTGAGTATTTGCATGTCTGTGTGAATGTCTGTCGGTTGATGAATGTGTTCTAGAAGGTGCCCTGCAAATGTGAAGTGTTTATTGTATTTTAGTGCTCTTAAGTGTTCTTTGTATCTTGGTTCGAATTGTCTGCGTGTCTGGCCGATATATTGAGCTTCACAGTTTTGAAATGCCTGAATTATTGTATTTGTTTTGTTTATGATATTTTGTATGTTTTTATCTATGGATTATTGATTCTGAATGCGATGTTGAGTCCTTGTTTGCTATTTTATGTGTATTTTCATTGATATGGTTCATAACATGCCATTTTTCTTTTTTTAATTGTGTGGGTGGTTTGTTTTCTGATGATGAGTTCATATTGGTATCTGCATTTGCTTTTAACAGGGTTGTAAAGGTGTTTTTTGTTGTGTTTAGTATTTGTTTTTTGATGTTGTTGTTTATTTGGTGTATTCTGTTTTCTTTATATCAATTTCTGGTGGCTATTTGTATGAACGTGTTGTATTCTGATTTGTAATTTTCTTTGTTTAGGGGTGTCCTATTTAGTCGATTGAGCATGTGTCTTATTGATGTTTCCTTATGTGTTTGGGGATGGTTTGATGTTAAGTTTATGATCATGTCAGTTGTGGTGGGTTTTCTGTATGTTTTGAATTGATGTTGTGTTTTGTGAGTTGTTATGGTGAGGTCGAGGATGTTGAGTTTTCTTGTGTTTCTATTTCTAGTATGAATTTTATGTTGCTGTGTGTAGAGTTGATATCAGTGTATAGTTGGCTAATTTTAGTTTCTGGTTGATTAATTAGACATAAAACATCATCAACATATCTAAACCAATATATAATGTTGTATCCTTTCTTCTGGATGATGTTTTTGAATATTTCATTTTCTATGTGGTTTATAAATATATTTGCTTGTATTCTTGAGATAGGAGAACCCATTGGTAAACCATCATGTTGAGAGTAGTAGTTATAAAATAGTTTTGTGATGTTAGTGATTCTAGAATTTGAATGGTTTTATTTGTGTGTGTATGAGGTATCTGTTGTGCTTTGAGTTGTTTGGCTATTATAGCAAGGCTTTCTTTAATTGGTATGTTAGTGTACATTGTTTGAATATCAAATGAAATTAGTTTTGATGAATTTGGTGTCTGTAAGTCTTTGATTTTTTTCTATGAGGTGTGTGGTGTTTCTGATGGTTTTGTCATTTTGAATTGTGTAGTTCTCAGTTAAATTTTTTTGCATATGCTTGGCAAGGTGGTAGGTGTAAGCTTTCCTAAAATTTAGTATAGGCCTCATTGGTATTCCAGCTTTATTGATTTTGGGTTGACTTCTCATAGTGGGGGCTTTGGGGTTGGTTTGGTTATTTTTGCTTGTCAGTGAAGATGTGTGATATGTTTTTAAGGTATTTTTTGAAATTTGTTTGGTATCTGCTGGTGGGATCTGATTTTAGTTGTGTAATGTTGTTGTTTATGAATTCCTCTGTTTTTACTATGTATTCAAGTTCGTCAAGTTACACAGTTGCATTTCCCTTATCAGCTGTAGTGACTATTATGTTGTTTGTGTCTAGTTTTAAATGTTTGATTGTTTCTCCGTCCTTGTTTGTGTGTTTCTTTTGCTATCTCTTTGAGTTTGTCAGCTATAAGTTCTCGAGTTAGAACTGTATTAATTTCAGTTGTTGTTTTTCTGTCTTCTTGTGTTAACATGTACTCTGCTTCTATTATTGTATTTTTTTTACAAAACTTTCAGTTGAAGTGTTATTTATGTTGTACTTTTATCGATTTTCAAGAATTTTTGTTTCCTTTTTGATGAGCTGTGTTGTTGCAAGATTTATAAGCCTTGTATGGAATTCAGTTGTGCCATACACTATTACACTATTTTTGTTCCTCTCCTTTTGTTTTAGTTGTTCAAATTTTTTATTATGTGTTTGCTTTACAATTTGTATTGATTTTGTAGTAAAATGCTCATTATTCTCTATTATATCATTAAAGATGGCTGGATTATTGAGTGAGTTAGCCAATGCAATGTGTATGCTATACAAATTCTGGTTTAAACCTACACAGAGAAGCTAAACCTGATCACGAGAAAAAAGTAAAAGAGTAATACGTAAGTAAATTTAATTTCACTTGAACTTTATATTGTTTTTTAAACCAAATGTAACTATCTAAATGTACAAATACTAACCAGATGTCTCTGATGATGTTCTGGAAATAGAGTGAAATGCGTACGATACAAAAATAAAATTCAGTTCCATTGTAGGGTTATTCACCTTTATAAAAATATTGAGAAATGCATTGTTTCATATTCATTCTATCCGGCAGATTATTATGCGAACAAATATTTATTTGCAACGAACAGTTCACGGAAAAGGTTTTCCGATGACCCGCCGTTTGTACGTACAGTACAGTAAAATACAATACATTCGTTTTCATGGATTCCAATATAAGAGACTAGCTCTGTGGGATGTTGTCAATTTACAGATAAATAATTACATAGCAAAACGGATGAATACATCAGCTGACGTACTGTCGCATCATAATATGTACGTAATTAATTATATCAATTACACTTATACGAACTACTAGCAATTATTTTGTAGTTACCTAAGAGATAAATTCTTCTATGGA
>CM061920.1:104645709-104867476 GCA_031002005.1 Vandiemenella viatica | reverse complement strand
TATCTTTCCTGACTCACTCAAGAAGTCAATAATCAAACCGCTTTATAAAAAAGGTGATACCTCAAAGATTGAAAATTACAGACTGATATCACTTCTACCAGCATTTTCAAAAATCTTTGAAAAAGCAATGTACAGAAGGGTGTATGCACATCTACAAAAGAATGACCTACTTAGTAAAGTACAGTTTGGTTTTAGACAAGGCGTTTCAACAGATTCAGCAATTTTTGCTTTTGTAAACAACATATTGGAATCAATGCATAAAAAATTAAATTCCCTAGGTATATTCTGTGATCTTGCTAAGGCTTTTGACTGTGTTGATCATGAGATTCTACTAGGTAAATTAGACCACTATGGAGTTAGTGGTAAGCCGGGACATTGGTTTAAATCATACCTGGAAAATAGAAAGCAATGTGTATCACTGAAAGATGCTAATACAGGAGATGTTATAAACTCAGAATGGGGTATAGTTAAATGTGGTGTGCCTCAGGGTTCAATTCTTGGCCATCTGCTGTTCTTAATTTATATAAATGATCTCCCACATATACTAGGTGATAATGAATACATGGTGCTCTTTGCAGATGATACTAGCATATCCTTGAAAGACCCATCAGCTCAAACCTCGAAAACACAGCAAATGATGTTATAAAGAAAATTAACAGGTGGTTTAATGCCAACAAACTAATACTTAATGTAGAAAAGACACAGTTACTTCAGTTTGTTACAAAAATAAAACAAAGGACAGCTATAATGTGATATCAAAAGGAAAAGCAATCAATGAAAGCAGTTTCACAAAATTCCTGGGTGTATATATAGATAACAAATTGAACTGGAAACAGCATATTCAACAACTTCTTAAAAAACTGAATTCTGCAACATTTTCACTGAGAGTAATATCTAGAATAGCTAATATAGAAACCAGAAAGTTAGTTTATTTTGCATATTTTCATTCCCTGCTCACTTATGGCATCTCATTCTGGGGAAACTCGTCACAAGCACAGAGGGTATTTAAATTGCAAAAACGTGCTGTAAGAACTATTTGTGGAGCAAGCCCACAGACGTCGTGCAGAAATCTATTTATAAACCTGGGTGTACTAACAATGCCAGCACAGTATGTATACTCTGTACTATCATTTGTAGTGGAAAATCCTGAACACTTCAGTCTTAATGCTGACATACGTAGCCATAATACTAGGAATAAATATATTATTCACAAGGATTACAAATCACTGTCAAGTGTACAGAAAGGGTTAACATTTACTGGAGCATCCTTATTCAATGTATTACCAACAGAAATTAAATGTTATCTACAAAAACCCAACTACTTTAAGTCCAAACTGAAAGAGTTTCTGCTTCAGAACCCATTTTACTCTGTGAAAGAATTTTCTTCTTGGAATTTGGTAACTAAGAATGACTGATAAAATAGTATATGTGGTGTAAGGAAGGGGAAGGTGACAAAATTATCCACAATTACTAAAATGATATATGGTTTTTCTTTCTGTTGAAACTTTTGACAAATGAAGTAATTACACTGTTTACAAAATTTCACTCATATATACACAGACGGAAAAAAAAATCCCAACACCAAGAAAGACTTGTGTTAGATAAACGAAATTTGGTAGGCGTGTTTATACATCTGAAAGATGACATCGATTCAAATTTCGCGCTTCGCGCATAAGTGTGGCGCTAGTAGCGCTACTCAGAGCTTGCAAATCAGGTTTGCTTTAAATACGCGCTGTAAAGTTTGTGAACGTTATTTACCGCTGAGATTTGACATAGTGAGTTGATGTTAGCCAAGAATGCCTTTAAGAAGACGAAGAAGCCATTATCAACAGCTCACCGAGTTTGAACGAGGTCGTGTAATAGGGCTACGAGAAGGTGGATTTTCTTTTCGCGATATTGCAGAAAGACTTGGCCGGAATGTATCCACTGTGCATGATTGTTGGGTGCAGTGGTCAAGGGATGGTACTGCCTCAAGAAGACCGGGTTCCGGGAGGCCACGTGGCACTACTGAGAGGGAAGACCGCCGTATTCGGCGTACAGCTGTGGCGCATCGTACTGCGTCTGCGGCAGAAATTCGAGCTGCAGTTGGTACCACAGTGACACAACGAACTGTTAGAAATCGGTTACTTCAAGGACAGCTCCGAGCCAGGCGCCCTGTAGCGTGCATTCCACTGACTACAAGCCATCGCCGTTTGCGACTCCAGTGGTGTCAAGCCAGAGCTCATTGGAGGACGGAGTGGAGATCTGTTGTGTTTTCTGATGAAAGCAGGTTCTGCCTTGGTGCCAGTGATGGCCGAGTGTTGGTCAGAAGGAGGCCAGGGGAACGCCTGCAACCAAACTGTCTGCGGCCTAGACACACTGGACCTACACCTGGAGTCATGGTCTGGGGAGCAATTTCCTATGACAGCAGGAGCACTCTTGTGGTTATACCAAACACACTGACTGCAAATTTGTACGTCAGTCTGGTAATTCAACCTGTAGTGCTGCCATTCATGAACAGCATTCAAGGGGGAGTTTTTCAACAGGATAACGCTCGCCCTCATACCGCTGTTGTCTCGCAACGTGCTCTACAGAGTGTCGACATGTTACCTTGGCCTGCGAGATCACCAGATCTGTCTCCAATTGAACACGTATGGGATATCATTGGACGACAACTCCAGCATCATCCACAGCCAGCACTGACCGTCCCAGTATTGACAGCACAAGTACAACAAGCATGGAACTCCATACCACAAAGTGACATTCGAAACCTGTATGACACAATGCATTCACGTTTGCAGGCTTGCATTCAAAATTCTGGAGGTTACACCGGCTATTAATTTAACAGTATTTCACATTTGAAATGCATTTTCTTGAGCTTAAATTAACCTGTGATCTTGAAAATTTAATCAATTAAACATGTTAACTTGACAAATGCATTGTCCAAATTTCATTACTCTACAATAATTTTTTCTTGGTGTTGGGATTTTTTTTTCCGTCTGTGTAGTAACTAACATGGGATTGCATGCACTCAAAAACTGCTGTGAAAAATTATCATACTAACAGGTTTTTAAGTAATTGACTGTTTATGAGTTGTTGGTAATATAATTGATATTGCTAATAGGTGTGTGTACTGTTCCACATAAATAGCAACTAACATAATATAATACGTAGTCACAAATTACAGTGAAACTTATCATGGTAACTGGTTGGTAAGAAAATAACTGGTTATTAGATGCTGGTAACAGGTGTATACACTGTTACACATAATAAGTATTAATTAACTCGGCATTGTATTTGTAGATTACAGGAGATATTGGTTATACTAATGGGTTGTTGCTAACTTGTTGTCAATATATAATAATATTATCAATTATATAGTAATATTGACATTACTAATAAGTGTATGTACTGTTCCACGTCCCCGAGATCATTCTCACATGGGATCAAAGTGAACATATCTATCTATCTATCTATCTCTGAACTCCTATAAGAATTCTGCTGGACGTAAATGCAATTGCAGTTAGCTCATCAGCATTGACAGTGCATGTAAGATTCCGTTAAGGCATAAGTATGTCGAAGTGTTTCTGTTTTTGTATATGTTGTTGACATGTTAATAAGATTATAGACATAATAACTATGTTATACATGAATTTAACTATTTTCAAAATTGAAGTCGTCCTTTAAAAGACAGCATCTTCCTATTATTTTATGCTCGTTGGCCTCGTCTGAGATATTGGCTCGACCGAACGAGAGCTTCTATCAAGACAGAACAAATAGTCCATTAACAGCATATGGTAGTCCCGGGTGAGACTGATACACCTCAACGGTACATTCAACTCTCAAAATACCTCATGGAAGGTTTTCCAATAGGTAGAAGTTGGCACTCCCAGCAACAGTAAGTGTTTATTGGAGGGTTTTGAAATGAGCCGAGAGTTTTCCATTTAAAATCATCCGAAAGAATGAACTCCTTTTTTATTTCGTTCGCCGGCGCTTGAAGAATCATCTCGCTAAGCAATGTTTGTGTGTCCAAAGTTGTTGCGTTTTTGGGAACGTGGTTACATGTATGTTATGCTAATAGTCCAGACGATACTAGTGATAGTTTCGTATACCGAGATAAACATTCTTAGATTAAATTGTTCTGCACTGATATTGCAACTATTATTTATCTCTGTTTAAATGGAAATTAATTTTGTCCAGTTCTTTAAATATTGAAACGAAATATTGATTGAAGAGGTAGAATATTTGAAGAACTCTACAGGAATTTAACCATGATGTATACGTAAACGAATGTGGAATAAAAGCAAGGAATGACAGATTTTTAGGAACGCAGGTAGAAAAACAATGGCTTTCTGAGATTGCTTGTGGGAGGAGGACTGACTTGTTGGATGCAAATTGTGTAACTATCTTGGGATAACATTTGATAGTAAACCCAATGTGGCAGGTGACACTGGACAAGTTGTAGGGATAGGCATTAAAGTCTTACAAATATTGAACAGGATGTAACAGGAAATCGAGTGAAATGGGGTACAAAACCGTGGTCAGACGCTTGATTGAGCATGACGTGTGGAATGAGCTCACATTATACATATGAGTAATATGATTTAGAGGAACGTGGGTACAAGGAAGAACAGTTACACTTGGCTGTTGAAATCAGTAACTAATTTTGTATGTCATGTGGTGGTTTACTGTTTTCTGACTGGAGAACCTCAGTGTTCTATATTGGGATCACCATTGTTTTTAATATATACAAATGATCTAAGCTGCGTTACATTTGAAAACTCAAAATTTTTCCAATCTGCAGGTGACACAAAGACAATAATTAAAAATACTCTGAATTTCTCTATCGATCATATTTCATATTATGTATTTGACCCTTATTACTAATTTTATTTACAGCTAATGGCTTGACATTAAACTTTGATAAAACTCAGTGAATTCAATTCAGAGCATCAATAGATTAACACCAGACATAAACATAAAATTGCAGGCCAGTCCATTCCAGAGATAGAAAGTGTGAAATTTCTAGGTTTGCATACTTATAATAATGGATGGTGCATGTCAATAACTTACTGAAACGGTAGGGAGTAGCCACATTTGCAATTCGTTCAATTCGTGATTTCTGTATGATGAAACTAGTTTATCGTGCTTATTTTCAGTCCATAATGTTATATATATAGTAATATTCTGGGACAAATCTACTCGTAGAGACATAGTACTCAGAGCCCAACAGCGAGTAATAAGAAATTATGTGTGAGATTAGCAATTTCAGGTAGAGAGCTATTCAAGAATTCAGGGATATTAACATTGTTAACAGAGTATATATACATATTAATGTCCTGTGTACTCACCAATTATACTCTATTTGAAAAAAAAATAGTAAAATACACAATTATGAAAACACACACAAAGATTACACGTCGTTGTCATTTGTTGAAAAAGGGGTCCTATATTCAGGGATACATATCGTCAACAAGCTCCCTACACATCTTAAATGTGTATCAGATGATAACATTAAATTCAGAAAAAAATAAAAAAAATGTTTTCTTGATAACTTCTTCTGATCCATAGAAGAATTTATCTCTAAGGTAACTGCAAAATAATTGCTAGTAGTTTGTATAAGTGTAATTGATATAATTAATTACGTACATATTATGATGCGACAGTACGTCAGCTGATGTATTCATCCGTTTTACTATGTAATTATTATGTATTATCCCACAGAGCTAGTCTCTTATATTGGAATCCATGAAAACGAATGTATTGTATTTTACGGTATTGTACGTACAAACGGCGGGTCATCGGAAAACCTTCTCTGTGAACTGTTCGTTGCAAATAAATATTTGTTCGCATAATCATCTGCCGGATAGAATGAATATGAAACAATGCATTTCTCAATATTTTTATAAAGGTGAATAACACTCCAATGCAATTGCATTTTGTTTTATTTTTGTGTCGTGCGCGTTTCACTCTATTTCCAGAGCATCATCAGCGACATCTGTTTAGTATTTCTACATTTAGTTGGTTACATTTGGTTTAAAAAACAATATAAAGTTCAGGTGAAATTAAATTTACTACATGTCACTCTTTTACTTTTTTCTCATTATCGGGGTTAGCTTCTCTGTGTAGGTTGAAACCAGAATCTGTATAGAACACACATTGCACTGGCTAACTCACTCAATAATCCAGCCATCTTTAATGATATAATAGAGAATAATGAGCATTTTACTACAAAATCAATACAAATTGTAAAGCAAACACACAATAAAAATTTGAACAACTAAAACAAAAGGAGAGGAACAAAAATAGTCTAATAGTGTATGGCACAACTGAATTCCATACAAGGCTTATAAATCTTGCAACAACACAGCTCTCCCAACAGGAAACCAAAATTCTTGAAAATCGATTAAAGAACTACATAAATAATACTTTCACTGAAAGTTTTGTAAAAAATACAAAAATTGAAGTAGAGTACATGTTAACACAAGAACACAGGAAAACAACAACTGAAATTAATACAGTTCTAACTAGAGAACTTAGCTACATTTTAACTGAGAACTACACAATTCAAAATGACAAAACCATCAGAAATACCACATACCTCATAGAAAAATCAAAGACTTAAAAATACCAAATTCAGCAAAACAAATTTCATTTGATATTCAAAACATGTACACCAGCATACCAATTAAAGAAAGCTTTGCTATAATAGCCAAACACTTCAAAGCACAACAGATACCTCGTACACACACAAACTACTTTCAGTTTAATAACAAATACTCTCAACATGATGGTTTACCAATGGTTTTTCCTATCTCAGGAATACTAGCAAATATATTTATAAACCATATAGAAAATGAAATATTCAAAAACGTCATCCAGAAGAAAGGATACAACATTATATATTGGTTTAGATATGTTGATGATGTTATCTGTCTAATTAATGAACCAGAAACTAGTATTAGCCAACTACATACAGATATCAACTCTACACACAGCAACATAAAATTCATAACAGAAATAGAAACACAAAGAAAACTCAATTTCCTCGACCTCACCATAACTGCTCACAAAATACAGGATCAATGCAAAATATACATAAAACCCACCACAACAGACATCATCATAAACTCAACATCAAACCATCCCCAAACACATAAGGAAGCATCAATAAGACACACTAAATCGGATACCCCTAAACAAAGAAAATTACAAATCATTATACAACAAAATCATATAAATAGCCACCAGAAATTGGATATAAAGAAAACAGAATATACCAAATAAACAACAACATCAAAAAACAAATACTAAACACAACACAAAACACCATTCCAACTTTGCTAAAAGCAAATACAGACACCAATATGAACTCATCATCAGAAAACAAACCACCCACTCAAGTAAAAAAAGAAAAATGGCATGTTATGAACTATATCAATGAAAATACACATCAAACAGCTAACATTCTAAAAAAAACAAGGACTCAACATCGCATTCAGAACCAATAACGCTATAGATAAAAACATAAAAAACATCACAAACAAAAACAAATACCACAATTCAGGCATATCAGACTCAAATTACAAAACTGTAAAGCTCAATATATCGGCCAGACATGCAGACAATTACAAACAAGATACAAAGAACACTTCAGAACACTGAAAAGCAATAAACACCTCACATTTGCAGAACACCTTCTAGAACACATTCATCAACCGATAGACATTTACACAGACATGCAAATACTCACCATAAACAATACAAAACCACAGGCATTATAATTTCAAGAAAATTATTACATCAAAAAAGCACTAGTTGAAGGAAAGCAGATAATTATTGATTATAAAAAGTTGACTAATCAAACACTATATGCCATATTAAAAAAAAGAAATAAATATTCACAAAAAGACAATCAATTCAAAACCAAGGAACTCTAATCACAATGAAACCTGAAACATAAACAAACACACACGCTATGGACTTGTAAAAAACATGGCATGGTATTTACTCTCTCATGTTTTGAAAACGATAGTGACAGTAAATGATAGTGATAATGTGTAATTTGGTCAGTGCATTGTAGTGCTTTATACTTTCAGAAGATTCTACAAAACCTACATAGTTCAGCTAACCCTGATCATGAGAAAAAAGTAAAATAGTAACATGTAAATAAATTTAATTTCTCCTGAACTCTATATTGTTTTTTAAACCAAATGTAACTAACTAAATGTACAAATACCAAACATATGGTGCTGATGATTCTCTGAAAATAGAGGGAAACGTGTACGGCACAAAAATAAAAGCAAAAGCAAAAGCAAATTGCATTGGCGTGTTATTCACCTTTTTTTTTTAAAAAATGATTAACTTGCAATTGAGGAAATGGCCCACAATACCCAGTTATTAATGCATTTCTCGTTCCCTGGATTTGGTTTTCTCTCTCCGCTGAAGAGATATTCCTTCTCGTTATTCTTAAGTGAATTAGAGAAACTATGAAAGGATATCTAATTAAACTGGAGAGAGCCCAGTTGATATTATACAATCTCAAGCGTTCTTTTTTCAAGTATTCTTTCTTCATTTATGTTTTCGTGAGTTTGCGTTGAATTTGTTCCCTTTAGCTTCCGGTGTGATCTGGCGTTGTACCTCCCTTGTCTTATTATGGTGACAGTTTCCATCTCTGGAATATGGAACTAATATAAAGGCAGAGTTCAGGATGAGTAGAAGATGACAAATAAAAGGCGCGGATATCGCTCATTTAGATATTACATATATCCCTTCATAAATGGGAAGTCCAACACTGGGACCACTTGAGACGCGATTTATTGTATATCTAAACATCGTTAACATGCGTTAAGTCGCTACCATAGTGAACCAGGTTCGAGTACCGGTCCCCGCGTTCCAGCTGTGCTGACTGCGATTTTTATGCGGTTTCCCGCAATCACCTAGTCGAATTCCGGGTAAGTCTCCTACCTATGCATCATAAACTACACATTTAACTAACACAAATGCACATATCATAGAGAATATGAGTAACACGAATCGTGGGCAACACTTAAATTTCCCTCTTTAAAATAATCGCCTTCCGACAAGCGGGAGGGTTACTAATCTGCCGCTGAAGTAGACTCAGTGAGTACAGTTCTCACTCATAGAACTTCATGATGATAAGTGATCATGAGTCTAAGACGCCTCAGCAGATAATGATTGAAAATAGCCGATATATAAATAAACTCATTGAAATCTAAAATACAATTTCATGATAACTAGACGACCCGTGCGAAAATTTCGCGACTAGAATGCGATGAATAGCGAGGTTGAATGCTTGTAAAATAATGAAAAGTAGAACCGTACTTTTGTAGCAAATATTAATTTTTTTAGTGTAATAGGTACGCATCAAAATACTTACAACATATTACGAAACAGTTAGAAAAGATCAAAACACACTGTATGTACGACCAACTGTCACTGACTTTAACAGAATACAACCAACCTGAGCAAAATACACACAACATATCAACATCTCTGTAATATTTGTTGCTGTTCGAATAAAATGTGTACATTGGAATTGTATAGCAAAACGAAAATGTTTCCATAACAGAAAAAATATCAGAAAATCTACTTATTGAATAAAAAAAAAGTTTATGGACATCTCTGTGATATCTGCTGCTGCAATCTAGGGACTTGACTTTGAACTTTCTCACACGCGCTACCACTTTAGGCACAAAATTCCGAAAAATTCTTTCTTAATTTATATTGTTACCTAACTGATGGCCTTAATATTTATCGATTACGGCTAGGTATGGAAAAAGGTAAATGGCTAGTAATAATACTAATAATAAAACACACTGTACAAATAATAATGTTACTTTTGGCCTTTAAGGGTCAAATTCCAATGATACCTCATTTATCGATTTTGGTTAGTTATCAAGCGAGGTAAAAAAAAAAATAGTTCTAGAAATGATGAAATATTTGCCCTTTAAGGGTTGAATTTGGAAAAAGTTTTTTCCTAAAACACGATGTGACCAAAGTGGATAATTTAATATTTAAAACGATACCTCATATATTAATTTCGGTTGGGTATCAAGGGAAATAAAAAGCTTGTGACAGAAAAAGTGCGTTGTATAAATATTACTACTAGAATTTTGAAAAATTTCTCTCTTAAAATGTGGTTTAACGGAACCTAAGACGTTACGAAGACCTCAGTCTTTAAAATGATACGTCGTTTATCAATTTTGTTTAATTTTCAAGGGAGATGAATGACTCGAGACACAAAAAAAGACATTTTAGAAATATTGATATTTATGCCCTTTAAGAGTTCAATTCGGAAAAATTCATATCAAAATGTGTTGTTAACACAGCGAAACCTTAATTTTTAGAATGATACCACATTTATCTATTTCGGTTAGATATTAATGGAGATAAATAACTCGTGACACAAAAATGCATTGTAGAACCATTTATACTTTTTCCCTTTAAGGGTTGAATTACAAAAAACTTCTTTCTTAAAATATGATGTCACCAAATCTGAGACATTACTCCACATAATCTTACTTCATTTATCGATTTTGGTTAGATATCCCTGGAGATAAATGACTGTAGACACAAAAAACGCATTTTAGAAAAACTGACATTTTTGCCCTTTAAGGGTCGAATTATGAAAAATTCCTTTCTTAAAATATAATATTACCACGGCGGAGACCTTAGTCTTTAATATGACACCTCATTTAACTATATCGGTTAGATATCAAGGGAGATAAATAGCTCGTGACACAAAAATGCGTTGTGGAACAATTTATACTTTTTCCCTTTAAGGGTTGAATTACAAAAAAAATTCTTTCTTTAAATATGATGTCACCAAAGCGGAGACACAACTCCTCATAACATTACTTGATTTATCGATTTTGGTTAGATATCCATGGAAATAAATGGCTCGAGTCACAAAATAAGCATTTTAGAAAAATTTACATTTGTGCCCTTTAAGGGTCGAATTACGAAAAATTCCTTTCTTAGAATATAATGTTACCACTGCGGAGACATTATTATTTAATATGATTCCTCATTTATCTATATCGGTTAGATATCAAGCGAGATATATGGCTCGTGACACAAAAATGCGATGAAGAACTATTTATACTTTTTCTCTTTAAGGGTTGAATTACAAAAAACTTCTTTCTTAAAATATGTCACCAGAGCTGAGCCATTACTCCTCATAATATTACTTGATTTATCGATTTTGATTAGATATCCAGGGAAATAAATGGCCCGAGGCCAAAAAACGCATTTTAGAAAAATTGACATTTGTGTCCTTTAAGGGTCGAATTACGAAACATTCCTTTCTTAAAATATAATATTACCACGATGGAGACCTTAGTCTTTAATATGATACCTCATTTATCTATATCGGTTAGATATGAAGGGAGATAATTGGCTCGTAACACAAAAACGCATTTCAAAAATATTGATACTTTTGCCCTTTAAGGGTCGAATTCCGAAAAATTCTTGTCTTGGTATATGACCTCACAAAAGCGGAGATCTTAATCTTTAAAATGATACTTCATTAAACGATTTCAGATAGGTATCTAGGGAGATAAATGACTCGTAATACATAAAACAGCATTTTAGACATATTAACATTTTTTCCCTTCAAGGGTCGAATTCCTAAAACTTTCTTTCTTAAAATATGATGTGATCAAAGTAGAGACCATAAGCTTTAAAATGACACCTCATTCATTGATTTTGGTTAAGTATGAAGGAAGATATAGGCTTGTGACAAAAAAAAAAAAAAAATACCTTATAGAAATAATATATATGATAATTTGCGATTTAAGCTTAATTTAGTAGCAAATAACGTTCTTGTATTGTTCTTACGATCTTTCAATAATAATAACATTGAACTGAGTGGTGTCATTACCTAAGCGGGCGAATTTACAAGTTTGAACTTGGATTTAAAGCGGCCTATTCACGGTCAATCGTACAGGACATCCGTTTGGAACTACTGTAGAATGCGCTCACCA
Source organism: Vandiemenella viatica (assembly GCA_031002005.1). NCBI lineage: Eukaryota > Metazoa > Arthropoda > Insecta > Orthoptera > Morabidae > Vandiemenella > Vandiemenella viatica. The sequence continues at coordinate 104,855,489 of CM061920.1, read as the reverse complement.
ATTCACGCTACCAGAAGAAAATTCTCCAAACAATCCTTTACACTCGTACTTTCTCACGGCACACCCGTGTCCTTATCGCACACTCGTAGGTTGTTTCCTCCAACCATGATCCAACGTCATAACTTGCTAGACGGCATGGACCCGTGTTAGTTGTATGGAAGTCCAGCAACATCCTACTTGTAGTCCTGTAACCCCTATGACGGACCAATAAGAGTCCTTTACAGGAAAATCGGATCATTGTAAGACCTACAAGTTGGACTGTGATTGGGTCGCTAGAGCGGTGGAAAGGAGGGTGATATTTTCGGTGATGTGCAGTGACATGGCCTTGTGCTTGACGCTTGCATTAGTCAAGCCGCGAACTCCGCAAAGTTCATAAGACAAAGGTTATTTTTTGACGCGAGCGTACCTATTCTAATAATTTAATTCACTTGTGAAATCTTCACACTTTTTTAATTTTTTTAAGATGAGATAAAAAAATAAATCAATATGGCGGTATTATTTGTAAAAAGACTTTTGCTAATGAAAAAATGTAGAATTTGGGATAAAAATATACTAATATTAATTTAAATTTATTGTTGATAAAATATTAAAATCGAAATAATTATAAATATATTTTCCCAATTCCGCATCCGCTTTTGCAAAACATCCGCTTCCGCAAAGGCGACTTCGTTACAACCATACAAGCAACCATGGACGGTGTGGCTGACTGGGGCATGAGAACTTCACCCAGCTGTGACTGTGGTGCACCACAACAGACGACCCGACATATTGTCACTGAATCTACTAAGAGGGCGTACGCAGCTTTACTGGGAGACTTTGTTAAAGCACCTAGAAAAGCTGCGGAGTTGTTAGAATATCTAGATTTATTACTTTAAACTTTTGTCCCAGGTGCATTGTTGATTGTCTTAGAATGACGAATTGTTTGTATTCTAACAATGTTGTTACTGCCATAACCTAAATAAATAAACCTCCTTCAAGGCTGAAAGACTTACTGGATATTCTCTTTACATTCAACATTATTTCAGCTACATCAAAATTGTTGCTTCTCTTTTTTAGTAAACACGCTCCGAAACCAGTTAAAATTTTACGCGCAGCTCCGCTGTATATTTCAAGCAGTAGATATCATTAAATAACAGTTGTATCTGCATCATAAATACCGTACACGTTAACAGGGGGGTCCACCAACCCATTTTAAAGCTGCGTGGCTGAGCCTTGTAGCACAGCGGAAATCATTTCGCCAGCGCGATTATGGCGGCGTGTTATGCAGTTTAGTGCCGACCGCTGCTCCTGGACCGCACTTAATGTGCGCGTGGACGCTAACTCGCTTTATTACAGCCGGCTGCACTCTCTGCCTAACCTGACCTTACACTGCATTGTATCGCGATGGCCGATGAAATTTTTATGTTTCCTTTTATGGGTTGCAGTTTATGTGACCGGTGAAACGCGGCTGTTAGTGTACGCAATGTGGTGCTGAATCATAAGTTTTATTAGAATTTTTTACTTTATTAGCAGTATTACTGTTATCCACGGTTACATAAAGGTATTGTCAATGATTATATAGAAAGTAATAAGTAAACATAAACAATTTACACCTTACGGCAAGTCATAAAATTTGTAACTCAGTTTCCTGTAAGCTCTCATCAAATAAGATGTCCAAATTTGCTAGTTTCTCATGGATGGAAAATAACAGCAGGTGAAAATTATTTACTTTCAGATTACATAGTTTATACGAGTGTACAGCTTGAAACATGGTGAAAATCCACCTCACTCCATCATATTGCTGATGGTAAATAACATTTTTGAAATTTATTTTATGCCAACTCTAATGTCATGAACTAACATTTACCTTTAAATAGAACTCCCAGTATACATGAAACAGTGGATCATTTATTCACGAAAACCAGAGGAATTTTAAGTACAAATGGAAAATTTCCCGTAGGACATACTCTCTGATGAAATTTGACGGACACTATCAACGAGTTTGATGTCTCAGCAGAGCCTACACGAGAAGATAGAACCAAACACAAACCTATGCTGTAGATCGATGTCCGTTCTATTGTATTCAGCGAGCTACTGCTAGTAATGTCTCACAAACTCCTGGTTTTCTAAGGAATTGGGGGAGTTAGCTAATAAACCAAAACTAATCTAAACGATCCGTGCAAGAAGTGATTTTACTACCATTTCCCAAGGCTGTTGATTTGGCAAGGTACTTAAGCAGCCTACACCTACTCGCTCTTAAAGTGTTTTGGTGAGAGAACGATGAATCGTTGAATCTCACGTCTGATGGCTGCTCACTCGTCTGTATCTTTTTATTTAATCACTTTGCCGACTTGATATCCATCTTCATTATCACCACCACATCGTCCTCGTAGAAAACAACAACATATACCCAGATGATTCCTTGATTCATCGTGGATTGTATGTACTGATGCAGAAACGTTCCCATCCCATAAGTTGGTCTGCAGCCAGATGTCTATATCTATAATCGTTTACCAAGGTCTGTAGAGGTCCGAAAAAGGGGAGGGGGGGATTTATTAATATAAATCTGAAAATGTGAAAAAATGCATTTAAAATATAATAAAGGTGAGCTAAAAGGAAACAGAACCATGAATATTAGACACAAAATAATATCCCTTTTATTGATTCTTATGGCTTATACAAGGCCGGGTAATAATTAACTTTACGTTAAACATTTTTAGACCAACAAAACAAGCAATACCCGACGTTTACAAACCGCCGATGAAAGCAAACAAAAACTGAATGAAATATTTCAACAAATAAAAACAGCAAAGTTAACATATGAACAACATGGCAACACAGGCCATCAAATTGAAGCTAACATTTTACTGCAACAAAGGAGTATCCCAGGGGCGCCGTATAAAGTTAAAGAAAAGCATCAAAATGAATTTACAATTAGCAAGATGCTTGAAATTTACAGTGAAACATAAAATCAGCTAGCTCAGTGATTTAGTTGCGGGAGCAGAGTCTTATCCCAGTGCCGCTTAAGGGCTCACAAGTCCGTTAAACCCCAATGAATAGTGACCGTCTGTATCCGGTACATTACCATAAAAGCATCGCCGTGATGGAGCGTGACACGCACAATGTCACTGCGGCTGTGGAAGCCAGATAAGCGGGTACGACCGCGTTATTAGAACGACTTCCAGATATGGCAGGCATGCCACATAACCTCTCGCTTCCCAAAGCAAGAGAGTGATCAGAACCAGAAAATGATCACCAGACGAGAGCGTGTCGGCTGACACGTCTGTTCAGCAACTCGTCCCGGCAGCAAGTGTCGCTTAAGATGGCTTCTTCCTTCTTCCTCGGAAAGTCGTCTCTCCACATGTAACAAACTCCCTAGAATTAGTACTGTGGACCCTTATGACATCCACGATTGGTTATCTACACAAGTCCGTCGTCACTTGTTTGATATCGCGCCTCGCATTCGCTGCATCCCTCCGCGCGTTTTCTGCCTGGCCTTCAGTGCAGCAGCGGAGTGGGGTGAGGTCAGCGCCCTTATCTTAACGGAACTACAGCCGTACGGCCTTGGCGCCGATGAGTCGGGGTCTCATCTATTGTCCCTCTCTCAACCGTCCGAAAATGGCAGTTTCCAGCCTCCAATATTCACTACCTTACTGAGCCACGAGTTTTACAGAAAATAAATTTACAACAATTATACCTCTGGCTGCCCTGGTTTAATATATATTTAATTTATCCATTTAATCCCCCTTATTTACGGTATTTACACGTCACAAGATTGAAAATAATTAATAAAATTGAATATAATCAGTAAAAGTATGAATATAATTAATAACAATTTAACTATATTCATTGTGGGTGACGCTGTCACACCACAGGTCCAACTGAGGGGAACACGTGGATTGTGAACTACCGATATTTAACTGGATTCCAATACCGCCGAACCAGGAGACAAAGGCGCATAGAGGCTCTCTTCCATTTGGCAGTGCTCGTATTTTTCAAAATTATTCACACAGAAATATTTATATAGAATTTTCCACAAAGCAATTCTGCAAGTATTTTTTGATTGGTTGGCTGCTCCAGTGACTAACTGAAAGCTTGAGAGTCGTGAATGGAGGTCATCATATAGACAATCGCTTTTTAAAAGGAAGGGAAAACGTCACGGTAGCATTACGAACGGTGATTCGGTAGAGGGCAAGATCAAATGGCATATAATGCCAGATAAAGGTGATCGGTGCTGAGTTAGAGTTTTCAGAATTTCTGTCTACAGATGTTGCAACGGATGCATTTCCCTTTCCAAGGACCAGAAGAATGTAAGGGACCCAGCCCCTAACAAAGGACTTCATTCAGGCCTTTCTTTTTCAGCTGTACCATGTCATCTTCGGCATGTAGTGGTAACTAAACAGTATGCTGTGATTCATCACATCAGTTTTGTAAATGAGTCTTTGAAAACAGCTTTTACACTGAATATATCGACGGAATTGAAATCATCTGTAAACGACGAAAAAATAACAATATGATTGTTACTGAATTGTATCGATATATGCTGAACACAGTACATACTACAAAGTTCAAATCATCGAGATCATAATCTGTTCACTAGAATCTCTGACATCAAAATTTTGAAAAAAAAGAAGAAAAATCTTCCTCAACTTGCTGAGCACTAAAAAGAAAACGATATTCTATTTTGCATCAATTCTAATCGTGACATCTGTAGAACATAATCAAATTGTTGAAAAGTTATGTCTGTGCATGAAATGTATTTCAAAAATAGTAATTAAAATGTAATCTACTGATAATAGTGATGTAAGAATCTGTAAAATTTTGGTTCTTTTTTTATCACTTTGCACGCATCTAGCAAAAATAAATAAACGGATTTTAACGAAACTAATCATAGTGACAGCATTCACATCGATTAACGTACAGTAGAAGTCCGCCCTCTTTAGGAGGCCTGTAACGGAACACAATAGAAATCAAGGATACCGTTTGAAATAATACCACGGACGCTGTAATCGTCAAGTATGCGGAATCCGTCATACATAATCAAACTCACAAACTTACGAAGATATTAAAATTGAAGCACTTAGTAAAACTAGTACATCGGGTTTCTCTATGTTGTGAACACAAACGATGTGCTGAGATTGACCTCATAACAGATTAAGTAATGAAAGTATGGAAGACATGTTATGATCTAATGAAATATTTAAAGAACAACCGAAAAATTCCTTCTGAGTTAGACCCACCAAAACCAAGAAATCTTTAGTGGTCGATTAGAACAAGTGAACAATTTAAAGAAAAAGAAAAACAACATAAAAATAAGATTATTTAAGCATAACAACTGATGTTAATCAAAACAATGCAACTACAAGCGGCTACATAGCTTCAGAGGCGGAATCGGGAGGTAAGCTTATTGCGAAATGATATAATGCGTCAAAGGTGCGACAGTCATCATGTCAGATGGTAGAAGAATTCCAAACAGGTTGTGCAAAACAATAATAATATTGGTAATAATTAAAACTAGTAAGAATAAGTTACGTATAGTTATGACACACACAAGTAACAGTTCAATTACAAAGAGTTAGCACCCATAGTAGGCACAAAACATAACTAATAACGAAGAACTAAATGATAAGATTCTACACGAATATCCCACGCTTGCATAATGTGCCAAATCGTATGGATGTAAGTGGCAACAGAATAGTGAGGAAAAGTTGGAAGGAACTGAATTTTCTTTGCATGTTTAGCCAATATATCAATCTGATGGTAGATAAAAGAGAAATTTTCTCTCATTTCTGCAAAATATTGCACCATCGTGGATCTTGTTTGAAATTTGAGTATCACGAAGCACTGAAAGCAGAACTGGGGTGAGAACAAATTGATATTCATGTGTGTGAATATTCATGAAGTAAGCTAAGCTATAGCTACAAAAAGAACAAGAATTTCTTACTTGCTAATAGTTTCCACAGTTGGATATAATTGGGGTAATTTATAGTATTACGTCGCAACAAAAACAGATTTGTGTTGCATTACCTATTTAAAGCACAAAAATTTATTTAAAAATTAATAACGTCAGTTATTGAAATGTTTGTAACGAGAGAGATTCCCTTCGAAGGATGAAAGAGAGTCGAATGATGGATGCCAAAAATCTGAAAATAAAAAATTATTGTTTATTGCCAGTACACTGGTGTACACAAGTTTCTAGCAAGGACCAACACATCTTACACAACGAGAGTACCTTATAGTATAATGAATTCCAATATAAATGAATTCCATAGCAAGGCCAGGAACATCGAGTAAGTAAATTAATATTAAGTTACAATAATTCAATACAGAAATGCTATTATATACAGTTCGCAACTCATTAAGATTATATAAGGCCTTATTACATAGATAATGTTTTACTTCAGTTTTAAATTCATTTCCAGTCAATGTCTTTAAATGTGTTTGTAGCTTATTACATTGTTTTGCAAGATGCAGGATGGGAATTAGTATGTTGGAACTAATGCGCAAAAATTTCTTTCGCATAGGTGGACAGTCAGATGATATACAAACTTTTTAATAGACAAAACTGCAGCAACTTTTAGTAAGATGAAAGTGACTCGTTTGCGCATATTCTAACAGGGTAGGCGATATCTATAATTAAAAAGATCAATGTATGTATGTTTGTTTGTTTATTGGTTTGTTTGTTCTTCATACAAATCCACAGTTATCATCCGATTTCGATGAAAGTTTGCACACTTATCCTTTGAAACAAGGAAAAAAGTACTGTCTACATTTGGTTGAAACATTTTCTGTATAAATGATACATGTTGTCTTATAATTTCGAAAAATTACTGAACGATGATCGACAGACGCGTAGGATTTGTAGGTCTCTGTACTGCCTTTCCATATAGCGGTCTGGTAACTCCGTGGTTAAAGCGCTTGCTTACCGCTGTTTGGATCGTGGTCTCCGGTTCAAATCTCAGTGGAGGCAAAAAAATTTAAAAATTGTTTTTGATCGTAAGAGTCACGCCTGGACCGTCGGTTATTCGGATTGAATGTTAAACTTTAGATGTCACAAATTTGGGGGTTCAATGCGAGGCAAATCGTAGGTAGTCTTGCATTGCTGTAGGTGTACACTTTTTTACGTTATAATGATCCCTGAGGGGTTGTTCGCAGTCAGTGTGTGTGTGTGATCTGCAGTAATAACACTATAAATGCGGAAGTAAGTCTCTGTCTTTTTGTTACTTTTTGACGACTAAATGGCTATACCGATATTGATGGAATTTAGCAAGAAAATCTGTAGGAAAGACACAGGACATTTTGTCCGGTATGATAAACAGTTGTAGTCACGAAATTTTGAGAACTTATCGAATGGTGACAGAAATATGTTGGAAATTGCTTCTCTTCAAGAGAGAGGTTCGACGGTAGAATAATATAGTGATAGCTTTCCTGTCATATGATGCCTACTCGATGTTGGTTGGGACCAATCCTTCGTTACCAACAACTTTCTAGATTCAATTCTGGCAAAGAAATTTTTAATTTACGCGTGCGAAGTCGTGGGTATCAGCTAGAGTATATATATATATACGTATATGTATATTACGGTTAACTGTTGTGAACCCAAACAAACAGCGAAATTTCACATGTCGCATGTGATTTACATGTTACGACACTACCTGCGTAAAGGGTGAGGTAAGTATTTTGCTTGAAATGAGACTTTAACAAAGTCCGCACGGATCTTAGTACATTTCTATGTATCTCAAAGTTGTGAAGTCGTTCTGTTTTATTAAATACTACCGGCGTTCAACCTTTAATAACCCGTTTGTGGGGTATTATATGTAATTAGCTTTTTAATCTTTATTATTGATTAACATATTAGCATCTTTTGAATATGACTTGCAGTGAAGTAAACATTAAATATAAGTGATATAGCCAACATTGAGCAATTTATTGATCTCTGAAAACAGTGTATGAAAAAGATTGTTTGGTTTATTTCAAAATAATTTAAACTTGAAAAGAATCACAAAAAACGAGCAATGAGCAGAGATTTGTTTACATGGTGTATGTTTCGGCATAATAATTCATGTTCTTTCAAACATCAGATTGTATTGTACACTGACATTAACGCACCGGGTGTAGCAGCTGAGCTATCCATATCTGGTGACGCTGCGATGACGTAGTGTGAAGTCCAAAAAAGACAGGTTCCGTGATAGGCGATTAGCCTCCGTTCACAGGGGGAGGGGTCGAACTTCATCATATTTTCTTCCCAGCGTCGTTGGAAGGAGCCGAGTGTCAGCCATGATGACGACCGTCAGCAACCAAGCGTCCTTCCTCACGACACCTCCAACCCCGCTTTATACTGCCCGCCATGCGTGGTCGTCGGCGACAACGTTCCTCCAGCCACCTAGCGTTGGGTCGTCTCGCACCTCAGGAATGGTGTGTCGTATAAACGTCAGTATTGTTGAAAGTCGAAACCTGTCGTTGGACAGAGAACCAAGACCGCTGTTGATGTGCCCACAAAGTTCTGCGAAAACTTTTCACTTCTGGACGCGTCCTGGACTGCGCTCCTCACGCCGGCCAGCGGTCTCAACCTAAAGATGATGGCACGTCACGGCGTCGAAAATTCGTTGAACTACTATCAACTCATCCGGCCGCATTCCCGAGAGATCTTCAAGCATCAGATTCGCCGTGAAAACCTACGATTACATATCACCTTCACTTCTGTCATACGTGGACACTCGTGAGTTTCACGGATTATTTACAAGTCATCGCTGCGCACTGAAAAATCCCTTTTTACACTCGGCAGACACGAAATTATTGCCTAATAGTCATCACATTCACCTGCTCAACACTAAACCTTTTCACATCTCATTATGCATTCGGCCAGGCTGCATAATCCCTCCCAAATAGGTGTGAGCAAGAACACTGTTGATTTCTCCCGTGGGACACAACAACCTGCCGCGATTTTGGAAGATACGCCAACGGAAGTTGGGTTGGCTGGGCAGAAATTCGACCCGGGAGTTTCTGAAAGGTCAAATCAGACACTAATTCGCAGAAATAAAAGAAAACATCACTGAGACTGACTGCATTATGGATGCCCTCTTAACGTGACGCCATATTACTACTCAGTTTGCTACTTCACTAGCAGTTCTAATTAGGCAATAAAATTCGCGCACTGATGGTAGTGAATGTTTGAGTGGAGTGGTTGTGCTCTATCACTTCATAGATACTGAGCTGTAATCGTATAATAACTAGCTTATGATGTCAGGCAGTAGTTAATCCTCAGCTGATAACTTCGTACCAATGTTTCGTATCGAACATTAAACTTTTCTATAATTCGTAACACGCACAAACTTATTAATACTACATTTTTGTTATTAGCAACCTAACATTTTATTTCTAATGCCAACCACACAACTTTTATATTTTACATTTTGAAGGAAATTTCAATAAGAAACACTTACACAATCCTTAAATTTAAATTTAGTGAATCACACCAAAGTACATCTTAGTTGATTTACTGAATTAGTTCATATATATCATGAGGAATTAGGATTATTTAAATGAGTGACAATTTTATTGTAGAACTAGTGGAGTTCCCGAAGTTGCCCGGTATAGTTGGCGTAGATTTACTCGTACCCTATTTTTATTATCGCAATGAGAAACATTCGTACAAAGTTTCATAATATGCGCGCCAACTTTTTATAGGAATTAAAACAAAGCTAGATTCACCCGCCCCCTTCATAAAAACTGGTGGATTGAATTTTAATTGCACGTATACTATTTTCATTCGTCCGAAAAGATTCATGTACATCAAGCTTCGTTAATTTGGTTAAGAAATTGCATTACTACATTATAGAACAACGCTAGATTATGTTAGAAACTCACATTTGATTCAATTGAGAAGTGAATGGATATACTTATTGCCCGAAATGCCAGATCCTTTAACTCCGCAGATTCAGCATGTTATACAAATATCGTAAGTGAATCCGGAATAATATTATCGTAAACAGAAGACTAATGCTGAAGTCCAGAGATCGTGTTTAAAGAAAATCTCTGCTTTTTTTACAGCTATCTACGGCGTTTAAAAACTGATATCCCGAATTAAAGGAAAGAATACTTCAAGTAACGGCTATCTAAGGCGTTTAAAAATTGAATATCCCGAATTAATAGAAAGAATACTTCAAGTTTTGTTTAGTGTGCAAAACAGTTATTATTGTAAAGTTATCTTATTGTTTTCATTAAAGGCTATGGTCAGAGACACTATGGTTGTGTGTTTAGTGCGAAGTATGCAACATCTAATCCTTCGGTCTTTGGGATTTGTCATCATACGTTCAGAATTTCATTTAATGCTCTTGCGTTATTTGACGTTGAAACATAAGACATGCCAAACAACTGAATTGAGATTCTAAGCTCCAAAACGGTGAAAACCCCATCGAAATCTGCTCCGTAGTTTCCAAGTTTTTATAAGACCAATATATCCGGTTTTCGTTCTGTAGATATCACTTCGCATACGCTTCATTATTTATAGAATGTCATTAAAATTACTGACCCAGTGTGTCTAGAAATCAATCCGCTGATCTCACAGGCATGATGTAATCGTAGAGCTGATGTCTCAACTTCTTTATAATACTGAGTAACTAAAGCACTATGTTCATGCAAAAGTGCTGTCTTCACGTAAATGCTTTTCTCTATCTACTGTTCTCAAAATTCGGTGGTTCATATTTCCTGCTTTAAAGCGGTCTGGGAGCTCTTTCGCGGGGCGCGCGGCTTGAAAATTGAATTACCCCATCTGAATTCTTACACGGCCTGGAATATTTACGGGTGGTTAACCTAACCTCTGCCTGTGACAAAAAGAGTTCGTGATTTTATTTAAAACTATGTCGTTTAGATTCTACGTTAAATGGCGAGTCCATCCATACCTGAGGCGGAAAGCATAGTACTTCAAACTTACACAGTAATTAAGAAAAAATGACCATCATCGTCATCTTTTCTTATGTTGATTTTTAGAACCCAAAACATGTTAACTTTTCGACGAAAGTTTGCATAAACTAAGAACAGAATTAAAATAAATTTACCTTTGTTTATTGATAAATTCTCAAAATATGCTGGAACCAAGCAACCTTTCTGTTTTCAACTCTCGAAAATCCGATGAATAAAACTTGACATGCGCAAAGGAGTGAAGTCCAATCGGAACAAATATATGGATTAATTATTGCAACGGAGTAAAATATAAAGAATTTCTTAAAGTCACTCTTCTTAAAAATTATAGGTGTTATTGCTAAAAAAAAAACTGGGTTGATGATTTTACGATAATGCAGTTCTGTCTCCGATAGTACACTTAACAATAGTTTTAATAGTAAGTCATCTATTCATAAACGCACTTATGTAACTGTTTACAGACCATTTGTTTACTGTTTAGAAATTAATAAATATTGTTAAAATCTATTGGAGATTAATGACTATTACACTGTCTGTTTTTTTTTCCTACTATAGCTCCTTTTTTTTATGTGCATTAGACGATTAAAATGTGATAACAGTGGCAGCATAATTTGGATCTTTGTCTTTAATTCCTGCGGTGTTGTTACCGTCCATTTGAGTGGCCTCAGCGATTTCTATCCAAGTCGAAATTAACGTTTAAATATGCTATGGAATAACATGGTAACATTGATTTGTTGGCTAGCTTAGTTGCATTTACCTAAGACGGAAAGGCGTTAGTTTGACGGATTCGTCTTTAAGGAGGCTTTGTGCATGCGAGGCGGCCAGGGAGAACTGTTTGGTGGCCAGCCTAGTGGAATTTTCCGTAGTTGTAAGGCGTGGATGTTGACATTTAACTGCGACTAGGCGAATGGTTACTGCCTCAATTCCGACGGTATAATTATAACCAGTAGGGAATCAGGTATTAGGATCATCTAGCTGGGAGGCAGCCATCTAACGGGATCAGCGGTTTGCTGTGTGAGCGGATAGTGACTGCGCCTGTGTGAAGAGCTGCCGGTGGTATGGAAGACACGGTAAGGATGAAAGATTTCTGTTCTCTGGAATAAATTGTTGGTGAATACATCTAGAAGCTGTAATAATGGCGGTTATTGGAGATTTTCAGTTCTTAGTTTAAAACGTAATCCTTCTTTTTTTAATTTTATGTTTTTTCGCTTGTGGTTTGAAGCCTCATCAACGTCGAGGTTAGAGGCGGGGATGGACTAGAGGCAAGGAACAAGAAGGAATTCGTCGATGGCCTTTAGAAGGAACCGTCCCGGCATTTACATGGAGTGATTTGGGGAAACCAGGGATAACCCAAATCTGGATGGCCGTATGGGGATTTGAATCCACGTCCTCCCGAATGCGAGGCCAGAACGTTAATCGTTCATCCACCACGCTCGGTAAAACGTATTTAAAGAAATCGTCAGTTGTAAAGATGTACTAATTTCACAAATAAGTTTGTACGTGCACGAATTGTTCTCGTGTCACAGGTAACAAATAAGCTGCCGCTTTATGCCGAAGAGGACTCGGAATTACTGAAGAAAAAGAGACCTGCATGAAGCGGAGGATCTTTGCAAGCGACTGTATCCCTTTCCAAGGATAAGAAATAAGATTATTGGAAAGACTATTTACTTGTAGCGCGGATATTATGACATGTTAAGTGATACACAAATAAAACTTTTCAGCGCGTGCTTTGGTGTAGATATCAAGGCTTTTTTTTTTAATAATAATAATGAAATGTAAACGTTTGTCATGTGGTAGCTTTGTAGCATTATAAATTCCACAATTTGGCTTCACTTATTGGAGTGTTAATCCTTGATGAAGTGGTTTGGTTTTCTATCATTCTAATGGAATATATTTCAGAAAACTAATTAAATGTTAGTAGAATCCAAAGTGTATAGTGTTTATCTGTGTTGTACTAAGGATTTTTGGTTGTTACCTCTTGAAGGAATGTTAATCAGATATGCAGTATGATCTGTGGCACTTATCTGTTCTTTGTACGATAGATTTATAATTTCTTGCACATTTCCCTTCTGACGTAGAGTCATTATCTACATCGCAGATATAAAGCTGGTCCATAAGCTTTCAAATTGTGACAACCTCACTTAAATTGGTTCGATACTTTTTGTGTTACACCTGGACAAAAGCGAATTTCGGACACCTGCTGCATACAGGTTTATAATTCTATAAATAGATAACTGTCTCTCACTTTAATAATTAAACTGTGTCATGATACGATTGGTCTTTTGCAAAATAACAACATTCAGATTTTCAGGTTACAGATATCTTCTGCAGACAACATCCTTGAGAAATATGATGCTAGAATCCAGGATACACAGCTAAATGGATTTACTTTATGGACCTTTCAAAATATACTACCTTCACAAATGTTCAGAAACAAACAAAGGAACTTCTAAAGCTCATCGGAAAACTTTCGTTAAGGGAACCTCCCACATATTGTATACCTTGCGACTATTTGTAGGGGATCGTATTTGGCGCGAATAATTCAGTACAGGTGAATGCACATTGTCGCCCCTCTAGGCCTTTATGTTTCTTCTTTTAGTATTTACATAAGTCTTCATTTTTCTCTGCGTTTGCGACGCGTTTTGGTTTAAGGTATTAAAGTGCCGTTATAATACAGACGAGGAGGAACATTAGTTCCGATTATTAGCTAAAGATATACACCTTACGCGAACAGAATAACACATTAACACAAGCCAAACAAAGACACATTGAAACACCATCATCCCAGATCCCCAACTTTGGTGGCGCTGAAAATTCAACATTGCAAAATAAAATAAGTAAAACATTTTATATATATATATATATATATATATATATATATATATATATATAAGCTTCAATGCCACCGACTGTAAAGATATAAGATTTTACAGCCGTGTCGCATTGTCAGAAACTTGTGAACGTTGGGTCACAACACAGTGTCATGTGTAGGAAGCTAATTTATTTTTATGAAAAAGAAGAAAAAAAATAACCTTGAAAGTGAGACGGGACTGGTTGCAGAAGATTCCTTTGCATTTGGAAGGTCGATTTCACGTTTCATTGGTGCTAAGAGATTAAATAATTCATGACATTAATCAGTACAGATTTGTCACATCACATTATTACCTGTAATAGTAAAATTGTATATCGGTATATATTCCGTCGTCAATTTTGTTAGGTTTTACAGCATCTTGAATAAGTTCTAATGTGATAAAGAAAACATATTATTTGAGACAATAATTTAGTTTATTTCCACCAAGTACTTGCTCAAAGAATGTTATTTTTATAATTAATACATAATATTGTTAGGAGAGACGGAATCATCTACTTAATCTTTAGATAATGTTACAGCACACGCTTAATGATTTTGTTAATACGAAACTGTAACGTAATATCATTGCACTTAAGTAGTTACGTTATATCAGATATTTAAGTTGCAACGATCCTTCTCGTTGATAACGTTGGCTGATATTCGAAAACATATTTATTGGTTAGCTGTTGGAAAAAATTGCCAAATTTTAAATTCAAACAATACGTCTACGAAGTGAGGTAATACATTCGTTGAAACTCGTCATCTTAGAAATAATGGGACCTGTCGTTTCTGTGAGAAGTAAAGAAGAAAATTCTCTAGTTGACTGCACCGTTGTACCTTTATTTCGGTGGCTCGCCGGGAGCTTAAGTTCTGGATAGCATGGCTCCCAAGATACACAGCTTGTCTGCTCAGACTCTCTCGTACAAAGCATTATCCCACTGGGAAGTAATACATTCCGCGTACCCACATATCTAATTACTTACTTGTGGCAATTAAAGCTATTACACCGGCAGCATCGCACCCCGCCGTAATTCTACATTTCGCGTTTCTCCTTCCTCCTAGTTTAAACGAATGGGGAAACAAGAGTTACACATTAAATTACATTCATTGTGTTAAACAGGGATACAGGTCTTGTGAGGCATAAGAAACACCTCAACCTTTTTCACTCTTAATGGAGTTTCATTCACATACTGATTGAAACAGTAAAAACATTTTTATCGAATTCTTAGCAATGTGTACTTGTGGCATTATTTTGGGACATTACAGTTTTATTGAGTTCTATACGTAGCTGTCATAAGCTTGTTGAACGAATGAAGGCTTTCCCAGTGTATCAAATTACAAAATGTTCTCGGGCCTCCGACCGGAGGATAGGAAGAGGGGGAGAGGGGGGGTGGGGGGTTAAATTTGATGCGAAGTCCCCGCCAACCGTTAACCTTTAACATGTAACTGGTTTCTTGTTCTCTTAATTAATAATTTGCACTTAATGGACAGTGAGGTAATAGAACGATTCAGGGTATTTGACACAGTTAGACAATTGGATACATCAAGGAACCATGCCAACAAAAATCGAAATCCTAAATCTGGATATGCGGATTGGGAATCGAATAACAAGTGTCCCTAATGGAAGGCCAGAACAAAAGCGTTCACACTCGGTCTTTGAGTAGATCATTGTCAGCCAGTACAGTCGTCTACATGGTATTAAACCACTAAGTGGAACAAAAAAGGTTGTCTAATTTAAATCAATAAACTTACTGAGTATGGTAAGCATCTTTCAAGTATGTTACTTGACTTAATTTCAATGGTTTCATTAGCCTCGAAATAATGTCAGCGAACAAATGCTTAAATTTTTGTTTATTTTGTGGATTTGTTTCGTATTGCGATACCATCACTATCCATATAGAAAACAATAATCTGTAATTCATTATTTAATCATGAAATTAAAAATTATGGTTAAAATAATTTAAAGATTCATGTTTGCTTTATAATATGCTATGAGACTATTTTAATAATTTTGAGACCCTGTTATCAGAACACGAAATAAATACGAATTTCACAAACAATTTAAAACTTCTACGTAAAATATTTAGATTATCATGCGAAGCTAATATTTATATTTCTTGCGAACTGTTTAATAAAATTAATATAAATATTCGAGGGGCAACGATTCTCATTTGGTTGAAGAAAACACAAACAGTCCGCTGTCGGAAATAATTTTTATGGGCTTTTAAACTGGACTGTCCTCCTGGTAAATCTTTAAAGAATAAAACTATATGGTTTGTATTACTCTTAATAGTTTAAGTCACGTTTACCTGGAAACATCACCGTTTTAGGTTATTTGTTGCCATCACAAAGAAAAATTGATCGGCCATTTGGAACTCTGCCACCTAAACGGCCGATTAATCCTTCCACAACATTCTGCCAATAAAGTAATACGCATTTACGAGGGTGTTTCAAATGAAAACCTTAAAAGTGCTATATTTTTTTTATTTGTGACAATGAACAAAAAACTTACATGTCATTTTTCGACGTAGTCTCCTTGACGTTGAATGCATGTATTCCATCGCTTCGGGAGTGCATAGATACCACGACGGAAGAATTCTTTTGGTCGTGTGTGTAGCCAGTCATGCACCGCGGCTTTCACCTCTTCGTCACTTCTGAAATGCCTGCCCCCTATTCCTTCTTTGAGTGCACCAAACAGGTGAAAGTCACTAGGGGCGAGGTCTGGTGAATAAGGAGGATGTACCAGACATTCAAATTTAATTTCCTGAATAGTCTCAACTGTCCTACGGGCTGTATGTGGTCGGGCGTTGTCATGCTGCAGCAAAACTCCTGAAGTCAGAAGTCCTCGTCGTTTACTCCTGATTGCAGGGCGGAGGTGATGTTTCAGCATGTTTGAATAGGAATTGCTGGTTACCGTAACCCCCTTATCCATGTAATGCTCCAAAATTATTCCATTTGCATCCCAGAAGACAGTGAGCATGACTTTTCCTGCAGACGGTTGAGTGCGGAATTTTTTTGGTTTCGGCGATGAGGTGTGGCGCCATTCCTTGCTTGACCTTTTCGTTTCTGGTTGGTGGTAGTGAACCCAAGTCTCATCACCTGTGACAATTTTGCTCAGAAAGGCATCACCTTCGGCGTGGAAACGACGCAAAAGTTCTTCACAGGCATCAATGCGACGGGCTTTCAATTCGGCAGTCAACTGACGTGGCACCCATCTTGCAGACACCTTATTGAAGTGCAGTACGTTGTGAACAATATTATGCGCTGAACCAATACTTATCTTCAAAATTGTGGCTATTTCGTTCAGAGTTATGCGTCTATTATCCTTTACAAGCTCCTCCACTAACGCAATGTTTTCGTCCGTCACTACGCGGTTCGCCTGCCCTGGTCTTGGGGCATCCTCCACAGACGTTACACCGCTTTCAAACTTCCTACACCACTCGTACACTTGCTGCAACGACAAACACGAATCACCATACTGTGCTATTATTCTGCGATGAATTTCAATTGGTTTGACCCCTTCACTACTCAAGAAACGTATCACTGAACGCTGCTCAATCGCGGTGCATGTTGACAGCGGGGCGGCCATCTTGTTATGTATTTCATCACCTTCTCTAGCGTTGTAACATCACTGTGCCGCCTGTCGGTCACTTTGTGAACTTCAAGGAACACTGCTGCCACCTACCAACTCCATCACGATACTTGTCGAAATTTTATTTAACTTTTAAGGTTTTCATTTGAAACACCCTCGTACTTTATTTAGATAACTCTCTTTTAGTATTACCATAAGGTAATGCACTGATTATTGTATAGGGCTTTACTTATTACTTCTTTTGTTCGTGAAATGCAAAACTTTTAACTACTATTTTAATATTGGTAATAAACGCAATTATGTTAGTGTGAGAAGAGAAGCATGATTTTTCTCCTTCATTGGCATGGTTTTAACATTCGAAGCACATTCGTTAGAACAATCTAACGCGTCATTTATGTTTTATTTAGCCAAAAAAAGTTATGTATAAATTGCTAGAACCTCTAAATTCAGAAGAAAATACGAGTATTATCATGGTGCTGATACAAATGTTAGAGCAAATTTCATTGATGCTCCTGACTTAATTTCTATTCCAGCTGCGTTTGTTATAAAAACAATACTACACGTTTCTTTGTTTAACGCGATTGCATATTTTCTGCTCGAATGTTCACGCTTAGGTAAATAGTTCAACCTCCTCTTTACATGATGGTTTATAAAACAGTATGGCAGCGAAATATTCCTTAAAATGTCGATATACTTCGTTGGAGAACTACTTGTGATAAAACTAATTTCTCTACTACTTCGAGTACAAAGAATTAGTTACGTTTCTGGAGGAACGCAATTTCTAGTATAATTCAATGGTGACAGTTACTTTGCACTGTGTGTAGTAAGTTGGTGTCCGTCATACTAGCAGCTCTGATAATGTTTTCGCAATTTTACTTCTCAAACATTAAAATTTAATTATGTTCAAATAACTGGTTTAATTTTATTCATTTTCTCCAGAACTGTTGGAGAACGTGTTCATACTGTAATTTGTTTTGAGTTTATTATAGTATTAAGTTTCCGTAGAAAGCTAGGCCAATTTAGTCAAATACTAAATAAAAACACAAGCTTTTTAAAATTTTCAGTTAAAGCAATAGTTTCATTTTTCAATTGCCACGATATTATTAAAGGACAATTTTCCATAATTTATTTATCGGTATAAACGCTGTAACAAACGCTGCCAATCAGGAAAGAGAACTGAGGTAGCTGTTTATCCTTTTATTCCAATTTGAAGAATACAAACGAAATGTTCTACCTAAATCCTCGGGTGACTTGCATACTTGATCTAAAGAAAAGAAATGCAAATGCCTGAGAGATTATACGTATCATCCTTTTCTTTATACTGCTAATTGCGAAGGTCTTGTTTCTGGAAAGCAGTAGGATGTTAATGCTCTCAAACCTTTAGTCGCGAACTGCTCTGCTCCCGGAAAGTTACTTCTGAGAGATACTTGAGGTAATCCGGGAAAAGATTTCCAGGTTGCTTGTTTTTCTTCCCTTGAAATACTTTAGTCGTTTTTTACAGCAAAAAAAGCGACGTATTTGCTTCTTCAGATAATGGGACGATTTACTCAGGGTTAATCAGCGAGCGACCGCCTCCACTGTGGGCTGTCGGGCTGGTGCCTCCGTAAATTAGTTTTCTTTCTTTAATTAGAACATACACCTCTAATTTGTTCGCGGATCCTCGATGAAATGAGTTTCTTAATGATTCATTAAGTCTCTGTGGCAATAAAGTGCCAGTTGTTAGCAATGCGAAGAACGTTCTTGTGACTACCACCGCAGCGTACAATTCAGCATTTTGCTTTATACAATATACATTCACGAATTTGATTTCGGTAATTACTGAGCTAAAAATGTTTTAATTAACTGCTCTATCGTTCTAGTACATCATAGCGAAGCCACTAATGATTTTAACGCTAATTTGTGGTAAGTCAAATCTTCTCTTTAGTAATTGTCACTTAGTGAAGACAATGAAACCATTACATTTGAAAAAAAAAATTGTCAACTGATGCATAAATTATTATTTTTAAACTCACCTAGAAGAATGTTTCATGAAACAATTTATAATAGCAAGCATTAACTTGAAGTCTTGTTTGGTTCACAAAGCTGGTATAAAATACAAATTTGACGCTTACATTTTTAACATGTTGTGAATAAATGATCTGTCTTTGATTCACCTTTTCGAGAGTTAATTCTTCTCACATGAAACGAATTTCTCTAAGTCGCTTAAATGATCCATAAGTATTTCCTTTGTTCGCTTGAGGCGAACGTTTTATACTCCACAAACACAGTAAAAATCGATGGTAAACCTGCAGCTGTGTGTCTGCTTCTGCTCTGTTGAAGACGGAGTTTCATCAATAGTACCAACCAAACAAATTCACAATTATCATGGATACATTAAGCTAGATTTTTCCACGATTTTACTATTAAGAACACGTAATGCAACCGCAGGTTCAATATACGTACAAGTATTTCTTCGGCCATAGCGCGATTCCATATTTTTCAAATAAGTTATCAGATGAACTAATGTATAGTTAGTTGCAAGCATACTGATATGGGGGATGAGTGGTATAGCTCCGGCATTACATTCGCAAGGAAGAGGGTTCGAATCCCCTTTCGGTCATTTAGATTTGGGTTTTCCACGGTTTGCCCTAATCACTCCAGTCGAATGCCGGAATCCTTCCTTGAAAAATACCATGGCCGAATTCCTTCTCGTTCCTTACCCCCAGTCCTTTCAGGCCTGTAATGACCTCGACATCGACGAGGCGCAAAGATATAAACAAAATACAATGCGCATACTGAAATGACGTTACTATTCCGTCTGACTTTACATCATTCACCAATGAATTATAGATTTAGCACATTTCAACAATCGCCAAAATAACAGCAGTTATTTTTTCTCAAGAAACTACTTGTTTAAGTTCACTGATTAGACATGACGTTTCAGCAAGTAGTTTCTTCGTCCCCATTGTCAAGCAGCTGCAATCGAGGGTGAGGAACCTTCGCGTGTTGGACCAGCTGCTTCATCTCACCCCTGACAAAGCCTGCAGACTGTTTTATCACCGAAGCGTCTGGATTGTAGAGAAATTCTCACCCGTGTATGTGCTGAACTGCAATTAAATTAATGATTAAATGAATGTGCATAAAGTAATATCTGACTGAAATACATTTTGTGCGTGTCGATATTTTAGAAAAATCGTGCAAGTAACGTTCAAGTGTGTTTTAATTTTCCTGTTTATTTAACGCACATTTTCAGGGTGAGAGGGTGAAAATCTTAGTGAATACGGAAAACTTCTTGAAAACAATGCCGAAAATGTGTTCAAACTCCTGCTCATTATACCTGTTCGTGAATACATGGCAGCTCCGCGCATCAAGACGCCTTGCGGAATTGCCGCATATGCGCAGAAGGCTTAATGCCTAGTTAGTCAACTTGCTCTTGCTGATGTAGCAGCGTCTTATTCCCAGGACAGTTACCGCGGCTTAATTACTCTCCATCAGGAGGGAACTTCTCGAAACATAGACCAAACATGTAGTTTGAGCGGCTTACTCTCAGGCCTGATATTCAGCAGGATGTGCGTTCGATTTTCAGCAGGACCACCCAGATTTCAGTTTTTCAATGTTCCCCGAAATCACTATACGTGAAGGGCGAGTTAGTTCCCTCAGAAAGACCATCTCCGTAATACTTGCTGTTCCTTGCCCCAAATACTCTCCCGGTTGTAGTGACTTCGACAAGCCGTGAAGTCCTACCGGTTAAAAAGGAATAGAATTACAAGTAGTCTACTATTTGGTCAGTCGAGAATTAGGCCCTGAAGTTTTCTTGGAATTCACGAATGTGTATATTGCTCAGAATTTCCTCTGTTATGCAACATAAATGTGTTTTTAGGCGTCCTGATTTACTTAGTTTTGCTTAGAACTTCGAAAAACTTTCACAGTCCTTTAACTATTTGTTCAATGTGCCGTGAAACGTCAAGTTTCTGGCACCGTCTATTGAAGTACCTTGATTAATCAAAAATATGTTTCAAACGTTTGTAATGAGATTACTCATTACATATGAATACAACAGAATGGTAACTGCACTGCAATAAGTTTTATTATTACGAGATCAGTCTGTATTGGCTGACCACCTAGATTCGTGGTCAGCAAACGGCTTATCAAAGATTCCGGCAGTACAAGCGACAGCATTTTTACCCGTGAGAATTACGGCGACTTTCTGCTACTGAAACGCGATAGTCGGACCCGAAGACTATCGATATATACTGAACGTGTTGGCCAATCTATGTGCAGGAAACCTGCAAAGTTTGGTGACAAAGGGGAGAGAGTAATGCCCAATAAAAAAATCTTATATTTAAAACCTTTGATTGATTTTCTGGAAATTCTGTTCACTTGTTACCCGGAAAAACGTTACCAATGGTGATTCGAGAAGGACGCTGTAGGGCGGAGCCACCTTTCGACGCCAGAGAAGGGGGCTTACGATTTCCAACATTACGACGGTTGGTCGGAAATCGGGTGCTGATAGTGTTTTGCACTATCAGACTTGCAGTATTCAACGTTCTGTAGCCCACACATTAGATTTTGCGGGCTTACGAATATCAGACGAGTCGTTGAGCTGCTGACGACATTTGCTGAAATTGTATACGGTAAAGCGATCATATTTTGCCGGACACAGTGTAATGCACAAGTCACTACACACTCTTATAACTCACCCTGTAATGCTTTGAGTGTAGGGTTACATGCAGTTTTGACTGTATAAAACGGACCTAATGATATTGCCGAGAGCAAAGAAAATTTTAAGTATCAAGAATGAAAATTAGTGATCACGTATTTGAATTAATGTACGGCAAACCCAATAACCCTGCATGTCTATTCGCTTTGTAAATTCATTCTCGTATGTTTTTGATGTCCATTAATTACTATATAGTGGTGATCAATTATTTTAAGTTATATTCCGTTTTTTTAGGATTTTACTGCCTCTGTTGATTTTTTAATTTTAGATTGTTTATAATTAAATAACGCTAATATACCTTTGTCTGCATGCCATATGTTCTTTAACGAAATAAACTGGTCAGGTTACGACCCATATCTAGATAGTATGCATATGTCTTCTAATTTCACACCTCTTTCACAAAAATTTAATTAAATAAATAAATTAAATATTAATAAGTAATGCTAATTAAAATTACCCAGACCCAACCCATCGCATTACACGTTTGATTTAGTACTTCAGCCAGTATTTACGGGAATTCCAACATACAAGAGATTATTTTTAGCGGGATATACCTACTAACTGATTTTTCGTCAGTCTATGCATTTTCTCTTGTAGTTTAATCCACATCGTTGCTTCGGCTATAATTTAGTATTTCTTATATTTAGTACTTTGCCATATTGCCAGTCGATTGAAACTTACGTCTCCCTTATTGCAACATCCGTCTACTTTCTGATTAGATAAAAAGTAATGATTCTCAGTTTAACACACAAATTTTCAAACCAAGACTAGTGGATGAGTGGGTAGCGTTCGGTCCTGACATTAGGATTCGGTCACTGTTCCAGCCACTTAGATTTAAATTATTCATTTCTGTAGGTTCCTGAAATTGTTTCGGAGAAATATGTGTCCCTTCAAAAGGATATTGAAAAATTCCTTCTCCTCTTTCTCCACAATTCCAAGAACTTTGAAATCTGTGTTGCCAAGTTGTTCTCTTATAAATAATTATCTTAGAGGGAAAATGATTTATTAGTGCCGTCTCTGTATTAGGGCATTTGGGGTCCTTATCAAGACTTCTGAGTTTTAATTTATTAATAAACTTTCTGATACCCGCGACTTCGTACGCGTGAATTAAGAATTTCTTTGCCAGAATTGAATATAGAATGTTGTTGGTAACGAAGGATTGGTCCCAAGCAACATCGAGTAGGCATAATATGACAGGAAAGCTATATCACTATATCACTCTACCGTCGAACCTCTCTCTTGAAGAGAAGAAATTTCCAACATATTTTTGTCACCAATCGATAAGTTCTCAAAATTTCTTGACTACAACTGCTTATCATACCGGACAAAATGTCCTGTGCCTTTGCCACAGATTTTTTTGTCAAACTCCATCAATATCGGTATAGCCATTTAGTCGTCAAAACGTAACAAAAAGACACAGACTTACTTCCGCATTTATAATATTATTACTGCAGATCACACACACACACTGACTGCGAACAACCCTAAAGGGATCATAACGTAAAAAAGTGTACACCTACATCAATGCAAGACTACCTACAATTTGCCTCGCATTGAACCCCTAAATATGTGACATCTACAGTTTAACATTCAATTCGAATAACCGACGGCCCAGGTGTGACCTTTACGATCAAAAACAATTTTTAAAAATCTTAGTCTCCATGGAGATTTGAGCCCGAGACCACGATCCAAACATTTGTAAGAAAGCGCTTTAACCACTGAGCTACGTGACCACTACACTAAAAAAGAGTACAAAGACATCCATATCCAACGCGTCTGTCTATCGCCGTTCAGTTATATTTCGAAATTATAAGACAACATGTATTATTTATACAGATAATTTTTCAACCAAATGTAAGACAGTATTTTTTTCCTTGTTTCAAAGGATAAGTGTGCAAAGTTTTATCGAGATCGGATGAAAACTGTGGATTTGTATGAAGAACAAACAAACCAACAAACAAAAAAACAAACAAACAGACCAACAAACATACATACATTCATCTTTATACATATATAGATATTACTGCAGATCACAAACACACTGACTGCGAATCACCCCTGAGGGATTAATATAACGTCAAAAAGTGTACATCTACAGCATTGAAAGACTACCTACGAATTGGCTCGCATTGCACCCCTAAATTTGTGATATCTACAGTTTAACATTCAATCCGAATAACCGACGGCCCAGGCCTGACTCTTACGATCAAAAACAATTTTTAAAAATCTTAGTCTCCGCGGGGATTTGAGGCCGAGACCACGACCCAAACATTAGTAAGTAGGCGCTTCAACCACTCCGCTAGCTGACCGTTACACGGAAAAACAGTTCAGAGACCTCCATATCCAACGCGTCTGTCTATAGCCGTTCAGTAATGTTTCGAAATTATAAGACAACATTTATTATTTATAGAGATAATTTTTTACCAAATGTAGACAGTATTTTTCTCCTTGTTTCAATAAGTGTGCAAAGTTTCATCGAGATCGGATGAAAACTTTGAATTTGTATGAAGAACAAACATACATACATTCATCTTTATATATATCTACATCTTCATCTACATATATACTCTGCAATTCACAAAATTGTGGGTGGCAGAGGGTGCTCAGCACCAAAGCTAATCTCTTTGCTGTGCATTCCAATCCCTAATGGTACGAGGGAAAAAAGAATTCATATAAGAATCAGTCCGGCACCTTATTTCTCTAATTTTATCTTTCCTGTCCTTCCGACTCAAATAGGTTGGTGGAAGAAGTATTTCACTACACTCAAAAGTGAAAGTGGGAGTACGCATGTTTACCAATAAGTTTAAACGAAACGTGTGTCGTCTATCTACCAGAGACTCCCAACCTAGTCTACTAATCAGTTCTGTGACGCTTTCATAAGGACTGTAGCAAGCGGTCACGAATCGAGCGGCTCTTCTCTGTACTTTCTCTATACTTTCGATCAACCCCTTACGAAACGGGTCCCAAATGGCATAACAATAATCCAAATGTGGACGCACAAGAGATTTGTACACTATCTCCTTTGTTTGTTCATTACAGTTTTTCAAGATTCGACCTATGAATCGCAGCCTAGAATTTGCTCTACCTACTAACGAATTAATGTGTATGTCCCATTTCATGTTCCTTTGTACTGTTACTCCCAAATATTTCATAGAATCGACCATATCAATAACTGTATTGTTTAACTCGTATTTCTGAACAGTTGGATTCTTTTTGTTAGTTATGCTCATTGTCTTGCACTTTATACAATTTAGAGTAAGTTGCCACTCAGAGCACCAAGCCAAAATAATATCCAGATCGCGCTGAATTTCTAAGCAATCGGCCAAATTTCTTATTTCCCTATAAATAACCGCACCATCAGCAAACAATCTAAAAAGGCTTTTAACTTTGTCTCTGAGATCGTTTATAAAAATTAACAAAAGAAGTGGTCCTATTACACTTCCTTGAGGTACGCCCGATGTAACTAACATCTGGATTAGAAGAACTTTCTCCTTCAACGACAACATACTGCGACCGACCAGTTAGAAAATCCTTTATCCATTCACAAAGCTGATGCGATATACCGTACGCTCGTAGCTTCGCTAAAAGGCGGTTGTGTGGCACAGAGTCAAAGGCTTTCTGGAAATTTAAAAAAATTGTATCTGCTTGTGAACCTGCATATATATATATATATAATTTAAAAAAATCGCCGATTGAAAGACGTGTTGGCTACAGTGTTGGAATTGGGAATACGAGACTTTCTTGACCTCCATATTCTTCGAAACTAGCTCAACATTTCATATCACAGGCAAAGTGAACGCACAAAAATGCAGAATTAAAGAAGGAAGAAATCCACATCACTTCCTTTAAGACGTTAGCTACAGCGCACAAGTGTGATTGTATGTATTATCTTAGAAAATACAAAGTCAAAGGTCCTATTTTATTCATGCAACCAGCATAAATGGGATCCTGGTTGTCGTATATTTCAAATTTTCTCATTCTAGAGTTAAATTGAGACGAAAAAGATGTATTTGTTTAAGCCCACCCCGTAGCCTCAGGTTGTTTGGACACCATGATTGTCAGCTTGATTGCTGGCTTGTGTTAGCTGGTTCGAATTCATGTAGAGAAGGGAATTTTCGGCACTCAGTAAGGAAGGATGGTTCTCTCAAGGCTCTAATGAGTTTGCAGTAAATAATGGAGTGGTTCTATAGAAATGGCTTAGGCTCTGCCATAACTGGGGCTCAATAATATGTTTTACTACGAATAGGACAGTAAAATACGGACAATCTCGCAGCAGTTCTGGAGTTAATTGAAGTATCTCTTCCAGGGAGTTGGATTGGCTGTGCATGGCTAACGGCATGGTCGTCTTACTTCTGGAAATGACACCAATGAAAAAGTTAATTGCGGATCGTTTAAGCTAGAGTGTAAGCTACGTTTTTGACTGCCAATCTTGCTGAACCCGGAAGTTTCACACATACTGACTTCCGGTGGGCTGTCTGCTTTGTAAGCAACTCGCTGTTTGCTGTTAATTGTTATTTAGTCATGTCGTGGAAGCCTTGTTGAACGACTCGCTGGAAGTTTGCCGTAAGATGTTTCAATTTATTTAATCAGTGCTTAGTTTTACAGTGTTTTTAGTCAGGTCACCAGGTGATTTATAACAGTCACAAATTAATTAGTTTCTATAACTACTGAATTACAAGGTGCATGATGAAATAACAAGACCGTCGAAAACGTTTACTTCACTATTTGTTCCGTCGAATAAACAGTTTTACGGAAAGGAGTGGCATTAGCTTTTTCCAAATATTCTAAAGCACATCACAGACTCAGCATCCTTTAGCCAAAGTTTCCAGCGAACCCAACAGCTAGCGATCCTAAGAGCTTTAATAAACACTACAGAATTACCAAGAAAACATAAAAAGAGGCCACGGACGCTTCTTGAGCTTTAACACTCACTCAAAACAATAGAATTAGTACAAAAACAATCAAAATTTATACAGAATTATTTATAACCATAAATAAACCTTTTTAAACGAAACTAGAGAATATTTACAGGCATTTAAAGATAAAAATGAAAAAATTAAACATTTCAAATAGCCGATAATCGTTCGCAAAACACCATTACATACGAACGTTCATAATTACAATATTTCAATTATTATTTCAAACAATGCTTTTAATTTAAACAATTTCAGTCCATCAAAACAATACTCATTCATACGAAAAATACACAAATTTACAATTAATCGATGTTTATCTCTCTCCAACTCCAATATACGTAATTCATAAGATTGAAATTCATACAAATCGGGTTTTAGGTCTGTTTCATGCATCATCACTAATAGAGAAATTTACAACAAAAATGAGGTCCAACATAAAACTTAAGTAGTTTTTCCGGATAGATAAACTTCTTAATATTTTCAAAGTTGCATACTCATTTTCGAACAACGTGTACATAATACTCGGAAAAAATAGTTTCGTTTCTTGTTAACATCCATCTAAGAAGAACACTGTAGACAAACCGTAATTTCAAAAATGTAAATCGTATGATATCCCTACTGAGTTTCGTAAAATATTGTTGATAACGTACAAGCTAGTCATTGCAGTAATAATTGTAAAACTTTTGGTTGTTCTTGCATATGTGTGTATACTGACCAGATACATTACACAAATTACACTAAAATATTTTAAACAATAGCGATATTTAGTATAGTTGTTTACTTGGCAGTAAAGATAAAACCCTGGCACTGTGCTTTGGAAACCGTCGAGTATTGCGTTCGTCACTGTTTGTGGAATTATTCAGTGGACCACTCCGGTCGAGAGGTATCTTCTAACAGAGACGAGTCCTCCATGAAGACATCGGCCGCGGGCTTGGAAACGCATAAGCCATGATTTATGCATGAAGCTATTACGTATTCCGGGGGATTTCGCCACAGTATAGGATTTCACTTACTAGGCTCTTCAGCAGATATACCCGGCGCGTAAGCTGCGTGTTTGTTGCGTCATTTCCGTCCTCGCACAGCAGTTCACATGCAAAGTGGTAGACCGACAGGCGACTAACGGGCAGGAACACGGGATATGCCGGGGAAAGGCGTAAATAGTCTAACCCATTGCCGTAACCGTATTCTGCCGTGCGAGGTACGTAGTTGGTAAATTCGTTCCACCACATCAAAACACGAATCTTACTAAATAATGCTTCTAGTTTAAAAGCAAACTATGTTACATACATTTAACTGGCCCGTCTAAAACTCTATGAAATAATATCTCATTTGACAAAAGTCTCCCAAAATTATTACAAATGTTAGTCCAATTAAAGGGACTTATATACAGAAAGCAATTTTTTGATCTATCTAGTGATTTAAAAAGGAAATTTCTACAATGATACAAATTATGTACATGCATAAAGACATCTTAATTATAATTAAGATCTATTTCCAAGAACGATAATAAAATAACACGTCATTCATTTATAAAATAATTTAATAATAAATTAATACAATATATTCATGGGAGAGTTTCGTAAAAATATTTTTTGACTTTGTAAATACATTCTTACTTCGGTTTTTTAAAGTGTCTTTCTTAAAATTTTCATTATATTTTTCTTTAAACATTTCATCAAATGTTCCTATCAAAAGTTTGAATTTTTTTTTTGTTTTTGTTGAATTAAAAACCATGTACTAAACTAATTGAGATGAAGTTTCAATTAGACCATTCCAAGTGTATGCACTTTCAACTGAAAAGAGATTTTCCAAATAGGTGGACAAAAATCAGAATCAATTATTTTGTTACTTGTAAAATTTATAAAGAAAAAATTACTTGATCAAATCTGGCGAAATCTATATGGGACACATTTGAATGTATCCTATTTCCCCTAAAATATGATTCGTGCAATGGATAGCGTATTTTAGGAGCAATCGATGATCATACATTGAAATAAAAAAAATTATCAATGAGTTTTTAAGTGATTAGTGTAAAAATGCTTGGATCTTCACGAATCAGCCATAATAAGCCAGCATGTCAGAGGTAGCAGGGCCAGTTCCGTGCATCTCTGGCCCACAGCTTAGCGAGAATTCGGAACCAATGTGTTTCCTGGTGTAGCTAAGGTGAAGAAAGCAAATCCACTAAAGACTTCTAAGCGCATCAGAATTTGAGCTCGAGACTTTCAATTTTAAAACAGTAAGAACCAAGACTGATAAAACTTATGTGGTATCAATCAAAAATCATAGTGCATATAACAAAAGATTTACGCACATTGTTACCGTACTTTAGGAGCAATAGACAATTTTCCGAAAATTGAAATTTTACCGGTCCCATCCCCCTATGCAATCGGATTAACTTTAATGTTACCCTCAAACAGCTAGATGTGTAAGCAACAACTACTTTCGTTAAAAAATGGTGTATTCGTGCCTATTATGACCATTTTGTTTATTGTTGATACAGAAATTGCCGTTATTAGGTCCAGCCAACCCCACTCAATTGTTTAAGGATGTCGTGATTCAAATTTAACAAACTTTAATTTGAAAAAAATCTTAAAATAACATTAAAAGTTTTTAAAAAGTTAAAATTAATAATGCAACTTCTACCAGATAGACACATTTTTAGTTGCAACTGATTTTAATGAACACTAAACATTTCCTATTATTATGATTTACTATTTAGTATTAGTTGATCAGATTTTCTGTCGATTGGATATTTTTTACGATTTTCTGTAACGACCTGTAGAATAAATTATCCCTGAGTTTAATTTTTTGTGTGAAGGTTGTCTGCTACACCATTCATAACAATTATTTTCTTAATTCAATTCTGGTAATCAGAATCATCATTTCATGTTGATGGGTCTTTGTCGTGGAAATCGGTGCTTAGAGAAAAAGTGGTAAAGATTTTTTTTACTGGAAGTTATAAACGAAGAAAACTCCATGTTTGTATAGGAAGAATAATAATTTTCATTCAGAATGTATTTCTAGTCTATTTATCGCTTTTTCCTCTTCTTGATCTTTACCTATAATCAGCATACATTAAGTCATATTTGTCAAAACATTGTTGGAATAGTGTTCTCAAATACGGATAGAGCCACAGTTTCGGAACTAATAAATAACGTTAGTTTACAAAAGTGGTTGATGGCGATAAATATGTCTTTGCTCAATAACTGCATTCTGTCCATAGCCTTGTATTAATCCTTCTCCATTCTATTTACTGTCACACATCCTTACAATTCCGTGGTTCGGATTCCACTTTTAACTGTTGGTGTGAGAGGAAAGGAACATGAAGTCCTACCTCTTCAAACAATGGCTGAAAATTCCTCTTTTAGAAGGATCCAATTAAATTAAATTATTTTTTTACTCTGACAATATCTGAAGAATTTATTAACATAGGGGAAAATGATAAA
Organism: Vandiemenella viatica; assembly: GCA_031002005.1. NCBI lineage: Eukaryota > Metazoa > Arthropoda > Insecta > Orthoptera > Morabidae > Vandiemenella > Vandiemenella viatica. The sequence goes on along the minus strand of CM061920.1, from coordinate 104,825,086 downwards.
AGAAAATGTTGATTATCCACAGTTAAGACTTTCAGGCATACCTAAACTTCAAAACTACAGGTTCAATGAGGGTAGCATTTTAGTTGTCTGAAATTACTAAAATTTTGCATACATTGCTTTTTGGTTAATCAAGATAGAGGATTTGGAGCTTGTTTTTTCGAAAGATGAAAAATAAGTGACACACTATATGCAGTTAGTTGTTTCACTGAAATATTCAACAACAAAAGTAATTTCAACCGAAAAATTAGTCCTACAAATCGCTATAAATAAATAAAACTTAATTTTGTTTTATGTTTATCGAAGAAACAGTAGTCACCCAACCTGATGAAATTTAAGTGAGAAAGCATCCTATTAAATCTAGAATTTGATTTGCGCAATTCGATAGCGTAGTTCCGGAGCACATATATTATAAAAAAAGATCCTATGTGTCTATTGAAGTTTAGCAAAATCAAACAATATTTGAAACGCTTTAAGAATTATGGAGTTATATCTCTTTAAAACACGTCTCAACAGGAATAATGTAAGAATCTGACGACTGAGAGCATTGTCGTAACAATAGAAGAATCTAGATAATTAACAACTGTTAATTGATGATTAAAAAATCGCCTAAAAGAAACTTTTACCTCATCGGTCTATTTATACGCACTCTTTTTCAAGAAATTTTTACAACAGATCGTTAAATTTTTGCTACTTAGGCAAATATTGCTATGGAAAGTCTGTATCTGAGTAACTTAACTTGACAAAAAAATATTTTTCTGTGGAATTTAAAGGATTTCTAATAGCGTCAGAAAAATTAACTACTTTAAACAACGCTTTACAAGAAATTACTTTAGGTTTCTTGGTTATTGAGACCTTTATTCTTAGATATTGACATATATTGATGCGTTAATGTATCGTCTTTAATTTATGCTTTAACAGAATGTTTTTATGAACATAGGTGTTACTGTTCATCGACAGAACACCAGGGAGTAGTGTATATTAGTCCATATATTAACGTTCGTCTCGTTTAATCGGCAATTAATAACTGTATTTAGAATATTCCTATATTTCTTAATTTTGACATCATTCAGTGTTGTCCTGGCAAAGAAGCACAAATTTTGGTTTCGTGTTTTGTAGTCTACAATATATCCGTGTTTACTGAAGATTCTTGAAAATGCAATATAGCAATTGATGTTTAAGAACCAAATAGTTAGTTCTAAATAGGATTACATTTCGTTTTTTTTGTGTTTGAATAGTCTTTGTATAGTCCCCTTTGTGCCAAACACCACTCAAATAATTGGTTGTAGTGTTTGCTTAACAGATGCAGCTAATCGAGGCTGGTTTTTTAACAGTGACTCAAATGAAAATTACCCATTGGTGTTATTGAATGCAGAATGTGTCACAATCTGCACTGCTACCAAAAAGCTTCAGTTGAATAAGGGTATCGGTAAATAGAACATTAAAGGTTTTAATCAGTTTACTTAAATGTTAAAATCTATCAGATATGCATTATTTACTATTAACCGCGAATATAATTTCATTTCCAAACATCAGAGACTGAAGCTATGTGGCTTGAGATCATAGCTTCAAGAAGCGAAAAGGCTCTAGTAATTATTTTCCGTTAAATAATTTAATAAATTTTCTTGTGTGCTATTCGCATTCAAAACGGTCATGCATGGGGTTTAAGGACTGACAAGACGAAATTTAAGAAATGAAACGTTACATGCTGTATTTTTTTTCTAGAAATATGACGTATCAAAATGTAATTGGTATTGTATCTTTGGTATTTCATGGTATACTTTCAGATTTTCATTTACTGCTCCGGCGTTATGAAATTTTAAAGCACGAGACTCGCCAAATGATTCAATTCAGATTCTAAGCTTCAAAACGCTGAAAATCCTGTTGAAATCAACTAAGTGGTATTTGAGTGTTTTTTAAAAAAATATATGGGGGTTTCATTTCATATACTGTATATAAAAGATTGCCAAAATTCATGTACACATGAAATTATTTTTCTTTTTTAACTAAGGGACATGTGGCTTATCGAATTCGATCCGTAACACCCTGGAGATTACGGGGTTCCAGAAATGGAAAAGAGCCATTGCTTATTATAGCGAACATTCCCGATATTCACCTGGAGTGATTTCGGAAAAACATGGAAATGTGAAATCCGGATAGCTGAATCAGAAATCAAATCTATATCATCTGAAACGGGAGTTCAGAAGGCAGACGGGAACTACCTTCACGCGAAAAGGTAGAGTCAGGGATAAATCCATCTGATGAGTTATGGAAGGTGCAGCACGTACTTTTTTCATGATAACCGGTTATCCCATTCTTATCACTACAATTACATTTCTTCAGTCTTTAGCTTGTAATTTAACACACATCTTGTTTTAATTTGAAAAACCAGAACCTTATGTTGAAGATTTATCACAGATTTCTATAAATTAATTTCGTTTTTTACTTTAATACTTGTTTTTTTTCCCTTGCATAATTACTTGTAAACATTTGAAAAAATTCAGAGAAACATGGCTGCCAATTTCTGGAAATCCAAATCAATTTTTACAGACATTAAATTATAATTGTTGGAGGATATAACTTGGATTAACTTGCCTTTTATTAGTTGAAATTGTTAATACGTAACACTGAAAAATCATTCATTTTGTCAATTACTTAAATGGTTGTACTGCGTTAATAATATTGAATGAATCAAATTTTTTTTCCCCAGTAGTGGCTATGAGACAACACAGGGCGTTTACCGAACAGATAGAACCTATCGTGGGGTAACATACGCTGTCTGCAATTTTACGATGGTTGCAACGTCGGTTTCGAGTTAGCTAATTCAGACGGTGTAGCTTCATTGAATATTCTGGTTACTACTGTAATTTTCAATGACCTCGTAGGGAAATATTTTTTTTAAAAAAGTTTTCATTCTAAAAATTTGATAAAAGTTTTCTATAACCTGGTCACTTTTATTGTTAAATTGTTTTCGACTTCATCTTTGCTTCGTTTATCAGCTTAAAATTTTATTTTCTGTAGCAAAAATATCCATTTAACTCCTCCATTTGAGCCAGTTTTTATATTTAATATTTTGTTGCTGTCAGTTTTCAGTGGATCTTCGTTAGGTTTATAGTTTTTGTATTTTTTTAATTTTCACCCAATTACCCTTATCGTATTTTTTTCCAATCCTCTACGTCATTTCTTTGTAAGTGTCTTTTTGAGACATGAGGAGAGTAATGTTACAAAATTTTAGCTTACTAATTATGTTTCTTTGAATGTTAATCCATCACATAAAACATTTTTCTACCTGCTTAAGTGCTTCCTGCAAATAAATCAACTGGTGTTTGAAATTTCACGTTTAATGCAGTCTACTGACTGATATAGTCCATGAAGTTTTGTGACTGCAATCTTTCGTCACATTTATTTAACAATGTAGAAAGCTTACAAAATAGTTACTGCAGACAGGGAGGTGCGGTTCAGTGTCTGCCAGTTATCGTACTTATGTGACAACTATATGAGCAACAATCTCAAGAAAGTTTGACGCAGATCATAAAAAATGTATTTTTAAAAGCTTTACTACAGATTATCAAACATTTATTATCTTCAGTATTGAATGATTCTTTCATAAACATCCGATGTGCATAGTCTTAACATAACCACACACTTTTTTTTATTATTTCTTCCTATGGTAGTGGACCATGAGGGTTGGTCAGTTTACCATGAAAGGATTTGGAATTATTCACTTAATAGTCATTCTACAGTGGAAATTCATTCACACAAAACATGCGGGAGGTAAAAAAAACGCCTTATTTCACTGAGAACGTCTGGCCGTACATATGATTGAAACCGGAGGCCTGTCGCGATGCAGAATTTATATTATAATAAAGTTGTATTCTGAATAAAAATATTTGAAATATTATTTCATATGGGTATCCACTTAAGCCCAAATGTTCTACGAATTATAGGAATAAGAAGTATATATTGATATATTAAATGGTGGTAATGTTAAATTATGATTTTTTCATCATTGACACATAAATTTATACCCTTAACTTAACTTAACTTAGTCCACAACCCGAAGGTTGGTTGGATCCTCCAGAAGGAGGCATACTAAGCCATTGTGTCAGAGGTAGGACGGCCAGTTCCTTTCCTCTGGGACCTACAGTTTAACGTGGAATCCGAACCACGGAGCGGCCTGGCGTAGCTCATATGATCAAATACAACTCTCAAAATTTCTGCACCTGCCGGGATTTGAATCCGGGACCGGAGCAGCGAATGTTTGGAAAGCTAGCGCCTTAACCACTGAGCTACCAGAACGCAAAATTACAAATGCCCCTCCAAAAAGTATTATTTTCCAATGTCTATTGTGGTTTCATGTGTTCACGATATTGTTGCTATCAAACGTAGGACTTCCACAGAAACGCAATTATCGTTTTAACATGCTGCTGCGCGTTTGGACTGGCATTTGGATTAGTTCAAAGTGTGATGAAGTGATGATGCGTTGCTGAAGTAAAGGTTTTAAAGAATTCTCCTCAGTAAATGCTATCCGCAAAGCATGATAGATACAATATTTACAAAACAATATTACTAGCTAGTTAAAGATAGGACAATTTGTCTTTCGTATAAAGTATGATGGTATCGTTGCATGGAACACACTCATACTGTCAGAATTTGAATCATAAATTAATGAATTAAATAGTTCTTACATCTTTTTGAGGTGGTATATCCTTTCAAGGTGAGAGTAAACGTTGTATGGAGGAAGCCCGGTAAACAATTCTAGCCAGCGTGCATCCTGAGTAATTACCGGACTGTGTCCACAAACCGCGGCTCTCTAAGCGTGAATTACTACACTACTACCTGCCCACACATTGCTGGATGTGTTTATAACCTCAATTGATTTAAGGCTAACGATTTAATCTCCGAATTGTTCGGAAGGGTATGAGAATTAATTGGTTTAGTTCCAAATTATCGTGAATTAGCCTTCCACTTTCTATAATTTATATAATAGTTGTCTGATCCGATGTGGTAGTTAGATATGAGTTGGTCTAGTTACAATCTGTTAAGCTGAATTAATTACTTAATGGTGCAGGGTAACATATGCACCGAGGTACAAGAAGAGACAATGTTTGCTACATATCATAGTGGCCAGCAGTAGAAACAGAGAAAAATTTATTTTCGAAAGATTTACTAGTGTTATTACTACTAGTCAACAAACCACTTTACAAGTTATACATTTTAGCGCAACAGGTATAATCGACAAATAATTCAATCATTACGCTCATTTATTTGCCAAACTTTATTTTATACTTCAAACACTTGCTACTACAATACACTGCCAACATACTCCTATCCATACATTCTTTCTTAGCCCTCTCTCGCCATCTTGACAACTTTACTCCCACTCCACCAACAACAACAGTAGTACCAACTACAACAAACTAAATTATTAACGAAACTTAAAATTACCCTCATGTCATGTCTTACAATTATTTTTATAACAATGACTTTGTGATTGGGATCTCACAATGGGTTGCTGGTTTTGATTTCGAATACTTTTATTTTTGTTTCTTCTGCTTAATGTAATACGGATTACATTCAGTGAAAGAGACGGAAAACTGCACTTTAGATAGTGTTATTCATAAGCGTAAGTTTTGTAAGTATTGTATTCCTAACACTAATCAGAAATTAAAAAAAAAATAAAAAAAAAAAAGTTTCACAAATGGTCACTTAGCGATATCAAAGAAGTACGTTAGTGGTTGATAAAGCGTTTCTCCTAGATAATTATGTGGTCTTTTCCAATCACCATTTCGTAACTGGGAGGATAAACAGCAACTTCACATCAAATCTCCCAAAAATAAAACTTCAGGGAACAGAATTAAACTATAGCGGCTCGGTAATGGGTCTTGGAGTCCTAGTAGATAGTAATTGCTCTGTATAAATGTAAGAAATTTTTTCCCACTCATTTGAAAAAGCAATTGGTGCAGGCTCTGGTGCTACCACATCTCGATTACTGTGACGTTGTTCAGCAAAATTTTAGTTCGGCAGACATAAGGAAACTTGAACTTGTTATGAACTCCTGTGTAAGGTTCATCTGTGACCTACGACTTTACGACCATGTCTCACCTTCATACGACCGCTTGCAGTGGTTGCGCGTTTGGGATCGACGACGATTCCACACTCTATGTCTCCTTCACCGCCTCATACATCTGAAAACTCCCGCATACCTTTGTTCCAATATCCAATACCTAGGAATTTCCCATACTCGTATTAAAACCAGATCCTTGAACTCAAACATACGAACCATCCACTCCCACAGCTCGGAAATCCTAGCCAATTCCTTCTTCATTTCAGTGGCTAGACTGTGGAATGATCTTACCCTGAAAATTAGAACTACCAAAAAAACCGGCCCGTTTAAAACTCTTTTGAGAAAGAATTACTAATTGGAGCACTAGCTAAAAGATCTCTCCTTCCATACATAACTTAATTTTTAGACTTGAATAATATTGATGTATACAGTGTCCACCTCTTTATTCTCCCTTCCCTAGTATTAGTTTGTGTCTTGTTTCGTCATCCTACTAGTATTAAGTTTGTACCATTTACTTCTTTAACTTCCACTTGCATTAGTTTATACCATTAAAATATTAACTAGTTAAACACGAATACTATTAAGATTTTTGTTAGTATTTTACTCATAAATATTATAAAGTTTTTTTGTTAATATTACTCTTGAACTTGATTTAGGCCAAATGTTACATAAGTGGTGTATACTGTTAATTTGTGTAAGTTGTCTATAATTTATTGTAAACACCTGGTATGATGTAAGAGAAGGCTTGACAGCCCTAATCTTGTCAGGCTAAATAAACCTTTAAATGAATGAAATAAGAAAAGTAACATGTACCACACATAATACGTAATGATTGGTAACATTCCAAATTAATTCCGATATTGTCATCATTGTCAGTAGAATACTACCAAAAGCTTTAAAACCTCGAAATGAAGTTGCGTGAAATCAATACAGAACTCTGATAGAAATAATCTTAATTTTAAAGTGTATCACAATACGAAGATACTACATGGCAGGTAAATCTGTGAGAACAATGACTGTTAATTACAGAACTGTTCTATTCCTTATACACAGGATTTCATGTAGCGCACATATTAAAATGTAAATGGAGTATCCTACGAAACAGGTTTTTGTTTCACCTATTTTCTGAAGTACCAGACAAATAACAATCGTTTCTACAAGTGTGATGGTTTCTGGCAGTCATAGGCCCATCCTACACTATGGATTATAAAATAGTTACAACAGCAGAACGACTTCTGCTATTAATTGTCTGCGTCACTATTACGAACTTGGTACGGTAAGTTAGATGACCTTCAAGCATTAGATTGATACGATGGAAATTTACAACTGCCAATAACTTTTGCTCTATGCCCGAAATGGAGCACGTGAATAAAATAAGGTGGCACTTGGGTAAAAATCCAGTGGAGAACTGTTTACCTGGATCGTCTAACAAACGCTGCACTAGATTTGTTCCTGGCATGGTGATATGGAGCCATACATATGAGCCGCGATGAACGTTGAATAATGCATCAGAGTCGATATTCAGTCAATTCTCCGGTCCATCTTTACATACAGATGAAGGTGTATTTTTGCAAGAAGCTACTTTCGTTGCATATATTTCTCTTACAATTATGAGTTCCTTCAAATTATTTCTTAAGTTCACTGTCAAACACCACATGTTCCTCATCCCCCCTCCCCCTACAACGTTCTGTCTATGTCTCTACCCCCACCCCTATATCAGATATACATTTAACATAATGTGTGAAGGGTAGATTATTTACTGAATTTCCATATATCCAGTTTTCAGAATCTTGTTATCAACTTCGTTCCGTTGCCCCGAAATGTTGGTATTATTTATTACAGGAGACTGCTGATTATATTCATAAAGAAATGAATCTACGTGTCCATAATATAGTTTTTAGCTCCTCTGTCATCAATGCAATAAGATGCATCTGTAAAATACCGAGGATTGGTTACCGAGTCTACCATGATCAAACATTGGCTCCTGTCTTCCGCCAGTTACACAATCGGCATGAATAACACTCTTGGACAAATAGGTTGTAGACGTTCAAGATGCCAAGTATTATAACAGCGAACTTACATGTTTCCCACTTCATGTGTTACTCCAATATCCAGAGGGAAAAAAAAATGTTCAACACACTCCCAGCTCCACGAGAATTTAATTCCTTCATTTTTATACCTCCGTTAGAGCAACAGTGGCGACCCCTGTTACTGCCGCTGCCCACCGAGCACGCAGTCGGCCGGCGTCAAAGCGGAGCCGTGTAGCACTGCGGGTGGTATTCGGCAGGCGGCAGGCGCCAAACAGCGGAGACCGGGCGCATCTATTACTTGGCGAGTCGCTCGTCCATTAGCCAGCTTGCACGGCTTGTGCCGGGCTATACCGGGCGCTTTGTGCCGCAGTCTGGGCGCCGGGTACAGCAACATCGATTGCCCGGGCACCGGCTCGCTCGCAGCCTTTCAGTTTCAGCTCACAGAAAGATGCAACCAGTATTTTATTCTTTGTATTCGTTCTGTATTTTACAACGTACACATCACACGTGTCGAAAGTATATTCACAGTGTGAGGGAACCAACTTCACTCCCACTCAATCTCGTTGCCATTCAACCACTCAGACGGAAGAAAGCGATTCGGTTATTCCGTTTGTCCGCGTTATTGTTTCCTTGAGTAGTGGTTTGTCGGTAGAGCAATAACTCCTCGCATGGCAGCAGAGTACTCCTATCACTTGTCCCTCACTAGGGATCTCCTTATTAGAGTAAACAGTGCGGGTAATGAATGCAGTTTGTCTCCTTCAGGGGCCTCATCATCTTTGAGATCATTGATTGACTGGTTTAAAAATATGACAACATATATTCAACATCAACTCAAAATATAAATTCCTTTCGCAGGCTTTTTCTTTTCCTCTTAGTTAATTGGTTCCTTGTTATATCCTTCAGTATTTGATTGTCTTACATGTTTCTCATTTCAGTTTTGGCTGCTGTCCAGTCTTCTTTCATTTTAAAGGTTATGATCTGTTCTGAATTAAATTAGCATCTTCCATAGTCGCTTCACTGAGTCAGCTATGTCTATTAGTTTACACTTTGATATTATGTTTGTATTTTCTATCCTATCTTGTCATACTTTATCTTATATTTCAATTAGCACCTTCGATTCAGCAACTTTTGATCATCTCGTTGTAGTTATGCTATCTGGTAATGCTTCTCCTCAGTTTACGAATATGGTTTTGTCATATATTGCAAGTTTTATTCTCAAACGCATTAAATGGCTATAACAAAATATATCATTCATGTACCCTGGTATCCTACTTGTGATTTCGCAGTAGAAAATAAGTGTACACCTGTTTCGCCATTTGAAGACAACACAATTACCTGTCTCAACAATTTTTTAATGATAATAAGGAACTAACCACCTGCGAAGAAATCATATAAGTTGAGTAGTATTTTTATGTTCCCACAGATTAATAGCTCGTCTCACAGGTTTAGTTTCAGCTGAAAAGATAATTTCTATTTTATTCTTGACAAAAAAACTGCGTCATCAGAGAATTACTATTGTTAATTTTATATCCTTGCAATTCATTCATGGCTATTATTACTCAAAGCATTAAACAATCTTCTTGTTTTGTTGCTTCTTAGCAGCTAATTGTTTTAATAGTTTCCTTGTGCATTTTATTAATCTATTCTGACTGGACAGAACATGTTGTTGTTAATTTCTATTAGTTTTTAGTTTCTGGCACTGTTTTAGTGTATCACAACTTAACTGTCCTAATACTGATGAAAAATCATGTTTGCTTCAGAAAAACGTCATCAGCTGTAGCCAACGTTTTGAAAGCCTGCCAACAGATTTTAATATTATTAACGTTTTAAAATCACGTTTAAAAGATTTACAACGTGACAATTGTCGTCCTTCAAGTCATAAGGGATTCGTTCTTCTTTCATAATTTTATTCAGTATATTAATTAGTTGTTCAAGTGATTTTTTATATATTGATTGGTTGTTCTTTAACTATTGTATGCTCCTTTATGTCTTTCCTGTTTCTTAACTTCTTACATCTACTTCTGTTTTCAAAAGACATTCTCCCATCTGATCCTTTTCTTTTCTACTTGAAAGAGCTAAGTAATAGAATCATTCCTTTTTATTAACACCACTAATTTTAATTCTAATTTGTGTGGTAATGCTCTATTACTTACAATGCCTTGTTGAGTTCACTTATCTCAAGAACGAAAAATTTAAAGTTTTATGTCTGGTCGCAAACCTGGATGAAGGATCGAAGCTGGTAGATATGACTCTCAGTTCAAGAAACCAACTAAATGTCTGATACTTGGACGTTTGAAGAGCGACGGACATGGATTGCCTAGTGAAAAGATCAATATGGTTCGAGAATTTTTTGGGGTGGGAGAGACGATGAAGTGGTCCCAACACACGTGCAATACAATCTATAAGCCTAGACAGAGATTAAAACAATTTTTGGAAATGTAGCTACTCCAGAAACACTATTTAATATGGTACATGCAAAATCGTATCCAACCAGACACCAGGATGTGGAACACATTTTTCGTGAAATCGATAATACTCCTTCTGAATTACTGACTAACATAAAAATTAATAAAATATGCCTATTTTTTTTTTAATACAGAATACTGTGAGTTAAAATGGTTAATATGTATAAAACAAAACAACAAAGATGACTCACACTTTAAATCAGAAGAGATTGGTGTTTCATTTGATATTAAAATATCCACTCCACTATTAAAATATACTTCAGAACGAGTATCAGTTATATACTAAAAAAAAATCTACTGCCCCATTGCACGAATTTATTGAATAGAAATAAACGCATATAGGATTAAAAATTGTTGTGGCTGGCTTACATTTATGTCATCTGTTATCATTAAACTATTTGTTCAGGTTACATTAATGTTTCAGTTCGTGTCTTCCAGCCACTATTACTTACAAAATTTACAGAGCTTTTATCCTATTGTCCCATGCAGACAATATTAAATCACTTCTAAGGCATTTTACGTCTGCCAAAATCAATATTTTTCTCGTTGTATTATTTTCTTATATCCATTTCTGTCCACTTTTATCAGCGATTACATGCATGTCTCGAGCAACCAAAGATAGTCATAAGCCAAAAACAATTTTCATCCGTTAAAAGACTTCTTAAATCATAATACTGGTTCCAACACAATAATTAATAATGAAATATATATAGTTATGAATATTATACATCCTTCAGACAGTTGCCTCATATCGTAACAAATGACATACATCCCGGAATATATAACGAATAATTTCATCAGATAATCAAGACATAACTCAGAAATATTTAAATGTAAAACATTACGTGTATGGAATTGTGTTCCGAAAGCCCCCATTTGAATTTGTGGCTGAAGCGCTGTATACAGCACTTTGTGGTGCTTAGTGCAGCATCAAGCATCGCGCATGCAATTTCGGCAGAGGACTGAGCTGCATAGCTTCCAACAAAGCGCAGAGTAATTGCCTGGACTGCGACAAGAAGAGCGCCAGCGACAGTAATGACATGAAGCGCGGAGTAAGTTAACCGACCAGCGCTGTGGACACAATCTCGTCCTCACCCACAAAGGTAAGCAATGGCACAGAAAATTAAATAATTTCCAACTCGCCTGTTTCAACAGTGGAGTGAAACAATCGTAAAAAACACTTGTCATTGTTTATAATTCCGTTGATTAGCTTCCTAGTATCATAGAAATGGTGGTTCAATTTAAGGGCTAAGAAGAAACATAAATAAATAATATCATGAAACATGTATGTCATCATTATGAAATAAGTGAAAAGTTCTGTTCTTGGTTTTCAGTATGTTCTATGCAATGAAACATTTTAACTTTGATATTTTAGTGATTATTTAAGTTATTGTGACCTGTAAGACTAGTTTAAAGGCATCTGTCTAATTTCTGACGTTCTTGGTTTTGATTTTTTAATAATTTATTGTAATAGGTTTATTTCTCGGTACTCTCAACATATTAATTCCATGTTTAAGTTTCGGTAATGATTATATTACATCATCAACTATTCATTGAGAGTGTTGAAAAATTTATCATTCTACACTTTTTTTGACATATCGTGTGTTTGGTCTGTTGAATCATTTAGAAAGTTGAAATCGATAGACAGCTCCAGTCAATAGCAATATAAAAATTGTTGCATATATTAGTTCCCTAAAAACGAAAACCGTTTACCAGACGTATTGTATACTAGATTATAGCGCACCCATTTTTTTTAATTAGTAGGTGCACAATACCTTAATCTGTTACAGTTTCAGAAGATAAGTTATTACCATATAACTTATACTTATTGATAACATGCATGCTAAGCAGGTATGATATCATTGGTTCTGTTGCATTATAATACTCTAATACTCGTTTACTTCACACCGTTATTTTGACAAACGATAAATTGGATTAAAGTCTTAGTCCACCACTTTTTCCGCACCGCACAACAGTATTCCTCATCGTTCAATAACATGATTTCATTTTGGCTCATATGGTAAACTGATCGTTTAACTTAAAGCATTCGCTCAAAAAAGTTCGTAACATTTGCCGGGCAGTGCACGTCCTTTTCTCAATTTATCAAAGTTTTCATAATTCACAATTTCTACATTTTCTTAGGCTATTGAAGTGTACTTTACTTTTCGATTAAAACATTTCGTGCTCACTTGCTGTTGAGAGATACTGATACTAATAATTAATTTTAATTCACACAATAAAATACATTATTTAATTGTAAATACTGTTATTAAATTAATTTAAGTTGTTAGTTTGCAGTAATTATTACCGTAGATGTGAGGAAGAATTCTTGAGCCTTTTTTGTAACAGAACATAAATACTGACTGAAAATATGAATGCAATCATTATTATCGATGATCGATCTAAACGAAAGCAGAACTATGGAGAACTAGGTTGCATCTTGATAGCAGCTTTTGAACATTGGATATAGAAAACTGTAATAACCTTATTGCAGGAAGTTAGTACATAGTTATAAAAACAGGAGACTATATTCAATAATTGCGTTTTACCCGATTCTTTTCATCACGTCATGTTTCGTACTATATAATAATTTATACTCTTGCAGAAGTATTAAAACTATATTTTGACACTAAGGAAACACATTTTAGATTTCCAGGACAGAATTTATCCAGTTTCAGTTGACAGGTAAGGTGAAGCTGAGCCTTGAACAAGGTTGCATACAGTTTTTTCAGTGATGAAATTTACTGAATTTCCTTTACCACAATACACTATACGGTTGCTCTTAAATCATCTGTAAACTGTTGCGTGGCACGAAATGTGGCAAACTGTGTCTCCTGAAAAGTGAATTCACTGGCACAGCGAGCCACTGAGAGAAGTGGTCACGTTTCCATGCGTGTTGACATCCAAGAGTACAGCGGTTTAATAGCACGGCGACGCGTTCACAGCGCAAATTCGAGTTAACCGCTGGTATTGGCTGGTCCGCTGCGGTTTCACAAGCGCATTGTGCGCGCTCCACGCTTTGAAGTACCTCTGTCCCTAACCAATCAGTACACAACCACGAACCGTTTAGGTTCCCAGTTGTCGCGCTCGTACAACCTGTGAAATCAACAAATCCTACACACTTGCCACCTTATGTTCAGTTTTCAGGTTAGAGCCAAACTTTTAAATTCTGCAACCTTTATAGTAAATTATTTCTTAGTTATTAGGCGTATATTATTTGAAAATTAAGTATTTTCACAGCTTATACGAACATCTGAATTTTAAAAAACGTAATTGACGATTTCTGTTATCTAGTTTTAAAATCTTATTATTATTTTTAAAAAGTGTTGTATTAAATATAATCTACACATTAGGCATTTAACGTCAATTGAGAATCGCTCAAAATAGGTTTTTTTTATGTCGTTGACACATGTACCCACTATAAATGTGAGCCAAATTGAATGATTAATTTCGGATGAGGACTCTTAATGTCATGCGTACTCACCATCATGAACTTCTAATGATTAGAACGTAGTCACAACACATGCTTCAGTAGCGACCTCCAGCCTGCGGGAACCAATTAGGGGAGCTTATGTGACACCATCTGTCTGCGATTATTTAATTTATGTTCTCTGTGATAGTGGAAGTGTCCTTTTTAACCCTAAGGTTTTATTAAGGAAAAATATGATATTTTAGTTAATGTAATATTTTAGGGAGTTAGGCACTGGATAGACCAGGCTTCGCTGATGCAAAGTCAGTGTAAGGTTGTTTTTCCTCCACATAATGCTTACATGCTGACAGGAGGAGTCACCTTCAAGTGGATCGAACTGGAATCAATTACGTCAAACACGAGGTGGCGTGTGGCCACGGAACAGTTTATTCGCTCTCAGTTCATCAGGAGCAATTTAATTGTCAAGATGGGTTAACTTGTAGTCAAGCCGTTCTCGTCAGCCTAGTCTAGCCAGCCACACATTTCGCTAAGTTCAGTCTGCCATTCTATCAGTCAACATCAACAGCCATCAGTCGGAAATAACCTTGCAGCAGTGCGGCAACGATTGTAGCATGTACAGTCAAGTGCTACAATAAACAGATTGTTCAGCAGTTAGCATCGTCTCATTCATATAAAGGACAGATTATCAGCTAGTCATTTAACAAGTGCTAGCCTTCCTATCCACGTCACTGGATGTAAACCAGCTGGTGTCAGACCTGACGTAATTTAATCTCTTATTAGTTACATCAAGACGCATACGAAGCCATAACTTGAAGCAAAAAGACAGCGCAAGACGGATTACCAGAAAGTTAGCAAATCCCAAACGTCAGTAAAATCCACCCCGGGGTCCTCCCACTCGTCAACCGCCCACAAAGAATAGACCACATGAAACCAGACACCAGACAACTGGTGTCAAGGCGTGAAATACAATCACGCTATCTGACAATTAGTATATTTTAATTCGTGATAATTTATAGCTTTGGAGGCAGGACTGGGGAAAGTCCAAGCATTCATCTAGATAATTGTAAATAAAAACACCGTCTATTAGCAACTGGTTTTATTGATGTAAGCTCAGACGCGTTTCGCCCTTGTGGAATGGGGCATCGTCAGTGACTGTGGATGTATATACAGGTTTGTGTTAACAAAATTACATGTGGCCGTAGGAAATGCCTGACGAGGCTGCATAATATGCAATTGTGTAATAAGCAACTGCGGAAGGATGGCCAATATACGATATATTCGTCTAGATGATTGCGGCAAATCGCCTAAAACTGCAATTAGGATTGCCGGTCGTGGGGACCAGGAAACGATCCTCCCCATCCAGTGCGGTGGCGCCTTAATACGCTCAGCCACACTACCGGGGAAAATCTTATTTGAATATAATCACGAAAATAATATTTGACTACCTAATATTACTATCTCCCACAAAGGAGGAAAATTATGTCATCAGATACTTATATTTAGTAATAGATAGATCGTTTGTTGAATTCCCATGACAATTAAAAACTTCAGAATTGATCAACGATAATGTCACGCACTTCGCTCTTCCATCACCGATGATAAAGATATTACTTCCATTGATATTTTATTCACCTTTCCATTATTATTTTCACGTTTATTGCGTCTTGCTGTCATCAGTACTCAATACGTGGCTGCCATGATGCTATTCTAAGGCCTGGGGCAGAGTACATCACGCAGAACGAGTTCTTATAGACAACAATATGTAGTTTCAAATGAGGAACACAATTGGATAACTTCTCGGAATTTTACCTACATATACAAGTGAAGTTTGTCTTTAAGCATATATTTCATAACAATTTCACCGATTTCAAGGCGAAAAACATCCTAAAAAACGAAATTACTATGGCTGGTACCCGGAAATTAAAATTACATTGAAGATACCATTCTAAGTCGACGTATAACTGGTTCTTTATTGTGTTTCAGCTGAATGTGCTTGTAACAGGTACACAGATGGAATTTACTTCGTTTAACTGACTGTGCAATCGAAGTATTTCCTAATTGGTTTATAAGGTTTTCCGCATATATTTATATTGGATTTTTGGCGCTTTAGCCCTCACAATTCAACTATAATAAAATAATTACTTTCATCTTCGCTTTTTCAGTATCGAATTTCTTCAATTTGTCTTTTATTTATCATCCATATATTAGATTCATTACCTATTACCACAGCTGAAAACATTACCCTCTGAATAACATACTCTTATTTTTGCAAATATCAACTAAAATGATTTATTGAACAGTTACCAGTTACTTAAATTCTGTATTGGTTTATGTATTTTTGACTCTATTTGAATACGTTTATCATAATGTCCTCGTGTTATTATTCTCCTGGACTGCCCTCTGGCTCATACATTCAAATATCAACTTCCAGTTTTAAGTCATCAAGTCATAATACATGTGTCTCTAGCCATCTTTTTCAAACACAACTGCTAACCAAAGATCTTCTTTCTCCCGAGGTTTGACGTTGACGTTTAACACTCAAACGTCAAAGTTATTCCATAAAACTAAATACGTTTTTAATATAAAATGTACAACAAAGTTATAAACCAGTTTAATAATCCGAGAGATACTTTACAACTGATCTTGTTCTTTACATTTAATATAAATTTACAAAGTCCACGGCCTTCCATTAAAAAATTAACTCAAAGTACTGCGGATCATAAAATGGGAGCTCCGACAGCTAGTCAAACTTTACGTCCCCATTTACAGTGAACCAGTCGTTGAATATTACTGCCAAATCTATGTTTGGAAAATAACAACTTGTTTATAACAAAATGCCATAACTCGTATACAATCACATTATGTTTCAAAAATACGATTAATATGAAACGTGCAGAAAATGAGGATAATTATTTAAGAAAGGAGCTCATAAATGAGCTAGTTCTATAAAATTACCAGAATAGCTTTAATTGGTAGTTGCTTCCAAATTTGAGATAGTTGTCTTTCCAGACGTTTTATATCTTACACGATTCATCAAGCTACACAATTGTTTCTTATTTGGTATCATTTAACACTATATAGAGAAACAAGAGTGTTAAAATAAAGGTACATCATCTATAATCAAGAAACTAGGTTACTGAACGTCAACAAAGTCTAAGTAACAATACAACTTTGAACTTTCGCATAACGACATTCTAGTTTACAATAAACATATAGAAATAAAGTGTACCAAATAAATGTATGATGATTTTTTTTCCAGATGTGTCGCTACACCTAACTTTCGAGTTTTTTACTGTAATTGTTTCTAAAGTACTAATTATCAACAGGCCACTTCGGACAGGGCAACACGTGATTCGTTTAACGAGCGCAACTGCAGCGGTAATTGGCTATTGCGGATTTTCAGTACGAACGCACAACTCTCGTGCGATTGGCGCCGTGTCGACGCGTCACGCTGGTTGCTGGAGGCGTCCCGAGGGCTCGGGGGTAGCGAAGACTCCGCGAACGCCAAAAAGCGGCGTGCGACAAAAGAGAAAGATAATGCGGAAATGGCATAACGCGCTACGTTTGTGTACAGAGTCCCCCACCCCTCGCCCCCCAGCCGCGCAGCCACGCCGCCCCGTTATGCCTGTATGGAACACAAACAGTCCGGTGTTTGCGTACCTTTGTGCTACGTCAGCGTTAGTTTCAATTGGCGGCGATCCGTCGGCCCGCGCGCGCGACCTGTGTTTTATGCAACACAGCAAAACACAAGTGAGCTGTTGCGTTGCGGAGCGGCGTACGTCCCAGGGGTACAGCTTTGAACCCGGCATAATATGAACGTACGAATATAATACTTTCTGCTAACGCAGGCTGACACTTAGTGCAATAAAACGCTAATCTAGGCCTATATCTATGCTACCTCTGTCCAAACACAGATTAACAATGAAGTGCAGTCACCTTCATTTTCTATAGGAAGTTAAAAGTATCTATTACAATGATATAACTAGCTGCATTATTAATTTAAACAAAATTTGCTCTCAGATGGAAGTAATTTTAGAATCGACGAATAAAAAATATAGTGTCTTCGGTCTACAATGCACTCCATTTAATTTCTTGCCAACCAAAATTCCGTCACATTTTCCTCTTATAATACTTATTAACAATTACCGATACGTCGCGAACGAAATTCCTTTAATGGACGTTGTAAGGATTTAAATATGATAATTGTTAAAATAAACATATTGAGCTGACTTGCGGTGGTTTATTGTATAGATTGTTCCTTGTCGTGATACTAACATTAACTTTAATTGGTCCTTTAGTCACTGTTCACGGGCCATAAAACATAATTACACAAGCCGTCGTTACAGTTCTACAAGTTATGCCGACCTACTCGGCCGATTACTGGAAAAGTTTGCCAGCTAACACACAAAGCAACAACAACGTGTAGATATAAACACATTACACTCTTTTAAAAACATGAAAACTGATACAGCTCGCCAAGGTGAGCCACCAGTGATTAATAACCTAATTTGACCGTATTCCGAAGATTGCACAGTTCGTAATTAGGAACATTTTTACGCCAACATATGTCCGACGCATTACACTCGTTGAAAGCACAGTTCTCATCAGGTCACAGTCATTAAACAAACTTTTTGGAGTACCGCCGATATTCAGTAAGCAGTTACGTAGTTTTACTCTTGTGTAATGGTGACTTACCGTTATACTACGCCACCGCTCACCGCTCCATGAACGGTAACGGAACATAGTGCGTGCCACAACCGTTTCCACCAGAACTCAGTTTTCAAATGCCCAGTAACGCCTGGGACGTTTCATACCTTCCACAGAGCTCGACCAAACAAAAATTTCTTAGAGAGATATTTTGCTATAATTAATAAGTAATGTCAATCATGAAGTCAATTAGTTTTTTAGTTTGTTTGAAGAATACATATTCATTTACTTTCATTTGGTAAAATGTAAGAAAGATATCAATATTTGTATTGTAATTTAGTGTGGTTTTTAATCTCAAGAATGATTAAGGTAACCACCTTTTTATTATTAAAATAATTTGGATATATAAAATTCAATGTTCTATTTCATTGACGCCCAAACGTGTGGCTAAGATGAAATTATTTTACTGGTTAACAATTTATTCATTATAATTTTTTTAACCAAAACAAGTTATTTTTGAATATGGACTATCGATTTAGATTATTATAATTGTATGAAGAAATAGATGAGTGCAGTAAAAATGTTAAAAAGAATTGTTAAATGGATGTAGCATTCGGTGAATGTTGAAGTAGTTAATCTTAATTGAGAGAACGGTTCAAATACGTCTATTAAAAGAGAGAAATATGAAGTGTAATTGATTCCTTACAGGTAAAGGCGGACTTTACTTTTAAAAAGAAAAACGACTGTAGACGATAAATTATAAGGATGGATTGTTAATAAATTTTAAATTTGGTAAGATAATAGGGACAATCGACGAGACAACTATCGGTAACGTGACGTAATTGTAAAAGTAGAGAGGCGCGGTTGACAAAAGTAGTGTATGTACAGTGTTCAGTAATTAAAGGGTAGCTAACGGTCTAAAGACTCTCTAAAAAGTAAGTGAAGCTACATAGAGGTACAGTACGTTAAGGACTGTTACAACTTGTTGGTGAATTTTTCCATGACGAATCAATATACAAAATTAATTCTTGTTTATTAACATCACCTTAATAAATTCCAATCGACTTAGAGGATTTTTATACTGAAATTGTGTCTTACAGGTTATTAGAAAGTCAAATGTTTCAGAAAACTGCATAGAAAATGTTTTTATTTTTATGAGGACCTGGATGGTAGCCCGCGTGGTTGAATCACAGTACCACGCGCTGTGCTCGAAATAGGGTTAGTTTGATGGAGTTCGGGATGTTTACGATTTTTTAATCATCCTGTGAGTGTTTATCCAGCAATAGGAGTAAGAATTGCAGTATTCTTTATTACCAGAAATCCTAAACGTCATCGTCCATTAGTGAATATCACAAAAATCGATCGTTTTGTTGTATTAGTTTTTTATTTTCCTTTTTTTCTGACACATTCATCGCAGTCACTTTTAAACACATAATAAATCTCCTTACAGTAGGGGAACAACCTGGACACACATTCTTTGAATTAAAAGTCAACATATGGTTTCTGGAGTGATTTCAAGAGATCTTACAATTGGGAAACTGAAGAAGGTATTTGGCACAAAACCGGGAAAAATAAAACAACTCACGACAATCTCGTGTTTTGAGAACACACAGATATGAGAAATCCAAATAATAATTAAGTATCTCATAATCCACCTGACGTATTGTCATCAGTGTGACTATAAAAAAACCAAGCTAATTAAATTTTGTACCAGTTGGCAAATAATTATCATAGAAACTTTTTACTGCATATAATGTGAATAATACAAACACAGGCTATTGCATAAAACATACGGAAGTTATTTTAAAGACGCCGAACTGATTTAAGATATCAAGTTGCAATAGTGTAATATGATTCCTCGCCATTAGATTCTATGACTCGCTCTTAAAAAAATAAATAAATAAACTTTTTTAACAACTTAACAGGATTCCGTCGCTCCACGTCTTCTTTTGACTGAATAGCGGACTGTTGAACATTATAAAGAACCCTAAGCAGTAGAAACAAAATTCAGTCCGATTCTATTGCAGCACAATTCTTTTTAGCCTCGGATGGTAAAGTTTAAGTGTTTTCTTAAAAATCAGTCATCCTTCAGTGGACTTTAATGTATCAGGAATTAAATTGAAAAGGTGTTGGATTATTAAGTGAAATATTTCCAAAACCAAGAGCTGAGATACTGAAATGTTAATATGATTTTGGAGAGAAGTCGAAATGTTAATAAATCATATTTCATCTATGACATGTGTTAAAAACAAGTTTTACAAACACTACATAAAGACAAAACTATATAAAACGTTTGCATGCTGTTTCATAAGTATTAGCCAAGTTGCTGAAAGCCACTTATTATGTATTGAAAAATTGTTTGGATTATTTAGAGCAAATACACTGGCATCAGAATTGACTAAAACCACAAGTGCTCGAAGTCACACGAATTCTCCTTCTTCCATAAAACTACATGAGTGATATGACATTTTAGTTTTTCCTGGCGTATTGTTAAAATAAATTACTCTCGGGTTTTCTGCCGGTTAATTGATTTATTTAGATTTTTTAACAACTTTTCGGCAACTGCCATCGTTGCCTTCATCAGGTAAACTCTTACATACAAGGACAAGACACTGACATGAGTGATATTTAATATTATGTTTGGTTGATGATCAAATGTTAGGGAACACAGCGGCAAATTTCTAACTTCATCATATTAGAAATTTTTGGAAATTTCAAATGTTTCTGTACAGTATTGATGCTATTATAATCAGTTGAGTGATATTGTGTTCTAATCTTGTACTAACCAGAATATGATTTTAGGTTTGACTGCTACGCTTGCTAGTATCGTAATAACTTAAAAAACGGTCGTTACTGAAAGTAGTTACTCGATTTGTTGAACAAAGCTGTGTGGACACATCCAGAATAGCAGCAAATCTGAACTGTAAATATGAAGCATGTTCATATTCTCTACCATCAGAGCATAATAATTCTGTAATATTTTTAGACTTCACTGCTGTGTTTTGTATGTTTGTAATCTTTTGAGTAGAGAGTCGTGATGTGATTTCTGTGGTGAACCAGAAAATGGCGTTGGCAGTACCAGCTTGGATTCAGGGAGAAAAAGAAAGAAGACGGGTGTGGTGCAAAGGAATGGAGAAAATGATTGACCGGATACAAAAATTGTATGTGGTTGACTCATTTATTAAGAATGAGAATGATGTGTTTCAAGTATAGGAAGTAAAGTTTCCTTTAATTAAGTGAGATTGGGTGGATAATAAAGTTTAAATGTTGTTGAAAATAAAATAAGTTTTTTGCAAACAACAGTAAGTGTGCCGAAACAGTAATTTACTCGAAGCTTACAACGTGTGAAAAAATGACAAGAAAACTGATCAGATATCTTTACTTCAATTTTCATTGAAACAATTGCGACACGAATAATTTGGTCGACAATGTTTAAGCTGTGATGGACATAATAACAGTGACTCGGTTGATTAAAAAAATAAAGTTATTAATTACCTTCGCGGATATCCAGTAACTGTCTCCTGTGCTTAAAACCTCTGTTTCTGAGTCTTGCAGCTTAAGAACATCAGATGAAGGAGACCTAATAGTATATCAACAACATGAATATCATTATTTCATTTAACTCTTGTCTTTTTTCTAAGAGCACTCACTTGAATAACTGTTACGTTCTTCAATAATACTGAATCCAAATTTCGAGCATCTAGATGAAAGCATTATGAAATTCTGTGTTCCTTTGTGAGGCAAAGTGGTGACCTCATTGTGGTTTCAGAAGGCACAGCTACACAAGCGGAATTCACAGTGGTTTCATCACATTATGTACACTGCTATGGAAATGTAATAAGACATAAACCTCAAAATTTAAAGTACCCAAAACTGAGAAAATAGTCTTTGAAGTTCGACTGTTCCCTTCCAGTAAGAGAAATAATGTTATTAATAGTGGAGACAGTAGATAAAATGTAAATGTAAATAGAGTCAGACTAAATGCATCAGAAAATCTAAGCTAAATAATAACCATACCATTTAACCTCAGAGGACCCAACGTCGTGGAAGCATTAAAATTAGTTTAATTCTCGAAGTTTCTCCCAACTTTCAGAAACTCGCCTACTTTCCAGGAAAATTGCTTTTACACAAACACAGGCACGTATATCAAATTTGTTTCAATTTTTGTGTAAAATAAAACCACGCACCGCACAACGATAGTCAGAGGATGACGTTGTAGACTGTGAAGCAGCTAATAATATCTTGTCTGCGCAGGAGGAAGTGTAACAGGAAAGATTATTTATACGATTATTATAAATCATCTTAGAGACAGTATTAATAGCAATGTAAGATTGTTCATCGATGATGTGGTATATTTAAAGAAGTTAACAGCAATTTCATTAAGCATATAAAAAAACTGTACGAAGTACAAAGAAGTGGGTTCAGCACCTTATCTCGAGCATAGTAAAATTAATTCTAGAATGTGTTTCATAGATGTATTTCTGAATAATTTTAACTTTTGTAAAAAAGAGATATTGCATTTGTGTTCTTCGTCTAGATTAAACACAATCATTGCACACACAGTAACAGTAAATTAGTTTTATGTCTCTTAATAGCAAATATCAGAATTTACGCATATTGAAAACATGACAAGAACATAACAAACGTGTAATTAAATAAAATTGTCATTTCGTTACTATGCGATCTGCTGTTAGCTGTCATATGCAACAATATTAAATCTACAAGATTTTTTTACAGGTCAAGGCTTTGAAGCTAGTGTCGCAAAGAACAACTAATGGAAGGCTTCGACTTCAGATTTTGATTGATTTATGAAGAAGCTTCACGTGAGCAACACGTGAAACAGGCATAACTGTCTTATGATGAGATTTTAATATTAATTTCCTTGAGGCATGGTCACAGAATCTTTTACCAATTCATGCTGTTCCAATTTAAGTTATTAGCAGTTTTACAATCGACAATATTGTCATTGGTGCTTCCACATTCTCTCTGAATGCAAATTATAAACGCACCAACTCCGGCACTATGCATTGTATTACAGTTATATTTCGAAATGGGGAAAAAACACGAATCGGAGTAATATATCGTCCTGTGATAAATGATTTATCTTTACTCTACAATACAGAGCTTTCATCAGCATAAATTATTGTGCAACTAAAATTTGAATCCATATGATACCAGTTAAATTTTTAATTCACGTTTTTTGTGAGGTATACATAACATTAAAGATTATCTTTAGTCTGTTCCACTTGAGTATATCAATCCTTTCACTCACTCAGATCAACCATTTTTTTTTTTTTTTTGGAAACCACAATAACTCTTGTAATTAATTGTGTGGAGGTCAAGTATGATATTAAAATATTTATTACTGATAACAATTTGCAGTCATACGAGTATATCTTATCGGTTAATAGGATTAATTCAAATAAATTAAATTTTAAACGGTAATGATCAATTAAGATTGATTCGGTATAGAAAAAAGTATAGAAATTTGTCATTATGTTGTCTGAATGACTGGGCTTTTTTCTTTTGTAAAGAGGCTTCGCATACAATTGTTCATTATTCAAGGGTGAAGCCGGTAAGCTCTGCAGCGTAAAATCAAATGCCTGTTGAAATTTGTTCATTCAACGAATATTGTTGAATTCTTATGATCTTTTACATGATTAGGAGAAACAATTTTAAGACCTAAAGATTAAATACATAGGTTTGGCCAAAACAAGTCGCAGATTAAACTAACTACCCACGAAACACTTTCTTTCGCATAATGTTTATTGTTCATCAAGATATTCTAACAAACGTAAACTGTATGAAGCTAACATTCTACAGACTGTAGCAGATTCTGTTGCTATTCTGTTCGTATTTAAAATTCATTTTGAATCCATTTTAATAACTATATTCTTAATTTTCAAACATTTAGTGTAATTGAATGCCTTGAAAGAAAAACATTATGTCGGTGCAGATATTCACATCAATATTTTGTGGCTACTCGAAGTAATTAAGAGATATTAGCCTTTCATAAAACATCACTCCGTAATTTATTCAATTTATACAATAATTCTAACTGGTCTGTTGCAGATCAGCGTTTCAAGCTACGTAAATGTTTGTGATGGTAACCAAAATATTCGTTTATATCACTGGTTTGAGTACCGGTAGCAATGAATCTGATACTGCAAATGCAAGCTGCGTGCAGATGTTTTCCTTTCCGGAGGGAAGAGGCGTGTGCCTGGGAGATTTACCGCCTGCGCCCCACTCCACCTCCCTGCTGCTGCCTGTTGGTGATGCGACGGCCATGTTTGTTACGGATAATGTGATGTTGTGTTGCTGGTTCCCATTCCGGGCACGCTCCAGGCTAGCAGACAACTACGGACGCTGGGACCTCTGTTTTCCTTTAGCATTCCACGACGGGTGTCATTTGGTACCGCTGCACACGATTTAACTCGAAGTGAAAACGTTTGTCAAACATGAAACTACCTTTACTCCAGAATATATACGATAGAAGAATAACTGGATTGTGATGCCCAGAAGCAAAAATCATTAACAAATCTACCGAGAAAACAGAAAGTTAATTATCAGTACTAATCCACAATTCTATTCCAAGAACCTTTGTTATAAGCAGCTGCCAAAATGGTAATTTAACACATCAGTTTATATTACGATCAAATGAACGGTTCTATTTTTATACATACGAACATATTTAATATCATTATTGTTAGCTTTATTACTAGTTTAATTACAGCAGCGGGAATAGTCAGGGAATTCGATAGGATATGTTATATTGGTCATTTCAAGCACTTGCGATCAAAGTTTCTTTTTTTTTTTTTTTTTAGTTGTAACTGCTTTGTAAATTTTTTAACCGTAAATATCAGCTAATTTTCCTAAAGAAAATAAAAATTTCTGATCCGAACAACTAATATGCTACAAATATTCCGACTATATTATTCAAAGATTCTAAAACTTATAACAGGCACTCCTGTTAGAGTTGTACTTTCGAAGTTGAATCAAAATATTAATACTGAAACAACTGCACAAAAAATACTTTAAGCTGCATTGTAGAACTGATTCTTTGACGAATGTTATAACTCACAGAATTAGTTCTCGGACTATTTGTGTTAAAGTGCCTGAAAATTTTTAAGCAAATGGTAACGACTAAAAGAAAGAAAACGCGAGGGCACAGGATTTCCACTGTGTTCGTTGAATTTGTGTCTCACCTACGCTTTCACTGGAGGTCCTTTAAGTATGTAAAGTGGTATTACACGTACAAAAAAATTTGCATGTCTGAAACGGCCTGTTTGCCTCCGGTTTGAATATTCATCACTTTCGCTGTCCCGTCTACTGCAGCGGCACAAGAAAAGCGTGTCGCCCGCCTGTCTAATTTGGCCGGGTCGTCGGCAGCGGCGATTGATCAAAAATTCTAAGCGTGGTGGCGCAAACAAGTAAACGAGTTGTGCGCGCTTCCTACCGGGCGACACGCAAATTTGAGGTGTTAGCATTCGAAATTACTGCGACTTATTAAAGCGCGCACCAATGCTGTCTTTTTTTTGTTTCTCCTGCGTCAATTTTTTTTACAGCTACGCGCTTCTGTGCAGCTTTGTATCCAAAAGCGAGGAACCTTTAAAGATTAATTTACACTCGAACCCTACAGTACATATTTTGCGGAATGTAATGTATGTAAAGTTTTTTTACTAATATAAGCAAGATGTATGAGAGTAATGTTATGTTTTACTAGGAAACCTTTCATTATGTTAGAATAAAGTCTTTGCTCGTGTGTGGTTATTTTTTGTATTTTCGGATATCAGATTCCTGATAAAGACTGAACATTGTAATGCATGAATTGTCATGGCTGGTACAAAAATAGAGGATGCAAATAAGATGTGCAAATATCTGGTAACTTCTACCTTAAAAAGCAATGGTAATGCCTTTTTTTTTTGCGTACGGCTTTAGGCCTCGTCGACGTTGGGGTCATTACAGGTGGGAAAGGACGGGGGGTAAGGAATTTGGCCATGGATGTTTTAAAAGGAAGCATCCCGGTATTCGCCTGGAGTGATTCGGGGAAACCATGGAAAACCCAAATCTGGATGCCTGGACGGCGTTTCAAACTGGCGTTCTCCCGAATGCGAGGCCATAGCGTTAACCGCTCACCCAACACGCTCAGTGATAATTAAAGTAACTACGCAGTAAAAATTCTTGGAGGGTGTAATAGGAGTTTCCAGTGGTATAACTTTCCCGTTTTCGTTCCGATATGTGATTACTAGTTACAAAGTACTTCAGAAATGTCTCAAGTTGAGTAACACAGCTTTGTGTTGATAATAATGATGATAGAGATTGCAATGGTGTGGTTAAGGCGAGTGTGGTAGTTTCAGATACTGGAAAATATTTTATCTCTCAAAGGATTACCACCGAAAATATCAGCTATATAATTTCCACCGCGTAGTTAGAAATAATCTGCCACGCACCGTGAAGTGCTAAGCGGTAATATCTGTGATATGTGTTGCGGATGACAGTTCTCTTCACTGCGTCACTTACAAGGGTTCACCATACACCGTGAAGAACAGTGAGGCTGGACTAAGAGCTTTTAGCCAGATTTATGTGCGGGAATTTGAGTGGTACGCAGGCAATGTAAATAGCCAAATTGCTAGACGACAAGTTAGCTGTTATAATTCGTCATCACTCTCCTCTCAAATTATGAGCACTAATAGTGTGTTTTACAACCCTGTGATTCGTGAAGGGTGAACGCAATGGACGACGGAGGGGTACGGCTCGAAAGAGAAGTCATTCTCTTTGCAGATGTTGACTTGAGAGCTCACTCGGCAATTCTGTGTTTAATTCCAAGGTGTAAATTTCTAAGTGGCTAAGTGGTGACTAGAATTTGGCCACTGGCAGCTGAGTATATACTATCTTCACTGCACAATCATGAGAAATTCCCGTCAGCGTGCCGTTTGGCCATGGCTAGAGGGCGTGTGTGAATGTGTTCTGTGAGCTTCTTTACCCCACGTAGCTCCACCGGAACCTTACTGTTGTGCTCTTTGGGGCTACGTCCCGACACCACTGTGGATCGGCCACAGAACGAAGGTTAGAAACGGATTCAAAGGAAGGAAGGAGAGACTTGCAATGGAACCGATTTATTGGCCTCGAAGACTGAGTAACACAGTGGATAACGTGCCGCAAAGTGGATTCCAACTGTCGCCGATTAATCTAAGCCCCAATACGGTAGTTAGTGGTTCTCTTAGAGCAAACTGGAATAGTTAACTGTAGGCAGATGGAAGATTAATGGGAGAGTAGCAGGCTCCTAGCAGGTGGCTACTCTAACTGTACGACTGTACTCTGTGACGGCCTAACGGTAAAAGACCCCGCTTCACAGCGTGTACTTTTGCAGGCCGCCTCAGGATGCACTGTCACAATAAAGCGCTGACTGCAAGCTGAGCCGCGTGCTGCACTCAGCGGGACAGTAATAGGCGATTACCAATACCTGTAATTCCTGAAATAGTAATGGCCTTCAAAGTGACCTTTCACAAAGCATCTATTTTCGCGTTTTGCATAACTCATCCAAGAGACTTAGTCCACCTGATGAAACTTCCAAAGAATACACGTACATGAGGTATTATAACCTGATATTTGACTAATTTACGTCACAGACCATTAACTTGTTCACCCGTAAACGCCAGTGATTAGCTAATGTAAAAGGATATTCATTTCTGAACGCTTCTTTGTCTAAAGTGATAGGTTTATAAGAAATGCAACATATACCGTAATTTATAGCCATGAATTGTAACTGTAAGAGATATTAACCATTTGAATTGCCCATCTTGGCGCTATTAAATGGATCTCTGGCTGACCCGTGCGAATATTCGCACAGTATCATGATCAGTCAGCGAATGGTAATGTAATAATGTGAAAATAAGTAAATGCAAGTTTTTATTAATTAAGGGTATTTTATTTTTAAGGTTAGTAACAAAAATAAGTCTTACTGTAAACACTGGTTATCATTATTTACAATATGTATACTTGTAAAATAGTTAAAAAGTAGATATTTAAAAAATAGATGCTGGCTTTTTGAGATGTGTTTTAACTATTTCTCATTCTCTAAACACTAACTACCCGCCATTGTATCCTGCAGCTGATAATGGATGACTTAGATTTAACATTACTTTCCAATTATTATTTTTTCAACCACCACTGCCCATTAAGCAGAATTTTCTGTAGCCACGATAAATCTATTTCTTTTTTTGTTTGTTGCTATAAGACATTGAAGTACTTATTGTTTAGTTTCTAATAACATCATTTCCAAAAATTGTAATACACGGCAAACACCGTATTTTTCCCTTGTATTCCTAATTAATCTATGCTGTTCAATTTCCATACAACAATTGAATTATTTTTTGTTCTAGTACCCGCTCAAAATTGATATTTCGTGTAGATATGATATCTTTTACGTTTTGTGTGGACACTGTGGTTTTTTTTAGAAGATGTGCATTCAATGTCTGCGAAGGATTTTATCTACTGTAATATTACCATCAATTTAGTATTCAAAATGAATCACCTGAAAAAATTAAGCTTTCTGTGAATTGCATCGGTGTCAAATTTGGACAATCACCTGACTATACCACCTATAGCTAGTATAGTTTTCGTAGATGTACAGGAGGAAATTCAGATCGTAAGGGTACATATTTGTATGGCTGTACTTGCGGGCGATAATACTTTTATTTCACCACATAAAAAATGCATTCATTTTGGGAGTCCCTATCAAGGTTAGTATTGTCCTGAAAGTACATTTTGTTCTTTCGGTAAATGAACAGGGACCCACACTGCTGTATGAGATCTGCGGAAAAGTCAACATTCGTGTACTCGCCTTTTAGCCTCTGGCGGGTTTACATAATGACAGCTCAACGCCCTGTTTAAGTAAATTTTAATAAGAATCTCAAGTTTTTATGATCACAAATAAATTTATCCAGTTTTTACAAATAAAATAAGTTTATCTAGAAGAATACAAATGATGAATTTTGCTTATCATTAATTTTACTCATTATTACCACTTTCATCCCGTATATACAGTATATTATACTTGTATCGCAATAAATCACCCTTTATCACAACGTATTGACAGAAATATGTCCATCACTAATTTATAATTTAATTAATTAATAAGGCAAGTGTGGACTTTTCTTAACATTATAGACCAAAGGTACGTGGCAGCAGGTAATTTAGGTAATAAGCTTAATATTAATGTGTTATACCAAACTTTAATGTAAATTTCAAACACACTAAAATAAATTTGAGTATTTCTGTATCACTCTGCCTCAATACATCCAAATAAAATCACTAGATATAGTGTCTGATCAATAGCAAAACTGTTTGAAACCGACTTGGAGTAACCAACCGTAGGTAAGTAATTAAAATTGAAAACTAATGATCAACTAATAATCCACTGTTCGCGTCTTCCCATATGTTTCAGGGTGCGGCATACGCCGCCGATAACACAGGCCTTCTCCGTCACTGCAGCTCCGAGGCCGTATGCGGGGAAAACGGGGAGGAACCAGCGGCCTGAAATACACTGCTCTCCTCCAACTTTATACGAGAATTTGTTATTTTCGCAATCGTCTCGGCGCGATCGAGGCCTCCAGCCAACTCCACGGAAGAAATATATAACGGGAGAGAGGGGGTGCATAAAATGCTGCGAAACAGACGGTGTGGTATAACAGGGCGCGCTGTGCTGAGTTGCAGATTCCAAATACGCCGTCGGCGCAGAGAGTGCTGTGCTGTGTATAGGCGCAGAACAAAATTATCAATAAGAAGCAGCCACTGTGAACACAAAAGTGTCTACACGTACAGAAGATAGTCGAATGGTCCAGGTATAAAACGCTGGTCAGATGAGGTTTTTTTCTCGTCAACGTCGAGGTCATTAGAGGCGGGAAAGTACTTAGTGTAAGGAACGGGAAGGATTTCAGACATAGCCATTTGCCGGAACCACACTGCCTGGAGTGATTTGGGGAAATCACGGAAAATTGAAATCTGTATGGCTGGAACCTGCGTCCTCCCGAATGCGAGGTCAGAAGTGTTATCGCTCACTCCCCCGCTGGATGTTTAGGCGAGGAGTTGCTTGCCGCACACATCCCCTTCAGGCAGAAAGTACTGATGACGAGGAAATTGGGCTGAAATTACTATTTGAATAGCTGGAATTAGTAACGCTTTGTGCTAAAATTAACGATTGTGTACGTATCTCGAAATCAACGGTACTTCATATCATGTCGGTAAAAGTTTTGGTTGCTTTATTTTTAAATATATATTTCTTTAAAAAGTATATTATAAATGTTATTCCAGAAAGTAAATAATTAAACAGGAAAATACATTGCACTATTATTTTGATATTTAGACATTGAATACATTAAAGGAAAATTACAAAGCACAAAGCATATAAAAATTACCAATAACGTAATTTTTAGATTCTTAACTTGTAGTTGTTAGTATAGGCATTCCAACGACTGTAGTGTACCCGTCGTGATCTAATGTTGCCTCCTGTTATTATTATTCTCAGTTTATTATTTTTTTTAAATTATGTCATTCCCTTTCTAGATCATTGCCTGAGCGCCATGGAAGAGGTACTTCCAAAAATTAACTTGAGCAATCCAACAATAAAATACAATTATTCTCATGGGAATTATAATCGTCAAATGAGATAACAGTACTTTCAAGGCAATGCAACCAACATTTATTATTATTAAAAAAAATCAAACGAAGGTAATGTGGATTATACCAAAACAAATACAAAAAAAAAAGTTACATCTACATATTATTCACATACAAAACACTCATTAAAAGAAAACGACATTGCAGACCCTTTACACAAAAATTGTGGCCAGCTCAATTGACAGTAATAGAACACGAATTCTGTACCGAGCGTGGTGGTGTAACGGCTAGCGTTCTGGCCTCGCATTCGGGAGGACGGCGGTTCGAATCCCCGTCCGGGCATCCATATTTGGGTTTTCCATGGTTTCCCCAAATCACTCCAGGTGAATGCCGGGATGCTTCCTTCAAAAGGCCATGGCCGAATTCCTTCCCATTCCTTGCCCCCATTCTTTCCCGTCTCTAAAGACCTACAGTTGTTATAGGAGACGTTAAGCAGTTTAAAAAAAAAAAAAAAAAAAAAAAAAGAATTCTGAATTCTGTCTTCGTGATTTGAATCATAGGTACCGTTCACGAGTTCCTAAACTTCACCACCAGAGTTAGTTTGTCCTTGCGGATAAAGGACACATTATATTTACCATACGATTATAGTCGCCGCTGGGAAGAGTAGCCTCGACGTTGGAGCTTCTCCTGTAATATCCGTGCCTCACTCACACAATTTCGTATTCGACGCACACTATCAAACAAATTGGATGCCCAAATACTGAATTCACTTGGTCTCATCCGATAAGATGAGGGATTTTTCATTGCTGGGTCGGAGGTCAGCCGGTGATGTCAGGCTCCGTGGCTCAGCCCCATCTCGTTCCAGGCTTGGTTTTATGCCACGAAAGTTCAGGTTGTTCAAGTTTACACATGAAGATATACAAACAATTACGTGTTTTAGTTCATAACGAATAAACAATGCGTTTTCAACGGCTCTTACAACACACACTGGCGCACATAATATCACTCTGTCTCCTCTAGGAGTGTCCTTGCCGCACCCCTCTCAGCTACTTCGCACCCTGTGCGGATCCACTCACCGGAGGAATGTGCGGTTCCGTTTTCTCTTGCCCCATCTGCATACACCTGCACTTCACTGCAAAGGTGCCGCTATAGTTGGATGAACTGCGAAGGGACTCTGCCGCTCGAACCGACAAACGATACAAAGCTCTGTTCCACGAAACATCGCAATAGTTTTACTAATAAATGTGGAGCGTCCGCGAGCGGACCGCTTCACGACCATCTAATATTGTAAGCAAAGCAGAAACCAAAAATGTTTCGAAAGCACTAACAAACCTAGAGTGTTGGATATTTTACTTTTGTCAATCGTGGGTAAGCGGAACATCTGCTCATCCATGTTATAATTTATTTCTCAGAATTTAATTTCATGCTATCTCAAAACCTCAGACTGATCGTATTTAATATATTGTAAATAATTACTACTCATTTTCGTAGTGAGTGTGCGCACTTTCTGACCCTCCAGTATACTTATTTTTGCTATTATGTATACCCAAACATTAGTAAGTACTATTTTGGAAGATAGAATTATTTTTAGAAATTATTTTAATATTATTGATAGGGCATTGTAGTGCTATGAGCAGCAACAATCCATCGAATTGTTTTTTAAGTAAGGGCCGTTCGCGCGTATAATCCCGTAGTTCGCGCGGACGCCGCAACAATCCACCGCGCCACTTGCCGGCATCCTTCCCGTTTACACTGATGCCAGTTGCAGCTCTGTAGCTGACGTGTACGCATCGCTGTGCTACTTTATAATGTTTACGATTATTGAATCGCCCGCCGTGTGTGAGATACGATCAGTGATTCGTGAGGACAGAAGATTCACAATTTCCACTCTTTCTTTGGAATTTCCACAAGTTTCAAGATCGGTTTTGTACAAAATTGTATCTGAAAACCTAACGTTGAAGAAACTGTGTTCTCGGTGGGTACCCACACTCCTCACAGAGAACCACAAAGGGAAGAGATTTGACACTTCATTGGACTTTTTGATTCGTTACGAGGAAGAAGGGGATGACATGTTGAGTCAGATTGTCACTGGAGATGAAACATGGGTATCCCATATCACTCCCGAAAGCAAGCGAAAATCGATGGAATGGCGACACACAACCTCACCCGTCAAGGTCAAAGCCAAACAAACGCTGTCAAAGCGCAAGATTATGGCAACTGTGTTCTCGGACCGGCGCGGTGTTATGCTAGTGGACTTTGTGCCACGAGAAACGACAATCAACTCAGATGCCTACTGTGCAACTCTAAAGAAGCTCCGCAAAGCAATTCAAAACAAAAGGCGCGGCATGCTGACAAAAGGAGTTTTGCTCCTGCACGATAACGCTAGGCCCCACACCTCTCAAAAGACTCGGGATTTGATTGATTTGGCTGGGAAGTTTTGGACCATCCACCATACAGCCCCGACCTTGCTCCTAGCGATTTTCACCTTTTCCGGTACCTGAAACACTATCTTGGCGGGCAGCGCTTCAATGACGACGATGAAGTGAAAGCGGCCGTGAACTTTTGGCTGTCGGAGCAGGCGGCCGAATTCTTTGAAGAGGGAATTAAAAACTTAGTTGTACGGTATGACAAGTGCTTAAATAAACAAGGCAACTATGTAGAAAAATATATAAAAATGTGTAGAATCAGAAAATAAAAGTTTTTTTACAAAAGTATTTGTATCTTTTATTAAAAATAAAAACGGCCCTTACTTAAAATACAACCCTCGTATTTGCGGAAAGCTGGACGCATATCCCGCACAGACAGTAGGCGAGGACAATAGAAATAACTGTGTATGGCCGGCTACATGCCGTAATATGACGTTGGGGAACCGGCAGTGGCTCGCAGCGAAGGTATGCGAATTCAACTTTGGTGGAGCTAGAAGTCACGTGATTGCAACGAGAGCGTGGGGGGCTCGTGAGTCAGCCTGGATGAGAGGTATATGTCCGGCGGCTAATTCATGTGTCCTATGGCGCAATGAAGAAAGTCAAAGAAAAATTTCCATGTGGCGTAAGTTTTCAGGGAGAAAAAATCAGTATGCTACGATTTGCTGACGACATTGTCTTATTAGCAGATAGGGCTGAGGATATTGAGAAGTTATAGAATGGCATGAACAAAATACTGAAGGAAGACTTTGGACTGAATATAAATCAAAGTAAAACAAAAGTGATGAAATGTAGCAGAAATGATACCAATACTAGCAGATTAAATATAAAAATAGGATCTGATGCAATAGGAGAATTGAGTGAGTTCTGTCACTTGGGAAGCAAAATTACAACCGATGGCCGAAGCAGGAATGATGTTAAAAGCAGAATAGCACTAGCAAAAAGAGCCTTCATGAAAAAGAGAAACCTTTTAGTTTCAAATATTGATCTAGGAATTAGAAAGAACTTCTTAAAACTCTATGTGTGGAGCACAGCAGTTTACGGTAGCGAAACATGGACTTTAGGAATACCGGAAAGAAAGAAACTTGAAGCATTTGAAATGTGGTGCTACAGAAGAATGCTGAAAATTAGGTGGACAGACAAAGTAAGAAATGAACTAGTTCTAGAAATGATGGGTGAGAAAAGAAGTTTATGGAAGAAGCTTGCAGGAAGAAGAGACAGGCTGGTAGGTCATATTTTGAGACATGCTGGATTGGTTAATTTGTTAGTGGAGGGAACAGTCGAAGGTAAGAACTGCAGAGGTATACAGAGATTAGAATATATGAAGCAAATAATTGAGGACGTGGATTGTAAGGGGTATGTAGAAATGAAGAGGTTAGCACAGGATAGGAAGGGATGTAGGATTGCATCAAACCAGTCTAAAGACTGACGACAGCAAAAAAAAAAAAAAGAAAAAAAAAAAAATGGTGAAAACCGAGTGAGCGTGTTGGATTAGCGTTCTCCTACAACAAGTATTTTAGATGGAGGCGTCACGACTGCCAACTTCTAGCAGTGCAGCCATATCTTGAAAATTATAATCAAGCCAATCTTATGATCACTCATAATGACTGTCGTACTGACCAACGCTGTTTTTGTCGTCGAAAAAATCCCATTGCCCTGCTGAATAAAATCAACGGATATATAGAAAAACCATGAGAACATCTGTAAAAGGAACCCATTATTTGATTTCCTGATTGTTTGTTTTTCATTATTTATACTGTATATCATTGCTAACAACATACTGTCAATAATCAAACAAATTGTGTTTATTCATTTTATTTACAAACCGTACTTTTTATGATAAATGGAATCCCTTCTTCCACAGTTTACAGCACAAATAACGACTTACACATAATGGTTACTTGTACATTAAAAAAAAAAAAAATTGTTCACAAATGTTCAAGCTCTATAACTTATTTAATTAACATCTTTAAAATATTTTACATGTATAAAAATAAATCCCTACTGAATCCTACCCTCTATTCCGCTTGGTAAAATTATTACAGCAAGGAACTAAGCTCTAATGAAAAAAGAATTAAGTATCTAAGTTAAAAAGAAACTGTTAAAGAACAAACTATGAAATATTAGTTATGTTTGGCCTACTAAGTTTATGAAAATTTAATGCTGGAAGCAAACGTTTTTTAAAATTCAAACTGTTGGGTATAGAAACAAACGAAAACTTTTATTTTTCAACGATACTGTATATTCAGTTGCCACCTTGACTCCTATCAGCATTGCAAAACTGATGCTTCGTGCTGGATGTGATGTGCGAATAATTATTATGCTGCTGGATAATCAAACCACAATATCGGAATTTTCAAACATCTTTTTCGTTTTAATACTTCAACACGGATTTTAATTATTGCTAATTGGAAGCTACTCCTAACCACATTGAAAATCAAGGTAAGACGCATTAAAATTAGTCTTGTATTCGAGAAAAGCAGCAGAGTTTGTTTTGTAAACACGATCCTTTATTAATAGGCTTTAGAAGAGTACTCCTGAGATTGCTTAATGGCAACGGATATTTAACCAGAAGCGGTTAGTTGGAAATTTTAAACAATAATTTCAATAAAAAGTTTTATCTAAAATATTTCCTATCCAAGAAATATCGCCATGACTTGGCGGTCTCCTATCATTAGAGGAATTCAGAAGTCAAGTGTATTCATAATAAGTAATAACGTACAGACTCAATAGGTTTTTGTTACTACGCTCTATTCTAGTGGGCAGATGACGTTGGTAATGCCTATTCGTCCTCGCTTGCAAGCATTAATTTCTGATGTACCAAGTATTCTTTCACGGGAAAAGCGTGAATACCTTCGTTCGGAGCGAAAGAGAGGAACTGGAGGAGACAAAATTTCTTACTAATACTGTAGAAGATCAGAAGCTGGAGACGGTTGCTTTAATAACAACGATATTAATTGAGGATGTCATTGTGGAATGCGACACATTGGCATAAATGAATATGGTTATACAGACCGAGACTCTAACACTGCGTGGAACTTTTGTTCGCAGATGTAGAATGGAACTGAGCACGTGTTTAATGTAGTGTTAACTGTATTTTTTAGAACGTCGGCACACTTAGTGCATAAACACACGTGAAACCTGTGAAAGCCAATGGTATTCGCCACACAACACAAGCAAGAATTTCCGTCCAATTTTATGATTGAAACCTGATGATAGCCGGCCTCGGTAGCGTAAGGGCTACAGTACTAGCTCCGCGTGCCGAAGGTCACCGGTTCGAATCCGGCCGCGGGCATGGATGTTGAAGTGTTGAATGTCCGTGTCTGTGTGAATATTATGTCCGTCCTGTGGCGTCCATACTAAGAAGATACAATATATAAACACTGGATGACGATTGATTCACTGGAAGCTATAATAATCACATTGAGCTGGCTGTATGGCCTCAGCTGCCGAAAGCCATTTAAAAAAGAAAAAAAAAACCTTTGTGATAGATGCAACATTTTCCGCATTCATTGACGCAATAGGATTGACAAATATTCAACCAAGGAAAATTAAAATAAAGTTGAAGGATTTTCATTTCTTTAATATTTTTAATCTTTATGGCTCTCCGTTTTGTCGACGCACAGGTAATTAGAGGCGGTAAAAGACAGGGGGATAGGAACGGAAAAGGAATTCGGACATAGCATTCACCTGAACCGATTTCAGTATACCATGTAAAACCGAAATCTGAATGTCTGTACGGACTGTGAACCCGTGTCCACCCGAATGCGGAAAAGAGAAAAAACTGTGGACTGGTTCCGATTCAATTGTCTATAAAGTATCCAGAAACATTGGAAAGCAACTAGGGAAATTATTCAGCCATGGGAAATCATTGGCATTGCACTGCAATCACAGCCCTGTCACAACAGTTGGCAATAATGATGGAAGCATATGTGGAACTTAGGGTAATGGTATACTATAATACGACGCTTTACGCCTCATTCTAAGGCGCATCTAGTTGACTGTTTGAACAAGCACTTGTTGCTTACCAGCCACTGCAAACGCGAGCTATCTTTTAGAAGCGATGCAGAGAAATGGACTCCTCGCCAAAAACCTACTTCTCACCATGTATGTAATCAAATCTATAGTAAATAACTAAAGAAGAATTAAACAAAACTGAAGACATAAAAGTTATTGACATTCAATCAATCAATAAAGTCATAACTACAGGAGATCTATTCAATCTAAACATATCTCACACAATAAAAACAACCAAATCATTTAAAATTAAACGAAAACTAATAAAAAATCTAATATTCTGATTTAAATAATTGGCTACACACAGAATAATGTGGGGAAGAATTCCAATCTGATCACGTGACCACGGATACGTATGACGAAAAGGTGGGTTAGAATTAATTGTCCTGATGACAATGAAAGCAACAGGTTCCAACACGCTTAGATCCCTAGGCGAGTCACCGGTCCCCCGATGCAGACTTGATGATGCTACGATATCCATAATTCTGTAGACAGCACAGGGGCCCTGTGATTGTAGCCGCTTAACGCCCGAGCATCGTCCGGCATCGCTGCATCTGACGCCATATCACTCAGCATGCCGCACTGTTTCACAGCATTGGCAGCAGATATTATCAATGCCTTCAGTACGTGCTTATTCTAGTAGTGGCATTGTAGATATCTCATATGCCCTAGAGTCAGCCAAATACAAGAAATATTAGTATTCAGTCTTAAATAGCAAATATTTCTATTAATTTCTCATTATACTCAAAAATCAAACAATAATGATTCCTGTATTAGATATTCCCTCTATTACTTTTAAAAGAAACAGAAATTACCCTAAATCCGTAATAACCAGATGTAACATCAACGAGATATCATATACCTATCACATAAGTTGTATATTTCATCCTATGCTGGTCCAAACTTTAAATTAGATTCAAGTTTTCAGTGTTAGACTATAGTTTGATAGCTAAACGAAGGCTCCGAATGTCAAATGATCGAGCTATATCATGTCTTTTATTGTACTCCCGGATGTTATCCCCCAGAAGGAATACAAGACGAATTCTGCTGGCATCGCTCGAGGTGAACATCTCTTTTGCTGCGTTGCGATTTCCTCAGAAACCGTCGGCGAAAATGCACGGCACAGCTCTGACAAGCACCCCCCACCCTCTCCACTCTGGAAGTCTTTCCGGTTCCGCCTCGCGACCTGCTCACAAAGGTCTCCAGGCGCACGTCGACAATAATGATCCGACACGCTGCTTAACGACTTCCCGCCTTATCGCTTCGACTTATACGGCCGCGTGAAAAGAGCTCCAAAACATATGCCGCATTAAACTGCTGATGACTGAAAAACGGGCGTTCTCAAATATCCAAGACAACCAGAATAGAATGAAGCAAAAGCTACAAAAATGGATAATTTTATGCAATTTATAAACATAAGATGCTTTATTCAAAATAATTCAACAAAAGTTTTTAAATAAACAAGAAACAATTCATTTTGCCAGCATGTGATCTTGTCATTTTCTTTGCACTGCTTTAATATTTTCAACTGGAATATAGTTGTCAGTATCAACTGTACCAGCTGAATAATTTAAGGATACATTCGTATCACTATGACAACATCCTGAAAAATTATGTGCCTGTAATATGTCTGTTTATACTTGTTACATGTGAATGTAGTTCATGCTATTTTATTATTTACGTAGTAGGTTTATTTCTAAATAAATAAAACATCTATGGTACACCATTTAGGGATATCCAAAAATGGTACAGTCACGTAAAAAAAATCAATTTACAATTTATTTTTTTGGTTTTCTTATGAACTATAGAGAAAAAAAAAGTAACGACTACTAGAGAAGACTGTAACGCAAAGAACACAGAATCAATAACATTGAGTTTAATTTTTAAAAAAACTTCCATGTAATTGCCCATGCTACACATATATAAAAAACTACAGTATTTAATTAGTAACTATAGCAACAGCATTATCCTGTTAGTCCTAGCACATATGCTTTCATAGTAGTATGATAAAGTGGAAAATGACTGGAATCTATGCTGGTAGACCAGTTCCCAATAGCCCCCCTGAAATATAAGTAACTGTCAGATAATTTTTGGTTACATTCATGTTATGTGCTTATCAACTATACCACAGAGTAGTTTAATGTCCGCACTGTGCTATGTAATTTAATAATAGCTATTATCTGATTATTTTCATAACCAAAGTTTAAGTACGCTCAAAACTAGCTCTTAACTTTCATTTGTAATTTTTACCAATTTCTGAATCCTATTTTTTGTAATTAAAAATTATAAGCTATCTTCCAGATACACACATATGCCGTACTGGTTTTCTTACATACTCGTGTTACGCTAAAAAAAGATTATACCGTAACGTCATTTTCGCTATTCGGACTTGTTAATTATTTTAGATAGTGCTTATTGCCTGCAGTACAATCAATAGCCACAGTAATAATTTAATAGAAGTAAACCAAAAAATTTGCAACAAAATCACTGTCATGTAATATTAACTAAGTTTGCTAGTTTCTGTACTTTGCATGCAATTTTTGTTAGCCATTCTAGCATGCATATTGCTTTAAAATTTATTATTCTATTACAGTGTTGTCACCTTTCCGAGGCTCGTAATTGCTCCACTGCAAATATTCATCGAGCTTCCACCGAATTCGTTCAAATAAGCATTTTGACCGTCCTTTTTCAGGGGTTTTTGTGACTGGTTACACTGAGCTGAAATATCACTAATAGCTACACAGTCTACGGCAAAAAATCCTTTATTACAACTTTCTGTCGACTTACTTCAGCTGTTTAAGCTCGATATTCGGAAGTATCTATTCTATCACCCGTGATATCCTTAAGCTAAAACAAAATTGGGTAAGTTACGTACAACTCAAAACCAAAACTTGATGGGAGCGAGACCAGGTTCTCGGTGTGAAACCAATTAGTGGTCAGCTGTAGGGTGTAAAGATTTTTGTTGGTTACCTGCTAATGATAGAAATGATAGACATTTACGCTAAAATACGTTTTGTGGAACATACATCTTTCATTTTTCGCTTTGATGTATATCTTCAGTAATGTAGGCCTAGAAGCGTTTACACCCCTGGGTTGTATGGATTTATTTGAGCAAAATTGAATCCAAAATAGCTACTTCACGTAGCTTATGAAAATTCACACTAAACCCTGACCTTGTTCTCGATAAATAACAAACTATTACTCGTTTAACAGAGAGACGTTTTGTTAGATATATATAATCTTCTGGCAGCTGTAATGATTTCGATATCGCAGAGATATAAAACTCGTAATAAAAAATAAAAGTAGCTTCGTGTTCTGTGATCGACCTGTTAAGACGTATAGAACTGTGAATGCTAAAAGACAAGATAATAATATCCGTGAATATACCAACAAAATGGTACCATAATTGACCCTGTTTTCACATTAGAATGATTAAAGAAGCAAAGAGATCTGTCAACTACAAGAAAATGTCATTTGAACCAAATGGAGCATGAATGCTAAATTATCTTGAGTTATAGTTAATTCAGTGGGAGGCAGGTAAATGTATTGACAGAACCTGAGGGATTACAGTTGAAAGTTTGTAGAACCGCAAGTTTCCTTTGCCACTCCTTAGCATCATAATTTGCATCTAAATTACTCCGTTTCCCTATACTACATACCTACCTTCCCACTAATCACACTATTACCGATAATATGCAGATCAACTTTGACCAACTTCTCCACCACGCTATCTCATCCAACTACCTTAAT
This sequence comes from Vandiemenella viatica, assembly GCA_031002005.1. Taxonomy (NCBI): domain Eukaryota; kingdom Metazoa; phylum Arthropoda; class Insecta; order Orthoptera; family Morabidae; genus Vandiemenella; species Vandiemenella viatica. The sequence goes on along the minus strand of CM061920.1, from coordinate 104,783,642 downwards.
CAAAACCTTAATAAAGGTTTTATTATGTAAGTAAACCAATACACACACATCCACCTGAATTACACAAATATTTATGCGAGTGCATGGGTTGGTATAAACATTTATTTATTTATTTATTTATTTAAAGGTTTATTTAGCCTGGCAAGATTAGGGCTGTCAAGCCCTCTCTTACATCATACCAGGTGTTTACAATAAATAATATACACCTTACACAAACTAACAATATACAACACTTATATAACATTTGGCATAATTTAGGTTCAAGAGCAATACTAACAAAAAATCATCTTAATAATATTTATGAGTAAAATACTAACTAAAATCTTAATAGTATTCGTTCTTAACTAGTTAATAATTTAATGGTATAAACTAATGCTAGTGGAAGTTAAAGAAGTAAATGGTACAAACTTAATACTAGTAGAATGAAGAAACAAGACAAACTAATAATAGGGAAACTACGTCTAGTTTTTTTATGGCTTTACGCCTCGTCGATGTCGAGGTCATTAGAGGCCGGATGGGATTGGGGGACTCGGAACGGGAAGGAAGTCGGCCATGACCTTATGCAGGTAGCATCCCGGCATTCGCCTGGAGTGATTTGGAGAAACCATGGAAAACACAAATCTGGATACCCGGACGGGGATTCGAACTGGCGTCCTCCCCAATGCGAGGCCGGAGGCGACGTCTAGTGAAACAGTGGATTACTGTTTCGAAGTGATTGCAACGCTATTAACAATTATCTTTTCCACAAATTCCACGAATGATCGTAAGTAGAATCCTAAAGTTTATGGTTGTGGCCAAGGCACTGGCAGGTAACAATAAAATGAGGTGTGATGGAATTTTAGAAAGCATTATGTTTGAAGTCCTCTAGAATATATAAAAAACAGCCTCTTAGTCCGTGAAAACTGACGGAGAGTACTGCCAAGTCATTTATTCGCAGGTGCTTAACTGAATACACTTCCTATAAAATAACGCTCAATGCAGCTTGTCGTGCCTTACGCTGCAACACAAAGTTTCCGTTGTTATCCTGGTCCAGGCTGCATTACATCCTAAACACAATCTGAAATAATTATCTCAATAATATGACCTCCTTGAAAGCAAAGGAAGTTATAAAGTGATAATTTCAATAACATGGCACAGATAAAAGCAATTTAACTTATTTTTTAAAACTTTAATAAATCCTTCTCTTACTGTAACGACTAATTCTAATATTTCTACTATAAAATGAAAGCTTCCATCACACGCTTATCAATACATTAGTGCATCGCAATACAAACGCGATCCCATATTTCTTAGCTTCCTACAACAGCGAATAACGAATACATCTATATAGAACAAATAAAAATTAACAAAGAGCAACTATTAATTAATATGTTAATTTAAAGAAATACATACCCTCCTTTCAGTCATAATTTCTTCGCAGTTGCTTCTCTAAATAAAGCTGTTATTGAGTAGCGCGCATTATATCTGGCTGTAGTTAGTGCGGGGCGTGACCTCAGCATAACGGACGCGTTGACGTAATGACCAAGCTTAACCTTTTATTAGTACTAATGATTTTGGTTTCCTTTCAGTACCTTCTAAACTGATGTTCCATTTGTTTCGTTCGAAACAGTGATGATGAGCTTTTTGGGTAAATTAATACTTTCGTGTTAATAAGGGAGCCATCTCGGCTTTACCTAAATAGTAAACAAACTTGCTTTTGTTCGCTAAATTCAGTTTTCCATGGGTATTACTTTCATCATGTTCTTCTTTACTTGTCCTCCTCCACAATACAATTGAAGCACATGGAGATAAATGGCAATTCAGATAATACACTGATAATTGCAAGAAACAAAAATTTAGAATGTTACAGTCTTTTTTATGTCTCCATGTCTTTACTCCCACGTACACATCTGTTTTAACCTACTACAGTCTTCTCAAGTCTGCAGATAGATGATATCTATTGCCAATAAAAATGTCACAGTCATTTAACTTGGCTACAGAACACAATAAAGGGACGGTCATAACTTTCTTTCATAGGTATGAAAAGATTAAACTCCTGAAGTAAAGGAGATAAAATGTAACCGGTAATGGTTGTCATGCTGTGACGTACGGAATGTAGGTATTGTAGGGGTATCTTGCATCTGCTATAACACGCTGATCGTTTTTAACAGTTTATTCATAGTGCTACAGATATATAAAAACTTCGGAGCAAAAACGTGGTGCATAAAACAAGAGTGTGGTCTTCTTGTTGTTATTTGTTCTCTCGCTGTGCACCATTTCATTCCCTATACAAAAACATTTGAGAGCTTGGAAAGAGAAAAAAAAATTGTAATCAAATAATTTCACTTCATAGAAATTTCAGCATTGGAGATGCAATATCTTTTACTCCGAGGTACAGTAATTAAAAAGATATGAATGAAAATGACACAACAAAGTTAGTTATAATAAAATACGCATTCACCAAAACGTATTATGAATTATGTGTGATTGCGGAGAAAATAGATCAACAAATAGAAAATGCTAAATCTAATTAATGATGTGGAGTTAAAGTGTGCATTAAAAGGATGAAAGAATATCATGGTACTACGTTCATCAACGCTTTGAATCTACAGTTATCTTTAGTATTTCGTTAAACTCACTATCCCGTCACTGCGGCTGGAAGCTGCTAAGGCAGATGTGTTTGGCAACATTACATAACTTACTAACAGAGATTTTTTACTATAATTTCTTTATCAGATTTCAGTGTAACTCACAGATGTATGAGTTTTACTAGTATTTATCTTCCACATCTTCTGCCAGTCAGATTCAGGATAAATTTTCTTTCCTAAAGATTTCTGTAAAGAGGTAGCAAATGGAGGAGCAATCGCTTCCCATCAGAATATATGCTTTAATTTTAAAATTAAGTTTTAGACTCTTGTGTTACATTTAACAAGAAGATATTAATGAAATTGGATTCACTTACTAGGCACTACATCCAGCCTATAGTTTGTAAACTACTTGCCGGATGTTTCATAAATGACCGGTATATTTGAAAAATCAATAAAAATTAAACGGACAGCGATAGAAATACACCGTTTGTTGCAATATGCTTGGGACAACAGTAAATTTTCAGGCAGACAAACTTTCTAAATTAGTTACAATTTTCAACAACAGATGGCGCTGCAGGCGATTTGAAAGATATAGAAGTAAACGCAGTCTGTGAGTTCGCCATTCTGTAAGTCGTCTTTCTGCTGTAAGCGTGTGCTGTTCACAGATTGCAAGTTTGCTGTGGAAAAATGGTTTATTCCTTAGAATAATAGTACTTTATATTTTTCCAGACTGCAGCGCCATCTGTTGTTGAAAATTGTAACTAATTTCTAAAGTTTGTCAGCCTGAAAATTTACTGTTGTTCCAAGCATATTGCAACAAACGGTGTATTTCTATTGCTGCCCGTTTAGTTTTTACTGATTTTTCAAATATACCGGTCATTTTTGAAACACCCTGTATATTTACAACTGCAAAGATAAATTAAAAGGATATCACCAAAGTGCATTAATCTTCAAATATTATAATTAAGAAATGAAAGAGCGTAAAGTCTTCTAAGCCCAGGAAGATATTTATAACTAAAACCTTCCACGTTTCTAAAAAAAAGTAGCTTGTTTCTGTGATTAAGGTGAATAAAATCTGTTTTTGATTCAAATAATATGACGAAAGTTGCTAATTTAAGAACAGAATCTGTGTGGTATCTGGATAACAAATACAGTAAGTTCCAGAATTATGTTTGCAAAACCTTTACCACTATTGACTTGCAGAATTAGTAGAGGTTAATTTTTAAACACAGTGTTGAATTAAGAAAATTATCGCATTGATTCTTGAACAGGCACAGCCACTAAATCATGCGGCCGATAGTTACTTGTTGTTATTCAATTTAATCCCTTTTTCTTCCTTCTAAATATACGCTTTTATTCTCCGTAAACAATAAAAAAATCTCTTATTAAATCGCGCCTCCATACATTAACTGGTACTTGAATGGAACTAAATCACATTCGATAAAATGTGCAGTAAACTTTGGCTCACACATAATGGCACCACATCTCAGGCAAATGACAGGCGCAAACTATACCCGGACCTGCACTCCCATGGAAAACTGTATAATAGCAATATAGCCTACGGTACCAAGGAAGCAGATTCGGTAAAACATGTTAATTTTAAGATAGCTGCGTATCTGTTGATACTAAAATCTGTTTTCACTTTTCATACTTTTCATAACTGTAACCAGCAACTACTAGCGGGAATAGGCAGTAACAGACCACAGAACTCGTTAGCACTTTGTAATAATGAAACCACGGCTACCACTCGACCAGATCTTATCAAAAATATAATGGCAGTATTCATTTTTTCAGATACAATGAAGCTTTTTTATTATAATAACATGAATTAAACCAGATCAAAAAATGCTGCTATCTTTAACTACAACGTCAATTACAACTACGTAAGCTCTACTTCATTTGAGACAAAAAGGTAATGAGACACTATTTCCGAATGAATTTTCAAGTAAACCGATTGGGACCTACAACATTTTTCATCGTTCCACAAAACACCCCATTAAGTACCATATCAAACTTGATAGGTTTTCTTTTATTGTAACTTATAAGAAATAATCTCTGTTAGATATATAAATACTAGATCACTTTAAAATGGAAGATTAATAGAAATACGAAAACATTTTTTTTACCTACATTCAAATAGAAAAATAGATTGTTATAAATTGAACTGCTGTAATAGCGGATGTAACTAAAACCCCACCTTTTTAATAAATCCATAAGCGCACAATTATTGTGGATTTATTTTTATTCTGTCCAATTATTTAATTTTATTTTTATATTAATTAATAAAGATTTAATAAGTAGTAAATAGTAGTAGTGTTGTCATAGCACCTAGAGAGGTAGATAACAATTATTATTCATTACATGTAGCATATAAAAAATAAAGTTCTTTCTTCAAAACAATGTGCAGACGATTTCTTCTATAGCGTTCATTTTCATTCCTGTACGATATAACTGACTTAAACAAGTATATTTCGTGATTGATTAATTGTAAATACGTTAGAGTTACAGTTTTAATGCACTATGAATATTGTCCTCGGGATGAATAATGATCACACGCAGCACACAACCTCTTAATGGTCCCCAGCGGCTGTAACCCACGATGAGCCGCCAGCTCCCTTCACCGGGCTCCGCTATTGAAGTCTCATATCCTCCTGCTTTGAGACGAATCATATTACTTCTCTTCCGTCTCTTCTCGTAGATGCCCGTACATCCCATTATTATTTGCGTATTTTTTTTTATTTACATTTTGCAATGTGCTTAGTGTCACCCATTACATTACAGTACAGACCAGCCTAATGACTATGAGTCAGCACGCGTTCGGTGAACACGATAAGAAGGGGGCATGTGAGAGACCTCCACGTGTGCAGTTATTACACCTTTGAGAGCCAATTCAGTGAAAGAATAATAATACTGCCGGCTGTCGCAATTAGGCTAACTCCAGCAGGAGGCGTACAAGAGTCAAACATGAGTTTTAAAACAAACAGCCCTCTTCAGGGCTTATGCAACACCATCCGGGTGCGCAACTTTAACGTAGAGGGATTATCCATAGAGCCTACTACAACCAGAAAGCTACGAAAGTGAGAGCCTCCTGCAATGTCATAGCCAGTCACCTGCTAAGAACATCTAATGTGCCTGACAATAGAGATACAATAGCTTGAAAAGTAAACTTCGTGAATAACAAGAAGATCATTAAATCAAATGCAGAATATTCAAACCCCTTCACTTTGTCTGAACTGGATGTTTCACTGAAATACACTAAACTCCGCAAAGCTAGCTGGACATGATGCCCTGTACCCAGAATTCCTCGTTAATACAGCCCCTACAGCAAGAACCTGGTTGCCTGCAATTTTCAGTGAAATATTGCAAACCTCAAATTTGCCCTTACCTTTAAAAAAGTTAGGGGTATTACCATTATAAAATCAGGTAAGGAAGTATGTGCACCAGAACACGTTAGACCAGTTTTGCTTCTCAGCACAGCATATAAACTGCTTGAGAGCAGGCTGGATTCAGGCCAAAGCGTAGCTGCGCCTAGCAGGTTCTGACACTCGTGGCCCGTATTGAGACTGGATTCCAAAAGAAACTTAAAACAGGAGTTGTGTTCGACGACCGATCAGCAGCCTATAATACTGTGTGCCACGAGAGGATCCTTTTCAAATTCATAAATGCTATACCACGTAAAAAATAGCTGAACTCTTGAACAACCTGCTGAGTAATCGCAAAATCCATGTCCACTGTGGAGCGCAAAAGAGTCGCTGGTATGTTCTCAACAATGAACTTCCTCAGGGTTCGGTGCTGACGCCTGTGCTTTTTTAATTAATATATTGCGGACATACCTCAATCAAATTTAATGAAATTCCAGTATGCCGATGATCTGGTTATTACTCTCCAGAATAGCAACTTCCAGATTTGTATAGATAGACTGTGAGAGTCTTAAACCATTTCTACACATTCTTTAATAAATGGAGGCTAAAACCTAATCTGACAGAATCTTGTTGCTTCCACCTTTCAAACCAGGTCGCCTATGTCAGAATAAGACCAACCTTCTGACCCCTTGTAAGATAAGAACGCAAAGACCACCTCAAATATCTGGAAGTTACCTTGAATTGAATCCTCACATTTCGACAGCATTTATCTACCACTGCAGAGAAAGTGAAGACCCGTGTGATCCTTTAAAGAAACTGGCTGGTACGTCATGAGGTGCACGTGCCCACGTTCTTCGAGGAGAAGTTCTTGGCTTGGCATTCTCTGCAGCACAATACTTTTGCACTGCGTGGATTGGTAGTGCCCACACTGCCAAAGTTGACACCCAGCTTAACGCTGCTATGAGAATAGTGAGTGGTCTACCCCAGTATCTTGGCTACCTGTTACTTGCAACATTTCTCCATTACATTCGTGGAGAAAATCAATACTGCTTAGAGAACTGGAAGTAGTGGAAAAAAAAAAACATAATTCCTCTGCATGGGGACCTTCTTCACCCGCCTCGCATACGATTAAAATCAAGGAGACCTGCCTACATGGAAGCAATCAAGTTTAGTAATAACTACTGTAACCTGTGTGAAGAGTGGAGAAAGAAGTGGGAAGCCAACGGCCCACACAATTGAAGGCTTGTGAAAGATCTGACGATCTGTATTCCTGAGTTTGACTTGCCTAGGTGATTTTGAATAAATTTCGAAAAGGATACGCAGTGTGCAATGCATCCGCACATAAGTGGTGTCTCCGTGAATATGCGCTTGTGGAGGTATCCAATCCACTGACTACATTGTGATGGACTCTGAGCAAAAAGACTATCTGGCTGTCATCTCACACTGCATCAAGCTGGACCAGCTGCCTAAAGGTGGCTTGAATCCTAGATACAGTTATCTCATTAACATATATTTTGTTTGCATTTGGCATATGATAGTAATATTAAACACGATAAGAAAACATTCTAAATTTTTGCGCACGAGATATTGAAATATGATAGAAAAGAAACTAATAGGAATTCCCGTTGCGCACGCAAATAAAAATTTTCTTCTTCGGTTTTACCTATGTTCAAATAATTTTAAAAAATCTACTGCTAACAGAAATTGCCATTATTTTCACTCCAGAGTTTAAAATTAAGTTTTAGCTTACTTTCTTTTAATCATCAGCTTGGTATGGGCAAAATTCGAGCTTGAAACGGCAATTTTTTGTCATGCACTACTCACTTTCTTTATCTATCAGTGTCTTAACGCTGAAATTCTTCCGACGTTTTTCATACCCCGCTGTTTAATAACTTCTTACTCTCCAACTAGCAGCACCTGCTCAACCCGTACTGTACGTCCGGCCTCAAAATGTTCTGTCATACTTGCTAGTCGTTACCACACGATAACGACATTATTACAATCTTTCCCTTCTGCAACTCTACCATCTCTCGAGCACACAATACACTTTCGCCAACAAATTTTCACGAGAGAGATATCATATATGGGCCATGAAATCTTTGATTGCACTGTTCCTATAAACATCAAACAGATTAAAATTACTAAAAATACCATATACCAAACCTCATTTTTTATGCCAGAATCCAGTAAGTAGACTTCAATTCTATTTTTAATAGCCTTCTGTTATTTGAGTATTACGCTACAGAGCTTTCTGAATCTTTGTTATTAAAGGTGATGAGGATGATGTCTTAATTGCTAAGGGATTTGGTGCTCTTATGAAGAAGTCTAGTTTATGGGATTCTCTGTCGAGAAACGTTCATTTTAACGGCAAAGAAACAGTAATATATCCTGTATGGTTACCTGTATTCCTTTTCATTGTCCTTTTGCAGTAACGGCTGCTCAACCTCAAGGACTATACCACTTTTTTACTCTGACATTGATGTAATACGTCCATTATCTAATCAAGAGTCCATTGAGCAAACCACCAGTACAGTCGTAGTACTGACATGTTTTTAAGATCATTAAATGTCTATTCTCTTTTTTAAACTGTTAACTGATTGCAGTTCGTACTTTAGTTGTGGGGTTATAATCGTTTACCATTCGGCAGCTGTACTCAATAAAGACTTCAGGCGATTTAAAATTCCTGAAACTAAAAAAACCAAAGGGAAAGTAGGGTTTCAAATTACTTTCAGCCAAGTAATTTCCCACAATAGGCAGAATTTTTATATCTAGCACTGCCGTTTCTTTCTCACATGCTCGTATACGGATATCTACAAAATCGAATCAGAATATCCAACGCACACAATGTATATTATACCACTTCCCATTTTGCTATCATCTGGTGACTCAACTGTTGATATAAAAATACTAGCTGGTACCCACGACTTCGTTCGTGATTGTAAAGAATTCATATTGACAGCTATAGACATCTAACCACCCTAGTGCACGATGGGAGACTCGATACTATTACCACACACAAGTGACCAGTCTTCTGCGCTATGTAGTTCCGGCAGCAAGGTAAAATTTACGGATACACACAAGTCTTTGGATGAAACACGAAAATATTCATGATCTACCAATTTCAAACACCATATCTCACACACTCCCACAGTTACCGAATTTCGACCAACGTTGTGATCGATGGAAGACTCTGTGTTACTACCACACAAAAACGCCAGTGATCTGCGATTGGTAGTTTTCACTTAAAAGTGATACACCGTGACACATGCGTCTTTGGCAGAAATATGAAATTGCCGCAGGTCGACCATTTTCATCCCCCATATCTTCCACACCCCCATAGCTACAGACATCTAACAACCATTGTGCACGACAACAGACACGATTCTGCTACCACACATAAACACCAATGCTATATGCTATGTAGTCGTGGTAGAAAAGTGAAATCTGCGGAGACACATGCCTTTCGTCGAAATACGAAAATATCCTTGGTCGGCCACTTACAACCACCATATCTACCACAGTACCACAGTTTCTGAAATTCGGCCGCTGTTGTGATCGAAAGGTGACTCTGTGCTACTACTACACACAAACGCCAGTTATCTGTGATCTATAGTTTTCGCTGAAAAGTGATACACCATGACACTTTTGTCTTTGGCAGAAGTATGAAACTGCCACAGGTCGACCATTTTCAACCCTCATTTCTCCCACACCCCCATAGCTACAGACATCTAACAACCATAGTGCACTACATGAGATACGATTCTACTACCAAACACAAACATCAATGCTCTATGCTATGTAGTTGTGGCAGAAAAGTGACATATGCGGAGACAGTCGAAATACGAAAATATCCTTGGTCGGCCACTTACAACCACCATATCTACCATAGTACCACAGTTTCTGAAATTCGGCCGCTGTTGTGATCGAAAGGTGACTCTGTGCTACTACTACACACAAACGCCAGTTATCTGTGATCTATAGTTTTCGCTGAAAAGTGATACACCATGACATTTTTGTCTTTGGCAGAAGTATGAAACTGCCAGAGGTCGACCACTTTCAACCCCCATATCTCCCACATCCCCATAGCTACCGACATCTAACAACCATAGTGCACGACAGGAAAGACGATTCTACTACCACACATAAACACCAAAAGACTATGTTATGTAGTTGTGGGAGGAAAGAGAAGTATACGGAGATACGAATTTTTGGTCGAAATATGAAAACGCCCTGCACTGACCAACTTTAATCATTATACAGTAGAACCTCGATAACTCAAACCTCGGTAACTTAAAAACCTCTATAACTTCAAAAAATAATATGTTCCCTTCCCATCAGAGCCCAAAACCTCTATAACTTAAAATACGCAACCTCTATAACTTAAATAAGTAATCTCTGCATCGACTCTCAGTAACTTAAAGAAATGTTTCCACAACCTCTATAACATAAAATTGTTTGTCAATGAGGCATTTTGAAAGAGTGTGCAAAACAAAAGGTTTCGGTACTGTATTTATTGCTTGCACGTGTTCACTAGTTAAATTGTTAACGTAAACAATGTACAGTACATATGTCACCTATTGTTTGCTTCTTCGAAATTCTTTAAAGCTTTGCGGCGGTTAGCCTTAAGACAACGTCTTACTTGGATCATAAGTTTTTGATCATTGTCCTGGAAACATCGCTTTACCTACTGTGTGATAAAACTGGCTTAAAATGAGTTCAAGAAGAAAACTAACAACACTCACATACGCTGATAAATTAAAAGCTATAGAAGCAGTGAAAAATGGATTGAAAAGGAAAGAAGTTGCAACTCAGTTTGGGATACATGAGAGTACATTATCAATCATCATTAAAAAAGAAGCTGAAATCTTGAAGAAACAAGAATCAGGAGAAAGTCTTCAATGTAAAAGACGAAAAATTGCCGAATTCGATAATTTAGAACAATGTTTGTTTACGTGGTTCAAACAGTGTCGAAACAACATCAGTGTTAGTGGACCCATACTGAAAGAAAAAGCTAAAGAGTTCGCTAATTCGCTGAAAATCAAAAATTTTAAAGCCAGCAATGGCTGGTTAGAGAACTTTAAGAAACGACATGATTTAGCATTTAAAAAATGTGCGGCGAAAGTGCGAGCGAAAGCAAATCAGTCTGCCAAGAATGGAAATCTGAATTACATAATTTAGTGAATGATTATGATCCCAATGATGTTTTTAACGCTGACGAAACGGGTCTATTTTTCAAATGTCTTCCCGACAAAACATTAATATACAAAAATGAAAAATGTCATGAAGGAAAGCACAGCAAAGAACGACTTACGATTCCGCTTTCTGCAAATTCTACGGGCACAGAAAAACTGAAACCTTTAAGTATAGGCAAGTCAACAAAACCTCGGTGCTTTGCAGGCCTAAAATCACTACCCATGGATTATGAAGCCAATAAAAAAGCATGGATGACAGCCGAACTTTTTAAAAACTGGCTGATTAACATAGATAAGCAAATGGTAACTTCAAATAGAAAAATTATTCTGTTTATCGACAACTGCACAGCACACTGGGACATACCACCATTAAAGGCAGTCAAAGTACAATTTCTTCCACCAAACACAACATCACTTCAACCTTTGGATCAGGGTATAATTAAAAATTTTAAAACATTATACAGAAAAGAAGTTGTTAGAAAAATGATAGCTGATATGGAGCAAAATACGATTTCTTCTATTAATGTTCTTCAAGCAATGAGGATGGTGGACAAAGCTTGGTGAAACGTAACACCCCTTGCAGTAAAAAACTGCTTTAGAACCTGTGGTTTTTCTTCAGAACCTCAAGAAATCATTGAAGAGGAAGATAATAATGTGCCTGAAGAATGGAATAAGCACATGTCTGGGTCAAACATTACTTTTGAAAACTTCGTTACTTGCGATGATGAAGTAGTCACAGCAGGGACGTTAACAGAGGAAGAAATATTGGAATCAGTAAACAACTGCATTGAAAGTGATAAAGACGATGATTTTAACGACGAGCCACAAACTTCATCTACGAGCGTATCAATCAACGAAGCAAAAAGAGCTTTAACAACTGTACGATCATTGATAGAGCAGTGTAGCAACATAAAAGATAATGTATTCTCCTCTCTATTTGTCATTGAAAATCAAATCGATTTAGAAACTGTGAATTGTTTAAAACAAAAGAAAATCACAGACTTTTTAAGTAGACTAAACCTTTAATTGTTGTTTTATTTTTATGTAACGTGTGCAATGTGAATAAACAAATATGATTATTTAAATTTCTGTATTTTATTGAACCAATCCTTCTGACGCATTCGAGTAAAAATAGGAACAAGGGTACATACATACATATGTACTGTACATACCTACCTCTATATTAACCTATCCCTAACATGGACCCTTGATAACTTAAAACCTCTATAACTTAAAATATTTTGAGTTTCCCTTGGACTTTAACTTATCGAGGTTCTACTGTATCTCCCACATCCCCACAGCTATCGGCATTCGGCCAACGTTGTGCACGACAGGAAACTCCATGCTACTTCCACCCACAAACATCAGTGATCTGTGCTAGGTAGTGGTGGCTGAAAAGTGAAATATAGGAAAAAACACGTCTATTTTTATATATATATAAGATTACATGGTGTTTATATAAACTCTAGGAAAAAGTTTCGTACAAATTTTAACATTAATTATGCCATAATCATGTTTTCTTTAATAGTTCCATGCATGTTACGCAATAATCCAGCACGTCTTTAACAATTTAATTCCAAGTATTGAGGTGAGCTATGATGTTTAGAGAACAATTTGCAACAGTTTGGACTGCTTTTTGTGGATAATTTTGTGTGTAAATATGTTTAATTGTCATTTCATAAAGGTTGTGAATTATTTTGTATTAATTCTGGTTCTTCTAATTGTTTAAGTATTGTTACAATTCCAGAAACGTCGGTCGGAAGTCTTTGAATTATTATAGAATTTTCTGTAAAGCTTATATAGGCTGTCGCCAGAGACTAGTTTTTAGTATTCAGAGTAGTAGTTTTTTGAAACTTAGTTTGAGTTTTGGTGTTGAAAGTTATAATCGCTGAAGCATTCGTTTAGTTTTTCACCTAGTATTTTTGGAGTCCAATGTCGTAAAGGAAAATAAATCAACTTGAAAGTGAATCTTCTTGAACTAATTATTTCATTTACACGAGATACCTAACAGTTGTAATTCATGAAAATTAATATCTTATTTCTGGGGTGACCGCTGTGCATGCGTCTGTTAAATGCCATAATTATTATCAATTGTAACAATCAGCGCAGTGTTAAAATTCATTTGTACACGATTTTCCGGTCTTCGCAGCCATCATGACGTTGTGCATAGCTTTGCGAGATTTACGAGGCTTCCAAACTTTTTCCCGACGATTCTGCGAAAACCTATGGTCTTATTCAGGGGACTAGCCCAGCAGGAGTGCTGACTCCTGCTGGGTCTTTTAGGAAAAAAGGAAGAGTGTTTGGACGCAGCGTAAATATCGCGAAATTATTTGTAAAAAAAAAAAAAAAAAAAAAAAAAAAAAAAAAAAAAAAAAAATCGTTTGTGATTTTCTATTTCTGTCCTCTGAAATGACCAGAACGTTAGACTTATATTATATCCTCTTGAGTCCCGAGCTCATACTAATAATGCAAGAGAACTACTATTGTGTTATTTACTTTGTGTTAATGCTAGTTAACAATGAATGGCCATAATTTTTTTGAAACAATAATTAATTTTAATAAATAAATTACGCCAAATCAATTGACTTTTTTTGTGTTTATTTGTCTCCCGTACGCGTTTCACTTCTTTTGCAGAAGCATCTTCAGCGGGATTTTTCTGTTAATTATGTACAAAAGTTTGTAATCAGGTTATGTTTGTGGTTTGTACAGTGGAATGAATTATTATCTAACTTGTAATCTACTTACATTTTTTGGTCTATTGTATTTCTTTCAGCTCCATTCTCAGCATCAGTGCTTTTGCATTAACGGTGGGAAGTGTCTTCATGTTTGAGATTCACAACACTACACTTTTGCACTGCATTATGTGTTTGTTATTATTTGCAAATACAATAGACCAAACAATGTAAGTAGATTATAAGTTAGATAATAATTCATTCCACTGTACAAACCACAAACATAACCTGATTACAAACTTTTGTACATAATTAATAGAAAAATTCCGCTGAAGATGCTACTGCAAAAGAAGTGAAACGCGTACGGGAGACAAATAAACACAAAAAAAGTCAATTGCTTTGGCATAATTTATTTATTAATATTATCAGCAATTGAGGAAAATGATCCACAACATCCAGATAATAATTAATTTTTTTATAGATGGTATATATATGATACCTCTGGAGTCAAGCAGGAAAATCATACACACAACTTTACTGCTTCATGTTACTTTATTTCATGGAAAAAAATATATGTCTTTACCTTTATTTCGACGAACCATGTTGTACAGCTGCAGGATTCCAAGCTTCTAATCAGGGCTGCCAAAAGCAGAAGATCGAACATATGAGCTGTGAAAAGCGCTATGTGTATTGTAGATGATACGATAGGCCAGAAAAGGTTCAGCTGTGCAGGGGCCCTAGAAAAAAATAACTGAAGAGGATATGGAGGATAACTACAGTGATAAAATATTTACAACTGGCAAAAACAACTTATTGTCACTGTTATATACTAGACTTAAATAGAAGCACACTTTTTCATAGTTTGGAAGTTCCTTGTAATTATTTTGTAATAGACGAATAACTTCTCTAGAGGAAAAATTACAGTACGCTACGACTTGTTGCAGGATATTCCTCTGCGGCAGCCGGACAGCACGTACTGGGAAGTTGGTCCCCCTGGTAAGAACTGCGCTATCTCGACCCCGCTCGCCGACTTAGCCCAACTTTGCTCTTGCCAGGTCGCAACTTGCGCTCCGCCACCGCGCGACTCGTAACTCACACGTCGCTCTATCTTTAAAGGGGTTTTTCTCTCTTTCTGTCCCTCCGCTGCCAACCTACTAAATTGCCTGCTACCAAATGTAGTAGCTACTACGAAAGAACTAACTAGAAAATTTCAAGTGCCAACGGACGACTCGTAAAACGATCTTACAATTGGAAGTTCTAGTCGAGAGCAAAGGAGGGTGAGGGTATGCGAGGAGGAGAGGAGGAGGAGGGGGCGGGAGAAGTTTTCTGAAGTACGTTTAAAATATTAAAAAAAAAATTCGGTGTACTAACAGAAATATACCACCTAGCCACAGCTGATACTAATCACCGAGAAAACCAATTTCAACAAATGTAATTTGGATTCTAGATGTGATATTTACAATTGACAAATATTTTCTTGGTTACAGATTACAAGAGTTGACATCATCATTTTTTGGGTGAGGGTATACATTACTATTCCTCATAGTTTTGAGAATACTTGACTTTTGTTATCGTTGAATGTTATCGGGAATAGTTGATGGTCTTCTGGAGTGAGTGATATTTCGATCGCTGTTGTATTGTGCATGTAATTTGTTTAATGTGAGAGAACAGGATTAGAACATTTGACGTTCAGTTACCTTCTACGCTTCACGCTTAGTCGCTCGAGTACTAGACGAAACGTTTGGAAACTTATTTCTTTTCCAGACTCGGTAGCTCCTCGTGCCGAAGGTCGCCGGTTCGAGTCCGGCCGCGTGTGTATAAATGACATTTCCGTTTTGCGGCGTCTATACTTAGTAACAATGATACATTGGAGGAACTGATACACTGGAAGAGTCATGATAATCACATTGAGCTGGTTGTATAGCCTAACTTGCGAAATGGCTTTTTTCCCTTAATATCTTAAAAAGCTGCCGAGGTGAAAATGGTTCTCCAATGTTGCTGGGCAGAAAGATAATCTTCCACACCTTTCAGTAACCTTCAGTATCAAATTACAGAACGTGTACAAAAACTGCAAGTTGTATGGGTGACACAAAACTTTAATTTGAAGTATTAAATGTAACTGTGATATTATCGATGATTTGTGAAGTAGTTATAATTATAAATAATTCAGTTCTTTCGATCCAAACAGTTTTTTTATTGTATATTATTTTAATCCACTAGGGACTTGGTTAATCTCCGAAAATGCAGGTTCTTTTAGGCAATGATAATCACAAGCACCCGATCTACGCTTCTACGCCGATAGCTAACATTTCTTGAGTATATATTTCCATAGCAACCTGTATCGTCTTGCTTTTTCTCTAAGAGTATACGTATATTATTAATTTTCATCCTTGCTCAAGGAGCTAAATATTATGTTCTTTTTTCTGTTTTAAAAAATATTTCCGTTATGTCACATAACCTTATTATTTATTGTAGCGCACCATCACTTAAATTATCGAAAGCGATAATTTATTTAAAGAATCAGTTGTTGTAATAATTCTTACAGTTTGGTCGTTTTCTGTACTTCAGTCAGAATATGCAGAATTATAGTAACTGAATCCACTCGAGAACCACAGATAAAAGAGTAACTGAAAACGGTTGCTGAGTATCTTTGAAATTCTGAAAGCTGATAGAAGCGCTTCGCATCTTTCCAGCATAAATCTCGTGAGTCACACGTACGTCAGTTTGCATATTCAACTCTTTCGAAACAACTATAAATCATCGATTGTAGACTGACGCGGTTCGCCATACAGGAGAAGTCGAAAGAAACCCCATGGTAAATCCTGGCTAGTAGTCACACCTTTGACACTATATTATGCCATTTAACTCTATCCTTAATTACCACAGTTCCAGTACTAATTAATTTACACATGATTACTCGGTTCTCTTAATTGCACAACGTTCATCTCAATCAGCCTTGAGTATTCCTAAAATGCTTAATCTGGTATTTCCATCCAATGAATAAGTTATACAATTTTCCCGTAAACACAACTCTGAATTTCCTTAAAAAACAAAAAAAACCCGGAATTATGCTGCTTTATTCTGCTGAATTTATATCTAAACTCCAAATAAACAATTATATTCCTAAAAATCCTAATCATGAGAACAGAAAACTTTAGCTGCGTTTTAGAGAAATAATTAAAACTGATGATAGGCAGAAGGCATCATGGTAAATAAAAACAAAAAGAATTAACGGAATCAGTTACTGAGATTTGAATTCAGGTGAATGTGTCTTCTCAGTATTCTATTTAACGGTAATATGAACCGGCTCCCCGTGCGCATTGCCTGTGCCAGCTCACGCGACAGCGGCAGCCTCGACTCCTCGACCCGTGTCGGACTGTTTGCAGTGTGTGGCTGTAAGGGCAGCCCGTGGGCAGTATCACGTAGCGACGGGCCGGCCGGAAATTGAGATTTTAATTGAGGTCGCTGCGGCTGTGGCCCAGCCTGCGTCCAGCGCTCCCATTCTTTCTTTCTACCTCTCTAACCACCCGAGGGTTACTGCGATATTGGAGCGGCCACTCCGAAAGGCAGACACCACCACCTCACTAATCAGCAGTAAACACAGGTGGCCTACTCAATATACACATGCATTGTCTCAGTAAACAAGCATATGCTCTTTTTGAAAACTAAAAGTGAGGAATTATAAAAAAATCATTCCTTCCTTCTATTTGTATTAGATCTTACCCTTCTTAGCTCTAACAGCTAACAAATAAAATGATTATAACGAACGTACACAAGACTTCATTCTACACGAAACTATTTAAACTTTCCTTCTTTTGTATCTATTTAAGTGTTTCTCCGTCTCACCACGTCATCTACCTTAGTACCATAAACAAATGGCGATATCTAGTTGATTTAAAAGCAGAAGCTACTCTCAGATGGAACCTGCTTCTCTTTAGACGGGCGTTATTTTAACCAACCTCAGGAGGAACGAAATGAAGCATCAGAAGAGGTGGATGTGAAAACGGGAGTGTCAAAGGATATTGTACTGGAACAATTTTGTTCATTATTATAATGTGTTGGTTGTTTCCAAAGGACATAATTTATTATATTTGCTGTCATCAGTCTTTCGACTGGTTTGGTGCAATCCTCCATCCCTTCCTATCTTGTGCTAACCTCTTCATTTCTACATACACCCTTTACAACCCACGTCCTCAGTTATCTGCTTCATATATTCTAATCTCTGTCTTCCTCAACAGTTCTTATCTTCGACTGTTCCCTCCACTAACAATTTAACCAATCCAGCATGTCTCAAAATATGTTCTACCAGACTGTCTCTTCTTTCTGAAAGCTTCTTCCACAAACTTCTTTCCTCACCCATCATTTCCAAAACTCGTTCATTTCTTACATTGTCTGTCCACTTAATTTTCAGCTTTCTTCTGTAGCACCACATTTCAAATGCTTCAATTTTCTTTCTTTCTCGTATTCCTAAAGCCCATGCTTCGTTATCATTAAGTTCCACATTAGACCATGTCTTACACCCTTTTTTAACTGAAGCAGGTGTCTCATGATTCTTTACTTTTATTATAGCCTCTTTAGTCTTATATAGTTAATAAAATATACTTTTATCTCGAGATTTTATACCTGACTTCCTTAAAAGTTTTAACATCTTGTCCCACCTAACATTATCAAAAGCTTTTTCTAAATCAACAAACACTATAAAATTATCTTTGTTTTCTTTATCCGCTGTTCAAGTATTAATCTTAAAACCAGAATTGCTTCCCTTGTACCGCGGGTTTTCCTAAACCTAAACTGATCTTCACCTACTATCTCTTAGGCTACCCTTTCCATTTATCTGTATATTATTCTGGTCAGTAATTTTGAAGCATGTGATGTTAGACTAATGGTGTGATAATTCTCACATTTGCTGGCTTGTGCTTTCTTCGGAAGTGTGAAGATGATATTTATACTAAATTAAGTTGGAATTTCTCCTCTTTTATAAATTTTTGATATCAGTTTGAATAATATTTTGATTCCTTCTTCTCCTAGGGATTTAAGAAGTTCTGCAGGGATCTCATCAATTAAAATTGCTTTATTTGTTTTCAAGTCATTCAGAGCATAATCATATTCTGTCCTTAAAACAGGATCTTCTAAGTCATCAATGTCGGTATCGCCTTCCTTTTCCATTGCGCTCTTGTTCAAATCGTTCCCATCATACAGTTTCTCAATGTATTGCTTCCATCGTTTAGCTCTATCTTCTGAGCTTAAAAGAGGATTCTCATCGGACGCTTTAATGTTTACACCTCTTTTCTTCATATCTCCAAAATTCTGTTTGATCTTCCTATATGCAACATCTACTTTTCCTACGACCATTTTCTTTTCTACGTCTTCACACTTTTAATGTAACCATTTTTTTGCTTTTTTGTATATACCGTTTATTTAATTTCTAAATTTCCTGTATTTCTCTCTTCCTGCTTCATCCTGAGAATTTTTTTGCCTCCTCAGCTCCAAAATTTCTTCTGTGATCCTAGGTTTTCGGGCGGCTTGTTCCCTAAAGATTAATGTTTCTTTACCACCTTTCATTGTTTCTCTCTTCAATGTATTTCATTCGTTCTCGGCTGAGCTCTTTTCAGAGTGACTTCTTAGACCTAAGTCCAGCTTTATATAACACGGTTGAAAAGGAAAAGGACTATCAACAGGTGAAGGGTATCATGGACAGAATTTTTAGTCGGGAAGAACAACGTAGAATGAGGATAAATTCCGAAATGAATCAATCTATTAACTTTTCTACGATTATAAGGTAGAAGAGAAATCGATTGTTCAAAGGGAAAACCGTAAATACTTCGGTATATCGTCAGATAATATACACATCTATTAGGACAGGCTGGAAAGAGGTTTCAAAGCCCCGGATTTTCTGGTGAGGGTGATGATGAAATTCTGATATTAGTACTTGACCAGACCACAGTCTGAGCATTGTGGGGTAATATGGGATTCACATTGTGTAGTTGGGGAGATTTCCAAGGAATGTAGATAGATTTTTTGTGTGAAAAGTTAACGTGGAATGCAGTCAGTAACTAATATAGCAATAGAGATGAGATGGTAGTTTTTGAAACACAGGAGACGGCTTGAAGTGAATAATGTTCATACTGGCGATGGTAGTCAGTCTTCTGCCTCACGTTACATGAACGATCCAGGAGCGAACAGCAAGGTAGTTATCTCCGGGGGCAAAATAATTTCTTGTGGATCACGGTTTTGTTCTTGACCAAACCTCAGAGGAAAAGATATGTTAGAAATTTAGCTTAAGCTTGAAGTAAATGGATCTTGGGACCAAATATATGATCGTGTTCGAACTGGTGCCGAGATATTCCAGGGTCTTGTATTTTGTAATTTTAATTTTTTCGTCGAGGTCGTTAGGTGTGAGAATCGAATAATTCGGAAGTAATTGGATCATGACCTTTTAAAGGAACCATCACGGCACCGACCTGGAGTGATTTCGGGAAACATTCGAAAACTGAAATCTGGACGGGCGTACAGGTATTTCAACCCAAATCCTCGCTAACATCAAGCCCAAGCGTTACCGACCACCCACCGTGTGTACCTCCGTATCTTTTGGAAAGGCTTGGACTTGTGAGAGTAAAATGCTGTAAAAAGTTCTTTTTTAAACACATGCCATTAATATATATCTAGCAGGCCTGAGTGGGCGAGAACATCCACATCATCACGAGGTGATTGGTGAGGTTATTTTCAGTAGTGAGAAGGTTAGCTATAGTGTCGAATTCTCGAAGTTTCCTAATCTCGTTTTCAAAAAATCTAAGTATTTTTTCATTCTTTTTAGATCGTTTTATGAAAGTCTTAGTACTTTTAATTATTATTTTTGTGCCTCGATTTGCCACTAAACCCAAGTTTTCTTTCATCTTTTATATTTAAAATCGTTTTAGAAAATAGTTACACTTTTTAATTTAGTTTTGGTGCTCCATTGCAAAGTTTGAGAAAATTGTGACTGTAGAACCTTGTTTACTTGGCGAGGTTGGTGCGTTGCATATCATTTGTAGAGTTCCTCCACGACGTCAACTTAGATGCATCGTACAGTTTGCTGAATGTGACAATGGCTATGGGAAGCAGCAGACTGTTCCGACAGGTTTAACCATCAGAAGCCGAGTCGAGCAGTCAGGAGCAAGTAGGTGGGCCCTGCAAGGTGGTACTGGCCCTGAAGTTTTGTAAACGGCAACTCAGAAATAAACAAACTAAAAAAGACGCACAGTATAGAAGTTACCAGGAGGCGGCAGGTACGTATAAATTAGATCTAGAGATTGCGATACACGATACACGCTTCCTGCAAGAATTGTTCCGATTCTGAATTTGAAGAATCATTTTTTGAATGTACGCCTTTTCCTGAGAACGCTTAACGATTGGAAAACAATATTTAGTTTGTTTTACTGACAGCGTGCTTTATAACAGAATTAAAACAACTTAACATCAAATAGCCCTGAAACCGCCTACACTTGTTCGCCGAACTTAAACCTTTTTTTCTGGTGAACCAAAATAGAGAGGCACAGGAAAACTCAGTAACACTCTGCCACAGGAATTTCGGTCTACAACGAAGTGCAAATCCCCGGGCAGTGGGTGCGGTTCCTTTTGCCACTTAGCTCGCGTTCGCCGCCGTTATCTGCAGCACCGTAATCCTGACTCTCTCTCACGGCCGGTCGCCCAGGATAAGCCCCTTCTGTTGAGCAAACTGCCGCTGCCAGATCTGCCCACCCCCTCTTGTAAGCACGGCGCTAACATTTACGTCTGTAGCAACAGGTAGCGAGAAACAAAGCAGCGGCCTGGCGCTGCAATCTGCTGATCAGCTCCTTTGTCTGAGATGCGCTTCCCACAGCGACTAATCCCGCTCTGTTAATGCCATCACCAGTAAGAACAGGTAGTGCTGTAATGGGACGAACAGTGCTTCGTAACGGGGTTTGAAAAGACTTAACAAGTCTCGGCAATATAAAATCTAAATTCCCGGCATGTCAATTACCCAAAAACGTTTACAAGAAGCAATATATATCTGTTAACGCCACGATAAAACGTTACAGCACAGAAATACGAACGGTGGTAGCATATGCCGTAGAAGGCCTTGATATGGAGAAAAAAGGTCTGTTAGAGAAACTAGAAATGAAATATAGGCAGATCTCTAGGAAAATCCTAGGTTCAGTCAAAGAAAATGTGAATTTAGAAGATGACCAGGTTTAATTATAGATCACGATACCACTACAACGATTTGCCGCCACACGGAAAATAACACAGTTATCAAAGAATTATCCATATGGCATTTAATAAATTGTTTATCTGGTTCAGGCCGTATTTAAACACAACCACCACTACAAGAAAGAAAACAAAACAGTTTAGGCTGATATTATCCCTATGCCGACAGTAAAGTTGTTGAAGCGGGAACGCGATCTAGAATTAACATGACGCAGATGTAGAAAAGATCCCACACACAAAATTCGAAGCAGGATAATTTTTTTCTATAGCCACATTGCCCGTATAAATCCTAAAAGGCTGAGCAATAAGAGCTTCATTTTTTTCAAAAAAATGAAGCGTGGTTCAACGAGGTAGAGAAATGTTTGCAAGAAGTGGGGATAAAACAGGGGGATGTCCAGAAACGTATCCCGCTCAGAAAGAAACTCCGAGATCACCGTAGTTTCCAAAAAAGTTCGGAAATAAAAACTGGCAAAACTTGTATGTACTGAAGTGAGGAAGCAATAGCATAGGATACGAATGCAGGAATTGTGAGTTAAACTCAAATCCTAGGAGCAACTAAATAGGAAAAAGACAGTTGAAATAGCACGATCCGAATCGCTACTAAAAGAGAGCAGGTTGGTGTGGGCTAAAAATCAGCAGGTAGATTTCCACTGGCTCTTGTCTTCCAAACATAATGACAAGCTGTATCAAAGCATATTTAAGACACAGATTCATTAAAGCCACGAGATACAAATACTATGCGAAAATATACACAGGTATAGTTAAATGGTCATGGTATAAGGAAACTTTGTGTTGAAGGATATTCTGTGATGTTAACGCCGGTCTAAAATTTAACACCGTCTATTTCAGGAATTATCTATGCAGGATCGGAGTAGTAGACGGACCACTCTGCGAGTGCGTGCAAGAATAATAAGGATGTGAAGGATATGACAACATGATAGTCTCAGGCAACACCATCAGGAAGTAAGTTCTGATGTGACAGCAACTGCAAACATATGTAGCGACTCTGGTAGTGACCAATAAGTCTGCCTCATATTATCATTTGTGTGACATATTAGATATACTTTATAGAAGATTTTATTAAGACATGAGTTTCAATTTTTAATTGATATTATATTTTTTGGTATCTTGTTGAAGGCTGACCTGGCTGAAGTTCATTTTATATATATATTGGGACTTCATAGGACTATTTTTGACACCCTCTCTGTGTGAGGACATTTGTTACGTTCATTTAACCACTCATTACAATATTTACATTGCACAAAGTAAAAGGTATTGTTTCTACGCGGTGGGAGGCTATCTTAACTGTGACGTACAGAATTTTATCCCATAACTAAAGCCATGACTTACTACTTGTTGAATGTTTGGTCCTCTTAGGTTACAAAATTTTATTCATGATTCCACTTCACTAGCTGTAGTAGTACTACCAAATGCCGTGTTGTACTGAATTAGTTCAATACACTTTCTGGGGTAGCAGCAATACACGAACTGAAATCAGGAGACGTTATTCACCATAAGGAAATGGGGCATGCTACCCCACGATAATTTAACGCTGAAATGTATTTTAGAGACTAATCAACTGAAATCTATCCATTAATTTGTGACAAAGAGTCCAGACCCGGGTCAAATATTTACTGAAGGAGTAGTAGCGATCGAGCTCACACGTGGTTTTGTTTACGTGATGAGTGGTGACGAAGAAATTAACGAAATTACAACGACTGAATGAGGAGTGAGCTATGACTGATGCCGATAGCCCGTGTAATATGCATTGCTTTTTATGGCCTTGGTTGTAGAGAAAATGAGAAGAGCCGTATTAGGAGTCGGGTAGTGGAGTACCAATCGTTTCTATGAAAACTATCTGTTTCAATATGAATCTACTGATAAAAGAGCTTGTTATGGACAAATTTTATCTGTTTAGGAGACTAGTTGTCTGATGTTGGCACCATCCTCTCCACTTTTTTCTGAACTAGACGTTTGTTTTACTATCGGCACAATTTAGTAATATGGCTACTTCTGAATGTAAAATGTTACTATTATGCACGTAAAACTTAAAAGATACGAGGGGCTACCCAAAAAAAACTGAATTATTTATTTAAAAGCTTTTTCAAATTATTTACCAACCAACCTTATCCCCTTGAAAATACTCTCCATTACAACTTTACACCGGCATTTCCACTGTTCGAAACATTTTCTGGAGTCATCTTTAGAAATAGCTGACATTTCCTCCCTCGTTTTTTTTTTTTTTTTTTTTTGACCTCTTTAATGTTGTCAAATCGGTGTCTTTTCATGCCTCTTTTCATGCGTGTAAATAAGAAAAAGACGCATGGAGCCAAATAAGGTGAGTAAGGTGCGTGGGGCAACGGAAACATGCCATTTTTAGTCAAAAAAGCAAATGAGCATTGTTTTGATATCTGATTTGTCTTTATGACATTTTTTTGGACGGGGTGACAATGACGTCTTCCATTGGCTTGACTGTTGTTTTGTTTTTGGGCCGTAACATTACACCCTGATTCGTCACCGGTAACGACCTTTGACAGAAAATCTGGATCAATTTCAAGCTGTTGTTTCAAAGCACGACATGTTTCAACTCGATGCTCTTTTTGATTGTCAGTCAGAGCCCGAGTAACAAACTTGGCAGCAACCCTATTCATTCCCAAGTCTTCGGTAAATATTCGCTGAACCGAGCACCAAGAAATCCATTAATATCTGACAGCTGATCAGTTCTCTGTCGACGGTCTGAGAGCACAAGCTCTCGATTTTTTGCAACATTTTCGTCAATTCTGGCAGTCGTTGAACGTCCAGGACGATTAATTATTAATATTATTCCACTGTAGAAATTTTCTATGACACAATTGGTAGTGAGACTGAGCACGTATTTCGAACGATTTGTATCATAATTATAAACATGATAAGACAATACATTCTGATTTTTACGTGTTTTGGAAACTACAAATCAGAATCGATAAGAACTTGACTACTGCATCAACTCCATTTAAAACCACTCGAGTGGAGGAGAAAATCAGCAAGCAGTTTAAAGTTTTGTAATTCATTGGTGTGAAGAAAATTACATGAAATTGAAAGCCGTGGAGAAGTTATTTTTATTGTTTTGTTCATTTACAGCTTGTAACATATTAACCAAAAAAAATCTCAGTAATACCAAAAGTTGCAACCAAATGGCTTCGACTTTTGTAAAATCGACTTATTTTGGTGCGAGTGTATAAATACACACAAAGATATTATGTCGACAATAGTTGCAATAGTTTTGAGGTATCCCTATCTGTATCGCAGTCTTATCTTTAGGTGTCAGAAATTTCTCAGCACTACTTTTCATATACTTAGGTACTATTCCGAATATCGCGGTACTTGGTCATTCACGATGGTGAGCAGTGTGAGCCAACTCAGAGGTAAAATGTTTCTCACTGACTCTAGGTGCCTCTGACAATGATACAGCCACATTGGCTTCGCGCCTAGAGTGTTTGAAATCTGGTTCGTTTAGTAAGGAAGAGTTTGCTAAAATATTTGCTGTCTTTAATAACTACTTTGAGTAACTAGAGAAGTTTCCGTTTTAATTCAATAATGTGAAATAAGACTGGTAATGATCGCACATTTTGTTGAAATAATTAGAGACGATTGGATGAATTGATGATAATCTACCAAAGAGGACAGATCACTTAAGTTTGGGTGGGTAAATAGCGTAGAAGAAGTGAATTAAATAGTTAAAATGTAGGAAAAGTCATCAAAAATATTTAGTGATGTTCGTATTCAGTTCTAGTCTATGTGGCTTTAAGAAACAAGACGCAAAAACATGTAAACACTATGTCGATAGATGAAGTAATCACGAGCTCCTGAAATAAGCATTTATGGGGACAGTTTAGCATTCAGTAACTGTTGTTTTTTTAAATTTTATATGGTATTGACGGCAAGTATAGGAATTTGCGGTCTGAACAAATGAAGGTCCAACAGAGCATAGTATTTTTCAGCGTAATGGAATGGTGGTCACGCCCAGCACTTTCTAAGTTAAATGAAAGTTTCAATAAACGGATGAATTGTTCCTGACTAACTATTTGAATAAAGCCTGAGACGTTTTCAAGAATATTTTCCGTAGACGGAATGACGATCGGTATGAAGAGTTTGTAATCTTCAGAGTGGGTATTCATGTGACCAATGAATAACTCAAAAATTATATCATTTATTTATCCAAACCACCATTGAATAAACATGTTATTAATAGAAACTCTCTCTGAGATGTTTTTCTATAGGTAGTTATTTGATTTAGATTTTGATTAATTAATAACGAAAGATGTGGTCTGCCTATTTGGAAAAACCTGCTTCGAATTTATTTTTGGCCATTAACCCCATGCCCATGGCATTCCATTCCTTGTCTCACATTCTTATCTTGGCATTAATCGCCAAGTTGTTGGCAACTAACCATAAGGATCAATTAAAAATAGTAAAATTATAAGAAAATTGAGGCTACCTTATTTACGGGTCGAGAAATTAACGAAAAGTTTATGATAGATCGGTATTATGAAATACGTCTAGTGCCTTTCAACGGTGCTATTGATAATCAACCCAGTCTATTACGATAATGAATAACTAGATGCAATTTACCATTCCAGTGTTCTAATACATCATAAAATATTGACCTTCTACTGAAAAACTGTACCCTTAAGGCTGGAGGTAGTAGTTACTTCCTAGGAAGATAAATAAATCCTTGTCAAGAAGATCTTGATCAATAGAAAGGAACAATGAATTTCCGAGAATTACGCTGTCTTAGTAGCTCCCATTTGCGTATTAAAAGGGTGAATGACACAAGTGGGTATGAGACGTATTAAAATTGATATCCGTACGCTCCAATACTGTAGTCGTTCTGCATATCCTGTATTTACACCAGTAGAACGTTTCCTGTAAAATTCCAATATTCGTAATCTATAAAGAAGAAATTTCCCAACTTCCCTAAGCAAAAGGTATGAAGACGATTTTAGTAATGTACCGTTATGCGTATATATATATATATATATATATATAAATTGAATTAGTAACGTATGTAGTTGATTTGAAGTAATTGAAAATTGCCATTAGATGTGTTTGTTTTTATTAATGTAACTATAACGTAGTATCACATGCTGTGCTTCTTTGTATTTTACTGTTAAGTTTTTAAGGCGTCTTATAAATACCCTAATCAGTTAGACAAATAGAACTAGTTTAAAGACATTAGATTTTAACGAATATTTTTGTATTAAAGTATTTATAAAATAATTTTTAATTCTTGTAAATTGCTTTCTGCTATGAAATATGATACGATAGGCAATTTAGGTGCAAGTATCAATACGTGTTAGAAATTTAAATATCATGCTGAACCGAATAAAATTCCGCTATCAAAATGTAAAGAGAGTAAACAAAGTGGCAGCTGTCCTGACCACACACTTGGAAACAACTAAATGTGCGTGTTTTCAGTAAAGTATGCGCAAGCATATATTTATCGAGAGCTAACACCACCTTATAAGAATGAACGAGAGCATCGCGTTAGGACAGATTTATTTATCTATGGATTTGAGCGCAGCACGTGACGAGCACACGTCAGTCGAACTAATGCCCGTGGGAGAGCGCGTCTGTTCGCTGTCGTTAAAATATTTGTTGTGCGCCCAATTTTGGGCGTTAATGAGTCCAATTACTCGATCCGCTGCAGCGCTGAGTGTGCACATGGCGACCAGACACAACAACACTGACGGTGTCTCGTACAGTTCAGAACAACACGATATGGCGCGGCTTATTGCTTGGATGTTCAGAGCCATCATTCATTTTCTACAGCGTCGGATCATGGTTTAGATCTAAATTGCCAGGAAAAAAAGTGAATCACCCAGAAAGAGAAGAGCAAATTAAATGAAACTATAAGGTTTGCAAGGGTATGTGATGTTATTTCAGTTAATACAAAATCAAGTCAAATTTTCTAAGAACTTGGCAGAATGAGCCCTGTTATCAATATGATCTTGCATCTCCTCTGGGCTAAATTCATGCGCTGATTCGGTTTTTGAAGAGTGTCATAACACAGTCATATCCTTTCCTGATATCCAATATTTCCTTTTTTTTACATACGGTACGTCAAGGACATCCTGTTATCTACTACATCTCTTGCAACAACATCGTGGTGACATTTTTCATCAGGACCATTCCCGTCCACAAAGAGCGCATGTTTCTATGAATTGTCTGCGTGATATTGAAGTATTCCCATTACCAGCAAGGTCCCCAGATCTGCTTCAGACAGAATACGTAGAGGAGTAGCTTGGATCCCAGTGCTAGTATTTAGTATATCAAGGTTGCAATAGTTGTGGGCCAGCCTGCCCCAGGAGAGGATAATGCGGTTTTATGACACCCTTCCCAACCGAATTATTGCATGCATTCAGGTCAGATGGGGTGTAACGTCATACAAGTAAGTGGGCTCGTACTGCCAAGTTCTTTGTAAACTTTACTCGATTTTGTTATTAGTAAAATAACATCATATGACATATCCACCCAAAAAGTTGAATTTTGTTTCCTCCTCTCCTTCAGAGTACTACACTTTTTTGTCAGGCATTAAATACTGATGCTATGTATATCTCTACGAAATTTATTCTGTTCCTCACGTGGATGGGCCAATGTAAAATCCGATATATATATATATATATATATATATATATATATATATATATGAATTGGCAGTCATTGGGGACTGCCGACAGAAGTGAAAACTCAAAACCATGAGTATCATACGCACAACACCTCATACTTACAGTTACGTATATACTGTTAACATTGGCATGTCGGTGACACGAACTAATAAGATTTTACCCATCCAAAAATCGCCCAATGCACCTAAACGAGTTTTCACTTCAAGATAGTTTCTGTGATCGTGGAATCGATCCCGTGACCTTCCATTCAGCGGTACAGCGCTTTACGACTTCACCCACGGGGACCGCCAATGGCTGCGTACTTATAACATCTAATTCAAACGATTAATGTCAGATATATTACAAACAAATAAAAATTATAGTCAATATGGTCAAAAATCTTTATGTGTATAAGACTGGAGGTTTTCTCGGCGTTGAGAATGAAAAATTTTCTCGGGTAACTAGCTGAGTTAATCGATCGATCAAACACGACATTATGGCGGTTGCAAACTCTGCCGCCGTTGTCAATTTATTTAATATTCATTAGAAGTAAGAGTATTCGTTAAAATATTCGACAATACATATGTAAGATAGAGCTTTAATTTTCGATTAGCGTTCGCTTTGATTAGATTGTTATTACAACCGGAACTTGGCGTTACAGGACAGGGCATCAGTACTTTAATTTCTTAAAAAATAATTTAAATTGTTTTAATTAGTGTCCTGCTACTTAAATCATTACTAAATTTGAATAAAAGTAGTTCTACACTGATCGCGACGTATACAGTCTAGACTATTATCAAAACTAATATTACGTGGCATGACGTAAGTTGTTAGTTGATTTTTTGTTTAATTTCCTTTACTTTTCAACGATAACATATTTCAGCCGCATGTAACTGCGTTAGCAATTCAAACGTTGTAATATCGATATGAATCACGGATAACAAAAAAGAAAGTTGTAAAAACCCATAACGTTTTTTGATCAAATTTATATCGCGATGCATTATTGCCACTAAAATGTGTTATGGTACTTGTATTAATATGCGTATTATTGAATACTTGTTTTCTCTGGCAGCAAGTTTTGCGTAGAATGTGGTTAGGTTAAATTGTAACCTGGAGCAGAACTGAAACGGAAACCTTTTGCTACAGCCCAAGGCACGAGGAATTAAATTGAGCTTTATTTGGCAACAATTCTATTCAGTTAAGCAATTGTTAAAAAAATGAATTGCCAGAACACTGAAAGAAAAGTATGTATTTTTTCTGAAATCGTTACTTGGTTTGAATGAAAGAAGTTCCAAATTGATCGCGATCTATGCGGCCTAAAACTAATTTTAGTGGCATACCTAAGTTGTTGAGACTTATTTTAGCATCCTACGTTTTCACTGGGGTCATTATTTCAGCCGCATGTAAGCTGTTTCAGCCATTAAAACAACGATCTTCATCACAGAGGGAAAGTATTAATTCGTGTGTGATTGAAGCTTTGATTTTCTAAGCGGCAATATTAGTGGAGATTGTGGTTAGGCTGAAATGCAACATGGACCAAGTTGACAATTGTAACTATTTACTACAGCGCAAGGGACGAGAAATTATATTCAGTTTTATTTTGTAACAATTCTATTTAGTTAAACAACTGCAAAGACGTGAATTGCCAGAAAATTGCGTTAAACCCGTTATTTGTGACGGGCTTTGAGGCTAGTAAATATTACATACAAGTTTAATCTATACTTTCACTGCTGTCCAAGGGGAACACGTCATACCTGTAGCTACAGATATACTGTTTTTCCAGCATGTTGGTGACGCGAACTAACAAAATTTTACCCATCCAAAAAGCGTCCAACGCGCATATCACACGCGCAACACGTTATAGCATGTAGGTGACGGGAAGTCGTGAACTCATATATTTATCCCCACCCAAAAATCGTCCAACGCACCTAAAGAAAAAATGTTGTAAATACTGGCTTAAACCTTGCGTAGTTCATAGTGCTCGCGGAGATGACATGGAAATGATTAACAAAGTTTTGAACTGAATCGGCCACTTATCTTAGTATCCGAGAGTAATGTTACCTACACTAGCTACCGGAGAATCTCGGGATTGAACATATAATCAGGAAGATCTAGATTCTTCTCTGCATGAAAATAAAATTATTTCAAATGAGAAACTCTCGGAAATCTATCTAATGAAACTAGTCTAATTAAATGCGGTAATACGAAATAAAATTTAAAGCGTGAAGTAACAGATAAGCAAACTAAGAATGGGTAGCTAAACTCGCTCTAATATTGAATATTGGACTCCAATAATGTCACTCCAATTTGAACGTAACGAAAACCTTCTCGAACAAATAACTCTCGTATTAAAGTCAAATTGAATTCCATTTATTAACAATTAAGCCTAATTAGCATAAAATGAAGTTATATGTTCAAAATATAATAAATAATTCAATAAAATATTTAAACTAGATTCGTATTATTATCGAAATTAGAGATCAAAGTTAATTATATAGAACTGTTACAAGGCATGATATACTGTACCGAGACAGAAGCTTCATGATTAAAAATGTATTTCGCGTTATTCGATTGAATTTCAGTCTTTAATCCACACTTTAAAAATGGGATTATATTTTTTGAAGCAACTGGCGTTCATGCCATAACAAAAAAAAAAAAAAAAAAAAATAGAGAAGAAATACTGCATGTGCAATAAGTTGAATGTGATATTGTTTATTATGCAGTGGGATAAGAAGTTATACAAGAGGGAAACATTATCGGTGGATAATTTTAAATTTATTCACTTACTATTTGATTGGTGACAAAATTTGTATTGAACTGCTGTTGTATCAGCCAGTATCAGCCAGACATACCTGTGATCCTGGTTAATACTTGATGAAATGTGTTGGAGGAAGCGGAGTACGTGGAGAAAGGGGCGTATCCTGGCTGAATAGCCTGCTGGAATCTATTGAATGCCGGCCGAAGAGGCTGCATCCCCGCCGCCTTCCCTATTCAGGAAGCCGTCTTTATCGGAACCTGCTATCTCAGTGCTGGAGGAGAGAGGATTCCGTATTCGGAATAGGCTTTCCCCTCATAGAGGATAACTATTCAGTCACGTGCAATCACATGTGCAACCTCAGATCCTGTATATTTCATTTATTTATTTTTAAGTGATAACCGTTCAACCATATGTAAATCAACGAACGGTGTTCATTCCTGTCACATAGTAATTTAACAGAGCGTTCTGGTGGCTCAGTGGTCAAGGCGACTGACTGGAGATCGAAGGAAAAGTCCCCGTTCCCAATCCCTGTCTCGAAAGTGATTTTCAAAGGCTCTTAAATCGTCCTTTATCTACAATAATGTCTCAGTGGTTCAGATTAAATGTCAAACTGTAGGTACTCTTTACATGATAGGATTACCGGGTTAGGCAATGTAGGAGGGAAGGAACTGAAAGTCCTACCTCTCATACCAGACTCAGTACCACTCCTTCAGGATGGTACAACCGACATTCGTATTGAAGACCACGCTTAGGTAGTATATTAAGAAAAAAGTATATTCTGAAACAATAAATTTTGATGACACGACGGCAGGGTATACCTCTAGCACCAAATAACGTGACTAAATTCCATAACCGGGGAAACATGGATGTAAGCCAGTTGACATCTTTCAACGAGGAAGTCGTAGGAAATCTAAGCAACATGTTTCAGCTTATAAAGATAGCATTCATATTTAATTTCATCTTATTTTCACTGGATTGTGAAAGCTATGTGATTAAAAATGATGGTTTGCCCCTTGAAAAGGTCTTAGCAAGTGTCAGTATCCTAAAACAGAATTTCGACGTAGAACGTTATTCTTTGGTTATACACTGATCAGCCAAAACATTATAACCGCCTACTTACTAACATATTGGTCCACCTTTCGAACGAAATACAGCAGCGGTTCGGCGAAGCATTGATTCTAGAAGTCCGTCCTTGGTAGACTTCCAAAGGTACCTGATACCAAATTTCTATGCACAGGTCACTAAATTCCCTTAAATTACGGGCTAGCGGTTTGTAGGGGCGCGGCGACTGGGAACGAGCATCTTGGAAACGGAGAGGCTGGTTAGCTGTAAGCGTTCTACTGTGGTGAGCATCTATGTAAAGTGTTTCAAGGCCGAGTAGGCGACAATGTGGTGGCCATCCACTCCACATCAGAGTACGTGAATGTTGGAGGCTTGCCCGTTCTGTAAAGCAGGATAGGTTTGTATCTGTGGCAGATTCGCGATTCTTGTGCTCTGAAACACTTCTGGAAGCACCAGAAATGTACTCTTCCATCAGATCTGCCACAGATCACCGCCTACCCTACTTTACAGAGCGGGCAAGCCTCCGACATCCACGTTCTGTGATGTGGCGTGGGTGTCCACCACATTGTCGCCTACTCGTGGTTCCACAGATCCTCACTACAGCAGCACGCTTACAGATGTTTCCGAGATGCTCGTTCCCAGTCACCGCGCCCACAAACCGCTGGCCCTAGATTTAAGGGAATTTCCTGACCTGTGGTTAGAAATATAAGATACCTGTGGAACCCTACCAACGACTTGTAGAACCCATGATACGCCGAACCGCTGCTGTATTGCTTTCGAAAGGTTGACCAATATGCTAGTAAGGAGGTGGTCATAATGTAAATCACTGACTTCTATGGAGAATCAAACAATCTTATAATTATGGTTCTTCAACCGACATGATACTTTGTAAAGACTGACTATGATGTCAGCGCGAAGATACTAATTTCTCCGTTTCTTTCTATAGCACATAATTTCTTTAAAACCGGATACAGATAATCCATTACAATACGAAACTTTTGTAAACTACTTCATATGATGTCAGCTTATTAATTTATGCTTCACCCTACCTGATTCTGATAAATATTCCTCCTTAGTTTTGGCTAACTGGCCCTAGTGTTTAGACTGTCAAAATTGCGAAGATACAATATTTTGCCAACAATGTTTTTTACATTTCCTTCAGCCATTACGAAGATAAACCTGTGGAGCAGACGGTGGTTGAACCAAAGGGATTGTTCATCATTAATAACCAGAATTCGTAGCTTTTCCAATTTGCTTCTTCATAGCTGGACGAGATAACAAGAGTGCAATGTTTATACCTTGTATACGGAATTAGCCGTGTAGTTTAATGTTGTAAAATATCATGAGCCTGGTGGCTGTTTCTGACAACGTATGGTGTGTTGTAATGGCTCTTAGGATTATTAGATCTTAATGTTTTAATAGATCTGACGGAAACGACGCAGTTCTATCTTCAATATATCACTGCCAGTTACTTCGCGACGGATTCTGATGTGTTAGTACTAAGTTCAGTTGCGCTTAAAAATATTAGTATACTAAATTATATAAAGGATTTCTTTATCTTATATCTTTGTGTACGTTCCATATTGAGGACATAGCTGTTCCAAAGCCATGGTAAATAGGGGCAATATAATGGAAACTTGTATTATCCGCTTCCATGAAGTGCGAAGACAGATTGTTTTTCGTGTTACTAACTTTACTTTTTTCTATTTCTTGCATAAATTGTTAATGTAATGATACGTTATGAAGATGACGGAAGTCTTAAACCACATTTGGGACTGAAGTCGATGGACCGAATAATCCATGTATACATGCAATTTTTAGATCGCTACATCACATACCACTTTGGTGACATGGTAGAATAATGAAATAGGGTTAACGGTGCCTAATCTCCACAAATCATACATATATCTGAATTTTTAAAAACATTTCGCTTTAGTGACAGCACTGACGATATTACTGATATTGTGAAAATCAAACTAACACATATTCTCCTAAATGTTCATTTTCTCTGCAGTTCACATTAAGGATAACACTGTTCTACTAATGACGTATTACCCTGCACTAGTGGAAACAATAAAATGCTAGAAGCAATTTCGTACAATACAAATCCCACATATCTAGAAATAATACTCCCTATAACAAAATTGTTACATTGGCCAGCGATGAAGCATCGTGAACTGTCGGTTGCTGGATTGTATGAAGGAGGAGGTGTGGAATATAGAAAACATCTTTCAGAAAAAAAGAAAATAATGATAACTCTCAATTTATAACTACCTAAGTTTAAGAAATATTGACCCAATTACAAAAGAAGAAGATAGCAATTATTTGAGGACGATAATTATCATTTTATTAATTTACTTAAACACGCAGAAGATTCCGATGACTCTTTAAAAGTAAGCCACTGAACGTGGTGGGTGGTTAACGCTATGGCCTCGCATTCGGGAGGATGCAGGTTCGAATTCCCGTCCTGGCATCCAGATTTGGGTTTCTCCAAATCACTCAAGGCGAATGCCAGGATGTTTCCTTCAAAAAGGCCATGGCTATATTCCTTCCAGTTCCTTGTCCCCAGTCCTATCCCACCTCTAATGACCACGACATCGACAAGGCGTAAAGCAATAAAAATAAGTAAGGCCTTTTGCCATTAGAAAAAGGGGGAAAAAGAGAGGGGTAATAATGTGCCATCAGTCTACGGGTAAAACAATAATGAACATACCATTTGCATGACAGACGTTTTCCGGAGATTTTAATGGAATTTATATGCAGGAAATTTAATCAGGCACAGCGCATTATTAAGAACCGAAGACACTGGTTTTTCATCTTGTTTGTCGTTTATTTTTTTTTTTTATTTTTAAATCAAGAACTTACCCCTTCCACAAAACTTTCATACAAAAAATATAAATTAACTACAGAAGAGATCGAAATATTCAGATATTTACTTTATTGATACTTTACGTATATCTTACTTCGGAGAATATGGCAGAAGCGTTCTTGTCATTTTACTGTCAAACTCAGAAAGCGTCATTACTATCATCAAAAGAAATATATTTTTGTTTATTACTAACATCCAACGAAACATCGAAAAACATAATCTCATAATATCAGGTAAAATGATATCTTTAATCACTAAAATAAAGCATATTTAGTAAGATTTATTATTATATCTACATTCAAGTGCTTTTTTTCATCATTTCAATTAGCTATTGCTCTAGTAATCACTATATTTTCCTGACTGTTTGGAGTCAGCTGCCTTTGATGAGTTTTACGTTTCCTTGGCATGATTAAATTAACAGGTATGGTTTTTCGGCCGCATGCGCTTGCTAACCCCAAGCATTTTATACTTGCTACCTGCTACCAGGTCGCAGTAAGTACTAAGGGGAGAGGTGAAAAGTTTACCGTTTCTATAAAACGTATAACTATGTTCAACGTGTGATCAGTGTGTTCGTTGTTTGTGAAATGCGTAGTTTAGGAAGCGGAGATTGGGGACCATGCTGGATTGGGGTGCATAAAATAAACCTCAGAAAATTATCATGAACACACAAATAACTTGTTGAAGTACTTTAGTCATGCAAAGACAAACGCATACAGCATTTTTCAACAGTTTAAATCAAAAATTCTAAAATCCCACCATCGAATTTTTCGTATTTTATTAGGATTATTGTCATCGTTTTTTAATGTGTTAGAGTCGTGTTGTTATTCTAATAAATATTCTTCCCAAGTCTTGGGTCGAAACTTCAAAACAAACTTAATCCTTAAACACTTGAGTGACGACAACCTTTCATTTAATTCATCGATCTTTATTTCTTTTACACTTTACTAATTCGTATCCGATTCCGAATATTACGAAGGTCCTCTATAAGCAGCAACTATATATCTTCAACCCGAAACGTTCACACTAAACCTTCTTGCTCGCCCGCTGGTGCTTGTTACGCTGTTGTTTCCCCAGCAACCAACTCCTTTTTTGACTTCTCCATGTTATGCCACAACTTCTATAGACTTTACAACACGTTTCGCCACAGTGCATGTAGCTCTTCTGGGTACGTTTTGGTGTTCTTTTATGAGGGTAGCACTGTTTACAATGCGAGCGAGTAATTCGTCTCTTGTGCATACTTTTTATACTTTTTCAGTTCTTCAATAAGTTATTTGTATGCTCTCGATAATTTTTTTAAAGTTTTATTTTACGAATAACTTTACAGCAACTGTACCTTAAAACTGAAATGAAATCGGATACAGTTTATAAACAACCTTTTTCTCAATATTGTTTATACTACCACCTGCTTCAATATTTACCATTCCTCCTGAATCGCCCAGATGTGTTGGTAGTGGATTGCTGTAGGGAATCCTAGCGAGCCTCTGCAGCCGGTGCAGGTGTGCTGTTCCCAGCGTGTGGGAGATCTCATCGCAATCACTGTCGTTTATTTATGAGGCGGCGCGCCCAGTCGGCCGACAGGTTAAATTAAACGCCAGTATTTATTTTTTCTCCCTCGGTGCCTTGGACCGTTATAAATCACGCCCCGTGCCTTCCTCCTGTTCTTTAGACTTTGCAGCAGCACAAGACGTTAAATGTTCTCCTGCCTACCACTCAGAGAGGTTTTGCTGCTACTACTATCGGGTTATTTATCTCATAAAGAACAAGTTTTATTGGTTCAGTAGAAGTTAAAAGTAAAAATTCACTATATTGAAATAATTATCCAATGTTGCTT
Source organism: Vandiemenella viatica (assembly GCA_031002005.1). Taxonomy (NCBI): domain Eukaryota; kingdom Metazoa; phylum Arthropoda; class Insecta; order Orthoptera; family Morabidae; genus Vandiemenella; species Vandiemenella viatica. The sequence continues at coordinate 104,746,456 of CM061920.1, read as the reverse complement.
ACAAAAGATATTAAGTAAGACTGTTGGCGGCTTATTTATGTTTAGTCTATACACTGCAAAATCTAGAAAACAATTCCAGATAAACCTTACTCCTGTTGAAATGGTCCCTCATTTCGCTGGTTATCGTCACCAATCTGCTGTCACAGTAAAGAGGTTAACATACGCATATCATACGGGTTCACTCAGAAACCGCCTGCAAACAGAAAAACTTGCACCTGCTCAATTCTTATTATGCCATAGATCTAATCTCTATCTGGCTCTGGCTCTGGCAAGTCATTACGTTAAATCACAAATTTTAATAGTTATTTATCGATCTGATGTTTTCTGACGATATACTAAATTCTTTTATAAAAGTTTCGCTGAAATTATTTAATAATTTTATGGGAGAGGCCTGGAAACCCAGTTAAAAATGTTAAAATATACTATTTTGTCCTCTATATCACTGTACAGTTGCTCACTAATCTGGATAAAACGTTACCTATGTTACAACCAATGATATAACTTATCTCTATGTGCAGTTTCGTTAAAAATTCGTCAATTGTTTTCGGCTGGTGTGCAGACGCACAGAAAAGAATTATAATTTTTATTATTCTGGCATCTCTATTATCGGTAGTTTAAATAGTAATTACTCTTTTTGAAATAAAATTAGAAACAAACCTTGTAAAAATATGTTGTAATGTATGGCCGACGACCTTGTGACTAATAAATTTTTAAAAGCTGCGAAGTTCTGGCCAATTATTTTACACTAGTATAAGCCCATGACCTTTTTATGCGTATCGTCACGGGACTAGAATAGTTCCAGTTTTAGATGTCAAACATTATGACCTGATTGAATCAAATACGAAATTGACCTGTGTTTCATCCTTAGGGTGAATAAAATCTCTTGAGCTTCAAAAACTCAGAAGAATTAATATATGTATTAAATACGGACAGAGACTTCAGAACTATCGAATAATTGTTTCGAAGTTTGTAGAATTGCTCTTCCTGAAATAAAAACTTGTCTTATATTTCACTCTGCAATATTTGTAGAATTCCTGTTTGCTTCGAAAGCATCACATTGTTTTTTGTTGATGCTGGGCATTCGTAATGTAATCTTTGCTCTTAGTGTCTGTAACGGACAGAGAAATTAATACAGATTCCAAATTATTAAAGAATTGTGCAACTTCAAAGAAATAAGTTGCCTGAATACTCGATTGGGTGACGTATTTGGTGTAATGTACACTATAAATAACTTAATAACTCACGTACAACCGCCATTAACGAAATTTGTAGATATAATATGTAAAAAAATATATAAAAAGTAGAAACTCTGGTTAAGTAACAACATTAGCGAAAGTTTTAATTAAATTCAAATTTTGCCTAGGCCGGAATGAGAATTGGTATTCGTGGATACAGCAAAGACCATGAGTAATTTAAATTTTTTTAATGTTTATTTTATGTTGCATTCATTACCAAAATATTACTGAAAAGCAATTCCATGTTTTTTTTAAGCCGTAAAGTTTATAGACATTTTTTAAAACTATGAAATGCTACGAAAAGCAATGCATTATGGTAGCAGTTAGTAGCTATTAAGTTGTGGGTATAACCTCGAATTTTTTCTAAAGGTATATCTGCTGGCTGTTGATTTGCGAGCAAAGGCTGACACCGGACATCGTACTCCACCCAATAGCTATCGTTGTGAGTGAGTGAGTTGGCTTAGGAAATTATACGGTACTAGTGTAAGCCCATGACCGTTTTTAGCGTATCGTCACAGGTCTAGATTAGTTCCTGTTTTGAGAATGAAAGATTATGACAGGATGATCTGATTTTACCAAATATAATCTTGACTTGTGTTCCAGGATGAATAAAATCTCTTGAGCCTCAAGAACTCAGAAGCATTAATAGGGGTAAGAATTTAACACGAACAGGGACGATAGCGCATTTAGATAATTGTTTCAAAGGTCATATATTCGACCTTGCTTAAATACAAACTTGTATTTGACCCTTAAAGTTCACTCTGCAAAATTTAAAAAATTTCTGTTTGTTTCGGAAACATTACGTTGTTTTTCATTGAGAGTGGGCAAACACTCATAATTTAATCATTGGTCATAGTATATGTAATGGCCTTATCACGTTGATTTTCATTGAGAGTTGGAAAAAACACTCATAATGTAATCATTGGTCATAGTATATGTAATGGCCATAGAACTTAACACATATTCCATTTTATTAAACAGTTGAGCAATTCGGAAGAAATGGATTGCCAGAATAGTTGATTCGGTAACATATTTGGTCCGATTTCCACTTAAAATAACCTAATAACTCATGTACAGTGAACATGAATAAAGGCCATCTACAAAAGTTGTCAGTAAAATACCTGAAAAGCAAATAAACGGTAATGCATAATCTTTGGTCAAGCAACAGCATTAGTAACAGTTTTAATTAAATTGAAATTTATGCTAAGCCGGAATGACAATTGGCATTCATAGTTACAGAAGAAACCATGAGTAATTTAATTTTTTATAAGTTTTTTAAAGTTGCTTTCATTAGCTACATGTTACTGAAAGGCAGATCAACATTTTTTCAGCCTAAAAATTTATGTCTTTTTTTTAAACTATGAAACGCTACGAAAAGCAAACTTAATTAATGTATTATGGCAATTAATTTGGTAGCAATTGCCTAGCTATTAAATTGTGAACATAAACACTAATTTATACTTATGGTATATCTGGTCGCTGTTTTGTGAGCGAAACCTGACACGTGACAGCATTCTCCAGCCAATAGCTATCGAGGTGAATGAATGAGTGACCTTACGAAATTATATAGTAGATATGTACAACCAATCAGCTTAAACAAGTGTGTGTGAAAGACATTAGTTTGACGCCATCCATGAACTTTGAGTCATACTCGTTTAGAAAAAAAAATCAACTTTTACAGAGATGCTTGAGTGGCTACTGCTGTCTGTGTGAGGTCCGCTGTATCCGTAGGCGAGCGTGGCTTCAAATTAATGAACAACCAACGACTCTCTAATAACGAAATTACTTTATAAACCTTTTCCTGAATTGAAGCTAATGATGCACGCAAAACCATATTGACGGTCTTCCAGGATCACAAGGTGCAGATCAGAGGAAGTATTTTGACCAATGCCACCTACCACAAAAATATAAGGATAACAGGAGTCCAACTAATCAACAGAACAGTTGCAGACAGAAGCAGCTAGGATTGTGTATTTTATATGACAATGCGAGATTATACACTGCTAGAGAAACAGTATCACCTCCTGAAGAGATACATGCTTATTTGAACTTCCACAATAGATTCTGCATGTCTTTGGTTCGTTGAAGGATACTTTGCGTGGAAGAAGTTCAAGTACAATGTTGGGATTCTATCGGTAGTACATGGGGGGTTACGCCAGCAAAAAAAAAAAAAAAAAAAAACACTGAATATCATCGTCTTGTAGTGATTACGTAATTATTTACATTGACTGAAATAAAAACTCAGCTTTCTGTTGAGCATCCCGTTACTATAGTAGAATATTTCATTATTAATATGGCAATCAGCAGTTTCCACGTTTTTTTTAATCCTGCAGCGATCTTAGACCTTCATAGACAGAATAGAGGAGTCTTTCTTATCACTATCGCAGAACAACTACTTGCACCATACCATAGTCCTCAGTCACCATTTCAGGCAAAAGACAAATTGTTGATAAACTCTATGCTTTCTGGACAGCAGTTCATTAAAAAGAAATAGCTGCGTGGAATACTTGGTTTCAAGGTTCTCAAACAACACCACCCGAAATTCAAAGTTAGCTCAACGACCTCCACATAGCACTGTTGGTAGAATAACGCTTCAATGGCTACCGTTGTCTGAAACCTGCAATAACAATACGGTATAAAGCTGTAAAGCATACAGTCATAATGTAATGATGCACTCACGTATTCCGTGTAGAAATGTAACAGGCTAGGACGATAAGCCATCAAGGAATTGTGAATGCTCAGACTTCCGCGGTCGTTGTTGATGTTATCTTGTTTGTCCGGGTTGAAACGCGTCAATTTATCGAAATCTAACGTTTCGGCCACCATTTTGTGGCCCTCTTCAGAGTCCTCTGAAGAAGGCCACAAAATGGTGGCCGAAACGTTAGATTTCGATAAATTGATGCAGTTCAACCCGGTCAACCAAGATAATAAATGAATTGTGAAGTTTTCTAAGCTTTCATGAGTTCGTTTCACCCTCCGAGCCACACGAAGACAGTGTGTCAGAGGTATGGCTGCCAGTTCCATTCCTCTGTGACCTACAGCATAACGAACCATGAGGCGTCCTCATGCACACAAAGCACAGCTCATAAAAATCCACAACAGGACCTGAAACTTGTAGGCGAGGTTGCCAGCGAGTATAAATGTAAATTTACCATCAAATACGCGCTGTAGAAAATTAATTTCACGATAAAATGATAATCCTCATATCATCCAGGACGCAGCCCTGATGGTGAGTGGTAACGCATTCCGGAGGTTGTGGGTTCAAATCCCCGTCCAGTTACTTAGAATTCGATTTACATCTACATCTACATATATACTCTGCAATTCACAAAATTGAGGGTGGCAGATGGTGCTCAGCACCAATGATAATCTCTTTGTTGTGCATTCCAATCCCTAATGATACGAGGGATTCGTGAAATCACTGCAGGCGAATTCCACAATGGTTCCTTCCAAAGGCCATGGCAGAATCCCTTCAGTTCCTTCTCCCCAAATACTTCCCCGCCTCTACGTCTAAGAGGTGCTAATCCCGTAGGATACACAGAGACAGCCGCCTAAGAGCAAATACACACATTTTGTTTTCTCTGCAAAGAAAGAAGTACCAATGTGACTCGGCATTTCGCGGAGATTTTTCAAATCGTACTTCAGTTTCTATTCGACTACTGTTAAAATGTTCAACGAAGAATAAAACAGAAAAAATATATCCAGCGCTGTTTCCAACTTGAAGGGGAACATTTCTGAACGGATTCGTTAGAATCTGCGCAGTTTCGCTCGTTCTTCATAATCCAGACAGCGGAATTATAATTACGCCAATTCAAGGAAGATTGTATTTTTAATACGAAAGGAAATAAGTTGGTGAAAAGTCAGTTGAAAGCGGGAAATTAAACGGTGATACCTTACTGCCCAGAATTCTCCGATCAGTAGTAAGTTTTGAAAATACCAATCACAGGCTATTAGGAAAAAAATAAGCAAAAAAAGAAATAATATGTATATCAGATCATAAACCGCTGATCGTTAAAGGCTATACATAAGATGTATTTCTTGTTTCATTCGAGTCTATTTCCAACGGATTTAAAAATTAAAAAATCGCCAACATTTCTCTCAGCACGTAGTTTCAAATCGCTTTCTGTTCTGTCTTATCGTAGGAGCTTATTGCATATCGTCATAACGCAATGTCAATTTCCTCTATACCTCCACTGTTTTCCCCTTTTATCTCACTGTCTGTTTTAATTTATCCTACTATAACAATAGTTGAGCGTTAATTTTATAGCCTTGAAAATGAATATATATATATATATATATATATATATATATACTAGACGACCCAAGCGAAAATTTCGCGGAAAAAATGCGATGAAAAGTTAGGTTGAATATGATGTCATCAAAGCTGAGTCATTACTCATTATAATCCTACTTCATTTATCGATTTTGGTTAGAAATCCAGGGAGATAAAAGGCTGGAAAGACATAAAACGTATTTTAGAAATATTGATATTTTTGCCCTTTAAGGATCGAATTACGAAAACCTCCTTTCTTAAAATATAATGTTACCATGGCGGAGACCTTCTTCTTTAATATGATACCACATTTATCTATATCGGTTAGATATTAAGGGAGATAAATCGCTTGTGACACAAAAATGCGTTATAGAAAAATTTATACTTTTCCCCTTTAATGGTTGAATTCCAAAAACATTCATTCTTAAAATATGATTTCACGAAGCTGAGACATTACTCCTTACAATCCTACTTCATTTATCGATTTTGGTTAGATATCCAGGGAGATAAATGGCTCGAGATACAAAAAAAAAGATTTTAGAAAAATTAACATTTTTTAAGGGTAGAATTACGAAAAACTCCTTTCTTAAAATATAATGTTACCATGGGGGAGACCTTATTCTTTAGTATGATACCTTATTTATCTATATCGGTTAGATATGAAGGGAGGTAAATCGCTAGTGACACAAAAATCCGTTATAGAAAAATTTATACTTTTTCCCTTTAAGGGCTGAATTCCAAAAACATTCTTTCCTAAAATATGATTTCACAAAGCTGAGACATTACTCCTTACAATCCTACTTCATTTATCGATTTTGGTTAGATATTCAGGGAGATAAATGGCTCGAGATACAAAAAACGGATTTTAGAAAAATTAACATTTTTGCCCTTTAAGGGTCGAATTACGAAAATTTCCTTTCTTAAAATATAATGTTACCACGGCGGAGACTTTAGTCTTTAATGAGATTTCTCATTGATCTATATCGGTTAGATGTTAAGGGAGATAAATCGCTCTTGACACAAAAGCGAATTGCATAAATTTGATCCTTTTGCCCTTTAAGCGTCAAATTCCGAAAAATTTCTGACTTAATATATGATGTCACTAAAGCGGAGATCTTAATCTTTAAAATGATACTTCATTATACGATTTCAGATAGGTATCCAGAGAGATAAATGACTTGTAACACAGAAAACAGCATTTTAAAATATTGACATTTTCGCCGTTTAAGGGTCGAATTCCTAAAACTTTCTTTCTTAAAATATGATGTGATCAAAGTAGAGACCATAAGCTTTAAAATGACACCTCATTCATTGATTTTGGTTAAGTATGAAGGAAGATGTAGGCTTGTGACAAAAAAATACCTTATAGAAATAATATATATGATGTGTGTGTGTGTGTGTGTGGAAGCCAGATTAGAGTACCTACGAGTAAGATAAGTTAATGCCATCAACTATAACGATTCGAAATGATGTCTTGAGGATACCACATTCTGATGCATAGTTTTGATCGTTGACTCTTTATATAGTCATTCAGATCTGAAACAGGGAATTTCTTGTTACGCGGAGAGGGGATTGTTTAGTAACTGAGGCAACATGAATATATGATTAGTTTAGCTATTGTTTCGTTTTCTGTCTTGATAAACGCTGTAAGCTGATTCCTTAAAATTAATTAAGAATAAACTCATATTTCTGTTCAAAGAAAACTTTCTGGCATAATATTAATTTCTGATTACAAGTTGTAAAAATATTTTTGTGGAGAAGTACAAATGTTGTTTTCCACTTGATACGCCACTAGGTACTTAACTAATTCGTCCTATCGTCAGTTAATGATGATTACCTTTAATTGCTTCGTCCTCCAATTCACAGATTACTATCGTTGGTTGACAGGTGGATTTACATTCCATCAAAGGTTAATGACTACTGCTTTTAATGGATTAAATAGTTCTATGAAATGACAACAGCGACGAATCACTTTTGGACTGAATGTTTATTTCGTGGAAGACTTCATTGTAACATTACCTGCGGATAAACCACTAGACTCGTCCAAAGACAATAAGCCACAGATACATTTTGATGGCGACTGAATACTTGAAACTGTAACTAAACGGTAATTCACCAACTAAATGCTTGCCTCTGCCGCTCGCTTAAATAATCATTAGATAAACATCCAGAATATATCAAAGAAGGACGACCGATGTATCCCGGACGTTGACAATGCGGCCGACAGTCAAAACCGCACTAAAACAATTAGAAATTGTTCACAATCACCATAAAACAACCGGAAATGAAAATGAGATATTTACAGTTATTTATACACAAAAATATCAACATAAACCAATCCAAACAGTTGAGAACTGTCCTCCAAACATCGTGACTCACATCGTAACTTGCAATTACAAACTTTTAATTAGTGTCTCGGACATAATACTGTCCTTGATCGTATTACATATCATTTATACAGACCATCACGATAAAACACTCTTCAGTTATACGACGAATATACACAAAAATTCACAATTAGTCACACGAAAAATATACAAATCCATAATTAATCAACTCCCTTCTTGCTATACACAATTCTTAAAAATAAAATTTCATAAACGCTAACACTGAGGGTTGTTACACACTCATATCCTGGATGATAGAAGTTTGGTGCAATTGGCAACAGCAGTGACGCAAGTTTGTGTGTTAGAGCTCTCCGGAAGCTTGAGAGAGCCAAATGGACCAGCGAGGGGCTTTGTCCTCGGTGCGGGGATCAAGGGACACTACTCAACTCCCCCGAGCGCTCTAGGATATCCTCCCAATGCGCAAACTCTCTCTCTGCTTCCAGCGGGCGGCGCTATTAACTAGGGAAAGCAGCCACTCTCCCATACACACTCACAGCACGACTGCTCTCCATTCAAACACACGGAGGTCAATAGTGCGAAGCTACGGCATGTTACCAAAGAAAATTTCAGAATCTATTTTATTAGCGGCCAACAACTAGTATGCCGGCTTCCAGATGTTATTAAATTCCTTGAGTTGTTTGAAGATTAAGAGTTATATTCCAAGGGAACAATAATGTGTAGAAATACGTGATCCATTCCAAAGCATACATGTAATCGTACGTTTCTATAACTTAAAACTGTGACATAGTTTTAAACTGTGAACCTATTCCTATTGTTTATATAACGACAAGAGGTTTGTGGAGGACGCCTACAGAAACAAGATACAGGATGGTAGGTCATATTGGTTAACTTGTTAGTGGAGGTAACAGTCGAAGGTAAGAACCGTAGAGGAAGCAAGAGATATGAAGGAGGTAATTGAGGACGAAGGGTGTAAGAGGTATGTCGAGATGAAGAGCTTAATAGGTTAACGCGAGATAGGAAGAGATGGAGGACTGCATCAAACCAGTCAATGGATCGATGACAGTTAAAAAAAAAAAATAAACACAAACACCCAATTTCCATTTGCGTTTTGGAAACAGAGTCTGTTTTAAAATATTTATCACTTGGAATTGTTATTACTATCTCGTGTGTGAGCTCAATAGATTGTTTCCTATTTCCCATAGTATTAACACTGCGATCTAAGTGTGCATTGTGTGCATCGAAATAATAGACGTTAAACAATAATGTTAAGATTAACGGAAATGCTCTGTAAAGAGTAAATTACGACTAGCATAGAACTATGATGCGTTCATTGGAGCCAGAGAGCGGTCTGGTGGCTCAGTGGTTAAGCGTCTGACTGGAGATATAAAGGTCCCCGGTTCGAATCCCTGTCTCGGCGAGGACCTTCGTAGGCACTTAACCCGGTCTTCACCTCTGGGACAGCCTGCTGTGTTGTGTGAAGTACGAGAGAATCTTCCGTAGTTTGGATTCAACGTTAAACTGTAGGCCCCCTCTTCCCGGCAGGATTTCCGGGCTAGGTTAAGGTGGCTACGACAAGGGCGGAATGCGCAGCCAATAGAAACCCTGTCACCAGGTCACTACGACCACAGGAAATTATTATTTTTATTGGAGCCCGAAAAAGATTGCGCGCAAGACAATCAAATTATATTTAAGAAAGACCATTACAGCATTTGCCTGCAGTAATTTCAGGAAACCATGTAAAAAAGGAATATATGGACGGCCGACTAGAGGATTGCACCCACGTCCTGGTGAAGGTCAGATGCATTCTTCATTGGTCAACCATGAAGTCGATATTATGCCAGAGGTTATCAGTTGTGACGCTTACTATTTTTTAGTTGATGGATAGTATTACTATTTTAAACAATAGAATTTAAGTAAGTGGACCAGAATATATACTGTTAACAGTATCATGTGTGCAATTTTCAAGGTTAGTACATTCTGAGCATTAGATATTGTAATGGCGCATTTTATTCTACAAAATAATTTCATTTGTTTAATTTCGCTGTTTCATCTTCTTTCGAATAACCCATTTGCAGGGTACGATAAATCTCTTTGACTATGTTTCTTTGTATTTAATTTTCCTTCCTTCCTTGCGAGTGTTGTTTCTTTCCTTCCTGGGTGCATTTTCTTCCCTTTATGGATTTCTGTCTTTCCTGTTTTCGATGTTTATCATATCGTAAGCGAAAATTTTGATTGAAAATAACTAGCACAGTAACACTTTTTATTTTTAATATCAATTTTTCATTTGATTAACAACCGCATGATAATAAACACAACAACTACCATCATTGCTCCTCTGCTAATGTTAAACGCTAATTTATCAATGTTTAAGTAACAGAGATAACGTATTACACTACTACACCATCCCTTGCCTCAACTGAGATATCTAAGCTCTGAGTTTGCCCCCAGGTAAGTGTACAATATTTTACTCTTATATTCTAAGAGTAAATGCTGAAAGCCTCCCACAAAATACCGTCGTACGTCAATTTGATTATTTTCTCCATGGCATACTACATACCACGCATTTCCAGAATATCTTAAAATTATTTTAAATGTAAATAAACGAATCAGTAGAAGTCCTTAATACATTTTTCATTTCAGGCGTATTTGTCTGAAACTTTTCTTCTTAAGGTGGACATTTATGTTACTGAAATAGAAGAATTGTTTTAAAAAAACATAAAAACCGCCTTCGAAAAGGGCACACTAAAAATTTTAAAATAACTTTATACCTTGCTTAGAATCTAAATGGACAATATTTTACATTATTGTTATTGAAATTTTTTAGGTTAATTAGTTATTTTTGGAGTCGGTGCCAGTTGTCACATCCCAAAGATATAATTACTGAACTTTATTTGGTGTTCGAGGCGAAACGGGGAGTACGAACACAAATTTCAAATATTTTATAGCATGTCGTGAGGCAGATAGCGTTATTGCGGGAAACAGCTTAGGAAAGCAGATTAATAGTATTTTATCTGTGGCTCGGCCTTGTTGGTCATCCAGGCATATTTCTGGCGCTATAGTGTCAGTTGGTATGCTGCATCATGCAGTAAACGCTTTACAGTTAGTATAATATCGGCGTATCATCTGTATGTTTCAATTTGTTGAAAAATGTTTCTAGCATTAATCGTAGATAACTAGCAACATGATTTTTATGTATTATTGTTTTTATCTTCTAGTTTTCTTGCTTTGGCTGGCACCGACTCCAAAAATAACTAATTAATGTAAACGTTTCAGTAAGAATAATGTAAAATATTGTCCATTTAGATTTATTTTCTTCTAAGCAAGGTATAAAATTATTTTAAAATTTTTAGTGTGTTTTTTTTTTTTTTTTTTTTTTTTTTTTTTTTTTTTTTTTGAAGGCGGTCTTTATGTTTTTTTAAACAATTATTTTATTTTTAAGTTTTTAGTGGGAACTTTCTGGTAGTTCAGTGATGAAAGGGCTTGTTTTTTTTTTAAAAAAAATCTGTCTTTATATACCCCAAAAACTTCCAGAACGGGGATGTTGTGTTAAGGAACGTCAGTTTACACTTTGTTCCAGGCTCCGTTTTGATCTAATCATAATATCTGTTAAAGCTGCTGCTTGATAATCGAAACATGTAAAATCTTGGTATTAATACATACCACATACACAAATCTGTCTCTGGAATATATATGTTTGTTCCGGCATCACACAGAAAATATAGATTTTTAATTGTTTTTCACAACGTGAAAGCTTGGGGTCCAAGTTGAAATCTGAAGTACATGTTCAGACATTAGGACACATTTATAATATAATTATTTTGCCATGACTTAAAAAGAGCTTAATTGATTTAACTGTAGATTTTTGTAAAGATCATTTAAAATTGAAATGGGTGGGGGTAATGGGGAAGAGGGATTGGGCTTTTGTATACCAAATGTAGACTGCCTTTTCAGATTGATTTAAAGTATACGTGTTTAAATTTTCATTGATATCAGATAAAAACTGTAGGTATGTATAAAAATCAATTAAGGGGTTTGGAGACGAAGAGTAGTATGGTTTTTGTAAAGCTAGCGTGGACAGTATTTTTCTCTTGCGTTAAAGTATACATGTGCAAAGTTCCATTGAAAGCAGGTAATAACTGTAGCTTCGTGTAAAAAATATTTTCATAAATTAAATGGGGCAAAGGAGTGAGCGATTGGGTTTTGTAAATAGAATGAAGACTATGTTTCTCTTTGTATTTAAGTTTACATGTGTAGTGCTCCATGGAAATCTGATAAAAATTGTGGGTATCTATAAAGAACATTGGAAATTAGGATGGGTGCGGTTAGAAGGGAAGGGGGTTGGGCTTCTGAATCCAAATTTAAACACAATTATTTTGTACATTTTAAAGTATACGTGTGCAAATTTCCTTCAGAATCGGATGGAAACTGAACCTATGTGTTGATTAAGGGGTTGGAAAGGGCCAGAGAGGTAGGCTTCTCGAAACCAAATGTACACAGTAGTTTTCTGTTTGTTTTGAAGTATTCATGTGCATACTTGCTTCAAAATCAGATAGACGAACAGGACAGTAATTAAAGGGGTAAAAAGAGGGATAGGGTTTACGTTTTTGTGAAAGTTCTTTTTCTATTTGTTTTAAAGTATCCGCGTGCGAAGTTCCACCGAATCGAATTAAAATGTAGGTTCGTACAAAAAAAAGGGGATGTAAAAGGGGAGCTAGGGTAGTTTTTGGATTTTTTGGTCAGAAATTTTATCCATAAACAAATACAGATATGTGCTAACTTTCTTAAAGATCGGTAAAATGGTGTCAATTGCAGCTTTTTAAAAAGAAAATTGACAAAAATCAAGGGGATGGAAACGAGGAGAGGGGTTCAGTGTTTGCAAACCAAAAGTTGACATTATTTTATAGTAGAAATTTGCTAAGTTCTATCTAAATCGGATAAAAACTGTGGGTTTGTATAACAATTAAGCGGTTTAATGGGGAAATGGGGTGGTTTTGGTTTTTTTGGTTATAAATCTTCTTCGTGTAAAAATACATATAAGCACCAACTTTCATAGTAATCGGCCTAACGATGGCGACTGTAGCTTTTTATAAAGAACATTAACAAAAATTAAGGAGGTGGAAGGAGGGAGAGGGGTTGAGCTTTGGCTGACAAAATGTTGACAGGATTTTTCTCTTTGTTTTGAAGTATACATGTGCAAAGTTCAATCAAAGTCAGATAAGAAATGTAGATTTCTATAAAATTAAGGAGTGTAAAGGGTGTTTTCTTATTTACTGTCAGAAACTTTATCAATGAAAAATTACACTTATATGCCAACTTTAATGAAGATCAGTTAAATGGTGTCGACTGTAGCTTTGTATGAAGAACATTGACAAAAATTAAGGGAGTGTATAGGGAGAGAGAGTTTCAGTTTTTTCAGACCAAAAGTTGACAGTATTTTTCTCTTTATTTTCGACTGTACAGGTCCAAAGTTCCATTGAAATCGGATAAAAAATGTTGGTTTGTATAAAAATTAAGGGGTGTATACCCTATCCACTAAAAATATTTCGTTTAAATCGGTTCAAAATTGTCGAAGATATTAATAAGCATTTTAATATTGTTTATCATAGATTCAACGTATTTTAATCTATTTTAAAATACTTGTAACAGTTTAAGAACACATTACGGTGAGTAAGTACGATACTTCGATACTTCATTCCCTAGTAAACTGACTTAAGTAAAATTTAGATTCCGGAATTACTTATTAAATTTTTTCGGTAATGGTGCCATGTTGTGTTTACTATTTTGTGTTTATTATTTAATCCTCGTAATCGCCGAGGTCATTAGCGGCATTAAACGAGTGGGAACAAGGAACGGGAAACATCCCGGCAATCGCTTGGAGTGATATGAGGAAACCATTGAAAATCCCATTCTGGATAATAAATCATGTAATTTTTATCTATATTGATAAATAATAATTCTAGATCTGATTACATGCTGCTATTTCTTCCTTATTTTCAAAATTTTGATAATAGGTTAATCTCGCCTGAATCTGTTTTTCATAAAAATTGTTTAAGATTTAGACAATTTACAACAGAATTTGCCTGAAATTTTAACATAAAAACTTCTATATAATTCTGGTGTTCCGCAGCAGTCTAAAATACTGAACATACGGTTTGTTATTGCATTTAGTGGCAGTTAGTAGTTAGTACAGTACCTGTAACTGAGATGTTAATAATCCAACTGTTGCAAAAATTTCATGAGTAGTAGCTACGGTTTCAATGTTTCTGAGAAATGAAGAACCGGCGCATAGCGTACTCTATGACGTCGCCTTCATTTTTTTTTTCTGAACGTATACTGCAAACATTTTGTGAGTCATATTCATCGTCAAAAGTTTGTCGCTTTCCTGTGTTACTGTAAAATGGACATTGAAATGGAAAGTTTCACCCCTGTGAAGTATGGTCGGCGGTAAGATTTTTACAAACAATAAATATTTTCGCTTCGAAAATTTGCAAATAGTTATAGTTGATAATTAAAATACCATGAATGAGAAAAATGTGAGAAAAGCGTGTTAGCTACTTAAGGGAGGTATGATTAGCGTGTATGATGAGGAACGATGTCGATGTCCGGCATAGGTGACAGATGATTTGCTGAGTAAAGTTAATTCAAAAATTCTGTGAAACAGGAGAGTCACAATTTCTGAATGTTCGACATATTCCCCCCCTCCCACCCCAAAAAAGGAGCCCCAACTGTACTCTTTTCCCCGCATTCTGCCGTATGTGGATAGGTGGTTGTGAACTCCATTCTGCGTTGTGTTTACGGATGAAAGAGGAGATAGAGTGCCAGATGCCTGCATAACGTCCTCTCCAGGCGACTGGTGGCTTTCGACATCACTGAGAGCCTTCACCCACTACTCCCTACGCAAAGTAATTACCTTTAACTGAGTATTTGGTAAGCCAACGGCGAATTGTTGTGTGTGTTAATGAAGAGCTATTGCTTCTATTATCACCAGTGGATGTCCGCATCGCACTTCTTCAATTCGAGGCGATTTTTTTAAATCGATAGTCGACCAGTGGAAGCTAACTCGGCGGTGCTGGCAGCGACCCGACCTCTGCTGCGCCGCCAACAAATCTCAATCAGAGAGCTGCGTGACCAGACAGCCGCCTACCCTCCTAATTGGACAATAAATAAAGGGTCGCCCGATAGCACGGCCCACCCCGTGAGATATCCACCCCTCAGCCAAGCTGCGCCCAATCACCCTGCCCCAAAAGCGCCCTCATCAATATTCTAACGGCATTTATTTAAGACAGTTTTATTCCCAGCGCCGCCAAGTCCAAATCGTTTCCCTATTCATTGAATTAAACAGAAACATGATACTGCTCCTTTTTTTCTGGCGTGAGTCAGGGAATTTGAAGTATCGCTTACCACAGATTGTAAAATACTAGAAGGTTCGAAACAGCTTACGCC
The DNA here is from genome assembly GCA_031002005.1 of Vandiemenella viatica. Classification (NCBI taxonomy): domain Eukaryota; kingdom Metazoa; phylum Arthropoda; class Insecta; order Orthoptera; family Morabidae; genus Vandiemenella; species Vandiemenella viatica. Next base: position 104,731,157 of record CM061920.1, on the reverse strand, counting down.
AAACTGTTATGGTCCTGGTTCGCTTAATTTATAGTTGGCAGTATCTCTCTTCTAGACATAGAACTAACGGAACAGTTATATATGAAGCAAATGTTTTGAATAGTACACGTTCTAGCCTGTTAAAAAGAGCATTTAAGCATACACAGTATAGCAAGATGAAAAGTACTGTCTGTCTTATATACTGATTCGCATGCAGAATGACCACCAGTTTTTAGTGGATACTATTTACGTTTTTTACATGTATCAAAACTCAAATACTATATAAACGTATGAAATTTTATTTTTTCTCATATCAGGTGCACATAAAACGAAAATTTAGAGGAAATGTCATGTTAGGCAGTCCTAATTGAACTACGGTACAATGTTGCTACATTAAAATGCTTTTTACATTCAATGGTCACGGAATTTCACGAACCGTTAACGGTTACATAAACTATCTTGAGAAGAAGCTGACACTGAAGTATACAAACTAGTCAGAAAGAAATATAAACTCATAATTTGCCTCAGAGATAGAAGTGACACTCGTCCTATTAATTGAAAGCAATAAATAGGTATTGTACTGGCAATTACTTTTTTATAAATCGTGATCGACTGAAGTCGTATTGAATAAGAAGATTATGTTTCCAGTATTAAATACCCATCATAGTAACAACTTCTAGAAGATCATGGTAACAGTAACATATCTGCTTATTGCGAACCAATTGCACAACTTAAACAAAATCACATATTGCTAGATATAAACGATTACATTCACTTGACAGTTACTGAACATTTTAAGACTTTGTAGGACTGTGGCTGGGTCGCTAGCGTGAAAGAGCGGGCAGCGAGATGTTTCTGTGCCCACCCAATTAAGAAGGGCGCGGGGGATTTTGGTTTGCTTGTGGTTCTTTAGACACGCATGTCCTGGTGATTTTTTGGCGGAAAAGTCGCCCCAAGTTCAATGAAGATCATAGAGGCTTGCCGAGAGAGGAGAACTTGTGGTCGCAGATTGGACGATCATAGGAGGGACACCCAGAAACGTAGGTGCCGAGTTTTAATGGCATGTGGCAGTGGTATTGCTCTGGTTACTCCAGGAACAACCACGTCATGTAAGATTCTAGTCTGACGTGAAATGTTACATTTTGTGCACGGTTTATAACTGTTTGGTTGGTGAAGCAGCCTAAAGACAAGCTGCAGATCGTCGCACTAGATCTCGGCGCAGAAAGTCGTCTCCAGCAGCCGTTGCTGGAGAACAACTGCTTAGCCCTTCAACTAACTCAGCTGTGAGATCGTAATTTTTCCAGACTAAAATACAATAGATACTGATCTTCGTAATAGTGTAGCGACCCAAAGGTAGAGTGCCACAAGAAACTGCGAGTTCGTCTTCGATCAACCACTCCCTGATTAGTTTTACCAAAGATATGTGATTCTATGACCGAAGCGATCACGTGCCTACTAACATATAGTATGTAGGAAATTGGTGAATGCGATAAATAAGCGCAATTAGAAGGTTGACTGACTTTAATAAATGAAAATTGAAGAGTACATGAGAACATACATGAAATACTTCTTGAAATAACTGGTATCTACTAATTATTTATCTTAGTGCAACTTTCAGTCAAAGTAACCTTCCCAGCCAGCAGAGAGAGAGAGTCGGAACACATTACCTTACTATAAAGCCAATTACGCTCACTCTGGTGATCTTACATGCTGCATGTCTGGACTCTAACTGCGCTCTCCACAGCTCAGTGAGTGGAGGGGCATAGCGCGCATCTATGGTTGGCTGAAAAGGCCTTACCATGCATTTTTCAAAGCCAAGGTTAAGGTGCCCTTTCTCACGGGACGTTCTTGCTAGCCTCTCGACTAAGCTGAATATTAAGAATCAGGTTACGTCTCTGTGCGAGGCCTGAGAATAATTACCTTCACTGATATACATTAATTCTATTGAAAATCCTTACAGTCTATACACCTTCCCCCGTGGGGAAAGAGTCGAGCCCGGCCTTAACCGAGGTGCAGACTCTTACCTTTGATGCGTTGCATCATGGCATTCAAGTGCTTAAACAGAAAGACAACCAATTTATACACATTTGAACTAATTGATTATTCTAATTAACTGCTACATACATGGTCAACATAAAATGATCTTTGATTGTTTCATTTCCTTATCCTAACCTACTGATTATACTGTCTGAATGCTACTAAAATTGTATCTTATGTTTTGTTACTACAATCATTACAATGATTCAAAAGTGATTCTATTAAACATAGTTGAAACAGAGAAATTACATATATATATGAAATATCAAGATATTTATCTCCGATCAAAACGTGATATAACTGACACTTGGTCAAGATCGGCTTGTCTTTGTCCAACAGATGAATGAGGTCTTTCAAACACAATTATATCATCATCATTGAGTTCATTGTTTAAATCACTGTTAGCGTGAATAGGTCGACGACCTCTTATACGCGTTAACTCAGTACCTGTTGTTTGATTCACAATTGTTGTTTTTACACAAATTTGCTTACAACATTCACCTGCGGTATTCCGCCATAAGTACTTAAAACAATTTCGTAAACAACCACAATGTTTACATACACAAAATATAGTAATACAAAGGATTAAAATTACACAAACATACGATAAAATCGAATAGTGAGACAAGGAATGAATTGTAGAGGCATTTCTCTCTTGTTGCTCAATTTGATCCTGTAGTTGATCAATTTTGAATCCTGCCATACGTAAATCATCGAGGTTTTTGACAATATTTTCCATTGGAAGATTTAACTTTAATTCTGAGATATTACGTTTCTCTTTGTTTATAATACAACAGTCAAGATCTAAGTTTAGATTGGGTACAATATCCTTGCTCGTGATATTCGTCCTTATCGTTTGCTCAGCTTCAATCAGAATCTTGGCTCCCTACCCTCTACATCTTTGAAAGAATCGAATTTTGCCGGTTCCTTTGAATATAGCATCAGTTGGCTGATTGTCGCCACATAGAATGGTCATCCCCTCCTCTTTAGGAGCGACGAATAGCCATTCGTTATTACTTAATTTAGTCAACAAACTTTCGTTTAAGGAGATTAACTTTCTGGTACAATCCTGGGGGATTGTCCTGACAGGTTGGAGTAACCTTATTTCGCATGGAGCAGATTCGAATGAAGTGGCTAAAATAAAATTTTGTTTACAGATACTAAGATCAGATGTTAACTGCTTACATTTTAAGTCATGATAGTTCACCTTAGCATACATTCTGCGGGAATCATCAATAATCAAGGTATCCTTGTCTGGCAAGATAAACAAATAATTGTAATTGTTACCAACTTCAATAGGTAATGGTAGAATTTTGTAAATGTTAAACTGATTGTTATTTGTGAGAGGAACAGTCAGTACATAAGACAAAATGTGTTGTGACAAAAATACATCTAAGTCTATCATTTTCAATAATAAGTACCCGTTTTCTTCGGTAAGAGGAACAGGAAATCTTTTATCTTTAATATCGTCTCTAATTAACTTTAAATAGCTGACAACTTGTGATGGGTTGATAATAAGTGGTTGCAGTATTCCATACTGTGCATTTACAATAGCAGTAATAACTAAATCATACTGTCTTTGTAATTCAAATATGATGGATAAGGATCTTATTAGGTGTTCATTCGTGGAAGTCATAATAGCTATTTTCCGAATGGACTGATCTGTATGATTAGCAAATTCCTGTACATAATTTTGCATCTTTTTCATCCCAGAAACCAAAACATCTTGGTTCCTGTTCACACTAGACAATGTGTAATTAATTTCAGTTAAAGATTTTTTCACTATAGTCAATTGTTCCTTCGATAATTTTAACAAGGTCTGTTGTTCGTTTTCAAGGATATCTATTTTAGATTTATAAAATTCTGCATCAGCCAAATCGAGAGTCCCGAAAAGAATGCGACTTATCTGGCCTACTATTCCAAGAATCGCCCTCTTTTCCCTTGGTGAGTCATGTTTCGCAATCTGTCCAATTATACCTTGAGACTGTTTTAATCTATTAATATGCCAGAGTATCTCTTGAGACATTTCATCACATTCATGTGTTGCTACATTTAATTCAACCAATTTGTTTTTGCAAAAAGCGATAGACCTAATTGCATAATTCTCCAAACTTTCACATGCGTCGTCTAGTTCTTTCAAGTTCACGTAGGTGACGATTTTCCAGCTCAGCGTGTAAACTTGTGCACCTGTTACATGGTCAAAGTACAACCCAGGACTCGAGCTAAATTTTTCGATTGCAAAGTCTTGCGTAGCTAGACTGGTGTGAATAATTAACAGTAGACCGTTCAACAGGTTCATCTGAAACAGCAAAATTAATTCTTAGTAAAGTGTACTATGGTAATTCATCAACAATTGTGTAAGTTTATCTGCAATGGTGAAAGTGTGTGATGTATTATTACGCTCGCCGCGTTCGACTGCTGTCTCGCTATCAGTTAAATGCCCAGTGCGTGTAGGAGTGGCTCAGCTGGTGTTATCGCAACCGCCACGTCACAAGGACGCCGGGGCTCGTCCGCTAATAAGCCTCGCCGCCATCATGGAGTGTGCTCTTATCAACTCGCGCGGGCGTGCCACGTGCTCTGCCGCCACGTGCTTATGTTTACAATCCGTTCGCTTGTTTTGAATGCGGTTTTCTCCCTCTATACCTAATTAAACTCACTGTAACTCACCTAACCTTATTCTATGCTGTCTTATAACCACTAAGGATTCCTTCCTAATTATTAACCTTAATTAATTAATGGTAGGGCTTCAGTCTGTTTGCATGTACTGTAAGTCTCTTGTATCGACCGAGTTGGATCGTAACATTGGTGCCACGTTTCCCAATTACAACAAATGGTCCGCGCCAACTACTGTCTAACTTTTGTGATCTACCCCGACGAACCGATTGATCTTTCAACAGTACTTTAGATCCAATCGCAAATTCTCGCGGATTCTGTGTTTTATCATAGTATTGTTTGTTTTTTTCCTTCAACCCTTGATTCAATTCTCTAGCCTGTTTGTGCAGCGTCTGTAAGATGGCTCGTAGCTCCTCTGCATATTGATCATACGAATAACATACTTCCTTAGGATCAGCTTGCAGTATTCCAGGGACATTTGGAATTCTACCGAACATTAATTCGTGTGGAGTGTATCCTGTTGCACTATGAACACTGGTATTGAATACAAATACGAAATAAGGCAACCAGTCATCCCATGTGCTTTGATTCTTATCAATGTAATGTCGTAAGTACTCTGAAAGTCCTCTGTGCATCCTCTCGATAAAGTTACTCTGTGGACGATATGCCATAGTTTGTATCTTATTTATCTTTAAGAGTTTACACACTCGCTGCAACGTTTCGCTGATAAAACAGCTACCATTATCAGAGATCAAAATTTGTGGACAACCATAACGCAAATGACTTCTAATACCAACGCTCGAGCTATTGTGTCCGCGTCTTGCCTAGCGATGGGAATCGCCATTATGAATTTTGTCAATTCGTCTTGAAACGTAAGCACAATCTGTTCCCATTATTTGAAACCGGAAGTGGCCCAACCACGTCCGTAGCACATCGTTCGAACACGTATTCAGGTGCCTTAGTGAGCTCCAATGGCATTTTTGTATGTGGGACTGTGTGTTTGTTTTTCTGACAACTATCGCAATGTTTAACATAATTTTCGATATATGACTTCATGCCTGGCCACTGAACATACCTCCTAATTCTTTCATAAGTTTTAGCTATTCCTTGGTGCCCAGCTAAAGGACTGTCGTGAGCTTCCTTAAGTATTGCTCGCTTTTCCTCCTCCGTTAACGTGGGGAATTCATTCTCGTTTGTTTGAATTTGCGCATCAGCTGTGGGTGACGAGGTTTCTCCACTAGTGTCCATTGTTTCGTCTGTGGCAGGTTCTGACTGCGATGTTTCTTGCACTTCCCTCACTTCTCTAATCCTACTAAGTGCGTCTGCAACTGTGTTGGACTTCCCCTTTCGGTAAACAATAGTGTAATCATATTCCTCGAGTTTCAATCTAAATCTGAGCAATCTGGACGATGGGTCTTTGACACTAAAGATCCATATTAATGGGCGGTGGTCAGTATATACGGTAAAGTGTCTGCCAAAGACATATGGCCTGAATTGTTTTACGGACCATGTCAGCGAAAGAGCTTCTTTTTCCGAGGTCGAATATCCGGTTTCTGCTTTATTCAATGTTCTAGAAAATATACGCTATAGGTCTATCTGACCCTAATTGCCCTTGAGAAAGCACAGCTCCGATCGCGTACGAACTAGCGTCCGTGCTAATGATATAAGGAAGATCTGGATCGGGGTACGCTAGAACTGGCGCTGAAATCAATTTGTCCTTCAGAGTTTGAAAAGCGTTATCAGTTTTCTGACTCCACTCGTACGGTACATTTTTCTTCAACAACTCATACAATGGTTTGGCTATCTTGCTGAAATTCTCTATGAAACGACGGTAATAACTAACGAACCCAAGAAATGTTTTTAATTCTTTTGTAGTTTGAGGAGTTGGGTAATTCTGAACCTTTCCAATTTTTTGTGGATCTGGGGAAACACCATTTTCTGTCAGCTTGTGTCCCAAGTAAGTTACTTCCTTTCGTAAGAATTCACATTTGTTTGGCTGAAGGCGAAGGTTATGAGTTCTTAATCTATCAAAAATATTTCTTAATCTCTCATTGTGGGATTCCAAATTTGGACCGAAACAAATTAGATCGTCGAGGTACACAAAACAACGGTCTCCCTCCAGTCCAGTAAGAACAATAGACATCATTTTCTGAAAACTAGCCGGCGCCGAGGTCAAACCTTGAGCCATTCTACGAAACATAAAGTGACCTTGACCCGTACTGAATGCGGTCATAGGTTGGTCAGATTCCTTAATCAATATTTGGTGATAACCCTGTGCTAAATCTAAAGTTGAAAAGTACTTTGCCTTCCCCAGTGAGTCAAGAATTTCTGAAATTAGTGGTAATGGAAAAACTGTACCTACAGTGATATCATTTAATTTACGAAAATCTACCACGACTCTATAACGTTGCTTACCACTGGCATCTGGCTTCTTAGGTAAAATAATCAATGGAAAGTTCCAAGCACTAGTAGATGGAACAATAATTTCGTCTTCAAGCATTTGATCAATTTCCTTCTTCAAAACAGGCTTCATAGTGTCTGGGATTCTGTAGGATCTTTGGTTGATAACTGTACCCTGAGCTTCTGGCTTCAATTTAATTTCATGTGTAATTGTGTTAGTGTGCGTCAGTTTATCGCCGGGAAGATGAAATATATCATTATACAATAGACAAATTTCAAAATGGATTGCCTTTCTTCGTCATTTAAATGATCTACTCTTAAATGGTCTTTTAATAAACTGGTGCGCGTTTTCCCTTGGTCGGGTGATCTATTACCGGTTGGTTGTTTACCTCCGCAAACTCGAATGGCTGCCTGACTGTCAGCTGTGTTATCACGTGACTGTGACGTCGTATCGCGCTCTGCGCAGTACGGCTCAGCTGATATCGCACCGCAGTAGAACTCAACATTATCTTCTCTGGTGTTTAGCATAGACAAAATACAAGTGCCATTTTCAACTTTAACTAATGATTCAGGAATAAAAACGCCTTCGATTATTTCTTGTTTTGCTATAAGAGCTTCAGCACTATTTTTACATTGAACCTGAACTCGCAAAATACGTTCTTCTCTCGGCCCTAATTTCACTGTATAGTCGTCTGGAAGACTTACACTTTCTTTTGCCTTTCTAGAACTGTTGCTCAGCTGTCTCGTATTGTCCCTATTTTGACTGACATCGCTAGCATCTCTCCGATCAGATACTTCTACTTGATGTTCTTGTGGTTGAGTGTGATTCTGTTGTTTACTCTGTACAGGCTGTGTAGTGACTTCCTCACTGTTTTGTTTGTCATCCTCGTTTCTACCACGATAATTATTCTTTCTGTTGACTTTGTTCCTTCGTCTTCTACCAGTGTTTTTATGTGGGACCTCAGTGTTTACGTTACTCTGTATCGTAGAAGATTTTCCTTGCAAATTTTTTGACCCTTTCGAAACCCTTCTAGCATGTTTACTGTGTTTACTGCTCTTCTCTGGAGCTGTCATTATGGGACTAGAATGACCACTGATACATACAGACATATTTTCATAATTAATTATTGCTCCCTGTTTAATTAAAAAATCTCTCCCGATTAATCCTTCCTTCACCAGATCTACAGATTCTTCCACAACATGAAATCTATGTTTAATGAATACATGCTTACCCAACTTTAAGTGTAATATTACCGTTCCTTTAGTTCTAACTGTATGTGACATAATTCCCTTTATACTTAATGTTTTCTTTGTGTCAATTGAAACGTTTCTTGCTAATGCATTTTTGTGTATAAGTGAAATCTGTGCGCCTGTATCAAGGAGACAGAGTATCTCCCCATTGTTCACTTGTTCGCAATCAATTTTGATATAAAATCATTTTCATGCTCACAGCCTACCGTGTGTACTTGGCCATACTGACGAGTGTAAGAGTGGCTGTTATCTCTCACACCCTTCGCTCGTTTCCCGAAACCTTGTTCTCTTTTTGTGTGTTGTCATTGTTGCGGCAATTTGACGCATAGTGTCCCGAACGGTTACATCTGAAACAGACTGCACTCTTTACTCTGCAATCGGCAACAACATGACCCTTTCGGTGACAGAATTTGCATGTGACAGAACTTATTCGTCTGTACTGTGTGCGTGTTTTACAAGCTGTTGCAGTGTGCCCTTTCTCTCGACATATTTGACAGATGGGTTGGCTTCTACAATCCTTACTGATATGACCTAGCTTATTGCACAAATAACACCTTTTAGTGACATTACCCTGTGTGGTGCGTGTGTCTGAACGCCCAACGAATGCCTTTTCTTTTTGTGACATTAACGCGCTTTCTTCAACGCTTGCTATCTCTATGGCAACAGGCAACGTGATAGTGGAACCCCGTGCCCGAACAATTGTCTGAATACTGTCATTGCTTAAGCCATTGATGAATGTGATGCGAGATAGTCTGTCAACTAAAGTTAAACTCCCTTTTACGTCCTCCTCAGGAATTTCCTTAGCTACAGCATTTCTGAAATCATGTGAGAGCCTGTCGATTCTAGCGGCCCATTCAACAATTGGTTCTGTTTTTCCCTGACGTGCTGCAAAAAGATTACAAGCGTAATGATCCAAAGAACGCCTCTCCCCATAATTTTCAATTAAAATTTCCTTTACAGATTCCCATGTTTTTGTAAATTGTCTTACGAGCAATTTGCTCCTGGCGTTACCAAGGATTTTGGATTTGACAAAATGAAGAAGAACATCATGATCTTTCTTAGCAACTAATTTAAATGCAGTAGAAACATTTTCAATGAATGGTTGTAATTCGTCTTTCTCGCCACTAAATGTATTCGCAATTAACTTTAATGCTTCTGAAACTGGCAATTTTCCCACACTACCCTCTTCACTATTCACTTCACTCGTTGCTGCATTCATTTTGAATCACTGCGCAGCGCTTACTCACTTTTGATGCGCTGTCGTCTGCTATAGCTGCTCCAACTCGAATATGGCGCTGTCCGGTTTGTTGTGGTGAAGACGCTCTCTGATTGGTCGCCGCCGTCCACCCGTCTCTGCAATGGTGATGCCTGCTGGGTAGTCCGCCGCTGGCGCCCTCTGTCCACTGGCCTCCGAACTTCCAACTGCTTATCGGTCGCGTCCTGTACGTCTCCTGTTTCAGCTCCAAGGTGCACTCTCTAAGCTCGCAAAATTACTTTGCTTCACTGACTTCTCGTTCCGTTTCTGGCTTTGTGTTCCACTCTCTGCGGCTTCTACGCCTAAGAAAATTTGTTACAGCGATAGAGAAGATCCGTCTCTATGCCGTACTAACAGGAAAATAACTTTCCAAAAATTTTCAAAATTTTCTGCAATCAACAATCACCGATATCACGTGATCTACCCCAAAATCTGACACCATTTTTATTTTGTTTCTGTAGCGACCCAAGGTAGAGTGCCACAAGAAACTGCGAGTTCGTCTTCGATCAACCACTCCCTGATTAGTTTTACCAAAGATATGTGATTCTATGACCGAAGCGATCACGTGCCTACTAACATATAGTATGTAGGAAATTGGTGAATGCGATAAATAAGCGCAATTAGAAGGTTGACTGACTTTAATAAATGAAAATTGAAGAGTACATGAGAACATACATGAAATACTTCTTGAAATAACTGGTATCTACTAATTATTTATCTTAGTGCAACTTTCAGTCAAAGTAACCTTCCCAGCCAGCAGAGAGAGAGAGTCGGAACACATTACCTTACTATAAAGCCAATTACGCTCACTCTGGTGATCTTACATGCTGCATGTCTGGACTCTAACTGCGCTCTCCACAGCTCAGTGAGTGGAGGGGCATAGCGCGCATCTATGGTTGGCTGAAAAGGCCTTACCATGCATTTTTCAAAGCCAAGGTTAAGGTGCCCTTTCTCACGGGACGTTCTTGCTAGCCTCTCGACTAAGCTGAATATTAAGAATCAGGTTACGTCTCTGTGCGAGGCCTGAGAATAATTACCTTCACTGATATACATTAATTCTATTGAAAATCCTTACAGTCTATACAATAGCCTGAGTGTTTTGAAGTATACCTAAGTGTTAATTTGGAAACGAAGGAAAATATTCCATCGATTTCTGTTTTTCGTATTGTAGTATTGGAATTGTTGCTTTAGTTTCAAAAGAAAAAAGTTTATACTGTCAATATAATTCAGTTTTTTCTCGCCTGAAATGTTCATTAAAATTCGGTATTAAAAATATTTTTAAGTTCGGAGGAGAAATTATTAATTTTAATATATTAAAATTATTTATGAATTTATAATGAATTACCTAGCTGGGATACCTTTGTATTAAAAAGTACGTTTGTGATTTCACAATTTATCATGTATTAACAAGAATAACATGACAGTTTTAACCACTACATTCTTGAGTAGAAATAAAAACATTTAGGACATGTACATTTTTAATTAATCTGGGCGCCACCTCAACTAACAATTAATTAAAAAACGCACTAAGGAATCTCTTTATCACGCAGGTCTCACTGCCAGGACCGCTTCAGGTCCAACCGAAACTGAAGTGCAATGCTTTGTTTTAGTTATTCAACGATAATTACCGTTGTTGCAGCCAATCTTCACAAGCTGCATTGATCCACACATGGCATACAATCCCACCAGTCGCGTCACTTCAAGGTTACCATTCAAGAGCACTCATCACCTATGCAGATTACACTATCCGCCGCACTGAAACAGCTGGCTCCTCGCCAGTTCATCCACGGCGACGTCTCCCGCCCGAATACCTCTCTCTCCCCAAAGTAAGGCCGTGGCTCCGTTGGGTTCAGAGAAAGAAAATACACAATACCTTTAGGGGGCACTTTGCATTTTGGCACATAAATAAATCTGTGGCTCATTCACTTGTCAGTCTTTCCCACAAAGCTACCGCAGAAACTCCGTCGCTAGGTCTCAACCCCCTCTGTGTTCGAACACTTGGTTCGCAGGAGAACGACAGAACGCCGGCCTTTTGTTCCCAGTGCGAACCTGCTGCCTCCACAGGATATTCCTTCAGCTATATCGTCCTCGCAGCTACAAACAAAATGCTGCTCGTTCTCGTGAATATACTGTCAATTTTTCTCTCTCATTTCACGCCTTATTCATTTTTCAATCGGAGGATGCAGAACTTGAATTTCCAACCATTTCATGTCAATTGATAATCCACCATAAACGAAATAAAGTAACATGTCCATATGGAACGCATGTAATGTATTAAATTTTCTAATAAGTAACTTATGATCGTCATTCAGAGATATTTAATGACAATTTCTCTAGGGTTTCTAAATGCACGAAGGAATCTGGACGTTTCATAATACAAATACTATACTTTGATACTATTACTACTACACTGAAGTAATTGGTTTGAATCACCTAATACAAATATTATCGGCATAGGAATCTGTACTAATGATGTAAAATTATTATTAAGTAGGGTAATTTAAAAACAATGCGAACAGATATACATTTCCAATAGCCTTAGAAAGTTTAATTATCTGTCCACTTCTTTAAATAACTATTATTTTTTCGGTTTTTTATTATACCTTAGTTTCTTAATCCGTAGGTAAGTAGAAAATTCTGGAACAATATAAATCTGAAATTGTTAGGTTTCAACAAATATTTATCTTTCGGTATCAGTATAAGCCTTTTGGACTGTCAGGTATTTGTTTCCCAGTCACTAAGATTAATTAAAATAGCCCTTTGAATGCACCAAATTTTGGTATATAGGATTCAAGTTCCTGTTTAAATCCACAAAAGTATCGACTAATTTAAAACAAGGATCTTGAATTTTTCATCAGTCTGGACTACGACTTCTTTTTTCACAAACTTTACGTCTGGTTTAAATAATTATTAAAATAGTAATTATTTCCCCTGTGGAGACAAAAGTACTTTGGTCTGTAAAGCAAGAGATTTCGAATTAAACTCCAGAACTGCAACGTCCGTAACGTTACTCCAGATTCACTCAACATATTGTATATAGTACCATGGATATACCATAGAGGGTTAAAATATCCTCCATTCTATTGCCCTGTTCCTTTAAATGAATGTAGAAACCATGTCCACCAACCCAGCATTACGGCTGGCTTAACAGGATGTAAGCTTAACATTGCATAATTATTCCATCTCATTCAAGATATGGCTTACTATTTCATAATTCTTAAGAACTTATCATGACACATTAACAAATTAACGGATGCCTATCTCGTAAGGACACTCAGCACTTCATGTGGATAAAGAAACATTATTTTGCTTTTTTTAATTGAAGAAATGAAATGTCCTCTGTTCTGTGCAGTAGTACGTTGAACTCGGTTTCTAGCAAGTGACAGGTCGGTAGATGATTCTGTTCTAATTGGATGAGGGCTTTGAGCAGAATGCAGTTCATTAGGGGATTTGCCAAGCGAAACTTGGAGGAAGCACCATATTCTAGGAATTAGTTTAGCGTCAAAATAGTCCATTGTACCTTTGATAAAAAGGACTGTGTTTATCTTTCATCTTGTACCCTAATAATATCGTTTGACAATTCGATGGGAGATTTACATCGCACGAAGTTTTCCGTCTTCTGATTTCATTACGGTGTACAAAGGAAAATTATTTTTATTTTTAAATTTTTCATAAACGTATCTATTAGTGGCGTTAATATATACATTTTGTTCAAAAATGTCAAAACAACGCTTCAGAAATGGTTATTAATTACATAGTATTAAACATATCTGAGGAACCTGTTCCAGTATTTGAATAGGATAGTTTAAGTTTTTTCACGTCTTTACACTAGTAGTATAGTAATCAAAACAAAATCTGTATATTTCCATAGTAAAATATCATAATTTATAAAGCGTTTTTTGCACGATTTTACGATATGCAATCACTATAAAGGTAAAAGTTAAAACATTGAGAATTTTATGTCATCATTTTATTCGATGCGCATCATGTTGTAAGTGTATGACTACAAAATAAATATAAACGAAGTACTTAAAAGACAACACGAAATAATACGTTGTAGATTTGAATGTTTATGTTTTCTTGGATAACTGCTGCATGAATCAGATTCTAGTAGTGCCGAGGAGTTTTGACTGACACATTTCTTCTTTTGAAATGTAGCATGATATTCACTTAATTGGTTTCAGCGTAAGTCTTTTGCTGATTCGTCGGACATTTTTATGATTCACAGTAAACTAAACTCTATAACTTTCAGTCATATATGATGGAGCCTGAAGCGTATGTCCTAATACTTTTGAGCCTATGAAACAGATTTTATATTATGTACCTGTTTTTTTTCAGTAATACGTTGCTTTTCCTTGTACTGTTCACATATTTAAATATACTTAGACTGTCCTCTCGAGATCATATATTTGTTTGATAAATAAATACTATTTTCTGTAAGCGGTAGATATTTCATAGAGTATCCAAATAATCTTTCTTGAGTAAGTTTCTTTACGTGTTTTAAAATATAGTTATTTATAGGAGCTAACCACAATTCCATTCAGTCGGAAAACAATATAATCTGCATATAAGCACAAAATTAATCTTTCTGGTTTCTTCTTTGCATACCCCTATTTTGTTAATTACATAATGAAACAACTATATTCAAAATGTGACACAACAAGATCCTAATAGAAATGCATTACTTTTGGTTATGATGGCAATGTTTTTAAGTCTATAATATGTTGTTTTTTTTTGGTTTTAATATCCATTCCATTATGTCATTAATCAAGAACGTGGACGGACCAGTGATCTCTCGTAATTTTCTTACAAAGGACCTCACTGAAAACGTTGAAGATCTGATGAACTTTACATTTGCAATTAATAGTCTTTTTTGCTATGGAAATTCACTTCAAGTAGCAGCGAAGGTATCTCGCAAAACGCGCAAGACAAAATTGGTCAACGGTATGAACGGAAGTATCATCAAACATTGTAACTTAATATAAATTAGCACATTGTATCAGAACAACCTTATGGAAGGCTTTATTTTACTTTAAAAGTATGAGGTACATTTAGTTTTTTCTACTGCAGTAAAATCGGGTAGAGGTGCGATTCTGCGACAAAACATCCCCTAGAAGGCTGGAAATTCGTTTTGAAATTCAATTACGCTCAGATCTTTATCATTTACCCGCGTCCCCGGTCCGTCCACGAAAAGTGCTGCTATTCCGACCTCCACACGGCAGAACATCGGAGGCACAAAAAGGAAGCCACAGTAGAAATGAAGGCATTCGTAAGCAGCGGCACGCAGCTCCGGCGATACGGAGGGTCCGCTGTGGTTCGGCCACGCCCAACTTAACCGCATTCGTCTACTGTGCGGCAGGCTTGCCAACCTGCAGGCACGCGCCGGAGATTAAAACGCTTAAAACCTAATGAGATTCTTTTGGGCCGGCGTTCACATCAGCGTACTACCTAAATGAACGCCGTCGGGGCAGAAATTAAGAGCACCAGAGGTATTAGTATAATTAGCAACACACCCGGGAAAACGGGGCTTGTGAAATATACCGGGATACGTGTTACAAAATGGAATCTTAAACATCATACGACACCAATTCGTTGGGAGCGTTCAAAAAAAATTCTCTCAATTATTTATTTTTGGTAAAACGCTAAAAAGATTTCAAACCAGTTGCTGCTAAAGCTTTCATGCTTTACTCTATTTAATTAACATTTTCCTCGTGTCTGCCTTTTAAGCCCTCTAACTTTGAAACAAGAATCTTCAACGGAAGGAATCACTTTATACATCATAAAGTGAGAACATTTTCTCTATCAAATTCTTTACTGCGTATAAAATATTTTTGAAGAGGAATGATTTGCCATTCGTGAGAGATGGGTATCACAAATATGCTTGTGGAGTTTACCAAAAAAACCTCATTACGTTTTAAAAGAGAAAAAAAACACTAGTCAGATCATAAATATTTTACTGCAATGTCAGAGTACTTAATAATCAATATATAGCTATTAGTAAACTGTCCATCCTGCTTTAGAATAATATTCAACCAGAAAAACTAGTCCGACCAAGTGAATTCATTGTAACGCAGATTCAGAGGATTTTTAACACTTTCTTCATTCTGCTTATAGAAAAATCGATCACTGGTTGCGTAGGTAGAGACTCCAGTGCAATAATACTATAACTGTACCTCTTTGTCTTTCTTCTTACATAACACTGGGTTCTTTAAAAATACTATATTGTTCTGACAGCAATCAGAGAAATGAAGTTTTGATCAAAGGTTTCGCTGTTCTCGTCTTGTTCGCTACGTCCTCAATAGATATCAGAGAGAATACTGGTCACAGTCAGGAGTCAGCATAAATCCACACTATTGGTTCCAGACAGACAATCTAAGGACTGATCGTCAGATTACACTGATCAACAGTCAGAATTGGTACATTAAAGTTACAGAGTAAAATTGTTTTGGTGTTCATAGCCTAATCTTTCTCTTAGAAAGCAGCTCCCTCCGTTCTTTCTGTAAGATCCATCCATACCATACGTCCAGTTTCGTTGGAACTGATCCCTCATTGGCCCCATTAATTTCGAGAATCATTCTATATTTCCACATTTCATATTCACATACTTTTTTTTCATTTTCTCTTAGCAACTGAAAATTTAAACTTCTAATTAAGTGCTGGTCTCTGCTTCTCTTCCTAATTTTCCTAACCTAACCCATCTAGATAAGAACGTCAGTAGAATTTTTTTTTCCCATGTCTTTGGAGGCGGAAATAGCAGTGTGGGGTTACTGGCTGATGAAGCAGTTGTCTTCGTGAAAGTAAAGAATTCTGCTGATTCCTTAGAAATACAATGAGATGAATGGCATTAAACTAAATTCCAAATAGTGGAAGATAAAATAAACT
This sequence comes from Vandiemenella viatica, assembly GCA_031002005.1. Taxonomy (NCBI): domain Eukaryota; kingdom Metazoa; phylum Arthropoda; class Insecta; order Orthoptera; family Morabidae; genus Vandiemenella; species Vandiemenella viatica. Next base: position 104,714,740 of record CM061920.1, on the reverse strand, counting down.
ATTAGAATCCCTTATGCAAGAGTTAATGTAAGCTGTATAACTCTTGATACGGTTGAATCCTCTAAGTATTTGGGCGTAACAAAAGAAATAAATATTAATTAAGTTCCCTTATTGTATCCTCGAATGCAATTCATTAGTCGAACTTTCAGAAAAGAAAAACCTGTACGGGTATAGAAAGGGGAGAGAGTTCAAAGCTATCGCGAGCTTTCATCTAATGTTTTGCTGCATGGCATCCATACGATTAGGACTGATAACTGGTAGATAAGAGTCGTTCACCTTGACATTATTTTTTACAGCCTTTGTTTGGGGGGGGGGAGGGGGATGAGGGCAGATATAGGAAATCAGGTATACTCTTTTGAAGGAACCATCCCGGTATTTTTCTGGAAGGATTTCGTTGAACTATGAGCAAACGAAATCTGATTGCCCGGAACGGGATTTGAACCTACGTCCTCCCAAATACCAGGTCCCTCCATGGTCGGTCTTCAACGAAAGTTCCACTGACGTGGTTCTGCAGTTGAGATGGCAGACCAGCGATGGAGGTTCCAAACGAATTTCTAGCAAACATTATGACTATTTATAAATCATTGGGAAGCAATAACAAGAGGGAAATAACTTCTATTCACATGGCGGGGACGAAGTTTGGTGCAAATCACCCTCTGTCACCTATTTCTTTATGTAATGCAAAATGCAGGTGTAGATGCAGAAGGTTCTAAATCCTGGCTCAACGAATGACACTGCAAAATTTTGATAGAGAAAAAAGAGAATCAGTTTTTTTAATACTATTTCCATGTTGGTATCTATACTTTTTCGCAAGTAGAACGTAATGTTATTCTTAAATAACGAAATCAATTCACTTCTTCTTGTCGTGTAGTCTCTTATGTTTGTTAATGATGATAAACTCTCTGTAATTTGTTTTTATTTTTTAATGTTGATACTTGATCTTTGTTTACACTTTACTCTGCCAGTATTGCCAATAGTCAATTAATTAATTTATCTGTATTCTCATAGTTAAAAAGCGAATATCAAACCTTCGAATATTTCTTCTTGAAGATATATCGCTAAATAATGTAAATTTTCCTTCTTCGTCGGTTTCTCATAATTTCCTTATTTTTGTGGCATTTTTCTGACTAGAAGTGGTTTCTTTAAGAACGGATACAATTTATAGTATTCAACGGTAATATAGTCACTGAAGTTGAACTAATTATTTGGAAATACAACAAGCGAAAAACTTAAAGAGATAATGTAAGGACATGTTTATAAGTTTTACTGCACTATCTACTTATCTTTTTAAAGTTTTTCCGAAAAACTTTGTAAATTTGTTTAACTTCAAATATCTGAAGCAAAAGAACATGCGAGTATAATGCCACCAAGATAGTGAAAATATTGTAATTGACAAAAAACTAAAGCGGTCGGAGATACTGAATCAAGAAGGGTAGATAATTCTAAACAACAGAAGTACATTTGCAATCGAACGCTTACGCAGTAGGGATAAATAGTTTCCAAGCTTTCCGCGTCCGGGTATTGGGACAACTTTTGGGCGGTCTCCTTCCGGCTTCTCCTCGGATGGAACTTCAACGAGAAGAGTTTCAAACGAGTACTGCATGTGAAACACGTCTCGGTGAAGTTCCGCCTTAAAAGTAGGTGGAAGCAGATCGATTGAAACACCTTAATACCAGAGCGCGGTGATACCCAGGAGGAATGCAAATTGTATGTATTTCTGAGTATGTTGGAAAGAAACATAAAAATGAATGATTAAATTGTTAGATTCTAACATACTACTCGATACGAAAATGAAAATTTACTGCCAGTAGTACAATTTTCCGCCAGTATCTTAATGACTGGCAAAAGCAAATCAGATAAACAGATTTTTCTCATCTGAAATAGATTTTTCTTTCGAATTCAGTGATGTATAAATTAGTTGGGTAGATGAAAAAATTATATTGTGAAGACAATTCCTTTTAATATTATATAATACTGTCATGCTCTTAAAAAGTAATTTCGATACGAAATATGACTAATGTGTTCCCTGTTCATCATAATATTTACCATGGTCATGTTCAACTGATGAAAGCCGAAACAACAAAGTTCATGATGAATTTTCTACAAACCATCATTTTGTTGTGAATTTTTCTGCTGATTAGCAGGGTATGTAGGGAAACAATTAGTTACATCACCATATGTATTTTCACTGAGGCCTCAGCGGATTTGACTTAAAGAAAGTGTGGGTCATGTTAAGTTTTAAAGATATTAGCTAGCGGAGGAAGAGCTTTGTGTGTCTCTTGTGACATACCTTCGTTTGTTCCCTAGGACCTAACCAACTATTTTATAAATTTCTAATTGGGGTGGCAGCAGTTAATATGCTATTATTTCTTTGTTTTTAGAGCAAATATCAAACACTACTGTGAATGTGAAAAATATAAATATAAATGGTAATAAAATAAAAAAGGAACGTAACTTTTTTCTATGAATGCCTTGTCCTTGTCCGAGCGTACGCAATGCCATAGCAACGTCTGGGAAGATGAACTGGGGTTGTTATCTGTCGTCTTCCCCACGGTGGTCGTGGGGGCAGAGTTCACAAGAGTTGTTCTGACTGTAGATGATTGTGATACTGTGTGTGTTCAACGGTAAGTGTTGTAGATGGGAGATGAAAGAAGCAATAGAGTAAAACCCGGCGCCAGACCATTTGAGCCTACTCTTCCGAAAGGCACCAGGGCCCTCCAGGATTAACATCCCAATTCGACGGACGCATCACTATCAATACTGTCGGATACCCTCTTTTCATACGCACGGCGGAGAGGTTTGGGATTTAACAATCATCTTTGATAAGAAATTGTGCTACACCACCTTTCCTACCCTGCCGGCCAAGTCCTCATGATCATAATATCTTCCACGACCAGGACTCGAGCCAGATAACACATGTCAGAGCCGGAATCTATCGTCGTGCCGCAACCATAAGAGCCAAAGAGATGGACACAAAGAAATTTCAACTGCAGTTAAGCCTCTGGTGGAAAATCACCTGGATAATGCTCTGAGAGTTGGTGGTGGAAAATGATTTATTATTATTACTCCACGATTCACTAAAAGTGTGTGGCGGAGGGAGCATTGCACCTATCCGAAAGGGTAATAGGTTTGAAGGGATATACGGGATATGGCAGGAGGCGCTCATGGGCTATTGTGAGGAACCATCCCAGCATTCGCAAAGAGTGATCTGGGAAAACCATGGAAAACCCATATCAGGACAGCTGGAGAGCTTTATAGAAAGCTACTCCTGTTGGATTTTAAATTTACATGACCGGTAAATCTTTTCTATTTCATTCCCTAATCACTCGTGGAAAAAATGAATACAGAAAATAATCGGTTATGGCCATGATTTCTCTTATTTTTGTTGCTGGTAACAATATTTGTTTTCTGTCATTCCGAAATATGTCAGTCGTGAATTTTTCAATTAGCTTCTGTCGAGAGCAACGCCTTCAGTGTTCCAGGTCTTCCTGATCTAACTCCTTCAACATTGCACTTACGCTTTCCCTCCAACTATATATACCTGTCACGAATCGGGTGTCTCTTCTTTGGACCTTTTCTAATGCCTCCATTAACCACTTTTGATGGGCACCCCATACAGAAAGACAATATTCTAAGTGAGGACGCACTAGTGACTTATATGCAATCGATTTAACTTCCAGAGTGCATTGTTTCACGACCTAGAAAATGGAGCATACGATTTGCTTTCCCAATTACATTCTCAATATGCTCATTCCACAACAAATTAATACGAATTGTTACCCCTAGGTATTTAGCGGAATCTACCGTTCTAAGGACAGTACCATGAATTGTATATTCAGAGCTAAAAGGTGTCACCTTTTTACTTACACGCATGACTTGGCACTTTTTAGCGTTTAACTCCAACTACCAGCCTTTACACCACACAATTATTTTCAAAATATCGTCTTGTAACAAAGCGCAGTCTTCCTGGGTTTTGATATCACGATAAATAATAGTATCATATGCATATAATCTTTTCTTCCCCTTGTTATGTCACACAAATCATCAATGTATATGAGAAAGAACAAAGGTCCTATCACGCTTCCCTGGGAAACCACGGACCTCACCTCGGTAAGTGATGAACGCTCACCGTCGAGAACTACAAACTGTGTTCTGCCCTACAGAAAGTCTGCAACTCAGTTGCATATTTGTCTAGAAATGCCGTAACCACGAAGTTTCCTAAGTAACCTAGTGTGAGGCATAGTGTCGAAACCTATTTTATAATCTAATAGAACCAGGTCAACCTGGGATTGCCCATCTATAATATGGCACAAGTCGTGAATTAAAAGTGCAAATTGTGTTTTGCAACATCGGTCTTTCCTGAATCCATGTTGATTTGGGTTTAAAAGCTCACCTTCATCCAAAAACCGCATAACATTTTAATAGATGATGTTTTCTAAAATCCTGGAAAATATTGAGGTTAACGAGATTGGCCTATAATTTTGAGGATAATTAACATTCCCATTTTTAAACACTGGCCTTCCGATAGCGGTCTTCCATTCGGCTGGTATTTTTCCTTGATCCAAGGAGGCGGTATATAATTTCATCAAATAAGGTGCAATTTCCGTTGCGTACCCTGAGTAGAATCTTGTAGGAATACCGTCTGGTCCGGGAGCCTTATTGGTTTTTAGATTCATAAGCAGTTTAGTTATTCCCTCAACATCAACAACGAGATCGTTCATAATTTTTTTGGTCGATTGGCAAATATAGGGATCTCCTCTGAGTTTTCTGTTGTGAAAGCTTTTTTAAATATATTTTTTCGAAATTTCTGCTTTCTCTACGTTAGTTTCAGATAATTCCCCATTTTCCTTAATCTGTGACGGCATAACTTTACGAGAGCCTCTTATTAATCTGACATATGATCAGAACTTTTTTGGATTAGCAATCAGATCTTCGGATACATTTCTGGCTTGGCGTCTTTAAAGGCATCACGCATTGTCTTACGCACTTCCACTCGCAACTGGACTAATTTAGTGCGATTAGACAAGTCCCCCGATTTCTTTACTGTGGCATGTAAACGCCTTTGCGTCCTGAGCAAACATTTCACTTCCTTATTGAACCACGGAAGGTTCTTACTAACCTTAATTAGCTTCTTAGGAACAAATTGATTTAAACCGGTCCATATTATTTCTTTTAAATTAAACCATGTTCCTCAACATATGTATTGAGCGTGTACGTTTCAAAATTTTGCACCAGGTGATCAACCATACCCACATCGTTTGCATTATCAAAGAAATATACGAGTTTGTCTTTGTGATGCTTCAAATTCAGACTAGATTTTAAAGTTACCACAACCGCCTTGTGATCACTTATACCGTCTTCTACGCAAACTGTATCTACAATATCAGGATTGCTTATAAGAAAAAGATTCGAAATGGACGAGGAATCTTTGTCGAACCACGTTAACTCTTCAACCATCTGTTCAAGATATCTTTCTGAAAATACTTCCATGAACGTTTCGGTTATTAACCTACCTCTTAGGTCCAACCTGAAAGTGCACGTGCCCCACTTAACCGACGGTAGGTTAAAATCACCACCCACGATCAATATATGTCCCTGAAATTTTTATAAATTTCATTAAGTCGCTCTCTGAAGTATTCCGCGTTAGCCAAATCAGAATCCGGAGGTCGATAAAATGACCCGATTATGAACTTTAAATGTTTACAAATTTTTAGCTTGACCCATAATAACTCTCAAAAAATTTCAGTTTCAGTTACGACAGAGCAATTAACGGTTTTGCTAACGGCCACGAACACACACCCAACCATTGAGACAGCTCTGTCTTTCAGAAAAACATTGAAATGAGGGCCAAATACTTCGCTAGATTCTACCTCTGGCGCCAACCAGCTCTTGGTTCCTAGTACTATTCGATGCCTGACCAGCAAGGTAGTAGGAACGGTGGTTAAATTCCAAATTAACAGTACAGCGCCTCCCGAAAAAACAAAAAGAGAAGTCTCAAGTCTCTGTTTTGATATCAGCCCAAATGGAATTTATAGAGGTCAGCTGAGTTACAGGAATTTAAAGTTGTCGTAGATAAACTGAGCTGTCAGGCAGTGGTTGATATCAAGTAAATTCCTTCCCCCGGCTATAAGAATAATTTAGATGGAAAGTATTCAGTAGGTTACGCTCTGTAGTCTTAAGGAGGATGACCAACCAGCAGAGATTGGACTTGCATGTGAACTCCACGCTGTGTGAATGCAGGGAACCATAACCAATCTGAGTCAGTTGAGATCACTTCTGCCCACTAGCTTTGATGAAGACCTGGTTCAGACGACGCAAAAATTCAGTTCAAGTGGCCAATAATTGAATTAAATGTATATTTTTCTTTCTTTCTTTGTTTCTGTTACCTGATTCTAACACGATATGTACCAAAAAACAAATACCATTTGTGTACTAAAGGTCTGGGTTAAATCGCAAAACGTTTGACAGCGGGTGCAAAAGGGCATGGGTCGACTTGGCGAGCGAGGAATGATACATCGTTACCACGTTTCACGACGTATCTTTTTTATCCATAAACAATACAAGTGAAACACACTCGTCATAGTAGTCTGCAAATACACAGTAGACATAGAAACGTTTCCGCCAGTGTGGCTGAGGCGGCACGCACTGGATCGGAGAGATACAACGGACCAGACCCTCACTTACCGGACGTCATGACTGCAGTTTTTAGACGATTTTTCGCAGCCGTCAAGGCAAAACTCGGAAAAGTCCCTAATCTCCGCCTCATTAACCAAATACTTAACACAAAAGAAGATACACTTATCAGACGCTGAACATAGTTGCACGTTTCACAGACAGGTGGCAGCACCCCCCTTTAGTACGTAGTATGACCTGGCTGTAGGTATAAAATGCCGACGGCAGCAAGGGCATGCGAACATAAAACTAAATCTCCAAATCTGACCATGCGAACGATGAGTAAAACTCGCTGGTAGCAGCCGACTCCAAAATATTTGGAAGAGTTGTTGAGGAAGAAGGAGAAAAAGAGTAGACACAGAAATGAAATAAACTGGCGACCATGTCTCTGTATGATTTGACTTAGTAAAACTGCTGCGGTATCTCAGACAGAAAGGAAATTGGCATCTGTCAAACATTATAATACTACCTATCGTGCCTATTTCTTGTAATTTTTGTAATAAAGTTATTGATTCATAGGAAATTGACGGTCGTAAAGATTTATTCTTGTGGCTGGAATAATCCACAATCTATGTTTGAACTCTCATAAGAGGCAGGGAGTGTATAGCTGCAGTGGACTATCATTCTTCAGTAATTCGTTTTCCGCCATGCATTGTGACAGAAAATAATGAGAAATTATTGCACTCTCGTTGCTATCAATACAACTTCCTTTCTATTGGCATCCCATGCGCCTTTTTTATCCACCTCCCTGTGCTTGAACAAAGAAATTTTTAACCTTTACGTGGGATATCTTTCTTTTCCGGCAGCAGTTTGTACTGTACACCGCTGTTCTCTATATATAGTCGCTAACTTTAACTACAGTTCACAAAAGAAAATAATAATATACTTTAGCCGGTGTTGATCGTAAGGAGAATCTGCATTTGACCTTCTTTTATGGAAGTGTTTAATGTTTTAGTTAGGATAACACGTTAAAAATTTGTAACATTCCGTGTTTATATACTTAACATAAAGAAACAAACAAAACGATGTAAATGCTTTACAAACATTTGTGTGAAATTAACACAACAACAGCCTAAAATGCGGAATAGCATCAGGGGATTAAAAAACAGGATTTAACACAATGAAACAAACGTTCGGTATACAGAACAGAGCGTTACAGAACTCTGTCACAGATATAAAGACTAGAAATATATCATAAAAATTATAAAATAACCCCTTCACAGAGAAACAGTGTATACGTTTACCTATATTAGTAGTGCAATGCAGAAGTGTGTCAAACGGTTTTTTAAAAAAATAAGAAAACAAGAATATATATTAACACAGAATGGAACTTAAAGAACATAATTAATAGATAGATTATACATGCTCCCTTTTATCCCATGTGAGAACAATCTCAGAGGTTTGAAATGCTACATGTAATATTACAAAATACTGATAACTGGTCAGTTAGTTAACATCTCATTGCTATAATCAGTTTCCATTGTTAACTGCATAAAAACCCATGATAGTTACGACTCATATAAATCCAATTTCCAAAAATCCGCTTTCTGCAGTTGTAAACAGTTTCAAAACAATGAAAATCATACACCATTTTCGTGAATGTGGAAAACTTTGTCACCTTCCCATTCCATGCACCAATCATATAACAGTTCATCAATAATCTTTAGATACCAAAATAGTCTTGAAGGGAAGCTCCCTTCGCGAACTTGCTAAACCCTCTGGTGAAAATAAAAGAATTTATTTCATTAAGCACAGTGGTCCAACACTCATTCTTAAAATCATTGTTAAATGTTTTTATTGAATTTTTATTTCATGACCTAACTTTGGTATAAATCTTTTCTCTAACTTATTTATTTTTCACAGTGAGGACAAAATAATTTTTTAAGCATTATGGTATGAAAAACCATTTTCTTTTGGATCTATTCCAAATTTCTCCAATTTATTTTTCTGCACAAAAAGATGTTAAGAATAATAGTGTTACTATCTATCTATTCCCTAGTTTAGAAATTTACAACTTTGCAAATACTGAACGATTCAACTATTCCCAGAAAATAATCTGTTAGGTAATATCCAACAGCAAAATTTATGTTTAAGTTACCACAGAGAATAATTCTCGTTTTAGATCATCATACATTTATGAGAACTGTTTCAAGTATATTACAAAATATACTGAAATTTCCAGTGGCAGCTATATAAAACGTCAGCACTAAAAAACTGTAACTGCACAGCACGACATTCAGTGTCTTGAGTGCTTAGACTTCCACCGTCGTTGCCCATGTTATCTTAGATTTGTCCACGTGGAAGCGAGTCAATCTTTTTACTTTTAGGACTTTAGGACTTTTAGTCCTCTGATGAACGCCACAGAGTGATAGCTGAAACGACAGGTTTTTAAAAAATGATGCTGTTTCACTCGGCTAACCAAGATAACGTTCAATGTCTTATTCTGTACAGTATTTGATCAAATTTAGCGATTTTGTTTTGCAAGTTTCTCTTATACATTTTTCTGCAGCATCCATTCAGATAACTGATCTACAATAATATGAAGCTAGCTCTGTAAGACATGAGATATTTTTATCAAGATTTAATTATTTTTGGTTTTCATCTATAGATATCAATTTTTTTGGAAATAGGCCTAATGTTTTGGTGAAAGAGAGCAACTCTTGACTTTTGTCAATTTATCAATCACATAACAATACATTGTTGCACTAAATTTTGCATTTACGATAAAAAATTACGCTTGCACTCATACGCCAATGATGGTTCTTGATTATAATCGGTACGAATTTCACAAAACGTTTAATCATTATGTCTGTTCATGTAATACAACCCCCGTTGTTGCTACCCTGTACTAATCTCTTTATCTTGTGGTATTACATGTGATCAAAACAATTAGCGTGGCTCGTGTAGTATATTGAGAGATTTTAGTTATAGTATATTCTAATTTTCGCTCGGGATAATTTTTCTCAAGCTGCAGCTATGTAATGTAATTCCACCTAACGAAGCAGAGCTCAAGGTTGGGCAAAGTCACTTCCCGTGGGAAGCAGTCCCCCTACCACGGTATCCCAGAAAAGCCCTTAGCAAGGGATTTTAAACGAATAGAACTAATGTCACATGACTTCCTCCACTACGCTCGTACTCTGGAGAGGGCAGTCGAGAACAGCCTCCGGGGCAGTCTATTTGCCGATTCTCAGGACGGACCACGTTGCCATACGGCATGCAGATTTTATTAGGTAATGGCTAACGCATTTATTCCCTTCTGCTGGCTTAGAAAGAATATTCCGAGTGACAGGATTTTATTAGTAAGAGATTCCTTTTATGAGAGTTATTATATGCACTATTTTTCAGTTATTTCAAGTGTATTTCTATTTGGCTATTTTTATTGAAGTATTAAAGTCACTCCATTCTTTCAACTACATGTTTTCATTTGTATCGCTGATTCCTGCTCATTACTAGCAATAAGTGTGGGCAGAACGTAATTGCTCTGATCCTAGGGACACATATCTTCGGGAAGCTAACTGGAGAGTGATTGATCAGAGACAAATCCAACCTTGGCTGGGGTAAATTGACGCTCGTTTACTACACTCGCGAGTAATTCGTAAGAAATACCAGCATGGTGTTCGCGCTTGCAAAAACGGTATACACAGGAACACGAATATAGCGTGTTACCTGTGAGGTACAGCCAACAACAAAACTTACGAGTCTCAGGAGGATTAGCGGGGAACACCCAAAGTACCGATGTTTTGAAAGCCTATGGAAATTTTGATCGAAAGAGACACTAAATACAATTATTTCCACATCCTGATGGCATGGATATTTTGAAGACTGCTTGAGTTAAACGCTAAAAAAGACCAAGTCGTGCATATAAGTAAAACTGCGACACCATTTAGCTCTGACTATAAAATTAATGGCACTGTACTTAGAACGATAGATTCCGCTAAATACCTAGGTGTAACAATTTGTATTAATTTTTTGTTGAATGAACAAATTGAGAAAGTAATTGTGAAAGCAAATCATATTCCCAGATTTCCAGGTAGTAATTTAAAACAATGTACACCCGAAGTTATCGATTGCATACAAAGCTCTTGTTCGTCCTCACTTATAATATTGTTTTTCTGTATGGGGTCCCTATGAAGGCATTAGAGAAGATCCAAAGAAGCGGCACCCGATTCGTAATAGGTATAAATAACTGGAGGTAAAGCGTATGTGCAATGTTGATGGAGTTAGGCTGGGAAGACCTGGAACATCGAAGGCATTGCTCTCAGCAGAAGTTGACTGAAAAATTCATGACTGTCCTATTTCAGGATGACGGCAAAGTCATATTACTAACAGCTCCTTTAATATCTAGGAATGACCGAAAAATAAGATATGTCAGTACTAGAGCCGATTCATTTCTATACTATTTTTTTCCGCGAGCGATTAGTGAGTGGCACAGGAAGGAGTTATCAAGCGAGAGAACTTAGATTACAATAGGAGATGGTATCTAGAAACTCCTCCAGCCATCCTGATCTAGGTTTTACATGGTTTTCCCAGATCGCTCCAGGCGAATGCCGGGATGGTTCCTAAAAATATACCACGGTTGCCTCCTGCCATATCCCGTACAGCCCAAATGGTTACACATTACGATTGTGCAATGCACCCTCCGCTATCCACTTTCAGTAAATAGCGGACTAATAATAATAAAACAACAATGTTTGAAAAGTTACAGTGACATATGATAGGATATGGCTGGGAACAGCGGAAACAAATGGGTGCTTGTAATTGCTGTGCATGGAAATGTGAAAATGGAATAACGAGTAAGACGACTGTATCGCTGGAAAGTACGCTAAATTCTGCCTGTCGGCCCACGAGTTTGGTTGAAGCAGAAGAATGACTGGACGGCACCGATCGAGTATCCCTACGGATGGGCTGACGTCGAGAGAGACATTCGATCTGTGAGTTTCGACTGGAAGCTGCTGGCCGATGTTTGGAGCCTGGTGAACAGCGCCTGACAGGGTAGCTTCCCAGCACGACTCCGCTTGCGATGTCAGGCCTGACGTTGTACGACGTTACACCACTTCGCCTGTCGCAGCCTACTTCTGAGCAGAGATCACGCAATGGCAATTTGCGATGTACCGCGCTAATGCTCATCGCTCCTAACTGTGAACGGGAAAGGAACATAATTTGTGTCACAACAATTTTCCACCAGAACTCGGTTTCCCAACGCCAAGTAACACCTGTGTGACATTTCATACTCACCACTGAACTAGACCGAACATGAATTTCTAAGATCTTTTGCTGTAAATAATGAGTAATTCAACAACGTATGTCATTTGTTTTTAGGAATAAATAAAGTTCAATTATTTTAATTTGTTAAAAAGAAAATAAAGCTGTAAATATTTGTTTGTAAATTCATGGTTTTTTTTATCTCTAGTATGATAAAGTTAACCACATTTTCCTTATAAAAATAAATTTTACATACATAAAATTAAGTAATATTTCAATCTGTAACCACGACTGCTCGCGTCCTCATTTTTCTATAACGCATTGTTCAATTATTATCTTACTCTTATTTTAAAAGTTAATTAAATAATTAACAGTTGTGTCCTTAAAATTTATACTTCAATAAAATGACTGAACATGGATCGTATAAAAAGACATTGCGAAGCCAAGAATCAAAAAAATGGAATTGAAAAATGAAATAAATACTTTAATAGTGTGATAAAAAGCTTCATAGATCAAGTAAATGTGTCTACATGACTTAAAAATCGAATATTCTGAATTACTGTAGGCACGTGAAATTATTACAGCAAACCACTCAGCTGTCTGCACGTGGAGTCATTGTCTCATAGCGATAGCAGCTGAGAAACATACACAGAAATGCACATATCACATTCCACTTTTAAAGGAAATTGATCAAGCAGTGTTTCTGAGTAACATTTAAGCTATCGTTTAATTCTTTAATAGGAATATAGATATAGTTATTAACCGAATTGTAGGACGATTGGCTACTGACCCACAGCTTCTGTCACTGGCGTATGAATGAATGAATGCCATCCAGGTTTCGGCTATCCATAGTTTCCTGAAATCACTCCTTCAAAAATTCCATGGCCAAATTCCTTCCTGTTCCTTGCTCCCTCTCGTTTCTTTTATCTTTGTCTGTAATGACTTCGATGTAGACGAGGCATAAAGGCATCAAAAAAAGCCTTGCTGCTATTCAAACTGTAACACATCGAAAATATACACTATAATAAAAACTGACCCCTAACTCTCCGATCCGATACGTAAACCAAGCTTCTATTACTACTGGAACTAACACTTCTGATTTTGCACTAATTCTGTGCATATAGTAAACTCCTTCCTGACTTAAAACGGTAATAAACGCATAAAACTATCAACTCCTTTACTACGCTATTCTTTAAGCCTTCTGCTGCCGCTGCTCCATTAGGAAATACAATTTCGTAATTTAAGTCGGCGACAGCGAGCATACGAAACTATGTAAAGTCAGAGAGGCAATGGACCACCGGTAAAGTAGAACGCTGAAAGCGACCGGCGATTGTAGTGAGCCAAACTTCTGCAACGTCTGTCGAACCTGTGATGATTTTTGCATCGATTATGTTGGTGATTGGATTTAAGTTATCACCTCCAACTCGAGGACACAGTAGGAGGGTTGTGTAAAAGCGTTAAAAGCCATAGCTGATGTCTATTCTCTTCATCTTTGAATTTCAGCTGGTAGTCTCAAGCGGCAGCTATCGGCATTAGACAACGAAGATGGCAGCAGAGGGGTCTCAATGTGTATGACTGGATATGGTTCTCATTCCTTCAATATAGTTTAAGTTGCCTTAGAAAGGCAGCCATATGCTCACTCGTCATTCACTTAGTTTTATTTTCGTTAGCTAATCGCCAAACAGCCATTCTCGTTCGTTGTTGATCGTTTATATTCTGAGATCAACTACAGAAAGAGAACTCCACTACACCGGTTATCGCATATCTGACTTGTCTTATAAATCTTTGTGTATACCTAAGTAAATACTTGTACACCAGTTTACCTACGCTGCGCCGTAGCAATAAACTTGTGAAGCAGTAACTTGCTGATTTTTGTTTAGCCACCTTCGGTGAAGAATCAGATCCGAAATATGGTCGTTTTGCAGAACTATTTCAAGAAGAAGCCAGGACTGAGCATATCCTAGGAGCTCCTGTAAGGCTAAGTACCCGATCCTGAACGGCAGGAACATGAAATACCTAGGTTGTGTCAAACCAGTTGTACTGGTCAATCTGGCTAACGAACCCAACCTATCCTAGTAGATACAAACCACTTTATAAATCTACTGTCTAAATCGCTAGTTGGTCTGGGACAAAAACACAACTGTCCAGCAATTGTGAAATCTCGCTACTAATTAAACGGAGTAAATGGCACACATTCAATTAGCAGGAGCTATTCATCACCCTTTATGTATAAGACGCATTCCATGTAGGCACATGATAACATACCAATCAAATTATTCACTGTCTGGAAGTTACAGAAAAACTTTTTATTTGTACAGTGTAAATCCTGGGGATGCTCACACAACGGGGAAAAGAACGTTTGAATGGAAGTAGCTTCTTGTAATTTTAACGTATTTCTTGTGAGCGAGCATGCGTTTATCCGTCAGTAGAGAGACTATGGACACAACGAATCGAATCATTATGAACCCAAAAATCTCTCTTGAAATCTAAACGCCCAGAATAATCCCTCATACCTACTTAGCCTGCTACACTCAGATCGAAATAAATCGCTCATAGCGTATTAGGAACTACGCCACCTAAACCTTGTTAAGAATTCATGAAATGCACTCTCTTATGCCTCATGTGCCCTTGTCACAGCAAACATTCACCATTTTTCGTTATATTTATTGCCATACGTAATAGCTCCTGATTCAGCATTTCACGCTATGCAAGTACTATTAAAGGAAAAGGTTGTATAATATATAGTCACAACTCGAATACTCAATGTTAGTTCCCAAAATAACATTTTGAAACCGACATAAACCTGAAACAATTTTCAATTTTTTTTCTAGAGGACATATCATTTCGCCAGCTTGCCTTACTGACTTATTTATGCACGTGCATAGATGCATAACATTTTTCTTACTCAATAATGTTTAATATATCATAGACAGTTACAGTTTCAAACGCAACACTTAATTAAAACCACATAATCACGGTTGGATTCGAACCGGGGTGCTTTAATTTAAAAGGGCTGTGGCATCGTTTTATTTACTGATGATGACTTGTAACTATCTAACTACCGGAATGTATTATAAGTAGATGATACGAGCGAAAATTTCGCGGATACGATGAATAGAGATGTTTGTGGTTTGTAATAGGATGAAGGAAGAACCGCCTAATTTGTATCAACTGTATATATTTTTTAGTGTAATAGGTACGAATTAAAAGTCGACGCCACTGAAGCAGTTTTTAATATCTCTGTGATGTATACTGCTACTATCTACCGGCTTGCCTCCGAACTGTCTAATATGCGTGACTCTCACACTTATTAATGTGTTCTTGAAGGGTCAAATTATGAAAAATGTCGTTCTTATTTTATAATGTTGCCTGAATGGAGACCTTCATCTTGAAAATGATTTAATTTATGGATTTCGGTTAAGTATCAAGGGAGATAAATGACTCGTAACAAAACAACACGTTATGGGACTAATTATACTTTTGCCCTATAAGGGCCAAATTTCGAAAAATTCCTTTCTTAAAATACGATGTGACCCAAGTGGGGGATTTCAATTTTTAAAATGATACCTCATTTATCTATATCGGTTAGATATCAAGGGAGATAAATAGCTCGAGAAAAGAAAAAAATCATGTTGTAGAAATATTGATACTTTCGCCCTTCAATAGTCGAAGTCGGAAAAATTTGTTCCTAATGTATGATGTCACACAAGCGGAGACCTTAATCTTTAAAATTATACTTCATTTATCGATTTCGATTAGGTATCCATGGAGAAAAATGGCTCGTGTACAAAAAAACAACACATTTTAGGAATATTGACATTTTTGCCCTTTAAGATTCGCATTTGGAGAAATTACTTTCTTAAAATATGATGTGACCAAACCGGATACCTTCAAAATGATACCTCATTTATCGATTTTGGTTTGGTATGAAAGGAGATAATGGCTGGCTACAAAAAAAAAAAAAAAAAAAAAAATCAGAAATAATATATATTTTTATATAATATTTTCAGCGATTTGAAATCCAAGCCTTTTCCAATAGGTAACAATGTATTCACTTAAAATTGGAATATAAGGCAGTGCAGTCAAATTAAACATTAGAATACAGCACAATTTTTATGCCGATAATTTTCGACAAACACTTCTTTTTATCTCAAGAACAAAGAAACTAAATCAGAATGTATAAAAGGAAGTTAGGGCATGATGGCGCTAAAAAGAATCAAGGCGTAAGCTAGAATTTCTATCTTATCTTAAATAAATGAATGACATAAATCTTGTATCATTGCGTGCATAAATTTTTCTGAGGAGCTACAGCCATTTTGCTGAGCCCAATTACAGCATCACAACAGCGGAGGAACAACTCTGCAAGCGGCGGGTGGCGAGCCATTAGGCAGAGCGGAAAAAAATGATATCCATTGCCGTTATGTGGGTGGGAAGTAAATGCGGGTAGAAAACAAAAAAATACCGAAAGCTGACAACGCAGCATTTGACAGTTCTATAAAAACGAAACACTGCAAGTTTTATTTGTTTTATGGGGTATCGGTGTCTGAACAAAGGCCTGACCGATACTGAAATTTATTATTTTCCGTGCGCAGTGTGTGAATAATTTTGGATACATTAAAAATCTGTTATCTAATTTTGTGTTTTTGCGCTATGACATTCATATTGCTAAAATACTTTGATTGAGCACTGCGACGGTTCTCAGCTGTTTCATTGTAATCGGTTACCTCCATATTGAGCTTGTGCTTCGGAATTTGTGTCTTTCGCCTTTGTTCGAAGCGTTTGGTAACTCTTAAATGAAGAGAAAATAATCAGATAACAGTAGCAACAAATTTTAATCACCCAAATGAAGATGTAACTGAAAGTGTCAAAAGAAAATGCGGGTAATCATGCGGTAAAAACTCAGCGAGATAAAGCTGGTACTAGCGAATAAAAATTACGGTTCTAAGAAATGTTACGTACAAAAAATGATGGGAAATACATAACAAAGTTTTCATGAAGTCAGGGGAGGAAAATACCTGGAAAAAGTCCTGAGAATTAAGAACCCCCCGGTGTTCAAACGAAGGAAACGAAAATGTGAAGGACAGAAATAAGGCAAAATGTTAATGTAAGAAAGGACATAATTAAGATACGTACAGCCGCGCAAGCAGGGGCCCTGGGTATACTATGGCGCTGGCGAAAACATGGGCCTCGGAAAGTTTGGAAATAGAAGGGATCAAATAGTGTATAGAATAGTGAAAGTGAAATATAAAGAATCTGAGTCATATGCGACTAAAACTGAGAAATGAAGAGTGAATAAAGTACGCGTAAATGAAATAATTGCGTTTATTTGAGGCCATCCATAAATTACGTCAAACGAATTTCATGATTTTTGGAGCTCCTCCTTTCCTGGTCACAGGTGGTCACCTACTTTAGAAATTATTAAATTAAAACAGCACTTCCAAAATTATTTATGTAGGTATTTATATTTAAAATATTTTTTCATAAAATCGACAATAAACTAAACATTTTAGAAAATTGACAAAATATATCACATACATTGATACAAAATTTAATCATCTTGTGTCCGTCTGGTACTTAGTTTTCAATTTTGATAATGTTGGGAACATTCGATGTGTCAACATCTTCTTCGTGCAACCATTCAGCATCATCATCATATATCAAACGAAGAACTTCTCTGTCATGTCTAGCTGCAGTTCTTTGAGGACGAATCTTCGTCATGGCCAGAATCTCTTGTTTCCTCTTCTGTGATTGCTTGTGTTGGTTAGTGGCTTTGTTTCATAAAAGATATCGTATGTTTAAGTAAGTATGTGGATGTCATATTTTGTCAAGACCTCAAAGGCGGTACTGGTCTTTCGGCGTATGTCAAAGGCGGCTGACTTGCGACACCGTAGTTACAGCTAGTACAACGAGCGTGAACCAGCTTGGCCACCACGAGCCGAAAAGTGATAGTTGTACATGCGATGTCACGAAGTTTATTACTCGCCCCCCCCCCCTCTTGTCGCACGATGAAACACTCTGTTGTCCCCCTCCCTCCCAATTAAGGTGCGATATAATTTATGGATGCCTCCTTGTGAGAGGTTGGTGAATGAATAGTACGAGAAAGGAAGGGGGGCCGTGGAACATTGAACAAGAATGTAACAATCGGGTGAGATGAAATTGTCAGCTCCTTGCCAATGAATTTTGACTGACCATGAATATAATGTTAGTCAATAAAAGTTGACGGGCAGCATGAGATACCGTGAGAAATAACATTTTACGTCTGACTGTTTAGTGGTCACGTGTTTGCCAAGCGTTGCAAGGGTCACCGGTCCGAATTCATCTAAATTTTTATAAATGGTTGTGTTCATCTTGTGTCGTTCTTATAAGAAAGAAGAATAATAATACTGATATTAAATTTACAAAGAGAAAAAATAGTTCCTGGTGTTGAAACATGAAACCAATGAAAGAGGGAATATCTGCAAGATAAATTAAAGAAAACAGAAGATATTAAACATCTACTGTCCTTTGTTACTTCAAGTAGAGGACTGGAGACAGAAATAATCTGCCAGAATGAAATGAGCCAGAGAAATTGGAAGAAAATGACAGCGGCGTTGGGCGGCAGCAAAATTGGAAAAGTAATCAAAGAGAAAGTTGAAAATACTGTAGTGATATCAGCAACGCTCTGTAACAGTCAAACGTAACTTGCTGGGAATTAATTTAAAAAGACGCCGTGTGCAATAAAAATGAGAATGTTGGGGAGTTTGCTGTAAAGAATATGAATGGCTAGGTAAAGAAGAAGAGCGGTCATTGGAACTACGCGTACAAATATGCCCACGATAGCCCAAGAGAGATGTTGTAAAAGGAATGACCAACCTGCAGATGAAGGGAACTGGCAACAGAGCAAATTCAAGGAGAGGAAAAAGTAATGTATCCAATATGACTCAAAACAAAAAATAATGTAAAGAAAAAGTAAGGCACAGTTATATTTAATCAAGGGATTATCTGTGGAACCATATACCAGAAGGATATTTCAAACTTTCGTTTTCGTTGATGAAGGGATTATCAGAAGACCTTTATACCAGAAAGATATTGCATATTTTACTTTTCGTTGATTGTCACACTCATCATATGGTGTACATTCCATAATAATCATACAGTTCCTACGTGTCACTGCCTGCCTACAAATTTTTAAGCCCCTTAAATTAACATCATCCTAAAACTATTAGAACTTACTTCTCCGTCGATGCGCCCTAAAGCACAAGCCACAACAATAACTACGATTAGAACTTACTCTTGATGTTGTTACAGAAATCATTTTTTTAAATTAAGGAAATTATACATTTCACAACTTTTTAATAATTTTAGCACAATAATCACTTACTTGAAACGAAAAGCCTCCTAAAGGCAAATTACTAGCAATGGTCTCTTTTTGTGAAATATATAACAATGTTCATTGAATTTCGTGGAAAGAGCATCTGATTGGTTATCGTTTGATGCTACTCTGAAAATTCAAGATTTATCTCAGTTTTGGACATAACTGCACCAAAAATTTCCATCTATCACTCATAAAAATTGTATCTCTTCCTGATAGTACTTTTTTTTAACACTATCAGTGATAAAAATAAATAATAAATGGACTGGATGTTAATACAGTGCTCTCAAAACAACGCTGCAGCACCGTGTGTTTACTGAAGTAAGCTAGAAATGTTTATTCAATTAAAACAAAAATAACGCAGTTAAAGACAAAATTTTGAAGATCGGTCGCCGTCAAACCGATTCATGAATGTTAATCTATAACGCAAAGATGATACTTGGGAAAGACATTCGATTTGAAATGGCTGTGGTGCATAAAGATACCAATGATAGGTATTGTTACACTCGACATGGCCGGCACCTAAATAGATGGAGGAAGCATATATTTTAAGTTGTTGCCTAATTCTAAAAGGATTCTAAACTGCTATTATTCCAGGATAGGAATTTTTAAGGAATAAAAAACAAAGTCTGGGGAGAAAAAACTCTTCAGCAACAGAGCTATAAATGAGAACAGAAATAACAAAGGATAACTCTGCTACAATAATTTCTATTTGTTATTATAATAATTTTCCTGTTTTTTGTTTGCAGTCATAGGTCAAGGTCTTTGTAGCCTACATAATATTGTGTATTACGATTAAAACAAAAGAGGATGGTGAGAATTAACGAAAGAATTTTGATAAGTTATCTGTTTGGGAGGGTCTAAATGGAATGAAAATATAAGACAAGAAGACTCATGTTATCAGGAAAAAAGAGAAGGTTTTGTAAGATTATCTTGGCACACATTTTAACAAAAAAAACTCAGTTGGACAGGGCATATTGCGACCTTTTACGTAGGCGCGACATAGCGGTACTTGTTTGCACGTTTCCACTTCATTTGACGCCTCTGCGCCGATTGCGCGTAGCGTAACACTGACCCGTCGGATCACCCAAAAGAGGGCGCTGCTACGCCTATGTTCTAGCCATCTCTCCGCAATCTTGACCAACTATAATGGTTCCACTTTCTACACATCCTCAGATTTTGAAGAGAAGCAGTTGTGTTCTAGTTTTCACAAATATTACTGAATGTATGGTCGTTTTTCGCAAATTTGCGAAGCAGCACTTAGTTCATTCGTCTTAGGAAAAGAAGAAGAAAAAAAAAATTGTATTAGTTAGAGAATCCAGCAAAGACGTTCTCATGTGTTTATAATGGTGTTGGTAACCCTTTCCCACACTGTCCTTCGTGGTGTAGATGTAAATTTAGTGAACATAAATATTTGTAAAGTAATATGTACTTTTGTTGTATTTACTATTCCACGAGCGGAGTAGTGGTTGTTGGTACGCATGAAGCTGACAGGATTAGCCACCCCAATATTATTTCATAGTGAGCAGTAGCATATGGCCACGTACTAAAGATGGCAGACAACACACGACTGCTGTGGTAGAGACAAACGTTTAGACTTTAAAATGTCTCATACTGAATGGTTTTCTAACTGATGTATTTAGCAGTTTATATTTGTGGTCGCGGCCGAACAGTCGAATTTATTTGGCTAACATCATGCAGAATACTAATGGAAACGACGTTTAAACAAAAACAAAGCCGCCCACCTTCGCAGTTGTTTGCTAACGGAACTTTTGATTTGTTTTTCTTGATACACGGAAGATAACATTGTGAAGGGAATAATAGGAGATTTTTGCATATATGAACCTAATTACACTCGCTGTGATCTTCTTTTGTCTGCAGTCATCCTGGGAGGGAGTAATTTGGTGATATAAAATATAGATGTTTATACGGAGTCCAGTTTTATTGCCTAACACAACATTTCTCTGCTTAGCCATGTTCCCAATTCTAGCAGCATCGTCGATAGAACTGAGTGTGGACCTCTGGTTAGAGCCGAGTCGAGGATCTGAACCAGAAACTACGGCGTTTCTGCGATAATCATGGCTGCAGATTCCTAGACCTTCGCCGTGGGGTCGAGTCGTGTTGGGTTCCCTTGGATAGATCATATTTGCTCTACACACGTGATCGGCTACACAGACGGCTGGGGTCGTATGGAGTGCATTGGTTTTTTTTTTTTTTTTTTTTTTTTTTTTTTTTTTTTTTTTTTTTTTTTGTATATGTTAAAACTAGCTTAAATCAATCTCTTCCGTTGAAAGTGTTTGTTATTAACTGTAGAAGTGTTTCTAACAAGCAGCCCTGAGCTTGAAAGCATTTTTAGTAGCACAGAAGCAGGTATTATATTAGGTACTAATAGTTAGTTAAAACTGGATATAACTTCAGCAGAAATTTTTAACGATAGAATGAACGTTTTCTGTAACGATAGGTTACATTCCAATGGAGATGGTGTATTTATAGCAATTAGTAAACACCTGTTGTGTAACAAAGAGATACCGATATGGTCTGTGAAATCCTATGGATTAGACTCAACACAGCTAATACCAAACTTTTAATAGGGTCTTTTTATCGTCAACAAGATGCAGGCGTAACTATTGCTGAGGCCTTCAGGAATAATGTAAGTAATATAGCTCGTCAATTTCCGGGTCTCATATTTTAATTTAGTTTTTTACCCTTCATTTATACAATCTAGTTACTAAATTAGGCCCAACGTGTTAATTTTTAAATTGTTGGTTACATAGTTTCAGGAAATTTGCAATAAACATTTTCATGCAAGGAATTTGGCGTGTCGTTCCATTAGACTTTGACTTATTATCCAATTAATTATATAATTTTACATTTGGTCTTACAATTATAACAGTTACAGCTGCAATTTCAAACCCTTTAATATTATATATAATAACCAATGTCATCTATTGCTGTTATACTCTGACCTTCTAATTATAAATTAAAATTAGAATTGACATTTCCAGGAGCTGAGCTTGAACCTTCCCCTCTGGCTACTACTTAGAATAGTATTATTGTTTTAACACTTAACTGATTCAGTTTGTTTTGTTAATGCGCATTGGAGTTTATATGCACGTTTCCGTTGTAGTAGCATGAGGGGTATGCAAGAGTCCAGCATTGCAGTGGTGTTTTACAGTTTTCTAATTTTACTACAATATTTCAGTTATCACTGAAGTAACGCAGCATTATAATGTTGTTTTAGTTGTTTTTCCGGATCATGCAATAATACCAGGAGGTAACTTCAAGTTTCCGTATATCGACTGGAGTAATTACGTTCACGTTACTGATGGCAGGGATAAATCACCCTATGAGATTATTCTTGACATTTTGCCCGATCTTCATCTTGAGCAGCTCTACGCTGAACCATCGCGTTGCCACAACTGTAAGCAAAACATTTTAGATATTCTCGTTACAAATAGGCCTCAATTATTCATAGACATTTCTACCACGACGGAAATAAGTGATCATAAAGCTGTAATTGCTACGGTAAAATTAACAGTCTCGAGGAAAAAGAAAAAAAGAATGGATCGTTTACAGATTCTAAAAGACCCCAGAGGAGTGTTTTAGAACGTATTTGAGGGATAATTACCTACCTTCATAGAAGCAACAGGCTCAGTTAAAGAGATGTGGCTTCGATTCGTGCGTATAGTCAGGAAAGGTAGGGACTTACATATATCGAAAAGGGCAATCAGGAAAGGGAATGATCCCCCGTGGTATACACTTAAAGTTAAAGGATTAGTTATAAAGTGAAGGAAGATAGAAGCATGCTCAAGAAGGACGACGTATAGGAGTGATTTAGAAATGTTAGATGAGATAAGAGGACATGTTAACAATGCGATGTGTGAGGTATTTAATGATTTTCGTTGTTATTTACTTTCCAAGAGGCTCAGCGTAAGCCCAAAGAAATTTTGATCGTATGTAAAAAAAGTTAATGGTAGTGACAACAATATGCCAGTTCTACTACTAGACGGTAGGAAAGTTGATGACAGACGCGACAAGGCTACCACACTTAACACGGATTTTAAACATTCTTTCGCTGAGGCATATAGAATTTGAAATGGTTCCGGTACAAATTGATATTATAGGTGTTATAAAGCAATTAAAGCTCCTGAAGTAGGATGAAGCGCCGGGTCCCGATGGTATACCAGTAAAAGTATTTTAAGAACACGCGGAAGAAGTAGAACCATTTCTTTCAGATTTATTCCGTAAATCTTTAGAATATACTGGAAAATAGCGCAGGTGATTCCGGTTTTCAAGAAGGGAGATCCTAGGAATTATCGACCCATATCTCTAACATCTGTTTGCAGTAGAATTCTGTCATATGCTCTCACATTATGAACTTTCTATATGAAAATGAGTTACTTATACCGTATAAACACGGATTTAAGAAGAACAGATCGTGTGAAACACAACTGGTCCTATTATTGATTGACATAATGGAAGTTATAGGCGCAGGTTCACAAGTTGATGCTATTTACTTAGATTTTCAGAAAGCTTTTGACTCTGTACAACACAACCGTCTTTTATCGAAGATTTGAGCATACGATATATTGGATCAGATTTGTGAATGGTTACGCAATTTGCTAACTGGTTGCTCACAGTATGGCGTTGTTAACGAGAAAGCCTCTTCTAAACTAGACGTTCCTCAAGGAAGTGTAAAAAGACCACTTCTATTCAATTTTTATAAACAATCTCGTTGACAACGTTAATTGCAGGTTGCGATTGCTTTCTGATGATGCATTTATCTTTAGGAGGGTAAGGTGCTCTGGCGAATGTTTAGAAATTCAGAGCGATCTGGATGTTATTTCGGAATTGTGCAATAAATGGCAGCTTATACTTAACTGCAAAAAGTACAAGACAATGTAATTAATCAACAAAAAGAATCCGTTTGTTCACGAGTACAACGTTAAAAATTCAGTTCATAACACGATTGATTCCCTGAAGTATATGGGCGTAATAGTACAAAGCAACATGAAATGGGAATTGCACATAATTTCCGTCGTAGGCAAAGCTAATTCTATATTACGATTCATAGGTCGTATTTTGAGAAGTTGTAATGCTCATACAAAACACCAGTGCATAGACATTTGGATTACAGTTGTGGGGTTTCGTATACACATAGCAAGGAATTGATTTACACGTTAGAGAAAGTACAGAAGAGAGCCGCTCGATTCGTGACTGATAGTTACAGTCCATACGAAAGTGTCACAGAATTGATACATAAATTGGACTGGGATTATTTATCACACAGATGACGTCATTTTCATTTGAATTTAGTTTAGAATATGCGAAATTATTTAATTTAAGATTGCAATGAAATACTTCTTCCGGCAACCTATTTAGCTCGCAAAGAAAGTAGGGATAAGATAAGCGAAATAAGACGCCGTACTGATGCTTTTATGTATATTTTCTTTCCTCGTTCTGTTCAGGGTTGGAATGCACAGAATTAGGATCCACAATATTTGTGAATTGCGAAGTATAGATGTACATGCGTGTTTTTAAATCTATGCGAGCTTATGAATTTAGACGAAATAAGTTTTTTCATGGGTGAACATCTATGAAAGGAGTTCAGTTGCCAAAGATAACTATTCAACGTGTCTCTAAAATGACGGAATTACCTCAACAGTACGATTGTCCGTGGAATAATTCCAAAAGAATCAATGTTTCATATATCCATATTAATATCCTATTAATCCAGACCAAATGTCCTATACATTCTGGACATCGTAAGTGTAAGTTTGACGTCCCAATGAGTCACGTGAAGAATGGTAATGCTAGTCGGGATATCTGCGAAAGATTCAAAAAACAAAGCCTTGAAACACGAGGACTGGAATCTAGGGGCAAGAGCTCTCAAGGCAAGTGCGTTTGCCAATGAGCTACTGGCGTGCTCTAGATGAATAACAAAACACACGTTTCTAAAATAAGACTTAAGCTGACAACGTTTTCTGGCTCTGGAGTGACTGGTTCAGTATTTCATAAAATGCCTCTTGCTATCTCCCAAGCTCAAAAACATTTGCGCTGCGCAGAGCAAACACGCACGCGAGAAAGCAAACAGGCGCCGCGGGTGACTTTGGCAGTACCGAGAAGGGTTTCTGAAAAATTCTCTCTTCACTTTGGCAAAAGAGGGGCGCTTTATTACATCTCTTCCACGTCAACATCAGAGCTTCCGATCAAACATTTAAGGTAGCCGCACAGAGGTAATTTGATCCACATTCAGTTTAACATCACTCTAACTTAGAGCAGATTTGTGTTTTACTGTATAGCACAGACCTCATTTATCATTAATTAATGTGATCGGTCCTATACATGTAACTCCTATTTTGTAGCATAAAATGGCAATTCTTTCCACTCGAAGCTCGAATCCAAGTAGTGTCATATTCTATAAAACTTTTTTCTTTTTGTAATCAGTAAACGAAAGTATGGTGAACTACATTTAGTTTTTTGTTCTCTGTGATCTATATATGAGTAACCGGGAGTAAATTGAAGGGGAAAATAGGTTCAAATTTAAAAAAGGCACAAATTCTGAATTTGAAAAGATATTTGAGTGAAAGTTTCATCAACTGGAAGGAAGGTACAAGTACAATGATGTTGGAGTGGGAAGAGTACAAGGAGATAATAAAAAAATTGTGAAGAAATATTTATCCCAAAAAAGAAAACAAAGAGAATTACAGAATCTAATTAAGCGGTTAAAGAGACGGCGAGAAAAGAACATAACAGTATTAAAAGACACCAAGGTATTAAATAAGGAGTTAACCCTTTCCTACGGGCTATTGGAAATGAAGGGAACTTTGTAATTTCAATTATATATTTGCATAAAGGTACTTGAAATTAAACACAAATATTTTTTCATATGTTTAAGATAGGAAGGGCCGGAGGATAGCATCAAACAATTCGAAAGATGGATGAGACAGCAAAAAAAAAAAAAAAAAAAAAAAAGATATGTCTGATGAAGTAGACATTTGAGGCCAAATTGACAGTGTAACACTAGATCTTTTAAAGGATTTTGACAGAATTGTGTTACATGAGGTAAAAACTATTAGAGATGATGAAAAAATTATTTACTGGATAGAAGAATTTTTAAAAGCTAGAAAGAAAAACGTTATAACAGGAAATGCCGTATCAAAGGAAGTGGAAGTGAAAATGCGTTTGCCACAGGGTACCATTGCTATTCGTCATTCTAATAAATGATTGTGTTGGTGGACTACTATCATAAGTTACTATAGGTTGATTGCAGATGACATAATGCTATATTAGAGGTTGAAAACGGTAGAAGACTGTGACAGCTGTAGGCTGATCTGGACAGGATATGTTGCTGGGTATTTCAAAATGTGATGAAGATAAATACAAATAAGAGACACCTTGTTAGGTACACAGATAAAAAAAATTAAAGATTGATTATGGTTATAAGTTGGGGAAAGAGTTGCTTGTTGAGGCCTTGACAGGTATAGCATTTGATAACAAGCTAAACTGGGCAGGGCACACTGGACATATGTAGGAAAAGGTTTCAAAATCCTGCACTTGTCGGAGAGAGTGATGAGCGGATTTACAAGAGAAGTAAGGGAATTGTTTTGCAAAACTTTTATCAGACCATTGCTTGAATATGGTAGTGTAGTATGGGACCCACATTTTGTGTATCAAATAAAGGACTTGAAGTATGTGCAAATAAGGGTTGCTAGATTTATCTTTGGAAATAACCGCAGAACACAATCAGTAAG
Organism: Vandiemenella viatica; assembly: GCA_031002005.1. Classification (NCBI taxonomy): domain Eukaryota; kingdom Metazoa; phylum Arthropoda; class Insecta; order Orthoptera; family Morabidae; genus Vandiemenella; species Vandiemenella viatica. Next base: position 104,687,761 of record CM061920.1, on the reverse strand, counting down.
TGATATGATAAAAGAGCTGGAATGGAATTCAATGTAAGACGGGAGAAAGGCAAAGAGAGTCATGCGAGTATACAAGATGTATATCGGTGATGAGGCGTATAAATATATTGGTGGAAAATTATGGTAAGTGTATGGAAGGGAAGAGATAGTCATGACCACAAACTGGCGCTCTATTTAAGAAATTATGATGTGGGAAGATTTTATTTAGTGGCTAGCGATTGGAATAAGTTACCAAATGAAATAATGAGTAATTTAACAATCTTTTCAAGATTTGAAATAATTAAGGAAATTGAAGTTTTTGGTTCCATGAAATTCAAACATTTAATCACAGCCAACATTTCTCGCAGTTAGATTCAATTAAAGAAATGTATAAGAAGTATAGTTAGAACTTACAACACCAAACAATTCAATGGAAGTGCCTATAAATAATTTGTTGTGATCTTCAATTTACTTTTTGCATCTGTAACATCGTCCTAGAATTGGCATTCTAAAAAATCTCAGAGCTAGGTTAGAGATTATGGGATTAAGAGGTAGGGATGGGCATTTAAAAAAATATATCGATAAATATCGAAACGATATTTACAAACACTATCGATATATATCGGGGAAAAATATCGATATTTCGATATATCAATATTTCGATATTTTTGGCTAAAAGGGAGTAATTATCTTAAAAAAATCATAAAATACAGTACATCAAAATATTTAAGAAAATTCTGAAAATTAAAGACTATGTTAGAATATACAAACTTTTATTTATTATTTTTTTTCTATCAATCAAACCAGTATTCGTCTGATATGGATATCAAAAGGACTTTCTATTTTATGTGTTCCCCCGTCAATCTACTCCTGTTGTTCGGTACAGCTATGTTGACTGCAGTAGCCAATGGTTGGTCCAGATATTGCTTAAGCTTATTAGGAACTGAGCCAGAGCTTGGAACGTCTTGCGTAACAGTAGTGCTAAGGGATAATAGCTTTTCATGTGTGGACCAAATTGATATTTTATCTGCGATATCTTGTGTTGCTGCTGTAGACCTTACTTCTGGAGAACGTTGTCCTCGTCGTCTAAGTTCCAAGCGAATATCAATACTTATTGTAGAAATCGCATTTGATACAACGATTGGGGAAGTAAAGTGTATACGTTAGAAACGAGGGATCCAAAATGGTAGCTGCTGTAAAGAAGCTATTTCTTTCTGAAGGACTTAATTTCTCATTAATTCATTGGAGTAAAGTCTCCTTCACCGTGAATCCTAAAGTGGTCGAAGGAGTACCTTGTTCCGTTACTTGTCGAATCAGACTTGTAACAAGAATGGCTAAGCTAGCAGTCACATAATTTGTAAAACTAACCTCTTCAGTGGCTTCTTTGAAACGACCAAGAAGGACAATAAGGACATGTATTACATTAAGCTGTGAAGTTGCAACCGTATCAGGTGTGTTTATATTTTACTGACTTTTTGTAGCTAAGATTTTAGCTACAATTGCAGAGAGTCTGACAAATCGTTCTAACATATTAAAGCAGGAGTTCCATCTGGTGCTAACAGCTTGTGTCAAAGTTGTTAAAATTTAACAGCTTTTTTTAACCTCTGCACCGCTGATGAAGCTGTTATATTTCGACGAATTCACTTTTTAAGGATATGTATGTATATTTTTCCTATATACATGTAACGATTAAATTGGATACTGAATTGCGTTCGTAGAAAAAAATATCGAATTGGTGCTTAAAATCGATACACCAAAAACAATATCGATATATCGAAAATAAAAATATCTGCGATAAATATCGATTATATTTACAAAAAATATCGATATATCGATACATCGATATATTTTGCCCATCCCTATTAAGAGGTTTTGTTTTCGCATTAATTGCGCCTTATTCTAATCGTTGACCATTTTTATGATAAAGTATAAAAAATGGGATTTCCAAGAACCAATTTTTTTTTCTCTTTTCATGATCTTCAAAATGGAGGCTAAACCAACTACTTGTTTAAGATATTCTGCACTTTAAATAACAGAATAACGTGTTGAGGAAATTAATTCTTAGTAGACTTACTAGACTTCGTAAGTGTAGTCACATAAATGTTTGTAATTTTTTAAGACTTCATGCACAAATGATTTCTGACCACTACAAGAAGGCGTCATCTTAATTAAGCCCTATGAAGAGCTAATGTAAATTTGTTTTTAATATGTACCCGCGTGATATCAACAAGTCATTGGGCCAAATTAATTTAGGAATGAAACACAAAGCATGCAGCAGCAATCTAAAAAATCTATCACTCTGTTATACGTTAATTTAAATTCTAAAACAAATGTCATATCCAAAATGTATTGGAAACTGCTCTCCTCTAAATAGTTTCTTGAAACGAACAAAAAGTATAAGTTAATTATAAAAGATAATAACAAAATGACTTCTTGAACCTGACGCAAATCCATATTCAAAACCACTACAAAGTAAATATTAATTTTTACTGAATATTGCAATCAATAAACAGTTTCAATTTTACTATCTGATTATTATTTATGTTCAATTCCGTTTGATTAATACAGGGCGTTCGCCGGAAAACGCTACCCTCCCAGTCTGTTGCCGTCGGTACTTGCTCGGTCAGTGGAGCCAGCAGTTTCCGCCAACCGCCACCGTGAATCACCGCACTGTTTAACACCTCCGCTGCCCCAACAGTGCATTGCAGTGACCCTTACATTGTTAAGAACGGTTTCTTTGCATTGTAGATAGTTTGTGACTTCAGTCTCTTATTAATCAGTGTTGTGAATAAACGTTTCTTTGCGGTTTGGCTGGTTTGGGGCTTCATACTCTTATTAATCTGTACCGTGTTTGAGTGTGAGTATAATTATGGTACGTTACAGTTTGCAACAAAGAATATTTCTCTACGATACATATGTGAAGAAGAAGTCGTTTAAAAAGTGTCGCAGTAAATTTCGTAGCGAATTTCCTGGCGCTTTACTGCCAGCTAAATCAACAATTCTGCGTCTGGTTAAAAAAGTAAGAGAAACGGGTTCATTTTTTAACAAAAAGAGACTGTCGGTCAACCGTATTCTCACAGAGGAGAAAATTAACGATATCGCTTTTCGACTAGAACAGTCACCCAAAAAATCATTAAGTCAGTTAGGGCAGCGTGTGTCTCGAAATATGTTCAGAAGATGTGAAATGTGCATTACACAAGAGGGTCAACACTTCCAGCATCTTTTATAAGGTAAGCTAATGAATTACGCCACATTTAAATGCTTAGCACACAAGTTTATGAAGTTTATGAAGCGTAATTATTATGAAATAGTCCGCGGCCGACGGTCGAACAATGCCGGAAACTGAGCGCTCGCTCGCCGGGAGCAGTTTCTTCCTTGTAGCGCTAACAGTGGGTTGCGTTTCCCGGCGAACGCCCTGTATAATTCTTACAAATAAGACATATTTTACAGTAAGCTCTATTCCTTACTATAGATGTGGACGACTGATTGTATACGAAGTTCTAGGTGAAATCTCAAATATTTCCACAGTAATCAGCCTGCATACATTAGATTTTTTTCGTAATTAGAAAAAATGTACCGAACGAAGTAAAATAAAGTTTAAATGGGACCACCAGAAATGCATCCTATTTCTACTAAAAAAATTCCCGCAAATAGACACCACAACAACGCATTAATTTGTGTACTTACATTAAATTACGTAACTTTTTTAATTTTTTAATGAAATTATAAAATAATTACTGCACTAATATGAGCCATTTAAAAGTATCCTCTTTCAGCTAGGAAAGATTAATGCAATTCGATATCGTACTTTCTGAGTTGTCGCATTACATAAATTGAAAAAATAATGTATAAACTGATTGAACTGAGAACCTCCTACTTTTTTAATCCGGTTAATATCTCTTATAAGGCGGTATACAATGTGAAACTCTGCAAACATATTGTTATGAATAAAAGTGTATAAAACTACCTCGTGTGCTACGTGCCACTAACATCTACCTGCAAATTGGTATTTTGGAACCAAAATTAATAACAATACCACACGATTTAAGCGTTGTGCGGTGTGGCACAATTCTGATCGGTGCCGCCACGTCACATTACGTTTTTATCTGGCATATTCTTATCGTATTTAATTTAATTGCAATGGAGCAAAGGCTCCGGTGGAAATTTTCCTACACCCCCATCTTCCCCAGTAGTGTCTGAAGGGGGCTGTGAGCCCACTTTTTCCCCATGTATTTCTTATGGACGGGGCTGTGAGCCCACTTTTTCCCTTATGGACGGGGGAGTGAGCTCAGGACCACCCAGCGGACGCAGGTGTGCGCGCTCTGCCACGTGCCACTTCTTAACCTGACTTAGAGGTCATAAATGGGAATAATATGTAAGTAAGGCCACGTGCCACGCAGGTGTGCGCTCAAGTCGCCGTGCACGTGTACTGTGGACGCAGGTGTGCGCCTCTGCCACGTGCCACATTGGTACGGGTCATAATTCGTCTAAATGGCTTTATTATTTATTTGTTCTACGCGGTCAGGGTACTAAACCTCAATTACATGGTCTTAGAATATTAATGCATTTGATTACGCTCGAAATGCAGTATAATATTCACTTTTTATTTTTATTCTGGGGCCCTGGGTTCTATATTTTATAATAATATTACATATTTTAATTTGTACTAGTGGTGTGAGGTATCGATTAATATCTACATTTTCTCACTATTATATCGCCGTTTATTTCATTTAATTCCGAGTACTGGTTCCAAAGATACGAATTCTTAGAGTTAACAGAGATTTTTTTATTAAATCTTCGTTCCTACATCTCATTAGGAGGCGGGAACGCGAGGGTAGAACCAGTCGGCCCACAACACAAAAAAAAGCCGGCATGTGTCTCACCCCCGCGGCAGGTGGCGGAGAGAGCAAAAAAAAACACCTTCTAAGAAACCCGTTTCCTTACACCAGACGTTTTAAAAATCGCTTTGTCAGTCTAATTCATATGCACTACGATCTGGAGTGTAATGTCCGCTGTCCCCCCCCCCCCCGATCACAGTCCACATTAACATGTAATTCAAACAGCTACCAATGGGACAATCATAATTTGTTTTTCGACGAATAAGGTAGAAGTATGCGTCTGTCACCGTATCAATGACAGCGTGCCTTGAACATCGTGTATGAAGAGCATTTATTCATTCGTACTGAAAATACTCTTATGATAAAAAGTACTGTACAATTCAGCATTCTTCTGCAGCACCACATTTCATATGCTTCAATTTTCCTTCTTTCCGGTATTCCTAAAGTCCATGTTTCGCTACCATAAAGTGCTTTGCTCCACACATAGAGTATTAAAAAGTCTTTTCTAATACCCAGATCAATATTGGAAACTAAAAGATTTCTCTTTTTCATGAAGGCTGTTTCTGCTAGTGCTATTCTGCTTTTAACCTCATTTTTGCTTCGGCCATCGGTTGTAATTTTTCTTCCTACCGTAAGTAACAGAATTCACTTACTTCTAAAATTGTATTCGATCCTTTTTTTTTTTTTATTTATATATATATATTTAATCTACTAGTATGGGTATCATTTCTGCTACATTTCGTCGAACGTGGTGTTGAACCGGCTAACGTTCTGTCCTCACATTCGAGAGGATAGAGGTTTGAATCCCTCTCCGGGCATCCAGAATTCGGTTTTCCATGGTTTCCTGAAATCACTCCAGGCGAATGCAGGGATGCTTCCTTCAAAAGGCCAGGGATAGACTACAACCTTTCCTCACGCCGTTTTAAACTGATGCTTGTCTTTGCGTGTCACTGGTTTGATTTTATCTTATGTATATATTATTATCTTGGACTTGTTACTTCTTTCCTCACCAATTATTTCCAAAGCTCATTGATTTCTTACTTTGTCTCTGCACTTAATTTTTCAGCATTCTTCTGCAGCACCACATTTCAAATGCTTCAATTTTCCTTCTTTCCGGTATTCCTAAAGTCCCTGTTTCCCTACCATACAGTGCTGTGCTCCACGAATATCGATTTAAGGTTTCAACGAAACGGCTGATTTCAGTTATACGTCTTAAAAATTGTACATTAGCATAGGCTATTACAGTTTATACCGGTAAATACTATATTACTAAGAAAATATGATCACACGATCAGATACAGGAGTTAAATGAATTCGGTATTGGGGACTTAGTGCATGCCTATTGTTTCTGAGTGGGGTGTCTGTATTATACGAGGTGGGAGGCGCCAGCTGCTGCAACTCATCATTGAAGGGAAATGTGTCACTCCCCACGTATTTCCTTAAAAAGGTGTGAAAAAAATGATTAAAATACCTTAAGCCACAAAAATTCCATAAATATAGTAGAAGTTGGAAAAAATTTATTTCATTTCACTTCACTAAAAAGTCATGATTTACATCTGCCTGCATTACACAGCAAAGTGGCATCTTTATGAAGTGTATTCATCACTGAAATGGACTAAAGAAAAGCGTGATATCTGTGTAAATTGCGTGTTCGGCTGATAAGGCAGTCTCCGGGAAGAAGAAGAAGAAAATGAATGATAACTCGACAGATGTGTGCATCACAGAGCTCAATGTTATCGAATGCCTAGCCATCAGTAGACACACGAGCCGTCATAACTTGCGTTATATTAGGGTAAGTTCAGGTCAGCAGCGCTTAATAAATTGTTGCATTGTGTTAACAATTGAGCTTGGTGTTACAGCCAATTGCACTGTTTGACCAAAGTCGCAAGTGCTGTGGATATGATTTTTGTGAGACCGCATACCTAGCCATGGCCATCGCCAAGTCTGTTTCAAGGAAAAAATAACCAGTTTATGTTGAAATAATAACTTTCTCAGCCTTTTTTCAGTCTTCAGTATCGAAGTCTCTTGTGAATGATTCCACTAAGTAAAGTGATGCTAGACAGGCATACTATCCTTAGTTTTCCCTTGCGAAATGTCTGATCTAACAGTTCAGCTTAGACATTTAGGGTGGCAAAATCCGTAATTGGGGAGATGATGGCTGCCCTGATAATGCTCTCAATCAGTTTTACTCTATCATCTACGTGGAATGGCTGTATCAAAATACAAGTTTCACAAAATTAATGCAAAACACTTTATTAGAGAACTTGCATAAGACGAAAATAAATTACCTCCCTTACAATAATCCTCAACTGTCGATAGGAATGCAAACTCTAGATAAAAAAAAGTGTAACGCACCTCATTAATGAAAGTTACTACATTAAAATTCTCCACACATTGACAGGGAAACATCTTTGGGACATTGATGTGCCAAGGCTGTGAAACATTACCGAGTTGTTCGTACGGTGCTGGCAGAGTAAGCGCACGGATGCTTGAGTCTTGCGATTTGAATTTCTGCAAAACGTGGAGTTCTTCGTGATAAATTTATAAACTTTCTGAGGCAAATCACCGTCGCAATTTCTTAAAGTATGCAAGTATGCTGTACACACTACAAGGCATAGACACATAGAGCATAATAGTACAAAAAGAACTGCTCCCCACGATAAAGTATAGGAAAACACAATATCTAGGACACATTATGCGAGGTGGGAGGCACCAGCTAGATGCTCGAGTCTTGCGATTTGAATGTCTGCAAAAACTTGGAGTTCTTCGTGATAAATTTATAAACCTTCTGAAACAAATCACTGTCGCAATTTTTTAAATTATGCAAGTATGCTGTACACACTACAAGGCATAGACACATAGAGCATCATAGTACACCAAGATACATAAAAATATTACAACGAATGTACAACGAAAATACTGAATGCAAGTCACATATCGTTACATGCACGAAGGACCGACAATACCGTTAAAAACCACCAAGATTTCTGAGAGGCATTTCGTGTGTTTCTACGGCCATTAAATTTCAAGTACAGAATCAGAACATAGCATACTTCTGAATCCGCTCGGAGCTCATATCGTATATTATCTGCACACTTTTTAACATGATTCTAATGTATCACTTTTCAATTTTTTGAAGAGTGCACCGGCATCCTTCGAAGAGATATTTCCAAAATCAATTATCAGGATGAATCCTGCAACACGCGCAGAAACCTCTCCGCAAATAACCTTACACACGCACACAGCAACGTAACATCAACACACATAGACCAAATCACGTCCTCAACAGAGTTAAAAAAGGTTTCATCAAATATAGAAAAATCTTAAGACAGAATATTTTTACCCACCTTCCATTAAAAAGTCCTTAGGTTTGGTTAGGTAGGTGAACTGTGCGTTGTTATATTGCATTAGACCACGGAAATAATTTGGGGTAGGGCTATAGTCACGTGCACTAGTTATCACAGTAGTGTTCTGATGACATCGTTGAGACTTGGAATTCCTAAGGTTCTTTACCATACCGAAGTGGCTTGGGCCCTTATAAAACACGATCCCTTGGGCCAAGCGTTTTAAAATCGCATTTATTCATTTATACTGAAAATAGGCTTATAATAAAAAGTGCTGTACCAATTCTATCATGTTAGGAAATCTATGTGATGCATATTTTCCACACATACCACCTTTCCATCATGATAGTGTGCGCATGGGATTGAAACAACAAATATGAGCATCATAGCACTGAATGTATACGATCCAAGGCGTAACAGAACGTATCAGGCACATTAACATACAAGACATAGCTAAAACTGCTATCATCAGTAAATTTAATTAAACTCCGGTGAATATAGGATGTGTGACAATTTGGGGTAAGTTAGGTTAGTACACTACATCTTAACAATAACTCAGTTTTCTGTAGCTTTGCACATTGAGTATGACTAACTAAATCTCGATGGGAGTGTTACAGTTATGCACACGATTTACTCAATATCGCTTGTGAAACGTATATTTCATCTAATGAAGGTAGGATAAGTTAGTGTAAGCTAGCAGTAGTTGAGGTTATTGCAGGTGTATCATGCTATGCAAGCCCAGCATGTTACGGAGGCGCGTGTGAAGCTACAACTTTATGTAATGAGTGTGGGTACACTAGAGTTTAACCCCAGTTTTAGTTAATCAACCATCACACCCTAGCAGTATTTGAGGTTATTGTAGGTAAGATTTGTTAAGCATACCCAACTTATTACATTGTGTTAGGTCAGTATTACGCGCTCGCGTCTAATACTGACCTACCACATCTGTCCAGTTACCATTCTTTTTATTCTTCTTCTTCTTCTTCCCGGAGACTGCCTTATCAGCCGAACACGCAATTTACACAGATATCACGCTTTTCTTTAGTCCATTTCAGTGATGAATACACTTCATAAAGATGCCACTTTGCTGTGTAATGCAGGCAGATGTAAATCGTGACTTTTTAGTGAAGTGAAATGAAATAAATTTTTTCTAACTTCTACTATATTTATGGAATTTTTGTGGCTTAAGGTATTTTAATCATTTTTTTCACACCTTTTTTAAGGAAATACGTGGGGAGTGACACATTTCCCTTCAATGATGAGTTGCAGTAGCTGGTGCCTCCCACCTCGTATAATACAGACACCCCACTCAGAAACAATAGGCATGCACTAAGTCCCCAATACCGAATTCATTTAACTCCTGTATCTGATCGTGTGATCATATTTTCTTAGTAATATAGTATTTACCGGTATAAAACGTAATAGCCTATGCTAATGTACAATTTGTGAGATGTATAACTGAAATCAGCCGTTTCGTTGATACCTTAAATCGATATTCGTGGAGCACAGCACTTTATGGTAGCGAAACATGGACTTTAGGAATACCGGAAAGAAGGAAAATTGAAGCATTTGAAATGTGGTGCTGCAGAAGAATGCTGAAAAATTAAGTGCAGAGACAAAGTAAGAAGTGAATGAGCTTTGGAAATGATTGGTGAGGAAAGAAGTAACAAGTCCAAGATAATAATATATACATAAGATAAAATCAAACCAGTGACACGCAAAGACAAGCATCAGTTAAAAACAGCGTGAGGAAAGGTTGTAGTCTATCCCTGGCCTTTTGAAGGAAGCATCCCTGCATTCGCCTGGAGTGATTTGAGGAAACCATGGAAAACCGAATTCTGGATGCCCGGAGAGGGATTCAAACCGCTGTCCTCTCGAATGTGAGGACAGAACGTTAGCCGGTTCAACACCACGTTCGACGAAATGTAGCAGAAATGATACCCATACTAGTAGATTAAATATAAATATATAAATTAAAAAAAAAATAGGATCGAATACAATTTGAGAAGTAAGTGAATTTTGCTACTTACGGTAGGAAGAAAAATTACAACCGATGGCCGAAGCAAGAATGAGGTTAAAAGCAGAATAGCACTAGCAAAAACAGCCTTCATGAAAAAGAGAAATCTTTTAGTTTCCAATATTGATCCGGGAATTAGAAAAGACTTTTTAATACTCTATGTGTGGAGCACAGCACTTTATGGTAGCGAAACATGGACTTTAGGAATACCGGAAAGAAGGAAAATTGAAGCATTGGAAATGTGGTGCTGCAGAAGAATGCTGAATTGTACAGTACTTTTTATCATAAGAGTATTTTCAGTACGAATGAATAAATGCTCTTCATACACGATGTTCAAGGCACGCTATCATTGATACGGTGACAGACGCATAAAGAGATATGTATTAAAAAATACTTCTACCTTATTCGTCGAAAAACAAATTATGATTGTCCCATTGGTAGCTGTTTGAATTACATGTTAATGTGGACTGTGATCGGGGGGGGGGGGGGGACAGCGGACATTACACTCCAGATCGTAGTGCATATGAATTAGACTGACAAGGCGATTTTTAAAACGTCTGGTGTAAGGAAACGAGTTTCTTAGAAGTTGTTTTTTTTCTCTCCGCCACCTGCCGCGGGGGTGAGACACATGCCGGCTTTTTTTTGTGTTGTGGGCCGACTGGTTCTACCCTCGCGTTCCCGCCTCCTAATGAGATGTAGGAACGAAGATTTAATAAAAAATCTCTGTTAACTCTAAGAATTCGTATCTTTGGAACCAGTACTCGGAATTAAATGAAATAAACGGCGATATAATAGTGAGAAAATGTAGATATTAATCGATACCTCACACCACTAGTACAAATTAAAATATGTAATACTTATTATAAAATATAGAGCCCAGGGCCCCAGAATAAAAATAAAAAGTGAATATTATACCGCATTTCGAGCGTAATCAAATGCATTAATATTCTAAGACCATGTAATTGAGGTTTAGTACCCTGACCGCGTAGAAAAAATAAATAATAAAGCCATTTAGACGAATTATGACCCGTACCAACGTGGCACGTGGCAGAGGCGCACACCTGCGTCCACAGTACACGTGCACGGCGACTTGAGCTCACACCTGCGTGGCACGTGGCCTCATTTACATATTATTCCCATTTATGACCTCTAAGTCAGGTTAAGAAGTGGCACGTGGCAGAGCGCGCACACCTGCGTCCGTTGCGACGTGGGTGGTCCTGGGCTCACTCCCCCGTCCATAAGGGAAAAAGTGGGCTCACAGCCTTGTCCATAAGAAATACATGGGGAAAAAAGTTGGCTCACAGCCCCCTTCAGACACTACTTTCCCCCTATCCAGCAACCACCTACATTTGCCCTCTACAAATTTTATCTTTAAATTCTTTCAACGTTTTTCGGTAAATTATTCATCATTTCTCTTGGTAACTCATTCCAATCCCGGACATCCTTACATAAAAAGAGAATCTTCCCACACCCTTGTGCCTGACATTGAGTGCCAGCTTGTGTTCATGGTCATCTTTTCCTGATTTACCTGTTTACCAACAAAACAATTAAATAATCTATAAACACCCCAAAATTATTATTTTTTCAATTATAGATCTTTCCATCTGTAATATATGAGTATGTTATCTCTGGGATGCTGTTACATATAATAATAATGACGGTAATTTGTAGAGTTGTGTGCCTCGGTAATGGATGGCATTGCTGTCTCCAAAGCACGAAGTATGAACTACGGATCACCAGTGGCTACATACAAGATATTTCATAATGAAAATTAATTTGACATTACAGTTAAAGAATGACAATTAACACAAAATATTCATACATATGAATTTTTTATCTGTTTACACGAATGCTGTTACATATAATAATAATAATGACGGTAATTTGTAGAGTTGTGTGCCTCGGTAATGGATGGCATTGCTGTCTCCAAAGCACGAAGTATGAACTACGGATCACCAGTGGCTACATACAAGATATTTCATAATGAAAATTAATTTGACATTACAGTTAAAGAATGACAATTAACACAAAATATTCATACATATGAATTTTTTATCTGTTTACACGAATCATCCGACACTGTGTAAGGTATTATGAAGTATATTAAGCGTATGCTTAAACAAAATGTTAATAATATTAAATCTTCCTGAATTAATTTTCTTTCCACCACAATAACCAAAGATAATTTCGACCACAGAAGTAAGCTTGACGTTACAATTGACAATTTAACGCATTTGTTCTTCTTCTGCATAATTATTTTAATGGGAAACATATAGTAATATTTTCTCCCAGCTTTTGATTAAACATTTAACGCGTAATGCAAAACAGCAAAAGGATGTACGTGTGGATTGAGTTGTTACAAAAGAGCGGTAATAATTTAAATAAAGTCCTGGGAAAATTGAACCAGTCTTATTAATTCGGTATTAAGTGAACTTACTGACATTCTTAAAATACGTGATACTACGAATGCCCTACAGTGATATATTCGATTTAGAAAGAGTATTAGGAGACTTCATCTGATTATGGCAGAATTTTGATTACACTAGCTGATAGTATCAAATTAATGCCCAGATGCCATCTAAGTTTGGCAGCCATTATTGCCTTCTACCCCCTCAAGCCATCTTCCATTAATCTCGTTGACCTCAATCACGAGATAATCATGATACCGAGATCGTGCATACCGAGCTTACAGTCAGCTGTTTGTATCCCATGCAGGAAACGGGGAAAATCGTGCAACAAATCTGGCAAAGATTGTCCGACATACCAACTGTTTCTTCAAAGATTGATAAACAGAACAGATTATGGACAGTAGAAGGAACTCCAAGAGGATGGATAAACCATACAAAGATCAATTATTGAGTATCATTATCAACCTAATAGAAGAAACAGTAGGGAAAGGAAAGAGGAATAAAACAAGAAACACGCCATCGAGAAGAGGAGGAACGCAGAGAGGGCTGCAAGATACAGGGTGAAAATATTGCAAGAAGGGAAGGAAACAGCAAACAGCGTAAGCACGCAGACAGATGAATCTATCCTCCAACACTCAGAGATTACTTCTACCATCTGTGATATTTCTCCTAGACCTCCACCAAAACGAGCTGGACTTGGGTGGGTAGGAACCAGTTCCAATGACATCCAACTACTGCAAAATTAGTGGCGCCTCCAAAAACCGAGCGAACGAAAAACCAAGACACGCTGCTATAGCTCCAGACCATATCTACCAAAAGTTTGAAAACAATCTGCAGCTTGCTAGACTAGAGGAAACACAAAATCTCACTATGGCGTTACGCCACCTAACCAGAATAGCACATCCAAATGGCAAAAACATCACATTTCCGCAACCAGAGGCAATTGATCGTATTCAACTTAAGATAAACAATATACCTACTAATTCAGCCCAGTTACTCACTATAGTCAAGCAAGTATTTGACAGACGGAACGAAATCTTTGATCCAGATCAAATTTATCGTCATTTTGTGCTGACTCATGGAAGAATAATGCTTGACTCGAGACAGCCGTGGCCACAGTGCAATATCCATACTCGGCATCCATGAGTAGGGGTGCAGAGAGAATTAAGATCGCACAGTTAAACTGCAGGAGAACCAGTCTGGTTTTGCATGAAGTGAGTAAACTGGCTGAGGAAATGCAAATAGATATCCTCTGTCTTCAAGAGCCCCATTCCAGGGAAGGGAAAATCTCACACATGCCAGTGACGTCTCAGATAATCTCGACAGGGAAAAAACCAATGAGTGCCATCATAGTCTTCAATAAGCAAATCACAGTCACAAAAATAACACAATTCTGCGATGAACATACGGTGTGTGTGGAGTTAGGTACGCAATGGGGAAACGTAGTCCTCGTTAACATGTACTTCCAATACAGAGACGATATTGATCCCTATCTTTGCAAGATTAGGGAAATATGTACAGCCATAGGCGACAGCCCTACGGTGATAGTTGCCGATGCAAATGCCAAATCTGCACTCTGGCACAGCGGTCGTACAGACGCACGAGGAGAAAAGTTACTCGAGCTGATTGGAGAATTACAGCTGTATGTCAAAAACGAGCCAAAACAATCCATACACGTTCAGTGACCGAGCAGGTGCCAAATCGAACATAGATATAACTTTAGCAAATCGAAGAGCAGGAAACCTAGTAAGCGGGTGGAAGGTGATTGAGAACCAAACCACCAGTGATCACAATCTAATTATGTTCGAACTGGAAGACTGCGGGACGGTGCGCGCGAAGGCGCCTGTACCAATATTCAACGGCTATATGACATCAGCAAAGCCAACTGGCCAAGGTTGAGGAGTTGCTTTATTCCCCCCCAAGTCGAAGATAAAGATTTTGATGTGGACAAGGCTGCGGAAGAAACAATTCGAGCAATCCAGGACGCAATGAGAACTGCAATTCCACTAAAGAAAACAACGGGAAGTAAAAGACAACCATGGACAGAAAGATTGCAGAAACTACGAATCTCAATGAGGAAGGCAAGAAAAGCATATCAACGTTGCCTCATTACAGAAGAGAGACAGACTCTTCTAGATAGATATAGGAACAAAAAGCAAGAGTTCAAGGATCTGTTGCTGAAGACAAACAAAAAAGCTGGGAAGCCTTCGTCAGACAAAATATGAGATCAGGCCCATGGGGCATCCCCTACAAGATTGCCGCTGGCAAAATTAGGCCACCTACAACCTTGTCTACAGTAAGAAAACTGGATGGATCTATGACCACCAACTGGATGGAAACTGCACGGGAGTTACTTGCCGTGCTACTTCCAGATGACAATACAAAAAACGAGACAGATCGGCAAAGTGAACTGCGTCAAAAAATGTGGGATCCCTACGAGAGTGAACATCAAAAATGCGTCATATCAGATGAAGAGATATTAGAGGCAATATTTTCCCTTCCAAAAAGAAAAGCACCTGGACCTGATGGGATACCAGCAGAGGTCCTCCAGGAGCTGGTCATCCAACTGGTTCCAACCTTAAAATAACTTTTAACGAATGCCTGGTAAAGGGAAAAATACCAAATGCATGGAAAACGAGTGACGTGATTATCATAGCGAAAGGTGGAGGCAAAGACCCACAACTTCCAAAATCCTATCGTCCAATCTGCTTACTCAATGTTCTACGGAAAGTACAAGAAAAGATACTCTGCAAGAAACTAAAGGAACATAGATTAAAACATGGGATGAACCCAAATCAGTATGGGTTCAGAGCAGGCAAGTCGACAGAGGACGCCATCAACCGCTTAATGGAAATAGCTCAAAACTCTTCCAAAAATTATGTGGTGGGAGTATTTGTGGATATCGCCGGCGCATTCGACAATCTCTGGTGGCCCGCGCTGTTCGAACGCTTAAGAAACATCAACTGTCCAAAAAAACCTGTATACCAGTTTTTAGAGATTATTGTAGAAATAGATATGCCAAATTGCGGTGCCCCAACAAGTACATAGAGAAAAGACTGACGAAAGGTTGCCCGCAGGGATCAGTGTGTGGACCAATTTCTGGGACATTGGTTTGGAACCGGTCATGGAAATATTGAAACAATGTCAGAACTGCTGGGTGTGGTGGCATTCGCCGATGATCTCGCACTTCTGATAGACGCGGACACCAGGCAGGAACTCGAAACAAAATGCAAAGCAGTATTGGATTGCCTGAATAAGTGGTGTGCAGCAGTTAAGTTAAACCTAGCCCCACAAAAGACGACCTACATGCTCCTAAAGGAACACTCAAACGAAATCCGGTAATTAGGATCCAGGGAAAAACAATAAAGAGAAAAGCAGTAGTCCGCTACCTTGGTGTAAACCTGGAGGAACAACTGAAATTTGCGTCTCACATGGAGGAAGTATGTGGAAGAGCAGCACTGGTAATGCATAAATTGATAAGCATTGGCGAACGACGGTTTAATCTGCCTCCGCTCGTCATAAGAAGATATCACGATGCAATACTGACCTCCGTTACTGGATACGCTGCAAGCACGTGGGCCAAGCACCTAAGAAAGGTCAAACCAAAGGAGCTGCTTCGCCGTACGCAGCGAGGAATTCTGCTCCGACTAACTGGGGCCTACAGAACAACGGCCACAGATGCCCTAACGGTTATACTCGGTATCTGGCCCCTGGACCTGGAAGTAAGGAAGCGAGGAGCGCTATACTGGATTAAAAAAGGAAGGTATGACCAAGCTGCTGAAATAATTGGAAGGCCTGTTGAAACCAAAAAAGATATTTGGGATGCGCTGATGGATGAATGGCAGCAAACATGGACTAACAGCAACACGGGCAGAAGGACCTTCGACATGCTTCCTTGCGTGAAAGAGAGAATGAACATGACTCACCTACAACCATCTCCAGGGCTCATACACTACATATCTGGCCATGGTCCATACAACAGTTTCTTAGAACAGAGAGGCCTCAAAGAAACAAACAGGTGCGACTGTGGTACTCCCGAGCACGTGGTTTGGGAGTGCAAACAAACTGAAGAATCAAGAGCATATCTTCAGAACAGAAGAATATACGATATACTGCGTGATACCGAGCTCTGGCACTTGCTGGATGAAGCTGCTAATCTAGCGTCGCAGCGCGAGAAGGCGAGATTTGTTGAATTGAAACAGGCAGAGCGTAGGGGACGCCGCGAGCAACCGGCATCAGAAGCAGAAAGAAGGACAGGAGAGGAAGAAACTCAAGAGTAAAGAACAACCCAAATTTGACTACAAGCACTGCCCATGACTAAGGCGGTGCCTGCACCAGGAAGACGGCAAAGACTCAATTCATCGTAGTGCCTCTGGAAGCCAGAGGCACCTTCTCCAGGGCTCAGGGGGTGGCCTGCTCTGATTCCAGGAGAGAACTCCTGATGGGGGAGCAGGTGGCTCCAGGGACAAACCGGAGAAGAACGAGACCACTACCTGGAACGTGAAGCTGGCTGACGACAATTTGTGGTCAGCATGTCAGCAGTCGCCCCGCTGCATCAGCAGAGACAGCTAGCGGCCAGATGTCGACGCAGGCCAGCAGTGGTAAAAGAAGAACGTATACAAATAGACAGTTTATTAATTAGAAGTATGAAAATACAAAGACAATTGCTGATTTTGGTGTGAATTAGTAAGATGGTAGATTAATTAGTAGATTAGTTGGTAGATTAAGTGGTATATTAATTATTAGAATAATTAGTAGATTTACTATTAGAATACTTAAATCCATTAAATCCTTAAAAATAATTATCCAGATATATTATTAACAAAAAAAATAAAGTAAATTGTTTTAAGAATAAAACTGTAGAAACTAAGGGCCTACTTTAGGTAACAAGGTAGTAGGCTATGTAAAATCAGGAAATAAAATAAAAAAATACCGAGCGTGATGTGCAATATCTTGTCATCCAGCACGAGTCACGGAATCTTCTGAGTATTGCAAACTAAGCAGCACGAGGCAAAGGAATTAGAAAATGTAACATACACTTAATTTTTGAACAAATTAATGATTCGGTGCATGCACCCAAAAGTAAAATACCGTTTAACAGACTATACCAATCAACATACTTTGATATAAAGGAAGACAGAAGTTTAATTGCTTTTCAAATAATAAAACAGATTGTTTAATGCCATAAATTTCTAGTGTTTAAATCGACGGAAATTGCAACCTTGATGCTCATGAATTTAGCCAATATATCGTGACGTGAAGTAGTTTAAGAAATTAAATTGTGATGTATTTTCCCTCCACATGTTCAGTCGTGGAAGACATGATATTTCTAAGGCTACGCGGCTGGTTATCAAGATTCAAGGAGACGAAAACGCCAGCAACACGATGTGGCCCGGTCAGCGACGATGTGGAAATTGTGCTCTTTGGTTTTGGCAGATACTGAGAGAAGGTGCTATTTCTGTTCGGATGGATTCAGTGTGAAGGTTCTGATTCTACGCTGGGCTCTGCTGTTCGTGGTGATGTTGCCTCTATGTTTGGGTGTACCAGACCGAACGTTGACATGGAATGGGCCGGGGACGTGGGTTGTGCTGTTCAACACTATCACAGCTGAGGAGTAGGATTATGCTGGACTACGCTTATGTCGGGTGCGGCCGCACCCACTACAAAGGCAAAAAGGTCTACGGCTATATATAAATGTTTGATAATATACGACGAAGAGATCATTGCCCCCTGAAACCAAAAGGTTCTATGTCCCGTAAGTGACCCTTACGTCAATGTAATTAAGGTTAATAGTCAATCAAAAAATATTTACTAAGAGGTAAAATAAAGTAAAATTTCGCATACAAATAATATCACTATTTGTTGTCTTGATAAATTCGTTGCATCACCTACGACTGTTAAACCATGTTCAAGATTCAAGAGATATACAGATATCACAAACCAGTGCCTAAACTACCCACCTCCAGCGTTATTATCTTACTGTTCAATATCTTGTAATGTCTTAATACTCGTAGCTCGAATGTAATATACTGGTTTAGGTTAGTTTTCTGCTAGTGTATAATTTAGTTGGTGTTCATTCTGTCCACCAACGCCCGTGTTCATCTCCATAGCTATTGGTCTGTTACAATGTGATGTCCCGCGTCCGGCCTTCGTTTCCAGAAAAATAGCGGCCAGACATTATTTTACAAATTCCGGATGGTAAGCGCAACCTAATAGTTACGCAAATGAAAAGAAATAAATTACCAGAATACTTTCATAAAGTAGAATTTAATTTTAAATTAAATAAGTCGCTTTAGTTTAAAATATATTTTTAAAACTTAACTACTGAAAAACGTGGAATAAGGTGGGTGAGTTTTTATTACGCTGAATTTAACGGGAAAATTTAAGTTCGTATGTGAATTAAGTTAAAAACATATAGTAAAACTTTACGACTGAAAAGTGTGGGTGGTTATTTATTACTATGAATTTTGTATAAAAATTAAAGTTCTCACTTTAGCCACATCAGGTAAAGCAGTCATAACCTCTGACCCAAAATACAGTAACTATTCTAGATCCGTGACCACACTCACTATTTACATTGTACTTGTACACTGTTAAAAATGAAAGGAGACGTGGTAAATGACGTTAATACAATGTTAATTTGATTTTATTGGAATGGCAATCATTGTTGTCACTTGATAATTCATTAAATAAATTGCAAATTAACATTTACTTCGTAACTGATAGAATGGAATTTCCCCGCCGAAGACAGAGTCGCAAATAATTCTTTCTCACAGCACGTGTACGTAGTTCATAACGGGAATCTGATCATACACTTTAGTAAGGTTTAGTTAGTCCGATAAATTCAGTTATTACGGGCACGTATTATTTCTTGAAAAACTGCACCAGCAGGGATCGACGATGGTAGGTCTAGATACGGACCGCAGTTATATCAACGACGCAATGAGGGTCCATAGAGGACTGTGAAGTATTCCCCGACAGGCAATTCTAGCAGGTCAGATGGAACGCTGATACAATAAGTCTCAATAAATTTAGCCACCAAGGTAAACGTGGGCTTCCTACAGGTCTACGGATGCAGCGGGCAATGAAGCTAATTTTGTCACAAAAGCTTAGCACTAGGACATCCACAAAACAACGAAGATTCTCTCGGGGAATGTCAAGTGTGACGAAGGTATGTACAGTATATGATCTCCAGCGTAGGGATTTAAATGTTACAAGGGAGGTAAAGTAGTATGGATGAGCCCAGTCCATTTCAGACCTTTAGGCAGCAAGATGTATAAGACCTCTGGAGTCACAGCTGAGTTGACATCAAGCAGCGCAACCCACGTCAGATAATCTGCGCTGGTCGAGTTATTTACCAACAATCATCAAGTTCTATTAACGTATACGTTAAACATGAATCGTATTGCCAAAAACGAGAAAAAAGGCTGTAGAATGCCACGATTGTACCCTTGAGGCATGTCACATAGCATTCATACATACGCCAACAAACAATTAGTATGAAGAGGGAAAACTATCTTCTAGACTGACGTGTGAATCTGTATCTTGAAGGTAGATAGAGCATGGCGGAACGCAATAAAACAATATAATTTACTGAAATTTGGTCAATTATCTCCTTTAGCAGCTAATGAACCACACTTAATCTGTGACAAAACGCCGCCACTGTCGTGACAGGTTATTAGCTTATACCTGTGTACTTTATTTGATGTATTAACTAATTACCTAAACATTTATACTTGTTACAGATGTGTGGAACGTCAGTAGTATTAACCTGGAAGCGGAAGGAAGTCTAATGTGTAAGGATAAGAGAATGATAAATTCGATACAGTCAAACTTTTACTGGAAGTTATGTTGTCAAAAGCAGGATAGCACCAGCGGAAAGAAATATTTGAGTTTTACATATCGATCAACGACTCAAAAAAAAAACTTTTTAAAACTATATGTATAGGGCACACCTCATGGTTCTAAAGCATGTGCTTAAGGAATACTGGACGGAAGGAAAATTGAAGCATTCGAATTGAGGTGATATCGAACGATGCTAGAAATTTAGTGGATAGATAAAGTACGTCATGAACGTGTTTTTAAATCGACAGGGAAGAAAATTAGTTTCTGAAAGTCACTGAATGAACAGACAGGGCAGTGTGGCTCGTTTTAAGGAACAGGAGATTGGCTAATTAGTGGAGGGAAGAATCTGCAGAGGAAGACACAGATTGAACTATTAAGTTATATATTGAAATAAAGAGGTTATGTCAGGATGGGATATGAATTGCAGCATCAAGTCTAAGTTTAGAGCAACAAGTTAATAAAATTAATGAAATACAATGACGTCGGTATAAAAACTAAGACAAATATTTTTTTCCAATAGCGAAGGAACTAGATGCAATAGGGAAGAGGTAACTACGGTTGAGTGTGAAATAAATATTTCTGTGATTGTGAAGGTATATTAGTGTTCTTATTGATTAGTGAAATAATGTTTAATACCTCAGAGTAAAACGTGAATGCTAAGGCATTTTATAGCTACGTTACTTTGGGCGCCAGTGGGTTGAATCAAATACACTTTAATATTATTACATATAAAACAATGATTCATAAACAAAGGTGTTCCTTCTAGAAATTGAAAAACCCACGAAGTCACAATCGAATATTATATTAACACTTGTATTTTTTTTCCAACAAATCAAAGTAAATGAACTGTATTTATCAGTAAGATCACTTGATATACCTGAATGAAATAACTCGTTATTTACAACAAAAAGATATTAGCAATTCTTATTGGTATAACACAGTGGAGAGCATGAAATAACCCACAGGCGTATACTAGGCGTTTGAAAACAGAGTTCTAATGAAAAACTGTGGCACAAACTGAGTTCCTTTACCACTTGTAGATAGCAGTGATCAGAAATGCGGTGATACAGCGGCAAATTCCCAATTCGTGACCTCAATTCTGCTGAAGCAGCAACAGGTGAAGAGGTGTCTTGGCATACAGCGTCACTCCCGGCGCTGTATGTGAAGTCGTGATGGGTGGTCGCGGTGAGCAGCTGCCAGCATCCCAGGCTTTAGGCAGATCAGATACGGCGAGGTGGAAGCGACGGCTGACTGCTCAAAGCCGAAAAAGTAGAGGCGGGATGGGGCTGGGGACAAGAAATGGGAAGGAATTCGGGCATGGCCATTTTGAAGGAAAATTGTTGGATGCCCGGACGGGGATAGAACCGCCGTCCTCCCGAATGCGAGGCCAGAGTGCTAAGCGCTCACCCACCACGCGCGGTCTCTCTCTCTCTCTCTCTTTTGTAGCTGTCCCGTCCGCAGTAAGACTCGTCTTGCTCTAATTCGTCTAATCATTTCTTCGTGCAAATAAGTTCGGAGGACAATAGACACAAATTACCGTAATTTACAGCCTCCCCGTCGTCTTAATTGTAATTCCATTTTACTTCTTTACACTCAGCATTTACATACATTCCATTCGATGCTACTCCCTATATATTTCTATAATACGTCATTTAAACTTTCCTAAAATACCAGTGTGGAAGTGACAATAAATTACAAAATAAAACAAAAAAAAAAAAACTTTTTGCTTGTTTAAGTAAGTTTTATTCTTATTTTGGATGAATCAGGTCACAACTACACTGAATGTTCCTACTTTTATATAATCATTTATTTGCTTTTTATGTCCAATAATATGAAATTAATTGGTTAACATTATATTAGCTAATAACACTCTATATGAGATGAATGAACGGTTCAACTGTATGTAATCTGTTTCAAAATGACGTTATTGAAGAATGATGGATTCTTCCCATTGCTGTAAGCATAATCCAGACTGTTTTTGTTATGTGTGCTATTGCCACAATGTGCTACGTCTTTTCAAAGAAATACGATTTAACTATGATTCAAAGGACTGGCGGCGACTCTTCATTGATAGCTCCTGCAAGAGTCTGAAAGCTGTTCTCCTCCATAATGGAAACAAATATCCCTCAATTCCAATCGCTCATTCGATTCACCTACTCCTCACATCTCCTTCAGGTGGTAAAATATGCTGAACATCAGTGGGAAGTAATTGGTGATTTAAAAATAATTGCATTTCTGATGGGATTACAAGGAGGAAACACAAAGAATCCCTACTTTCTCTGTCTTTGGGATAGCAGAGATACAGGCAGACATTTTCAGACTGTTGAGTGGCCATTGAGGTCGGAGTTTGTGGTTGGCCAGAAAAATGTTAGGTGGGAACCCCTTGTCGAGCAGGAAAAGATATTAATGCGTCCCCTCCATATTAAACTTGGACTCGTCAAGCAATTTGTAAAGGCCTTAGATACAGCATCAGATGCAATGAAGTATCTCCAGAATGTGTTCCCCAAACTATCAGAAGGTAAGATAAAGGGTGGAAGTTTTGTGGGCCCCGAAGTGAAAAAATTACTTCGTGATGACACATTTATCAGCAAGCTTCTACCAGTTCAAAGAAAGGCCTAAAAGAGCTTCAGAGATGTTGTGAATGGTTTTCTAGGTAATCGTAGAATGGACAATTACAGGGATGTGGTGGAGGGTCTTTTGAAGAACTACAAAGCAATGGGGTACAGAAAGTCTCTAAATCTGGATGTACTCCACTCTCATCTGGTCTCATATGGGTGCATATTCAGAGGAACATGGCGAAAGGTTCCATCAGGACTTACAATTGTTTGAAAGAGGGTACCAGGGACAGTATAATGAGCGAATGCTTGATGATTATAACTGGGGACTGATCAGAGAGATTGATGTAACGTACGAGTATAAGAGGAAATGTAGGAAGACAACACATTTTTTAGTACATTGTACATGACATGAAAACATTTTCATGTACTTTATAACTTTTGTAATATATATTTATTACATTTACATTTTTTCAAAGTTTGTATTTAAGATTTTTTTTGTTTTGTTTCATTGGTATATGTAAACGAGCATTCATTATTCTAAATAAATGCATTTTCCTAAAATTAAGCAAATCGATGGCATTTTCCTAAAAACAATTTCCCACGTGTAAAATTGTGTTTACATAGTATTTTGAAACACACTGCATCAGAAACAACAGAAAAATTAACTTAAACAAAATTTAGTTACATGGTGTTATATTTACTGTCTCATTTATTTATTTTATTTTAACTTATTTAAAGATTTCCCAGGGCCTTTCACATGCTGAGAGCAACACATGTGTTTCCCTTCTCATCCCCTGAGAATGAGAAGGCTTACTGTTGTTTCAAATACATCAGAGCCAGCTGACCATCGGTACCTATAGTCAGCATTCTGCAGGTTTGAATTACTCGCAGATATGTCTTATGCATTGTTTGGGAACCGATTTGATTGTTCTTAATATATCATGTTACACCACAAGTGAGAGCCGTATCCTTTCCACTAGCCGCGTTGGAGCAGATTGGTCTACAGACTGCAATCGGAGTACGATGTCCGTCGCCGTAAATTGGGTTGTGGAACGTGGACGCGCCACGAACAATGAAGTGCGGTTGTCTCCATGGCGACGGTTGATCGATGTGTGTTCCGCCTGCGGCTGCTGCGCCTTAAGAGCAAAGTTGACGAGGGAACACGCGCTCTACCACACACCGTGCTGCAGCGTCCAGACTAGAAATCATCCTGTTCCTGTGGTAACACTGGCAATATGTTACACCAGAGCTACTATCGGCGTATTTTGCTGTCTGAAAATAATTTAGAACACACATCGTTGTTGTTGCTGTTTTTATAAATTCCGAAAAAATAGATGGATGCATAATCGAAAACCACGATAGCAGATGGAAGTTAGGTGTAAGTTTCCACAGATTATTCAAATAAGCTACACGTCCATAGCGCCCGCCAAGTCGGGGCTAATTCCCACCTTTTTCTAGAAACGATTCGGGACATTTTTTTACCTCAGTTTCTTCGGTCTGAGTGGCGATACATGCGTGATATGTTCGCTATCTTAGCGGACACATTAAATTTTGTTTCGTTCTTGTTCTTAGTTTGAAAATTTCACCAGTTTCGTCACTCAACCTCTGATGAACATTAAGATATTTCCCGTACTCATAGTAAGCTAAAAATTTCTGCGAAGGGTAGACATTTAAAAAGTTTTTTTTAAATAAATTTGTTTAGTTTTATATTACACAATATGCCTGAAATTTCTGTTATGCACAGAGATCAACAAGCTTAAATAACACATTAAAATTTACTCTCTTCTTGTAATTAATTTTGAAAGCTAGTAAATAAATACGAGCTATAAAAATATAATTAAAAAACGAGGCGGCCTGTCCTAACTGTGGTTTCTAGTCGCTTTCCTGCAATCGTCTGGTGAGTGCTGGGACGATCCTCAATCTCCATATCATAAACAACACATTTCACAAGTATAGATTTTTAAATCTTTCTGTTTATCCCCCTTATTTAGGGGTGATTTCGTCTTGTTCATGCCATATGTCTCATCAGTATGATAAAAACTCTAAACGCGGTATCATTATGTTATTTTACAGTTTGGGTTATCTTCACGGCTTTAATTCGAGTAAGCAAACATAAATAGCCTAGAGAGCATCTATAGGTGAGGCGACTGTAGTTCAAACGTTACAGTGCTCTTATAAGGGCGATCAATAGAGAGGAGATTGTTAAGTCTTCATGTAATCATTTGTTAATGGTGAAGATTGGTAAAGTTCAAACTGCTTTTCTGGAAGGTAAAGAGTCCTGGTATTTGTTTTTGCAAATTTAATCTCGCTCCAAAAATATAATCTCAGTTTTTTCTGGTACTCTGACTGTCATAGCATGCAAGTAGACTATGGAAGCTGCAGGACTTGCAGCAGATATCATTTTTATCACTTGGGTAAGCTTTTGGAGAATATATTTAATTTTATAAGGCATTTAATAAAATAATTCTACTTTACAGTTGCAAATTGATTTTACAGTAGTGTAGCCAATTCAAGTGAAAGGCAGAAAAAGTATTTAAAAAATAAGGCTCCCTCTTTTGGTGAAATGTTTAAGTCAATTAAGGATAATGTAGACTTGACCCGCCAGTGGGGCTTCGAACTAAGGCGCCTGCACAGTAGATGGTAGTGCTACAACGCGACCAGGGTCAACACTGGTCCCCTCGTACCGGCCGTCCTGATTGTGGTTTTTAGGTGGATTTCCGGAATCAAGTTACACGTTTCGTATACATGACGACACACACATTCCTCCTGTATGTTAAGCGCTCCGGGTTTCACAAGTCCAGTTCTGATTCGAACTGACGCCGTCCCCCCACTCTCCCCCCCCCCCAACTTTCAGCCTTTGTAAAAACGGAAGCTGGCGCAGACGTCTGGTAAGCATGAAGTTGAGGAATACTAGGGCTGTAACATACAATAGATCGGGATAGCTGATATACGTTCATAGGCGGTTTCTGAAGGTGGTGCTTATTGGGCACCAAGTTACTATCTGACAACTTTATGATACTTTTTAAAAGAGCGTTTCTTAAACAACGCCGCAAACATTGTCCTCAAGATTTGCTCTTAGGAGTCCAGAAACAGCAATCAGCAAGAACACAGTGAGCAAGCCTGGAGTGACGAAAGCTCTTGTCGTCGGTGTGGTAGTAAATTAAAGCGCTTATGGAAATGCTGCACCTTGTACCTACAGGGTCGAGCCGAGCGGAAGCGACCGGCAGCTGTTCATCTCGGCTTTATTGGCTGCGCTGAATGAAGAGCTGCTTGGCAGAGTGGGCCCCTCTTCAAGGTAACGAGAGAACCTGCCAGTAGGAGCTTAGTACTAGCGTCTTTTCTGTTTCACAAATGTGTCTCACCTCTAACATCTATACTAACTCGACAAATCTGCTGGATGTTTCAACATCTTATTGGAGGCCTCTATATTTTTCAAGTAAAAGGTTTGCTATCCTAGAGTGAAATCTAACCAGCCTACTGGATCTGGAGTAACGGATAAAGTTCAAAGTACGTGAAGAGTTCTGCTGTCCAGATAAAATTTATAAATGTTGTGTGTGCTGATATTTCCTAACACACCAGCTACCGCCATTCGGAAAAATTTTCTGATGACCAAGTAGATTCTATTTGTCAGATACTGGTAAAGAACTAATAATTCCGGGTAACACGATTGTAGTAATAATAATCGCCCAGGAACTAGCGGGCACTATTATCAACTATTTTCCAAGTGAAACTTAAAAAGCTACAAGAACAACTTACTACGGCAGTTTAATTTGACCAGTTAATGAGCTATTCAAAAACACATATCAGGATACAAGATTTGGTATGAAAAGTACGCACCGAGCGTGGTGGTGTAACGGATAGCGTTCTGGCCTCGCATTCGGGAGGACGGCGGTTCGAATCCCCGTCCGGGCATTCAGATTTGGGTTTTCCATGGTTTCCCCAAATCACTCCAGGCGAATGCCGGGATGCTTCCTTCAAAAGGCCATGGCCGAATTCCTTCCCATTCCTTGCCCCCATCCTTTCCCGTCTCTAAAGACCACGTTGTTAAAAAGGGACGTCAAACTGTTACAAAAAAAAAAAAAAAAGTACGCAGAGTTCTTCCACGGACAAAAGTATTGGTAAAACGATCTTTGCCAATCTGTACAGGAAGGCTATTAGCTCACGTGACCTGTAAATCTCGGCCCCTTAGATATGCATTGTGTAGTCCGACTGTTACGGGTCACAGGAAGCAAAACAGGCATCTAGCTCCTTGTGGGAGGAGTATGCCTTTTCGACGAAGCTGTAGCACAGGCAATCTATTGCAACCTGTAATCAGTTTTTGTAACAAGGTTTGGCCAATCCTCTCACTGTTGATCTGACTTTTTTTCTGTATGCTGATAAAGAAATTAAGACACCTTGATCATCAGAGTCTGGGAGGTGTTGACCCGGACGTCGGACATGCAAAGACGAGACTTAGCCACAAGTATAAGGGAACACTTGATTTCTGAAGGTTTCCAGATAAAATTTTTCCACCATGATCAATTACTCAGTGTTTGAGTGTTCGCTATATGTATTGAGCGACTACTTGGGAGCCATATAATGCAATACCATCAAAGCAACGATTCTGAGAAGGTCTTCTGTTCTGATTCAGAGCAATACGTTAAACCAAATTTCAGTAATTGTTAATTACAACTTCTTTTGGTCTTAAATTTTCACTATTTTTTTTACTTCAGAAGTAAATAAATACACAAAATTCACTCTAATTAATCAATAGGAAACAATACGAGATTTGTTAATAAGTAATTAACCAATAGTAAAAATATTGCGCTTCAATTGGTGTCGCAATATACAGGTTGACCAATGAAAAGTGGCGTTCGAAGGAATGAAATATACCAGTACAAGTCTAAATATCCGAAGATTACTGTTTAGAGGAGAAACCAATAAACCTGTCTTGTTACAGAACTAATACAAATACTTGATGAGTTTCTGAAAAATGCATAATCATATTTTGTGATGTAGCTAGAAGTCGTTGAATATCGAATATTCCACAAAGTATTCACTCACTGACATTACCTCACTGCGCAAATTAAAAACAGCCATTTCTAAGTTAACCAAAATTTAAGAGCTGCAAGACTCTAAACCACCATATTTCCTCCAAAGCAGACAGTGAAGCCATCTGTCTAATAATTACTCAGTGCGCTGATTACTGCAATATTTGTTTCAGAAATATTCCGTTCAGCCTCCCCTCCCCCATACAAAAAAAAAAAAAAAAAAAAAAAAAAAAAAAAAAAACAAAAAAAAAAAAACTAAGCAATAAATTCTATTTCATTATAATACAATGGATTCGTTACAATATTAAATCTGTTATGTATCAAAAGATAATCATGGAAAAACACAAAATCATTCAGTGACTATCCAACTTAAATATAATTTTGACGTACAGAGACTGGTATAGTTGATACCTGCTGCTGTAATGATTTTTCGGTCAGGTGTTCCAAGCTTTCCCCGCACGCTTGTTTGGTGTGCCATGTCATTAGCAGAATAGCAATAATTCTGATTAGAATACACGCATACACAAACATTCCGGCAATGTTGTTTGGCAGTAATCCCATTTCAGCTCAATCTGTCAGCATTGTTCACAGATAAGAGGATTCTTGCGTGTACTGCACGAGCAGCCACCGCCCGTTGATCCCGTTGATGGTAAGCTCTTATCTCAATACCAATAACTGAATTGGACAAAACGATGAAATCGGTAACACAAATATTCCATGTACGAACGAACGAATCGGTGATTTATTTTAATGTCCGTCAACATATATTAAATATATCATTTAACTAACATTTCTTTGAGTATTTCAACATGTTTGCAACCTGAGACTGATCTATAAATGATGCTAGATTCAACTATTAACAATAATTCATGCAAACTATGACGCATTATTTAAAAATCTTTATTTGTTATTCTGTTTAACAGATGATACATTTACTTTCCATTGTTAATTGCAATGTTGGTAGGTCATTCAAAAATAGTCTCAACCACAGTTACTGGTGAATTTCTTTTCATCTTTAGAGTTTCACAAGCTTGTAGGTATTACATTAAAATATTTATAGTAAATCTTAGTTGATTTAATTTGCCGAAGATAACGCCTTAAAAATATGACAACAGTGACAGAAAGTATGATAATCCGTAAAGAGTTAAGATAATCATAATTTCCTCACCAATTCATTTTCATAATCCCAAAAATATAGCTCCAGACCAACGATACAATTAATATTACCAATGGATATTTCAAGTTTCTGGAAGATTAAGAAATTGAAAAAATTAACACAATATTGTTTCATTCATGATTATATGTAAATGAATGAATCGATGAGGAACAAACAAAATAGTGAAGATTTATCTGGGCATTATCCCGATCTATATTACCAAAAGACTGTTAATAATCGCGTTCGTATAAAGGCTAAATAAATTCAGAGCTTAGATTTTTGTGATACGAAATTATAAATTATTTGTTCCTACTCGAGGTTCTTAGAGCCCGGAAAGGATGTGTGTAAGAAACTGGTGAAGCGGTCCCCTCGCGGAAGCTCCATATTTTAGGAAGACAATTGGGAAGTTGCGTGGAACAGAGCTTTATTTCGTTGGTCGGCGTGAGCGCCAGAGCCCCTTCGCAGTGCAAGCGCATGCGGAATGCCAGGTCGCGGCACCCTTTGTAATGAAGTGCAAGATGGGGCGAGAGATGACGGACCCAGACATTATTTCGATGTGTGGGTTAGTCCTCCCATGAGGGAAGTGCGTGAAGGACACAGTGATATGCTGTGCGCCAGTGTATGTTGTAAGAGTGAATCAAACACATGGTGTATTCGTTATGAATTAAAACATGTGATTTTTTTATATTTTCATGTGTAAACGTGGACAAAACGCGTGCTGTTCGGCCGGTACTGGTGTATTCGTGGATTGGTGGATCTGGGTTGAGGAGAGCAAGTGGAACTTTCGAGGTAGAAAAACTGTGCATGGATCGAGTGGGGCTGTTTCACGGAGTAGGTCACTCGTAAAGATTCTGATATCACAGTCTAACCGCGACCCGATACTTGAAGAATACCTCAACCTGTCTGATGAGACCATTCGAATTCAGTGTTTGAGCGGACCAAGTGTTGATCCAATTTGTTTGACACAGTGCGTCGAATACAAAATTGTGAGTGAGGTGTGAATGCTACATAAGAAGCTCCAAGGTCGAGGCTACGCTTCCCTGCGACCACTGTCATCTTATGGTAAATATAAAGAATCTTTTATGCGCAAGGACAAACGAACTCTGAATGTGGTGCATTTAGGAACCAGTAAACGATAACCATGACTCTCGTCATAGAGACAGATCTCGAGCCCTCTGAGTGTAAACTGAGCTAGCCGCACGCTTCTTTTTTTTTTTTTTTTCTAAATGTTCTGCAAAATCATTTTTTTTAAATCAGTATTTTGTATGTGAATAATAGGTAGATGTAATTGTTTGGGTAATAACCCACATTACACATTACATTCATTGATTTTCTTTATAACAACAAATGTTAGTTGCATTGCCTTGAAAGTAATGTTTTCTCATTTGATGATTATACGAGAATGACTGTAATTTAATGTTGGATTGCTCAAGTAAATGTTTGGAAGTACCCCTTCCATGTCTGGAAACGGAATGACATGCAAATTAAAAAAAAAACTGAGAATATTAGTAACTGCTGGCAACAACCCTACACGCGGGTACACTACTACACGGGGAGCAATTCGGCCATGGTCGTTTGAAGGAATCATCCCTGCATTCGTCTGGAATGATGGCGGACGGGGATTTGCACGCGTCATATCCCGAATACCTGGTCCGTGCTTTTGTAGCTATATTAGGCATTAGTTCCCAACTTTATCTGTCACCTTAGCTGCCGATAAATAAATGATCTACAAGTGAAAAGCTTGGTTATCTGTGCCTGGTATTTGTTACTATATTTACATATAATATTGCACACAGGGAGACAATTAACCATCAGTGATTGTTTCTTTTTTTTCCCCTTTTTTCATAAGAACGGTGTATTTGTAAAATAAGAAATATTTATTAAAAACATTTACCAAGACAGTCAATAAGTCATTTTTGTGACTAGAGATAGATATTATACTCTTTCAAACTTAAATTTTTGTGCTTCTTAGTAATATATATATGTCATGTAGGAGACTATATTTTAACGTCTCCAAACACAACAGTTCGTGTAAATTATTGGGTAATCTGAAACTCTATTTCTCATTTTTATTTTCCTTCTTTAAGCAGTTTTATTTATTTATAATTTAACATTTTGCAAATAAATTTGCGATTATGATTTGACAAAAGTGTAATATGTTTTTATTCCTTCTTCGTATTAAGGAGTTTTTTTTTTTCTTTTTTTACAAATTCTCAATAAATAACTCCGCAGGAATATTGAAAATTAGTCTCGAAGAGCACATTCACGGACTTTAACCATTCGTACAGCTGAATATTGATTATGTTTCTGCCGACGTAAAGTTTCTTGTATATAGTTTCCTGTTAATCTTTATGACTTCAATATATTGTTTTCTGTTTTAAAATTTATTTAAACTGCCTCGTTTTTAAAATAAAAAATGCAATTAATTGTAACTTTAAATCTGCAGTCGCTATATTCGATTCATAAAAACACGTTGATATAGTACATCGCGTCTACTTGGAATCTACCTTCAGTCGTAACAATATATCGATTAAGAGATGGCTTCTGAATACAGTTTGATTTTCGATACGTGACTGTGTCTCTCGCAGAATCTTGATGTTAGGTTCACCGCAGACCTGCTATCTCGATTCGTCCCTCCAGCAGACAACCTCCAGAAGACAGATGCAGGGGGCTGTCGGTTTCGATTGCGGTGGCTGTCGATGTTATCGGCCATCTGTGTCGCGCTGCTACAGCGGCGTCGCGTTTGAACGTTGCTTCTGCGTTGAACAGCAAATCAGAACCAGGTGGGAAAAACTGGGGTGGTTTTTCAATCATTGCTGACAGAAATGTAATGAGTTGGCAGCTTCCCTCTGACTGAATCAGACGCTTTCAACGTCGTGCTCGATATATGCCTTAATTTTGGAAATATGTTGAAGAAATCTGCATCTTTATTTTCTCACTTGTGCCAGCTGACCAAACAGATTGGAAGTAAGATACTGTAATGGTACAGATTCACTTACTTCAATTTCGCGTTCCTGAACATGAAGTACATGATTAATACATTTAAAATTGTGACCCTTCTATTTTACGGATGTGTCTTTTTTTAATACAATAAAACCAATATACAAAGCTTCTACTGAAATACAATACTCTAAGAGTTTATAATAATCAATTAATATTATAATGAGGTACTAACAGTGAAAAATCGGAATTAATTTCGCATTTTGGAGGAATGACTTCATGAAAGAGTCGAAGGGATACACAGTTTGCAGCATCAGTATTAGGTATTCTGCCAACGAGATTTTTCTTAATTATTAAAATTCTATAACGATTTGGATGGAATGAAATTACCAAACACTTTTCTTGCGATAAAATTTCTTTCAATGTTCTTTAGAATGTCTCTAATCTACAGAATTAAAATCGCCGCAACTAACTCTTCAGAGTACAGTAATGAAAACGTATGAAAAATCCACTTATCTAGAAAGAAAACTAATATACGCCAATCTCCATGAAAATTTTAAAGTCAGTGCAAAAAGCAGTTTTGCGTATAAGAAGTTTGATCAAATAGATGGTTATTGCAGTAATTCCAGAATTTTTCTACTAATTGTAATTCACAGGTGTGGAAAACGTTTTGTTCATTTTCTCTTAGAGAAGGGTTAGGCTGCAACTTAGAGAAACAATGAAGGCATATGACCATACCTCTTTTCGTAAACCATGGACAAGATTCAACCTAGAGGACACAGGTGCGGTTTGATGCTTAATAATGCAACCATGGAACTTTTTTACGCCATCTCCGCAGAATCCAGTAGAAAGAACATTATTACATCTTTTCATAATTTAATTCACAACAATTAATTAATCCACTTGACTTATGTTCGTCTACATATTTGTAGAATCCAACTTTGGATGATAATAGGGATTAATTTTATGTGCAGCCTTTAGTGTAGCTGCTTAAACAATTTTGCATATCAAGCTAAGTTTGTATTAGTGGATTTAGTTTCATGTGATAATGAATTAAAATCGACAAGTAAATTTAACTATAGCTATATAATACAAAAGAACCTCTTCTTACTTATGTCTTTGGTCGGTCATGTTATGATGGTTTTATGGGTTCTTTCCGTCGGTCATTGGCTTTTCTTTAAAAGAAGATGTTAAAGAAAGTAAAATCTGTAGGGTGGGAGATTGCTTTGCACTTTTCCACTTGTGCATTTCAGTTGTATTATTCATCTTTTGTTCAGTACTTATTAAGATCCTTTGGGTTCTTTTTTGTGGGTATCCTGGTATTTATTCTTGTCCTTCCTTTTGTTTTAAGTTAGTTCCAAGGTTCTGTTTGTCTTTCAGTTAGGTCATTTGCACGAATTTTCTTTCTCTTGTTCCCTTTTTCCAGTACGTTTTTCCATTGTTCTTGACGGGTTGTATTGAAGAGTATTTTGTACGGTTTGTGTCTGGTCACTGGCACGTTTCAGTCATTATTATATCGATGCAACCATGTAAATTATTTATTTATATGTAATTTTGATTTTGGATTATTTCATACTATAGGATAATCGTATAAGCAATATATTCGTAACAGATTGTATTCTCCGTTTGTAAAATATAGGCTAGAGTGCTGGCTAATATTCATAGTACAGCTCCATAGTGTTGCTTTTCTGTGTACTTCAGTTTGTCTGCATACTAACGGTTAAAGGAGAAGTTGGAATGGCAAAGCTAGTCTTCATTCTGGCCATGTCCAGATCCTCATGGTTTGATACTATGCAGTAATGTGTGCACATTTTGTGCACCTATCGTTTGGCGATAGAAGTATTCTATATTATCTGCAGTTGGTTGGAGTGATTTCGCGTACCACATAATATTCCAGGAATTGTATTTTAGGTTTTAAAATTTTATTGGTTATATTTTTCTTCGTCAAGCTGTCTTTATTTCTTCCACAAATACTGGTCATCCAGCATAGGGGTGTTGGATTTCCAGAGTATGTTACCCGAATAGCGATTCCCATAGAAAATTCTGATAATACTATAGTTTCACCTAACGTTTTGCTGTATAGTTAGCGTTATTAATGTGTTAGTACAGACGACTGTAAGTTAAATGTTTTACGTAATGTATGCTGAGTGTATTTCTTTGTCGAGGGAGAGAGTGTGAAACACGACTAACGCTTCCCACGGTGTCGCCAAGTTTTATGTCCTCACACTAAGGACGAATCACCATCACTAGCGAAGAATTCACGCACATTATGTAAAACTTTGGGATCTATCCCAGAGGTCTGCTACACAATCTGGGGTTTAAGTAAGGTCCTTCAACATCTCTTCCACCGTGCCAACCGAGTACAAGAAAGTGGTCAAATCTTTTCCTACGGACCTCAAACCAACTTGTGGACAGTGACAAGCATAGTTACTGTACATTAGTTTGTTCGTCATAACAGTTTCATCAAAAATAATTTAAAAAATCATTTAAGGTTGATGTCTGGATGGTTCCTTCGAGCCAAGGACAAATT
This sequence comes from Vandiemenella viatica, assembly GCA_031002005.1. Classification (NCBI taxonomy): domain Eukaryota; kingdom Metazoa; phylum Arthropoda; class Insecta; order Orthoptera; family Morabidae; genus Vandiemenella; species Vandiemenella viatica. Next base: position 104,653,116 of record CM061920.1, on the reverse strand, counting down.
ATTTCCCGTTCCTTTTGCCAAACCACTACCGGCATTAATGACCTAAGCAAAAGAAAGATACAGTAGTTTTGCGAAACTTGAGTGTACATACATTAACACTATAGATTACAAATTAATTAAAGCTTATGTTTGCGGTGGTTTACTCTGTTTTGTCTAAACAAGAAGTAAAAATATCAAAATACTTCCGAGGTGATCCTTTCGCGGATATCATTTCAGCAGTTGACTACTATGCTTGGTAATTCCGTAGCTTTCGACAGAGTGTGTAACTAGTTGGTGATAGAGGAAACAAGTTTCAGCCAGTTCAGCATCTTTTTTTCTGCAAGCATCCTGCAACTGCTGCGATTCATCCCAGATGGATTTAAACAGGGAACTGGCTAAACTCGACAGTACCATACCAGAGTCCCGCCTCTTCACGGGTTGTCATTTGTATTGTAACCACAGTAGCATTAGGTTCAGCACTCCGCAATTATCTCCATGCGGCTACCACATGTTCACCACACTAGTCAGTTCGGTTTCGAATCTGCGTAGTATTCTGAAGTGCGTTGGTTTCAAATTCTACGAAACGTAATATCTCATTTTCACTGAGTGGAGTAGCAATACAGTGTAGTGTTTCAACTGTTTGTTCACTGATCATTTCCTTATACAATTTAATTGCAGGTTAATTTGATCATCAAGTGATTTATACTTTCAGCGAAGTATTCATCTAATGGTTAATTACCATGACGAAACTAATTTCTTTCATAAATAAGAATTAGATTGTTAAATAGAATTTTTCTATTAATTTTCTCAATGAAGATTGCCTTAAATAAAATTTCAATTTCTGGAGAGATATAACAAAACACAGTGATTTAGCAACTTCAATCCAATTGCATTACTTTATGGGAATACTATGTTAGAAAAACTGAAGAGAAGGGGGAGTGATGAGACATTCATAGATAAGGATGGAAAAGAAGACGCTGAAGATTTGAAAAAGGCAGAGATTTAAGTAACTGATTTAGTGAGACCAGTAGGGAGACGCAGGAAGACGCAGGTATAAATCAGTGGATGAGCTTATCCACATAATTAGAAACAAGGAGACTAAAAGTTTGAAAATCATCCTGAGAATATCATGAAGGAACTAAGATATCTAAAACAGCATAAAGAGGCTGGTGTATAAAATATTACTACCGATAGCAGGATGTGACATTGTACCTTATCATGAAATTTTATTAGTATTCAATCTGGACACTTGCTCCTTACCAGAGTACTAGTAAAGTGCAATTGTAGAATCGGTCAATAAAGGAGTAGTGACCAATAATATCGCAAATTACAGGCCAATCAGTTTAACATCATCTGTAGGTACATTAATGGAGAGATTGATATGTAACCACATCAGATGTGTCTGTGAGGAACCTATGTGGTTTTCATGTCAACTTTAGGCGAGGATATTGATGCAAATCTCAATTAGTAGGCTATATGCAAGATTTCAGTGAATTGTTCAGCAAATGGAAGGATGGCACAAGTACAGTGGAGGCGAAATGGGAAGGGTTTAAGAAGATAGTATAAAATGGCGAGGAAATGTTTATTACAAAGCATAAAATAAAGAAAAGTACCAAACCTACATATTACAATAGATAAAGAGGCTAGTGAGACGGGAACACGACAGAGTTAAGAGACAGGAAGGCAGTAGGGAATATTATTGGTGCAGGAGGACCACAGAACGATGCATCAAGACATTTACATGGCTATATTAGGAAACTGAGGGGAAGGGAAGGTATTCAGAGTATTGTAGATAAGAACGGAGTTGAAGTCACTGAGGATTTTAAAATGGCAGACATATTGAGTGACTCGTTTAGTGAGACAATTAGAGACTATCATCCTGTGATGGGAAGGAATGAATCAGAGGAGAGTCTCCCCTAAGAGTATGAATGAGGAAACTACCAAAAAATGTAATACATTCTCATGAAATTATTGAAGAACTCAAAAGCTAAAAAAACGTAAGGGGCTGATGTAGATAATACTATTACAGATTTATTAAATATTTTGGGATATCAATATATACCTTACCTTGAAATTTTATTTAAAATGAGTTTGTAGTTTTGCTGCTTGCCAGAGGATTGGAAAAGAGCGAAAGTAGTACCGGTTCATAAAGGAGGGCTTACAAATAGGGTTGAAAATTATAGGCCAGTTAGTTTTACATAAGTCATATGCTAAATGATGGATAGATATGCAACTATATCAGAAAAGTCTGTGAGGAGAGAAACTGGTTTTCAGATCGACAACATGGCTTTCGGAAGGATATTCATGTGAATCTAGATGGTGGGTTATATGTAAGATACTTCAGGTGAATTTGACAAGGGAGGCCGAGTTAATAGTGTGACAATAGATCTATGTAAGGCATTAGACAGAGTGAGTCTTAAAATGGTTTTAAATAAACTGAAATCTATTGGATTAGATGAAAAAATTACTTGCTTGGTAGAGCAATTCTTAAAAGCCAGAAAGCAAAATGTTAAAGTAGGAAATACATTAAGATAGTAGGTGCAAATAAATATGGAAGTGACACAGGGTAGTGTATGGAACCGTTGCTGTTCATTATTCTAATGAATGACTGTGTTGATGGGTTACGGTCAGATTCTAGGTATTTTGCAGATGATATAATAGTATACAATAGCATCAAAACAGCTGAAGACTGTGAACAGCTGCAGGGTGACCTGGATAAAATATCTAAATGGGTAGGTCAGCATGTAATGAAGCTAAGTGCCAAGCATAGTCAGCTTCTTAGGTACACAGATAAAAAACTAAAGGTTAATTATGAATATAGGGTGGAGTCAGAGTTGCCTGTTAAAAGCTTGAAGTGTACATATCTTGGCATAACGTTTGATAACAAACTCAATTAGGCAAGTGGTAAGAGAAGGTTACAAAATCCTTCATTTACTGGAGAGGGTGATGAGAGGATGTACCAGAGAAGTTAGGGAGTTCGGTTACAAAACTGTGGTCAGACCATTGGTTGAATATGGTGGTGTAGTTTGGGTCCACATTTTCGTTATCAAATACAGGAGTTGGAGGGTGTGCAAAGAAGAGCAGCTAGGTTTGTTTGTGGAAACTATTGCAGGACCTTGTCAGTAACTAATATGATAAAGGAGCTGGATTGGGACTCATTGGAGGAAAGGACGAAGCTGAAGAGAGTGCCAGGGATGTACAGGGCACATGTTGGCTATAGAACTTGGAGGGATATTGGTCAAAGAATTAGGAATAGTGCATAGAAGGGGATAGGCGAACATAACCACAAGCTTGCACTCGATTACATGCATAAGGGAGTGTTGTTGATAAGGATGACAGGGATTGGAACAAATAATTACCAAGTGATGAATAACTTACCAAAAAACGCTCAAGGAATTTAAAATTAAAATTTGTAAATCGGAAAAGTAAATGAGGAAGGAATTTAACATTCCAAATCTGAAAAAAAATTTAAGCTACCGGAATGTTAGATCCATCGCAATTAAAATTAATAATATATTATTATAATAAACAATAAGTCAACTATGATGTCATCTGTAATGGCGTGACGTCACTTTAAGATGTCACGATCTTTTTTTGTCCAATTTACGATCAAATATATTGTTCTAGGTTACAGACGTTATTTAATAACAGTTCTATTTGACAAAGCACTGAAAGAAAAGTATGTATTCCATTTAAATCTAAATATTAATTATAAGTTGCTTTTTCTTAATTAAAATACGTTTGGTGTAGATTTTTCTTATACACTCTGAACGGCGAAATTGTTGTAACAGTAAGCTAACATTACATCATTTTCAAGATAATGAACCCTATTTGATGAAAATTGTTCTCAGTCAACGAAGAAACGAATTGTTAAAATACTGCATTCAAGCCGTCATTTTTGATGGGTTTACAAGCTATTTATATCCAATGTAGATATTTAATTCACTGTTATAATATACTGGAAGGAATGTTTTGCCGAAACACTGAAATAAAGGTATGTACAGCGTTTCAGTTAATATATTAATTATTAGTTGCTTTTATTGCTGATGTAACTATATCAAATACATGTAAATATTGCAGTACGTCAAATTTAGATCGCATTAAAATTCATGTATTTGTACACCGATAATAGCATCTATGAGTATTGAACAGCAATATTAATAGAAGTTGTGAATGCAGATAGGACCAGACAACTGATACATTTTTTTGAAGACTAATTCAGGATAAATTTTTTAATAAATAATTTAAGCTGCTTTCATAAGCTCCGAGTTTCTGAAGTTATGGTATTTTTATACGGATGGAAGTAGTTCCGTATTTATCGTGCTGAATCAGAACTGGACCAAAAATAAAACAAATATCACGCGCTATAGCATAAGGTTTTAGGATTCATAAATAATTTTTAATTTAATTGGTTACCTAATTCTGACATCATTCATTCAGTAGAACTTCCATCTGTGTCACTACAACCGAAATATGTACATGAGTATTGCATAACAATAATTCTATTTGCGAACGAAGACTTTCCCGGCGTGTCGATGCAATGAACTCTTCACAGGTTTGCTGCCGGATAGCGTTTGTGAACGACGAGCTTTCGGCGACCAACTCCGTCGCCATCTTCGGGTCTGATGTTAGCGCTGCGGCGACCAGAGCTGCTCTGGTCGCCGCAGCGCTAACATCAGACCCGAAGATGGCGACGGAGTTGGTCGCCGAAAGCTCGTCGTTCACAAACGCTATCCGGCAGCAAACCTGTGAAGAGTTAATTGCAATAATTCTATTTATTTAGGCAACCGCAGAGTAGTCAGAACACTCCATTAAACCCGTTACAGCGGAGGTCATAAGAAGTTTAAAAAATAAGAAAGAAGTAATTTAAGCTGTTTTCATGAGTGTTCTGTTACTTAAATCATAACCTCGTTTTTACTTCAGTAGTTCCACATTCATCGCATTCTATACAGCATAGACCACAATTAAAACTAATATTACGTGGAATGACGTAAATTATTAAGATTTATTTTTAATATCCGTTTATTTTACTAATTCCATATTTCAGCCACATCTAACTCTTTCGACCATTCAAACATTGTCGTAATATCAAAATGAATCACGAATATAAAAAAGGTAGTTGTCAGAACCAGTGAAAATTTTTAATCAAGTTTATAGCGCCATCTATTAATACGCGTGTGATTGAAGTATTATTTTTCTGGCTGCAATTTTAGCGTAGTTTGTGGTTAGGTTGAAATGCTACCTGGGCCAGGATGTCAACTAAACGTTTTTGGTACAGCGCAAGGCACGAGGAATTCCATTGAACTTCATTTTGTAACACTTCTATTTAGTTAAGCAACTGAAAATAAACGAATTGCAAAAACACTGAAAGAAAAGTTTGTATTTCTTTTAAATTGGCATATTAATTATTATTTGACACTTTTTACTGAAATCATTACTTGATTTGAATAAAATTACTTGCAAATTGAACGCTATCTATGCGCTCTATGCCACAATTGAAGCTAATATTGCTGTATATGTCTTAAGGTAATTAGTTACTTTTAGTAACTTTCGTTTTCACTAACTTCATATTACTGGTGTCATTATTTCAGCCACACGTAAGTTGTGTCAGTCGTTAAAACATTGATTTGCATCAAGGATAACAGAAAATAAAGATGTAAGAACGTGTGAAGGTTTTGAATCAAATTTATATCGCTATGCATGATAACATTAACATTCGATACAGGTAACGTATTAATACACGTGAGATTGCAGCTTTGATTTTCTAGAAGCAATATTAGCGGAGTTTGTGGTTAGGCTGAAATGCAACCTGGACCAAGCTGACAACTATTGGGACGAGGAATTACATCGAGATTTGTATTATAAAAGCGCTAGATCTTTCAAACGCTTTTGATAGAGGGAGACAAAATTGTGCTAAATAAGGTAAAAACTATTGGAGTGGACGAAAATGTGATTTACTTCGTAGAAGAATTCTTAAAAGGTAGAAAGCAAAAAGTTAGCGTGGAAATGCAGTTTAAAAAAAGATGTGAAGGAAAATGGGAGTGCCACAGGTTAAAGTATAGGGGACCATTCCCATTCGCCATTCTAATGAATGATTGTGTTGGTGGATTACTGTTAGAAGCTAGGTTGATGAAGATGAAATAATAACAGCATAAAAACGATAGAAGCTGTGTACAGCTGCAGGGTGATCTGTACAGGATATCTAGCTAGGTAGATCAACATGGGAAGAAGATAAATGCAAAGAAGAGTCAACTAACAAGCACACGGATAAAAAACTAAAGATTGAATGTGGTTATAAGGTTGGAAAGAATTGCTTGTTGAGGACTTGAAATTTAAAAACCTTGGCATAACATTTGATAACAAACTCAACTGGACGGAACACACTGGAAGGTAGTAGGAACAGGTTTTAAAACCCTTCCTTGTTGAAGAGGGTGATCAGAGGATGTAACAGAGTCAACTTTTGTCATACCATTGCTTGAACATGGTAGTGTAGTATAGGAGCCATATTTCCGTACGAATATTGGAGTTAAAGGAGGTGCAAAGAAAGGCTACTAGATGTATCTCTGGAAGTTATCGCAAAACGTAGTCAGTAACTGATAAGATAAAGGACTAAAATGGGATCATCGGAAGCCAGGAGGAGGGTGAAGAGAGTCATAGGAGTGTACAAGGCGTATATTGGTGATGAGGAGTGGAAAGATAATGGAGGAAGCATTAGGAGAGGTGCATGGAAGGAATAATTGATGGGAAGCTGAATCAATTAAAATGAGCAAGATTATCAATCCATTCAAACGCCAAATGTTACAGACTGAGCAAAAGTTAAACATAAAATATATTAGTTTGCTTGACTATTTGTAAACAATAAGAAAATAAACCTTAAAGAATAAAAAAAATATTTATAACTTTTATTGGAAATTTCAATGAAACAGATAGTTTCAAACAAAATGAAATACTTTAGAAAATATTCATGTTTATTTTAAATATAATTAAAGTTAGGCCAAAATATAGCAGTACCATAACAACAGTTATCAATCATGTCACAATTTTATCTACTACTAAAGAAGATAGAAATAACATTAAAAATATCGCCATGTGAAAATAATTACTTCTTCCTGTAGGTATTCGTGTTTGAAGCCATCCTAGATTTTTCAGATTTTTGTTTGTGGATGATGCTTGGCTCCTTCATTTTATACAACAATCAAAATAAGAGTAATCGTAGTGTTAACAAGTTAATACTTCCCAGCAATGGGATATCGACGCTGTTCCTCCTAACTAATAAGTGACTATGTCTGCATACATTTTGTATTGATTTTCAAGGATATTACTCTAAGCCATAGTTTCCCAACCTAAAGGTCCACGTACAAAATAAAATGAAATTAATACTTACGAAAACATGAACGGAAACGTGAAAACACGCGTACTCTGGCCACA